>CP032249.1:30930891-32130891 GCA_005610355.1 Gossypioides kirkii | reverse complement strand
AGCATTACTCATTGTTTTTGGTTTGCTGGGATCCACCTGGGTTGTGCCTTTATTCAAGCACCTGATAGAGAGAGAATGGGATAGAATGATCAGGGAGCTGCTTGTCAATTGGACGTATGAATGGTGGACCCAAATGCAGAAGAGGGGATGTGGGGGTATAAATATCAATGGAGGATGTACCAGAGCTCCGGATTAGTATTTTCTTGGACGGGAATTGGTCCTCCTATTATTCCGCTTCTTCAGTTTACCTCCGACAAACCATCACCAACGCCTAATTTACACTGTGTTTGAGGATCAATCCATCATTCTTCCAACTTTTTTGCCTTCCTTTATCTTTTTTCTTTTTCCAGTTTTAATTGGTTATTTTTAGATTTTACATTACAATATTGTTAAAGTTAAAATGTACCCGTACCCCCTGTACTTTTCCAAAATTGAGAATTTAGCTCATGTAATTATATTTTTTAAGGAAATTAATTTTTTTATTTTTCAGATTTCAAGCCTAACTCTTAATACTATAAATTTTCTTTATAAATAGTTCATTATATAATGAAGTTTTTATAAAAATGGCAAAATTATAGTTGAAATGATAAAGTTAAATATTTAAATGTTATAATGACTTAAATTCAAGACTCATCATTTGCATATTTTTTAAAAGTTTAAATTCTTTTTTGAAAATTTTATATAAATTTATGAAACTAAAAGAAACTATAATAACATTTATTTATGATTTAAAATTTGAATTTTTAGTATTTTCTCTGAGTTAGTATTATATTAACTTATGATGCTAGTTCACACTTACAGATTATCGATAAATAATAATAATAATAACCACCACCAAACTTGCAATCTATACACTGCAAAATTAGTATATGGGTTACCAAACTCTGCACTCTATATACACTACACAATTAGTATGATCCCATATTTGTTATCAATTCAATTTGATCCTTCTTCAACATCAACTCAATCAAATGAACACAACTCATCTAATTGTTCATCAGTCCATTGCGGAAGTGAGCCTCTTGAAATTGGTACATGTCTTCCTTCCTTATCTGCATCAATACTTACACTCTCTCGCTCGTTAGCAATGCCAAACAAATTTGGATCACCACTGCTTTGCTTGCTGTTCAGGTGATTGTCTCTCCCTACCACATTCTGTGAACCCGGCTGCTTCGTGACCACAACATTTCCCTCAAGACCATTGATGCCGGCTAGCAATGCAGCTTTTTTCATTCCATTGGTGATAACCTGACTTGTTGATGGTTCCTTTCCTGCAGAGCCATTTTGACTTCTATTTCTTCCATTAACACAGCAGCTGCTTCCTGATGTTGCGTCTGCTTCATTTCCATTATCATTCAGCACTCTCCCTCTCATATAACCAGCCAGTCCGAGGTTATCCATAATATTTGCATTTCTGTCTGGTGACAGACTGAACACTTTCTGTTGGTTCCAAGTCTCTTTGGTGTTTCCTGTAGCAACAAACATGGATTGACAAGTCAGAGTAACATTCCGGTTTACTTTTTAGAAAAAAACCAGTGGCCTTGTGCTCCATCCAAAGAGTTCCAAATTAAATTAGCTAAAGAGTTTTTCCTTGTGTAACCTACTACTCAGTAGAGAAACCAAACCAAGAAATGATTGATTGTACTCCAAGAAGTACAAAAACCAAACATTTCCCTGGTTAAACAGACGAAGAAATGTAACTGACCAATGCCATGAGCAGTAGATATGACCCTTGATGTATGATTCAGTTCTGACAGAGGCTCAGTATCCTTTGGAATTGCCTGCAAAATTAGTAAATTATATTAGCAAGTAGTAGTGTAAACATGCAGAGTTTCTTTTAATGCAAAAAGTAGACTCAGATTTTTCTTCGGGCTATAGATGTTTAAGAAGCCTACTTAATGTGTTTGGAGTTTTGAACATCAATGGTAATTGAAAAATATAAGACTAGATATCATATTATAAACAGTTAAGTCAATGGCTGTGGCCTAAAGTGGTGTAGTTTAGGAGAAAACAGTAGCAAATCAATAGAAATAAGGCTAAAAACAAGATAGAAGTTGGAACTCTTGAAAAAATAGAGTTATAAGAACCTCTAGTTTCTGTCTATAATTCGAAGAAAATAATAATTTTGTTGCTGTAAATATTTTCAACTTATTTATGCTAGGGTTACAACAAAGATTTAATACTAGTCCTAGCTTGAAACCCTAAGATAACTTATAATACTAGCCCTATATTTAAACCCTAAAGTTAACTTGTATCCTGTCAATGATATGTTAAATAATAATAAAAAAAAACAATTAGAGCGTCACTCCCTTTGGATTTTTAAAGGTTGTTTGTTCAGTTTTAACACCTCGACAGCCCCAACCGCCTTTCTGCTACAACATCATTCTTTCCAGACATAGGCTTTCTTGCAATCTATCGCCAAACATGCTTTTTAGCCATTAAAGCATGCCCTCGTGCATTTTCAATGTTGAATAACCGAATCACTCGTACCTCATCTTGATATATTGGTTCAACCCTGCTGGATAATAAGATGACATCTGTTCAGTACTCTCATCCAACCTAAAATGGAAATATTGTTAAATTTAGAACTGTTCTCCTCTATAGACAATCCTTTTTGCTTAATGAGTGGAGCTTCTCATACAACTCCATTGCAGTTGGTAGAAATTGCCTGTGCAATTTCGCTTTCATGTGTTCCAACGTGCTGACTTTAGGCATACCTTAGCGTGCTTGTTGCTCAATTTCCTTCCACCATTGAAGCATAGTGCCTTTCAATTTTAGTTTCACAAACGACACCTTCCTAGCCTCCACCAAAGGTTTCCACTCGAAATAATTCTCCAAGCTAGCTTCCCAATCAAAGTAATTTTCCACATGCATCTTACCAAGAAAATTAGCAACTTCATCTTAGTTCTGCCCCCATTTAAAACAAAGGCATGCACCAACCACTCCTCCAATCCACTTAGCACAGCACATTTGTGGTCCAACATCATGAAAGGGGTTTGCTTCCTCACCAATATCAAATTCATCAACAAGACTACCTTTCGGTACATTAAACTGGTTGTGGGCACCTGTCTTGTCCTAGCATAAATTGAAAGAGACAATTCTTCGGTCCCACATCACATCTCACCCAGTTCTGTTTCTTGACCCTGATTTCCTCTTCTCCAACCTCTACCGCATCCAACCAGGTCTTAATAGCTAACCATAATATAACCTAGGATCTAATTAGGCTCTAATGCCAAATTTTAGTGTGGTTTAAGAGAAACAGCAGTAAATTAAAAGAATTAAGGATGAAGAAGTAGTTAGACAGAAGTTGGAAATCTTGAAAATGTACAGTTACAAAAAAAGCTAGCTTTTGTCTATAATTCAAAGAAAATAATAATATTGTGGCCGTAAGTATTTTACAACTTATTTATACTAGGGTTAAAATAAAGTTTTAATCCTAGCCCTAGATTTAAACCCTAAATATAACTTCTAATCCTAATTAATAAATAAAACTGAAATAATAAAATAATATGAAACAATAACAGCTCATGTGTCATAAAGATTTACAAACAATAAGAGACAGAAATTTTCAATTAGTAATCACAAACATTGACTTCAAAACTATGCATAAAGTGGAAATTCTGGCACACTCCTCTTTGAACATATTAGTATCCTTCGTTACATCTGACAGTCATCTTATAAAGATCATACACCAAGAATCAAGCCAATTAGATGTATCTGATAATATGATGGTTCAAGTTGACCAATAATGCAGTGTAACCATTGAATAATTTGTACTAGTTAAAGTTCAGATGATTTAATCATCCTCACATGACTTTGAAACTAAAAATGTTACAAGGAACCATGATTAAGTGCTGCACACATGTATTATTTGATCAAGTGTTGCACAAATATTTTGCATCATAAATGACACAATTTCCTAACATAACCACAGAGTATGAACTATGTTGTAAAACCAGCTAGTACAGATACAAGCATGAAAATGCATAAGCATGTTGTGACAAGGACTACTTAAAGCACCCATATTCAGCACTTGCTAAAGACCATAAATTCTTATATGAATTCTTATCAGTTTATATTTTGCATTAGAGCTGGAATTATGGTTCACGACAATCTCGGTACATTAAATTTCAAGTATTAGAAACCTTGTAGAGCACCTTTTTCTCAATCAATAGAAAGTAGCAAGAAAAATGTGGAATCATAGGATAAAGTCAAATGTTCTAATCTTAGTATTGAGAGTAAACATTCACTTTGAAGTGGCTAACTAGACAGGTACCTTGATGACATTGTTGAGTGTTATATTGAGATAACGTGCAGAGCACATAGGTGAGAAAACTGAAACCTGCAAGTACAATTTTCAATCAAAGCCTTGTCACAGGTGATAACATTGCAGACCTCGAATCTTACACAAGAAGTTCCACAGCATGAAGGCCCACTACTAGAAACAATAAGGATTTCGGTATAATTTTAGTTTTAATTCTAAGATATAGGTAGATAACACCATATTCTACAAACATTCACCATCAGGATTAAAATTATACTAATATTTGCCCTACAAGGCAAAAACAATGAAAAACCTTCTGCAGTATCAAAACCGTGCCAACAGTTATGTCCTTTGCAAAGCGTCCTTCAACTAGGACTTTTCCATGGATGCTAGCATCAATTGTACCTGTAGGATCCTGAAATCAAATCACAGGCACATCAAATGTTCTTACAACATAGAGAGCATTGGACCAAAAAAAAAAAGCATAACCAGTGAGTTTCTTTTACCTTGAGAGTCACCATAAGATCACCAAGACCATTTGGGGTACAGGATTTGATAATGGCAACAACCTGGTTGATTATATAAGTAGAAAGTGAGAAAAACATTTGTATCGAACAGATACATTTTTTATTTTAAGCTTGGAAGCTTATATTTCTTCAGTTGCACTACCAATAATGTCAAAAAGCATTGGGTACTTTGAAAAGATAGCAATATACGTGGAAAACTCCGGATTCCTATGCACATGGTTGACACAAAGGTTCAAACGACCCAAATGTGGATTGTATCACGTCCTCTCTAGCACTAAGTCTAGGATTCCGCCTCGAAAGAGAAATAAACAAATTCTAGAATTCAAGACTTACGTAATGAACACACTTGAAATAGAAAGCAAAACAAAGGCGAACTCCGAAATCCAGATAAAAAGGGTCATACCTGAGCTACTTTTCTACTACCCAGTTTAGGTTCAGTTTTGATCCAACTCAAGGGAGTACCAATTGTCCCGCCATTATCAACCAAACCTTTCATAAAAGAAAACCATCCGTAAATCTAGAAGCCATAACTAAGGAAGTAATAGCTGCATTTTTTCCATTAGTTCTGCCACTTGCTTTCTACTTTCTTAAAAGTTGCTACAAATGAACAAGTCGTTAAATTGCATCCTTATTAACACAGACGAAGGTTAGAAACAAGTAATACAAAAAAAAAAAAAAAAAAACCTTCACGGCGTATAAATTCGAGGGCGAAAAGCCAGGGATGACGCGAGAAGTCATCATCGGCGGCGGCGGCAGGATACACAACGGCCCTCCTAATGTACTCCTGGGTAGGAAGGGGGTCCTCGCCGATAAAGGAGGAATTGTTATTGCAATGAAGTTTGCGAAGCATAGCGCCTTGAACGGCTCCGGCAGGGCCAGGGATGAGGTTCGGGGAAGAGGGCAGTGAAGAGTTTGAGGTGGGAGATAGTGGTTGGGAGATGGGGGAGAAGGGCGGGGGAGATTTTAGGGGTTTTTGATTGCAGGGGCGGAGAAGGGAAGGAAGGTCAGAATCGTCAATGTTTAGAGTTTCCCAGGGGTGATCTGCATCCATCTCTCAAACGCGGGAACGGATTTCAACTCTTTTCTCTGTGCTGCTTCACTTGAACTGGTTATGATGGAAGATTATATGAATTTTAAGGTAAAATTACCATGAAAGTCCTTTACTATAAGTCATATTGCATTTTACCATGTACATTACATCAATGCATCATTGTATCAATGCATCATTGTCCAACCAACTAATTCTTATATTCAAACACATATAATCTAACATAATTATCTACTAATCTAGGAATTAAATTCACCTTTATAAAGCTTATATGCCAAGTGTCAATTATACCAAAATGCAAACATAAGCAACATGCCCAAAATAATATAGGTACATGCCATTTCAACACAAACGCATATATACATACAAAAGAAGTAATAAAATGACTCTCGAATTGAGTTGTTAAGATTGGATGCTTGAACACTTTCAATCTACAGAAATCCTCGTCCTTGACCTGCACACGAAAATAAACATAACCCTATGCTAAGTATTGAATTTTCGATGGTGTTAATATAATTCAAATTCAAATTCAAATATATTACAACAAAAAGTAAAGCATATGCATAACTATAACTTTAACTAGTTTGTTTTCTTTATCACAAAATCAAGAATCATATCTTCTCAAACTTTTTCATTCGATGTTTTTCTCAATAAATCATAACTTCATGTCATCACATGATAGAACGTTTTTTCCCATTACTTACTCATTTCGACTCCTATTATTCGATGATAGACATTAATATGGATATTCAAATTTGTATAACGAATGAGTCCACAATCCTCTTGCAATTAGGGTTGTTTTATTCTATCACCTCGTGTTAACCGACAATAATTGCTTTAGTATTTATCTGGATTGTTTTATTCTACCATCTCGGGTTGCCTAACAACGATGATTTTACTATTTGCCTCATATCCTCAGGGAATTGGAGCTAGTCAAATCACTATATCGATGACTCTATTGCATACCAACTATACCCGGGCTAAGTCTACCATCATTTAACGGGACATGATCATTATTATCACCATTATAACATGATTCAACATGATATCAAGATTTCAATATAACATATAAATACATATGCATCACGCTTAGACTTGATCATAGGTCGGGTTAGGCCAATGCAAAATTTTTAGGCCTGATACCTAGGTCTGGGTTCAGCTCGACCCGAAAAATGAGCCTAAAGTTTTGCCCAAACCCGACTAGGATAAAAATGCTAAACCTGAGCTTGATTCGGCCCGGACCAACCCTCCCGTATTAAATTTTTTGATATTATTTTTATATAAAAACAAATTCAATATATAATACATCAAATACACTAAAAATAATAAAATAAATATTTCCCAACAAATTGAAAATACATTAAAAAAAATCTTTATACTTAAATAACACTAACATAGTTGCAACTTAATAAATAAAAACCTCTAAAATAATAAGAAAATTCGTAATAAAACAAGATTTATACAATATAGAAACAATAAAATAGTAGTAATATAATAACAAAATAAAAACAAAACAACATCAAAATGGCAGTAAACAGTAATACCATCATCCTTCAACTTAACCATTTTCCAGGTATATCCATCAGATGCTGGTTTCCATAAAGCATAAATTTGATTAGGGCATTAAAATTAATTCTTCGTCCCAAAAGTTAAGAAATAATACTATTTTTGAAACGAAATTTTGTAGAATCAAAGGAAGTTAATTGAATTTCATGTGATTATTTGACATACAATAAGTTACATAAATTGAATCAAATTCTTACTTTAATTGTTTCATGCAAAACATTCAACAAATCCCAAATTCAATCACAACATTTGCCAACTATCTTTTTAACACACATTTAATTGTCGTGTCATGGATGTGAGCTTGATCTATCTTCTTCATCTTTTAATGTACTGATCATTACAGCAACTTGATTCATGTTAGGCCTTTCATAGGGATTGGGATTTATGCATTTGAGTGCTATCTGCAAGAGGTTCAATAACCTCTCTTCACTTGCACCCTGGAAGATCAAGGCCTTGTCAAACACTTCTACAGTCCATTCTTCTGTAACCACTGAATGCACCCATCGAGCCAAATCGATCCCATTAGTGTGAACCGGCTTCCCTGTGAGAAGTTCTAGAAGAATCACCCCAAAACCATAGATGTCAGCTTTGAAGATGCCATAGGTTGGGGCCGCATGATCCAAAGCATCCTTGCTGGATTGAAAATCGAAGGAGTGGTCTTGAGTCTGGAACACCATTAGCCCATACTCACTGATACAGGGATCCATGTTTTGATTGAAGAGTATGTTTGTGGATTTCAGGTTACCATGAGCTAGTCCATCTTCACCAAGCTCCTCATGCATAAATGCCAATGCCTCACCAACAATGGCCGCAACATTTAATCTGCTTTCCCAGCCGAACGCCTCGCCACTTTGGGATCCTGAATCAACAATGAAACTTTCATACAGACATATGTCTATATACCTATATATAAAAAAAACTATTTTAACAAAAAAAAAATAAGCATGGTGAATTGAAATAAATTTTTTTTTATTTATTAAAAAACAATGTCAGCTCTTGAAAATTATTAGGAGTGATAATTATTTGGAGTAACTAACGACATCAATTTCTTTTTCAATTTTTAGTCATTATAAAATAATGGTAAAATTTCAGTTTCAATCTTTCAGTTAAAATCATATTTGAGATTTAGTCTTTATATTTTTATTACACATAATTTAGTTCTCTACTTTCAGAATGACATCAATTAATCTAATTGTAATTAAAATGATGATATGAATTTCTCTTAATAACACTTTTCTAATACAACAACAACAACAAATTATGGTGAAATTGGAATGAGAATTTTAAGGAAATATTTGACCTCAATATTTTAACCGAAATAGTTAAGGGTATCAAATATTTCGACAGAACCAAATTATATTAAATTAAAATATAAATACTAAATCCTAAATTTAAACATAGTAGAGGGGATCATAACCATAATTTAATCTGGTCTAAAATAAATTATGCCTAACATAATCCAATTTACTACAAATTATTTACTGTGTTCAAGTCTATGCTGGCTTGCATGGTTTAAGATTTTTTTCATCCAAAATTCAAGTGATAAAATCAAAATCTGATTTAGAATTGGTGACAATGAAGTTACCATGGAGGAGCCTGAAAAGACTGCCCTTGGGTTGATATTCATAAACCAAGAGCTTCTCTTGCTGTGAACAATAAAATGCAACTGATGGCAATACATTGGGATGCCTGGTCTGGTCCAACCTTTTCATTCTCCTCTTGAACTCTTCACTATCAACACTCCAATCCTTTATCCTCTTCACTGCCAACGTTGTTACCCCATTATCAAGCATTACCTTGTAAAGGCTTCCATGTCTCCCTTTTCCAATCAATTCAGCTGGTGCTCGAAGCAGGTACTCGAATGTTAAACCTTGACCTGTTGGACTTGTAAGCACTACGAGTGATGATAAGGCCACTCCACTCTCCACAGAACTTATTGAATACTCTGATTTATTCTCAGAAATCTTCGATTCATTCGAAGTAGTAGTACTGGTCTTGTAGCTACGCCTGCTAGTGTTTGTTTCCACTGCTTCTTTGTTGTCCTTCGGCTTCATTTTACTCACTAGTTTGAAGGCAACGAATAACACGACAATAAGGCCGAGAACTGCATAACCGGAGTAGATAAAAAAGGTTTTGATCGACGAATCATTGGATTTCCGTTTCGATGGCGGTGTTGGAGGGCATGGCTTTGAGATTAATTCTCCACACAGTCCAGGATTACCTGAAAAACTATCAGCAGAGAATCTCCCTTTGACATCAGGAATTGGACCACTGAAGTTATTGTTAGATATGTTGAACTGCAACAGATTGGAGAAATCAAGATTTGGTACCTCACCAGTAAGTTGATTGTTTTGAGCAAAGAAAGTAACGAGGCCCGAAATTTGAGAGAAATCGGGAACTTCACCGGAGAAGTTATTGTTCGATATATCGAACCTCTTTAGACTACTCAACTGCTTTAGAGACACTGGAAGGTAACCAGACATTTGGTTACCACTTACATAAAGGTGTGTCAAATGTTTACAATTCCCTATTTCTTCTGATATTGATCCAACAACATTGTTGCTGTGTAGGCTAAGCACTGAAAGGGAACTTGCCTTGCAAGCAAAACCAATATCAAGAACACCAGTGAGATTTAACTCATCGAGAACGACTTTCTTGACGGATTTAGACAACGAATCGCAGGATACACCAATCCATTTGTCATTGCAAGGGTCTGAACTCATGTTCCAACCCCAACTTTCATCTCTTCCTACATTTCCAGCTGCAAGTTTGTTCATGAATCCCACAAGTGACCGTTTCACTTCTTCTTCTTCTGATTTCGCGACATGAAAGAGGAGAAAGATCAAAACGGGTAGTATCCGGACCGAAACTAGGTTCATTCTTGATGAAAAAGCGATGGTTAACAAAAATAAACAGGATAACATGGATTTGTTTCCTTTATAAGAAAGGGTATGCTTCATCATGTGTTGCTGGTAAAAACAAAAAGAAAATAACAAGGCATTAACCACATTTGGTTGCCAAATGGCTGAAATTACAATGATCATTTCTCAGGTAATAGAAGTAAGTGTCGATAATGGCTGGGGAATGAGCCAAACGACCGAGTGGCATTTTAAAAATTGACTGCCGGCAAAGTGAAATAGTCAAGAATTTCTGAAGATGCCATGTCTTTCTCAGTTGGCATTTTCAAGCCAATTCTTCTGGTTATAGAAAAGTATTAATCTTTAAAGAATAGAATATTTCAGTGGATAAAATATTGTTTTTTATATCATGCGAGTATATTCTCTTAAACTCTTAATTTGAAAGAAAAAACACTCTTAAGCGTGTTCGAATTCATGTTTTTTTTTTATTGTTATAACAACAATAATGGCAACTACATTATTAATATATAATTTGAGGGCCAATTTTTCACTTAAGTAAAAAAAAGGCTTTGTTTCATTCACAACATGACTAGTTCGCTACTATTAATATGTAATTAGTTTTATGCTATGCAAGAGATAGAGAAAGGATTATATAAAACAGGAATATTATCCCTTTTTAATAGTTTTATGACATATCAACAATTTCATCTTAAATTTCAGGATTTTAATTGTAATTTGATTTTTTTCAGGATGAAAATGTTGAAAGTAAGAATGAAAATACTGATGTGGCATAAAACTATTGAAAAAGGGATACAAATAACGTGGTGTCACTGTTTCATTCAATCCTTTTTCGCAAGAGATATTATCTTTAACCAAATTTTGTATATAATCAGACTTATACTATACATCGATAACAATAGTAAGAATAATCATATAGCAATAAGAAAAAAAAATAAAAACACAAATTTTACGCGAAAAATCTTTTTTGGAAAAAATCACGGACAAAAAAAATGAAATTTACTAATGTTGAAAAACAACAATATAAGAAGTTTTCGACTACACATATTTTAAGGGTTTCACCCCCATAGATTCCTTATTTTGCCCAAGTGAGTTGCATATCGAACTTTTAAAATCGGATCAAACGAGATTTGAATCACACAACTCTAACAAACTTATAAAAGAATAACTTAATTTACTCTAAAAAACAAAAAGAATGACTTAAATTGCTACAAATTGTTCTTAAAGCAGCAGAAAAGAAAATCCAATTGCTTAAAGTTAAATTTGATGATAAAAATAAGTTTTCCAATCAATTTTATACCAATTAATTTATGCAATGTAGCGTATAAAATATGCACTAAGGTACTAGTCAATCATCTCAAACCAATATCTGATCACACCATATCGAAGTGTCTTTATCTAAAATAATGGATAAAATTTTTACTCAAGAATGAACTTATTCATAAAGAATATCACCAAAAATATCTTGGGTGTTTTTAAAAAATAAATATGTGTAAAGCTTATGATCGTATTAACTGAAATTTTCTACTCGCGATTCTACAAAAGATAGGGTTCAATGACCGACAGAGATAACTTATATGATGCAGTGCGTTGATACGACGACCTATCAGATTTTCATAAATAGTAGCTCGACTAAGAGTTGGGGATCCCTATCTTTTCTTGTTATGCCAAAATGTGCTTTCCTTGATGCTCCTCAAAGCACAAAGTCTCACAGATGATTCCTATTTATTCTTTAATGTTGTTGTGGTGCAATTAAGTCAATAGTAGCTCGGTTTTGTTTGCCCTCTGGCCTGTCAAATTAATCACACAAAAGCCGAATTATTCTTCAGCAGTGACTAGTTCTTTATGGACTCCCATTAAACTTTTTGGTCGAAACCCACCTATATCTCATTTTTGTTTTTGCAGATAAATTGGTTCTCTTCTGCAAGACAAACTTGTAGCACGCAGAAGTCGTTAGTGACATCTTGGGTGTCTTTTCCAAACATTTGGGCCATAAAGCGTGTTCACTATTGAGAAAGTGTACCGGGAATTGAATAAATGAGATGCTAGGACGTTGTCTACCATCAGACGAGTTACCTTAATGAAGGTGGTTCTGTTGGCTATTCCCAATTATTTTATGAGCTTTGCATTAATCCCAATTTCCATTTGTAATGAGATTGGCAAAATAGCTAGAGCTTTCATTTGGGGTTCTAGCTCGGACGGAAGGAAGTCGGCACTCAAGAGTTGGAGTAATTGGAAATGGCGGTCTAGGGATAAGAAGATTACGGGATCAAAATAAAACCATTTTGTCAAGACTTGGTTTTGACCTTTTAATCGAGGTGGATACCCTTTGGTTTTGGGTCCTGAGATGCAAATATAATGTACAAGTGCAAAGGCCGGTGTTCACATTTGGCTATCCTCTCGAATGTTTGGAGAAAGGTGATTCAAGGGGTTCATGGGTTAGTTGGAAATGGTAATTTGATTAGCTTATGGAATTATCCTCGGGTGACTGAAGTCCAATCTCTGATAGGTTGTGAACCTATGAGGGAGGACATGTTACTCAAGGATGTAGTCAGTTCTAATGGAGACCGGGATTGGCATTTTTGAACATGGTGCTGCCGCATAACATTGTTACGAAGGTTGCTGGTATTCTACCTCATAGTGATGCAGGGGAAGATGTTCTAGCTTGGTCTTGGTCTTGGTCTACGAATGGAGTTTTTTCGGTCTCAGCCACCTATAAAACCATGACAAGGAGTCAACGGGGAGAGGAAGTTGCTGTTTCCAGACTTATTTGGAAGTGACAGCAGCAGAACGGGCAAGGCATTTTCCATGGCTGGTTTTCAAAGACCGTCTCCTAATTTTTATGCCGTCGGTAGAATTCATCTAAAAGCTTTGATGATGATGGATGAGAAAATTTCTCATAAAATATATTAAAATTATCTTCTAGTACATTATCTACCAGGAAAAATAATTATTATTAATAATAATGCATCTGACTTAATGTACCAATTGTTGTTATGTCCATTTTCCTTTTGTAGGCCCTAATGTTTTGAAAAATCACTTATCACTTCTAATTTTCTATGCTGGGGACAGCAATGAAGTGGGTTCATCATTGCTTTCATTAGGACTTCCAAGGCATTTTTATGGATCTGCACGTCCATCAATTTCATCATCACTAGAACAGGTTTCCTCATCAGTTACATCTTCATCGTCATCGGACTCCTCGTCCTCGTCAGCTGTCGGTTTCATGATATTTTCTTTCTTCGCATATAGCTCACAGAATTCTGTTTTCCAAGAAGACAGAAGATAATAACATCGCTCAGCCCTGGAAAGGAATATTCAATGTACAACCACCCTCCCTTTCTTACAAACATCTTGGGAACAAACGGCTTATGCTAAGGATTGCATAACCGTAAACACCATATCACAAAGTTGTCTTTACCTTTTACTTTCTGATCATATTGTTTTCGATCTTTCATCATCAATGATGCTGCATCCCTGTTTAGGGGGTGTGATGGGTTTGGATAAAGCAAGAGCTGTGGAAGAAAAACTTCGAAAATGTTTAAAAGATCTGAAAAAAAAGGAAAACAATTCACAGGGGGATTCATCAATTAAGGAAATGAATAAAGTGGAATGTCGCTTGTTAGTAACCGATAGAAGTAAACTGATGCTTACCGAACATTGGACTCCAGGACTGGTTAATAACATCCAAGCACACAGAACCAGACCTGAAACTCATTCAATATAGAAAAATTCAAGTTGTGTAAGAACTTTGAACAACAATTATCATGGTGAAATATTGCAATCCAAGAGAATCAAGTTTGAAATTATAAACTGCTCACGCTTCATCAACATTTGGGTGAAGTATCTTATTCACGAATCTAATAGAAGGAGACTTGTAAGGATAGGCATCTGGAAGCACAACCCGGATTTTCCAAACTCCACCTTCATACAGACCTATAAGCGTTGCAGTTGATGAAGTTAAGGATATTTAAGAAAGAAAAAAATGGATTCAAAACAAGGACATCCAAACTTTGTTGCTCAAATTTCTCACTTTCTGAAAGTGCCAGTGTTTGACACCCATGACATATGCATATCCAAACATGAATATGGGAATATGGGTTTTCAAGAACCCTCCACATGGAAATAACTTTTAAAAAATTGAACATGTCTTGACAAATACATACCCATATCTTTCACATAGACCCTAGTACAAGCAACATAGCTTCCAAAGGAAACAACGATTGACCAGACGATAAAAGAATAAGAGACAGAAAACTCACCAAGCACAAAAAAGTTTTGGAAATCAAATTCCTTCCATGTAAAAGGGAGAGAGTAAGAGAGAGAGAAGAGGTATATGTGTGTATGAAAGAGAAACAGCCCCTTATTGTACAATAGTTTAATCAAATTAACAATCTATTCCCAAATTGATAAGCATATATAATGCTATGGAACAGTCCCTACGGTGCTGCCAGGCAGTGATTACATGAACATAAAAATATATCAAGACGGATCATATCAAATGCATAACTGGAGAACCAATATTGAACAGATTAGAAAACATACTTTCTTTGGGACCATGAAATCCGACTATGAATTCGTTGAGTACATCATTTATTGTTTCCACGATATAATCATTCATCATCCTGGATAAAATGAATATGAGAGAAGTGAAAAAGAGATGGAAAACTCATTAGCAACTCAGATTAAAAATCCCAAAATTTCAGAAACAGTAGACAAATTCAGTAAAGCTTTCAGAGAAATGAAATGGGAGAAGTAGCAACATATTTAAATAAAGTGGAAACATGATCAGATCTCTCTCTTGAATCTGTTCATTAATGACCATGACACAATAGAGTAGCACGTGAGAATTTAATGAATAATGGACATTAAGATTAAGAACCCCATTCAGCGTATAGCCCTCTAATGCTCTAACATCCCTTCCTCTCTTCCATTCTTTTGGATAAGTAAAATTTTATTTATCCGAAGTAAGCAAAGTTTTGCTTAAAAGTTTGACGATGGTTACATAACCACTCACAAAATAGTACATTAGCATCAAATACCCATTCCCCAATCAACAATTGTTGAAGAGTGGCAACCATGCAGCAGCATAGCCAGCTGCACCAGCATGCATCGAGCAACATCAGGAAGCATCGAGCAGTACCAGGGAGCATCGAGCAATACCAGACATGGTCTAGGCAGCTGGCAGATTTGGTTCAGTTTATTTTCTTTAGTTGGTTTAGTTGTAATGTGATCTTGTTCACTTAGTTTGTAACAAGTCAACTTTAGTCATGTCCATTTTGTTGCTTTTAAGGTTGAGTCAGCTATGATAGCTGTAATTAGCAGAACTTAGGAATGATCATTGTGATGTTACAGCTTGTTTACTTGTACAAGCAATTTCTGTTTTTGTTTTAAGCATTTTTACTACTTATGTAAGCTTTGTATTTATCATCAAATGTTAATGAAAAATGGTAGATCTTCTTCTCAATTTTTGAGAGCTGATTTTCTTGTTGTTCATTTGAGAGTTGTTAAAAACTCAACAACAATCAACAAGGCATTAAGTTGATCAGTAAATTTGCTAAGAGAAGGCAGCTTGTCACTAACACTATAAGTGATCAATCAAAATAACTCCATTGGTGATCAGGCCATTCCTCCCTTTCTCTCTCTCTAAGGGAGCATTTGATTTTATAGTGATTTTTTTCATAATTACTTTGCTTAAGCTTCCCTACTTGAAATGAGAGAATCTCACATCTCAAAGGATCTTGTGTCCTAAAATTGTCAGATAAACCACATTAAAGCAATCAACAGATTACTGCAAAGTAAAAGTTGTGCTCTCCCTTGAAACTAAGGAGGTAAAATTTTTTAACTAAAATAAACCATCTAATGTACTCATTTCCCTTGAAAAACAAGTGCAGAAGTAATTTTATGCAGTTATGATGTAGTCTACAGACTTCTTCATGATAATCTTCAAACATGAATCGATACTGGCACCGTCTTTTAATAGTTGCCGCCACTTCTGAAAGACCTTAACACAACCCACACCTTAAAAACATAACAAGCTGAAAGGAGTTCATATTAACCTATTCCAGCATTCTGTAGTCTGCCAGTCTCTTTATTAACCTATTCCACAGACAGTCCATTCATCAGACAATAAATGTGTCGATTAAACAAATTCAATTACTATTACCATCTTTGCTACAAACATCTAATCATGATGCAACCCTGTAAGGCTTATGGTTCAAAACATCCCATCCCATCTTATCCATATCACTTGTTATTTGATCAAGTCAGCTGGCATGGTTCCTCAAAGACACTAACCTCTAGCCCCTCCTAACGAAATTGAAAAGAATAGTGCTAAAACCACCTTAACAAAGCCCCATTACCTAGGTAAAACATTTGCAGACTACCCTCCACAACATGAAAAGAGAAAGAGATCAAATCATGTGAACGAAGACAGCAACAAACAAGATATAAACATGAAAGAGAAACTTACAACTTCATTACATCCATTTCTCTCCTCTTGCTTTGGGAAGACATTTTATACGATATAATTAATCTGAGGTGCCTGCCAACAGTCTGCAAAATAAAATTTAAGTTTAACACTTCTATTTTCTAGAATCTCTTATCTATAAATCTGTTCAGGACAAACTCAATAGATATGGGTTTAAGAAACCTCAGATTTTATGTAGTTCACCAAAAATAAATGTTGATGCACATTATAAAAAAAGTATAAATATTGAGAGAAGTAAAACCACATCACTGTTAGTGCAGACTATATATGGAAATTAACTTTTCTTAGTGTTCAAATGTAGGATAGTGAGTTCAGATATTCGACCTATATAGCAATGCCTAGAAAGACCCACTAAAGACTTGAACAGATATTAGAAAAAGAAATGATCCAAATTTGTTTATTTGATGCTTATGTTCATTCGACCATTTCCCGATTATGCAGGACCTCACCATCTGGAATATGACTAATTTAATTCACTTACTCGTAATCCTACTACTATTTCAGAAATAGCAAGCCCAGAGCATACTGAAATCAATATAAAAGCTGGAAGCTTGCCTTGTACATCAAAATTTTCACCTTTTCTACCAAGCACACCACACCTATGAGAAGAAAAAATATATTTTCTATCATTCTATTTTTCTACTCTTTGAATTTTCCCATCTTTCCAATTTTCTTTCCACTTTACCGAGCAAAGCCTAAATGACTTCCTACAGACATACAACATATTAAACCCACCTAATGCATCAACAAGTTTACTATTCTTCTAACATTGATTCATGAATTAATATAGAATCCTACGATGAATCATTCCTTACATAACAAATACGAACTATTAACATAAAAGTAATTAAAATGACTTAACTTGTGCAATATTTGATTTGAAAAATTTTATGCATCAACCCTTACATCACACATGGTCATTGGAACACTACAAATAGGAATCTCTCTGATCCTAAATAAATACCACTCAATACACAGTCAAACAGAGACAAAAAGAAAATCTCAATGAAACCCTGTTATCAATGGTACTTTCTTAAAAAATATACGACCAAATCCATCATCTTTCAACCGTTTCATTCTTAAAATGAAAATGAAAATGGTTTTCCATGTTTGATCCTTTGAAGGAATAAAAGTAGAAGAAAAGCGAGAAATGAAAAATGGAGCCAGGGTACCTTACGTTTTAGCAAAGGGTATCTGAGGAAGAAGGTTGGGTTAAATGGTAATCATCCTATAAACAGAGAAACCAACAGGAGGAAATAAGAAACAGAAACAAGAGAGAATGGAAAAAGAAGAACTATACAAAGGGTGAATGTCATGTTTACGTGTTCGATCGAGCATCTATTTACGTGGCATGCGTCTTTTGCGCTTCGCTATTTTATCAACGGCTTAAGCCTTAAGGATTAAACCTCTCCTAATTTTTCAAAATTACTCAATTCATATTTGAATTTCTAAAATCCCCTTAAAATTTTATAAAATATCGTAAAGAATATTATAAAAATTATAAAATTAAGTAGAGAAAAGATGAGTGAATGAATGGATAGAAGCTAACCAAGTTTTTGCACTAGAACTGTTGTAGGAGTTACTTATGTTGGGAGTGTTACATGCATGCATACATATATACACTATACATTATTATAAACATTGACTAGGAAGCAAGAAATCAAATGATGCATGCTGTTGCACTTAATCTGCAGGAAGTTTCTTCCAAACAATTAAGAAGATTAAAAGGCGTGCAATTTTCTCCACTGAGAAGGCAGTGAGAAGGAGTTAAGAAGAGTATAAACATGACAAAGACGACTCATTCAAGCTCCAAGGGGAAGGGAATTGCTATGGCGTGAAAATTTTATCATGCATTCATTTATAATCCATACGTTAAATAAGACTCAAATTAAATTTATCATACATCTATTTATGAATTAATTTAATTGTGAGATTCAAACTTACTTAAATTCTCAACAAGTGAATAACCAATATAGCAAACTTATTTTGATTATATTTTTATAAAATAATATTAAACTAATTTATAATGTTAAAATTTGATAATATCACACCCAAAATATTAAATCTAATTCATTGGTACGAATTACGTGGGCAGCCTTGTTTGTAATGTGTGAGTCAACTCTATTAATCCCTCTAAAAATGAGATATCATTGTTTCTATATATAGTCTATGCACAAGAAACTATGAACGATAGGCTAATGAAGCTCCATTCTAAAAAATTTAATTACGTGCCAAAAAGAGAACCAGCAAAAAATAGGTACAAAAAATCAATGAAGTCCCTGGTTTTAATGCTTTGAGATCAACAGGCATTGCTGATGGCATACAGTGGGTTGCAAGAATGTCCGGAGTAGCTGCTTTTGCTGTCTTTGTTCTAAGCACTACTATCTGCATCAAACCACAAACATCAATGTATGTCTAGTCGTGTCCTGCAACAAGAGCATGTGTCAGAAACTACATGCATGAAGAGAGAGAGAGAGAGAGAACCTGTTCATATTCTTAGTCAAATTTCAGAAACTCATCATCACAGTTCTCTACCATCTCGGCAAACTCCTTAAATTCTTCACCGGCTTACCATTAAGAGCAAGGACCTGCATAGGATGAGGTGTTCATGAATGATAAATAAAAGGACTGAACTACTGAAATGTAACGCGGTTGCCAATGACTGGTGATTCTAACCTGAGTGTTAACAATGTCCTCATATCCAATATTGATATCAGATACAAGAACCTTCCAAAATTTTCAAGAAAATGTCAGAACAGATCAGCAGAATATGCCCACCCTAGTAAGTAGGCATGCATATGTGCATGCAAACACACACAGAGGAGAAGAATGAAATAACCTGAGACACCACAACAAGCTGTTCATCGGGTGACTGTCGCGTTGAATGAAAGAGTTTGTCCAATAGATTCATTGGAGCTTCATATACATAATTGTCCCCATACTGAGCAAAATTTACAAATACAGCATAGTTTTTGTGGAAACTCCACAGATAAGCAATTTTGTCAGTAACATTTGAAAAACCAAATTGACTACTACCATGTAGTTGATGGAAATTTAAAGTTGTACACTTTTTATGATCTAAATAATCATAACATCTTACTATAAAAAGAAAACAGCATACCTCAGAACGTAAATAAGGAACAGATACAGTTGTAAACACAAATCCTGTAATTATATCAGATAAAATGTGTATTTTTGTGACACTAGGTAACTAAAACCTACGCGTTCTTCATGCCTAAGAGGAACTGAGAAAACATTGAGAACAATATCAGATAAAATGTGTAGGACTGAACAGATTAGACAAGAGAATACTTGAACAGTTTTCTGTTTTCCTGATAAAAATCTTGATAGGATTGTTAGCTATCTGTTCTCAAGTTAATAGCGTTCTATGTATTACCACTTTTGACATAACTAACAACTTCCATTAGGATATATATTCAAGTACATAGTTGTGAAGATTGCAGCAGTAAATAGTAAATAAAATCATAATCAAGTTAATCCAGGAATTCATCTAAAAGGCATCCTCAGAAAAGTTCTCCTTTCAATGCCACCCTCACTATTGTTGGGTTAGAGTAGTTAACTTTTAATGTTATAAAGTTGTACGAACACAAATGTGAAGTAATGATAAACTTATTACAGGTATTTTCCAGGGAACATACACAGTTATTTAGTTCAAAGTAGTAGTAACCAGTTGATTTTTACGAGTACTAGAAATTGCTCTTATGATAGAGTGAAAGTTGGGTCTTATGACACCACGAATTGACCGCGAAAGAACCATGGCCGGCCTTCCATAATAAATTCCAGGTCATCCTCACTGTCGAAACAAATCATGAACAAATTAAGGCCGATCAAACGAATCTCGAACTTCTGTTTCATTTTCCAAAGACTTTGTAACTGGGCACGAAGATTATCTGGATTAAAAAGCTTCTTAGTCCAAACGGGACAAATCAAAGATGGTTTCTCCAGAACCTCCACTTTCGAACTCTTAATAGACAATTGAACCATTATGCCGACAGTCTAGCAGGTTGAGTTCGCATAAATAGATGTTAAGTCTAGAATAGTATTCGTGTCTATATGCCTGAAACCTACCTAGTATGTCAAGAGGTATCTATATTGTCTTGCGAACTCACACGTAAGATCGCGAATGAAATCGCATAAACACGTGTTAAATCTAGAATATGATATGTGTCTATTTGCATGAAACCTACCAAATATGTTTTGTAGACAAACACCACCATCTAAAGAAAATAGAGAAAAACACTCAACAATATGCATTATTAGAAATTTAATTGTAAGAACTGAACATACCAATATCACATTTGTGCTTGCAAAATTAAGAGCAATTTGGGGTATATTTTAATGATGCTAATATAATTTAACAGATTGGTTTTAATAATGAAGTTCCAATCGATGAAGAATTTTTTATCAAAAATATTGCTGGGAAGCACAATCTTGATATTATTATTCTTCCCTACCCTGATGATATAACCAAGGGGCATAAAGTTCATGGAAGATAAAAAGGTCATACTCACCACAAGAATCTGGTGAGACTACTTGAATATTGTGATGAAGAACAACATAGATCTTCTTGCTCGTTCCTCATTCATCAATAACTTATTCGCGAAGTTAATATTTAATCCCTTCCAATATCTTATATATGATATGATGTAAATTTAAAAAATATATTTTGATAAAGAAAATTATTTTTAAAAAATATTAAAAAAATCGTTTTGATATGAAATTTATGTGTTTATTATGAATATGACAATGAATTTATAGAGCAAAATCATGTAATATTGTCCTACTAAATTCATGTACACATTATTTCTCACCTACTACATTTTTTACTTCATGTATATTGCATTCATTCATTTTGTTAGTTGAGAAAACTTGAGGAACATTACACTCAAGTTACAGCTAAGAAACCTAGGTTTTTCCTCTTTTCATATTACTGTCGTTAACAATTTTTTTTGTCACCCTTGTTAATTTGAGGGTTAAGCAATGTTATTATATATTCATTTTAGTCACCCAAATTTAATAAATTTCTATTTTCATCATTTATTTTATCATTTTAATTTACTTTATCTTTTAGAATTCGTTTTAGTTTTTTTTTTTTTCGATAAAGAGGAAAAACCTATGTTTTTACATGGAAAACCCATTTTATCCTTTTAATTTCTGTTCTTTTTAGAATTAATTTTAATTTTTTTCTAATAAAAGAGAACTTGGGGTTTTATAGGAAACTCCTTGGTTTTATGGGATAAACTTAGGTTTTTACAGGAAAACAATTTTATCTTTTTAATTCGCTTTATGTTTTTTATTTTATTTTCTAGAATTAATGTTTGTTTTTAGTGAAAGGAAAAATTTTGGGGTTTACAATGAAATACCTGAGATTTTTTAAATGAAAAACTTGAGTTTTTATAAGGAATGATGATTTTTTTATTATATATTTCCTTTTCAAAAATTAATTTTAGTTTTTCCCAGTAAAAAGGAAAAAAAATCTGGTTTTTTAAATGAAAAATTTTAGTTTTCATCTCTGCAACTAAATACCTCAAATCCCTATAAAAACAAAGTTTTTTTGAAAAATAAAATTAATTTAAAAAAGGAAAATGAGTGATGGAATGAAAATTTATTATAGTTGGAAGATTAAAATGAGTGTGCAATATTAATAACTGATAGGGAATTGAAGCGGAAGAAGCGAAAGAATAATCGTATTCATATTGTTTGACTCGAGAAAAAAATTTGGATGTGAGAAAAGATAGATTAAAATAAAGTTAAAAATGAAAGTAAACCAGTAAATATGATGGATAGAATGATAAGTGTCCAATTGAAATTTTTTTAATATAAATTCCATCAAACAATCAACCCTCCAAAAAATATGTCTTAATAAATTGAAGAGTAAAAAATGAATTCCTACAACTCCTTAAAAAAATCAGAAAAAATAAATCTTGTACAAAGAAACAAACTCTTAAAGTTTAAAACTTTGTTAATGAAAACAATTCTCTCATTAATGAACAATGAAAAAACCTCTATATAAATTAGTTAAGTACATTCAAATAAAACTATAAAGTATACTGAAATTTTAATTAATCTAAACGTTTTAAATTAAACTTAGGATTTAAGCCAAAATTAAAAGCATGAAACTGATCTTCATATATATAATCGCATATTAAACTATAATTCATGTGTAGTTTTGGAATGAGTTAAATATAAAATTAGTACCTGAATTTGTCCACTTCTCCTAAATTGGTATTTATAGATTTTTTGTCTAATACCGTTAAGTCTAAAACACGTGACATAATAATATTATGACACGTGGCATAAATGACGTCATGATAATAGTGATGTCATTATCTAAAATAATTAATAAAAAAACTTTTTTACCTTTTGACTTTTATACCCCAATTTTTCTATCAACCCAATTTTTTCTTCTTCTTCTTATTTTTCCATCAACCCAATTTTTTTTCTTCGGTTGATACTCTACATTGCTCTAAAGATTCCTTCTCATGGCCAATTGATCGACCACGATCTCCAATTACTACCTCATCATCCAAGACCTCAACACCATCATCGAAAACCTCAGCTCCATCAATTCCTTCACCTTCACTATCAAGAACAACACCGACATCGAATTCATCCAACAATTGGGTCTCCATATTTTCACTGCAATCTAAATCATCAACACTTAGTGTTTCGCCGCCAAAATCCAACATTTGAGTTTCCTCACCAAGGTTTAGAATTTGGGTCTCTAAACCGTCCTCGATTGCAACATTATTATCATCTAAAGGAACCGTATCTTGTGCATAGTTTAATTTATTATCATCCTCATTATCATCTCTGTAACTTTTTTTTTCCTCAAACCAATAATTCACAAAACGGAAAGACAAGAAACTGTGAGTCAAATTCAAGAGGCTGAGTCTCGCCATTTGCAAAATTGGTGCTTGGGTTAATTTCAGAGGGTTTGAATTCCCCTTTCATGTCTCCAATACTGCTCATTTTCACTTCAATTCATCTGTCACTTTGTTAAAGAAAAGCCAAAACGACTTACTTTCAATACAGGTAAAAATATGGAAAACCACAAGCCACTGTCAATACTGCAGGGACAATCAAATTGACATAAATTAAAGCCAAACTCCAATCAAAAGAAACACCCAAAACACAAAAAGGGTATATAGAAAACAATCGAAAATTCTTCAAATATGAAAAAAAAAAATTAAGATCAAAATAAAGAGGAAAAATATTGGGAAAACAAAATAAAATCTCAAAGAAAATGAAACAAAGAAAATCCCGATGTTTCTACATTGTTATTTAATATTATTTATATGATTTTTTTTTGTATGTAAAGCAAGATGTATAAACAAATATTAGCTCATTGTTTAGGTTTAACTAATATTAAATTACATTATATAATCGAACAGACAGTAATATGAAAAGACAATTAATATTAATAATTAATCAAAATTATCCGTAGTCCTATATGTCCAATTGGGGAGACAAGTAATGATTTTTAATCAAACCCCATCTCTTGGCCTAGCGGCACAAGGTGTTCACCTAAAAACCTCAATCACTGGTACGAATTACATGGACAGCCTTGTTTGTAATATGTGGGTCAACTGTAAATAAAAGCTTCATTTATAATTCCTCTAAAAATGAGATATCATTGTCTCTGTAGATAGTCCGTCCATACAAGACGCGATAAACGCTAGGCTAAAGAAGCTCCATTCTACAAAATGTAATTACGTACCAAAAAAGGGAAAAAATAGAAATAAAAGGTACAAAAAAATCAATTAATTAAGTCCCTGGTTTTCATGCCTTGAGATCAACAGACATTGCTGATGGTATACAGTGGGTTGCAAGAATGTCCGGAGTAGCTGCTTTTGCTGTCTTTGTTCCAAGCACTACTATCTGCATCAAACCACAAACATCAATGTATGTCTAGTCGTGTACTGCAACAAGAGCATGTGCCGGAAACTACATGCATGAAGAGAGAGAGAGAGAGAACCTGTTCATATTCTAAGTCAAATTTCAGAAACTCATCATCACAGTTCTCTACCATCTCAGCCAATCTCCTTAAATTCGTCACTGGCTTACCATTAAGAGCAAGGACCTGTATAGAATGAGGTGTTCATCAATGATATAAATAAAAGAACTGAACTACTGAAATCTAACGTAGATGCCAATGACTGGTGATTCTAACCTGAGTGTTAACAATGTCCTCATATCCAATATTGATATCAGATACAAGAACCTTCAAAAATTTTCAAGAAAATGTAAGAACAAATCAGCAGAATATGCCCACTCTAGTAAGTAGGCATGCATATGTGTGCAAGCAAACACAAACACAGGAGAAGAATGAAAGAACCTGAGACACCACAACAAGCTGTTCGTCGGGTGACTGCAGCATTGAATGCAAGAGTTTGTCCAATAGCTTCACTGGAGCTTCATATTCATAATCCTTCCCATACTGAGCAAAATTTACAAATACAGCATAGTTTATTTGGAAACTAAACAGATAGGCAATTTTGTCACTAACTTTCGAAAAATCAAATTGACTACTACCATGTAGTTGATGAAAATTTAAAGTTCTACACTTTTTATGATCTAAATAATCATAAAATCTCACCATAAAAAAAATTGTTAAGAAACATAAAAGTTGTACTTGAAATCACAACTATATCATTTATCTTCAGATCCATTTATTGCATAATTTGAAAATAATTGTCTAAGGATGCACGCAACTGGAAAACTAATACAGTTAGAATGTGGCAAAAGAAAAAGGTGTCGCTCAACAATTACACAAATTCCTGTTACAGATCCTAAAAAATGAAAAAAGATGATGTAGCAACTGAACCAATTAAGAACATTCTCTATCCCAAGAAAATTGCAGTACAGAGCACTTATTTACAGCACAGACAAATTTAGCTTCAACGGGAACAATAATTTAGGAAATCCTTTGGCGACCACACCCGGACACCAAAGAATTTAAACAATATCCGGAAATGTGAAATTGTTGCAGAAATCACATTTAGAATGACGAGGAAATTTTCATTTTCAAAGTAAGCCCTAAACCCAACATCAAGAAGGGTCTAGAAATGTTTAGTTAGGCTATTAAAAGGCGAATAAACGATAAGTTTGCAGATTTTAAGAGAATATTCAATCTGCTATGGAAGTAAACTAGCAGAACCCAATTCACATCGCAGACTGCTAAGCACTTCGACAAGCAAAATCCAACAGAAACATTTCAAACATGCCCATGCTTTGATGACCTTTGACACAAAAATCGAAATTACAGAAAATGTACAATCATACAAGCTATAGACAATGCAACACAAAAATAACAATAGATTCATATTTTCTACTTTTTGAGAATGCCCAAAGAGGAACACAAAAATAACATAAAATTATCAATCTTTCATTTTATAGCATCTAAGCTAGCTAAGTCTTTAACAGGCATTATTTTATTATTATTGTGACAGGCAATATATTTTGAAGTAAACAACATACCTCAGAACGTAAATATGGAACAGATACAGTTGTAAACACAAATCCTGCAATTATATAATATGAAGGAGGTCTGCCCTTGTTGTGTGCTGGAATAAGCCTTCTGTGTGATGTAAGTTTGATGTTGAAATATAGAATCTCAGAATTACGTAGAACTTCAATAGCTGAATTATCCCCAGCATATTTTTGTGACACTAGGTAACTAAAACCTATGCGTTCTCCATGCCTAAAAGGAACTGAGAAAACATTGAGAACAATATCAGAAAAAATGTGTAGAAGGATTGAACAGATTAGAAAAGAGAATACTTGAACAGTTTTCAGTTTTCCTGATAAAAATCTTCATAGAATTGTTAGCTATCTGTTCTCAGTTAATAGCGTTCTATGTATTACCACTTTAAAATAAACATATCTATTAATATACCTGAAACACAGGATAAAATTTCTTATAAAAAAATTTTGATATTCTTGATAGAAATTTTATCCTTTGTTTCAGGTATACTAATAGAAATATTTATTTATTGTATACAAAAAGAACAACTTACCCGTTCCATCATTGGCAATATCAACCCCATCAAAGCTGAGCACAATATCTGATGACTCCAAAACCCCAGATTCAGGAGCTGTGGGATCAACTCTTCTGATTCGAACACCTTTCTGTTCAGGTTTCATGCCCATTGCTTTACGCAAATCAGGATTTTCCATTTTTTGCCACTCAATCCCCAAAATAGGGAATCCTAGCATAAAAGTGCGATGAAACTTTAGTCACAATGAAGCAAAAAGTACATGCATCACACAATTAAAAAACAAAGAAGAAGAAATGAACAGCACATATAAAAAGTATTATTTAAAAGACCCAAACTAAATTACCAGTATAGGCTTCATTCTTCTCATAGTCTTGGATAAAATGCTGGATAACTGGTGTTGGTATCACATACCCTATATTTTCTGCATCTTCATGTTTGAGAGACTGAAATGCGATTCCCACACAATTGCCTTTATCATTGAAGGCAGGCCCACCAGAGTTTCCAGAGTTTATAGCAGCATCTATCTGCACATAATCATGCAGAATAAATAACATATGAAATCTTTTAAGGTTGCAACACAGAGAAACAAATGCTAGAAAAGAAATCATGTAACCTGCAAGCCAAGGAGCTCTGTTGACCCGTGAACATAAGACAGGATTTCTATACGTGATACAACTCCGCTTGTTACAGAAATTGTGTCTCCCCCAATGGGGTAGCCAACAACAGTTACAGCATCTTGAAGAGCAGGTAATTCTCCAAATTCCACCGGTGACACACCTTCCCAGAACTCATCATCGTTAACTGTAAGCATTGCTGCTTCACCACATAAACCAAATCATGCATTCAACCAAATAAAGAATAAAAGCTATTATCTGAAATCATGAAGATGACCTCCAGAATGTCAATAATTTTCACATCATACTGTACTGACTAATGTCTAAGCACTTCTTTCTTCAACATTAGTTCACACTACACCATTACTGGTTTCAACTTTCCTCTCCTTTTCTTGTACTATATAAGAATTCTTCATCAATCCTTTTCTCATTAATCAAGCATAACCTCCAAATCAATTTGCATTCAGCACTCATTAACCATAAGTCAATTTTCTACTTTGTACCCTGCATATGATGCCAACACTGACAGAATACTCGCACTCTTATCTGAAAAAATAAACTCTACCTCTCAAAAATTGAGAAACAAATATATATAAATAGAGAGATAGAGTGAGAGTGAGAGAGCACAGTCCATACACCCCAAGTAACCTACTTTGCAAACAGTCAATGTTACAAGCTTCACCGCTATGGGCAAAAGAAACCATTGCCACCCCTCTCCACTTGAAGAAACTAGCAGTTTTCTTTCCACAGAATGCATGACAATTACTCTTTAGTTTTAGCATGGCAAGATAACTGAGGGCAATGATACTAGTTAGCGATAATTCTAATCATTACACTATACACAGGGTACTCATTTTCAACATATGATTTGTGCGATTATTACAATTTCCTATTATGCCGACAGTCTAGCACGTTGAACTGAAGCATTAGTAGTATTCCATATGCATTATTAGAAATTTAATTGTAAGAACTGAACATACCAATATCACATTCGGTTCCAATAGAAAGGACAGTAGCCAAGTACTTAGTATCAGACCCACGTTTCTTAACTTTAACTTGAGTGTAATGTTCGACTGAATGCGCATTTGTTAAAACCCTTCTCCCGCTGATCACGAACCCACTACTGCTGGAACTATACTGTCTTTTTCTCTGCCAAGGCAACGAGAAGTTGGGTTCGGTGTGAACGCAAAACACCTTCACCACTGCATCCATTGCCGGCACCACTCGAGCACCAATAGGATCCACGGCGAACTCCCCTCCTCCACTTCCTCCTCCAACTCCAATAGCGGTGCCGTTGGAAACATGGCGGCAAGGAGAGAGGATTGGGGGAGGGGGAAGAGGGTCGGGGTTATCGGGGAGTTTGGGGTGTTTCTTAGGGCGACCACGAGGGCGGGAAGCGGTGGTAGTGATTTCGACGGCGGAGGAGGTAGAAGGGATGATTTCGATGTTACTGAGAGAGAAGACATCGTCCAAAGGAGAGGAAGGAGGCGATTGTAAGGGTTGGGACGGGGTAGGGTTTTTGGGTTTTCGGCCCCTTTTTCTTTTGGTATCCCCCATTTTTACTAATTACGAAATTAGAAAGGAAGGAAGACGAATCAATTAACGGAATAACCTTCTTCTAAGGGATCAATGTAGGGAAATATCAAAGAAGAAGAAGAACAAGAACAAGAAAGTAACGGGCGAGTTTTCTTTTCTTTTATTCATCAAATTATTCAGTTGATGTCGGACAGCTTTTCGTCTGTATGCAAATTACCCTTCGGGCTTTGCATCGCATTTGATTGGCTGCAGCTACGCTTTAGACATTCGATTCCGTCGGATATTTTTAGTACTCCATCAAAATTAAGTTTAGAGCTTATTATGGGTCGGGTCGGGTCGGGTCGGGTCGGATAGGATCGGATTTGAATCGAGTTTTAATAAAATTTTAGGTCTAATTACTAAATTTGAGTTCGGTCCGACTTATAAAATGGGTTTAAAATTTTGTTCAAATTCGATCCGAATTATAATAGTCAAATCCGAGCCCGGCCCGACTGGACTCGTATTAATTTATTTTAGATTATTCTATTACATACAACAAATTTAAAAAATATATAATATATCAAATACATTTAAAAACATTAAAACAAACATTAAAAAATAAATAAATTTAAAATACATTAAAAAAATTTATATTAAGATAGTTGCAAATAAATTAGTAAAAAATTAATAATAAAACATAAGTTCTACAATATTTAAATAACATTAAAAAAATAATGAAACAATAGTAAAAACACATAAAAAAATAACATTCAAAAAATAAAATTAATAACCAAAACAGCAACAAAAATAACAGCAAAACAACATTAAAAACAATAAAAACAGCAACAAAAATAACACGAAAACAACAACTAAAACAGTAAAAAAACAAAAACAGCAACTAAAATAGTAAAAAAAGCACCAAAACAACAATATAATTTTTTTATTAAAAATGGTTAATTTATTCGGGTCAAGCCGAGCTAGGTTCGGGCCAAAAAACTCTTACCCAAAACCCGACCCGTTTAGAAAATGTGCCTCATTTTTTGTCCAAGCCCATTTTTCGGACCTATATTTTTTTTCAAACCCTCTCATTTTTCAGGCGGGCTTTCGGATCGAGTGGCCCTACCTATGATCCAATCTAATTTACTTCATTCACATATTAATTTTTTTATTTTAGATTTTTAAATTTACTTTGATAAAATAAACTTTTTAGTATTTGGTAAAAGTTTTAAATGGTATTTTAAAAATATTATAAAGTTTCTAAGTTATTCACTTTCTAAATATAAATATATTTTTTAATACAATATAAATATTTATTTTAAATCATAAAAAATATAAATTAAAAATAATAATATTCAACTCCGAGAGTAACGGTAAATTTTTAACTTATCTTTTATAAATTATCTAAAAATCTCAAGTCAATTCATATGCATAATTTAACCTAACTAAATAATAAGAAATGAGAATTATTTTAAGAACTTTCACACCATATTGTTTATGGTTCCTTTCAAATTATTTAATGACATTTCAACAATTTCTTCAAAATCTGATCATTAATGTATGTCTTACATAACCTTTTATATGCAAGTTGCACTCTGCTTGATTCCTTCAAATTAATTGTTCAGATAGACTTTATTAAGAGAATTTAATGAAATAAATATTATTTTAACCCATTAAGAAATCTAATTAATTTTTTCTGAGAAATGTAAAAAAAAATGTGTTATTTAACTTGTTTTAATTTGAAATGTATGAATGTTAGCACTTATATTTTGTTCAATAAAGAACTTGTTTGAGAGAATAATATTTGTAAGTAAACCAAGTGAGTCACTTGATTTTACAACTAATTTCAGGAAAAAAAAAACTTAAAGAGTGATCTAGTTTTTAGTATGAATACAAGATTACTACTTGGACTGATAAAATGGGATATCTAACTCATAAAATAAGAAATGTATGCATTCAAGTTATGATCTACCCACAAAAGAAGAAAAGGAAATGAGCCACCTAGAAGCAAAATATAAAATAGAAATGCAAAATATCACATATAAGAGAAAAATGCATACCGATAAGAAAATTGACATACCTAATTCTGTACGCCTCCGAACCTTCAACAAAATCTGACCATTAATGTATGTCCTACAAGCTTTTTATATGCAAGTTGTATTCTTCTTGATTTCTTCAAATTAATTGTCCAGTTAAATTTTATTAAGAGAATTTAATGAAATAAATATTATTTTAACCTATTAAGGAATCTAATTTATTTTTTTTGAGAAATGTATAAAAAAAAATGTGTTTGCTTAACTTGTTTTAGTTTGAGATGTACAATTGTTAGCACTTATATTTTGTTCAATAAAGAACTTGTTTGAGAGAGTAATATTTGCAAGTAAAACAAGTGAGTTACTTGATTTTACAACTAAGTTTTCAAGGAAAAACTTATTAGATAGTGATCTAGTTTTTTGTATGAAAAACTTATCTTCAAAAGTTTGGTCACCAGTTCTAAGTGAGACAACCAATTTTATTTTGGAACAATAAAAAGAGACGTCTAACTCATAAAATAAGAAATACATGCATTTAAGTTATGATCTATCTACAAAAGAAGAAGAGGAAATGAACACCTAGAAAGCAAAGTATACAATAGAAATGAAAAATATCACATATAAGAGGAAAATGCATACCGGTAAGAAAATTGACATATCTAATTTTGTTCGCCTCCGAGCCTTCAATAAAATCTGGCCATTGATGAAAGCCTTACGTAGCCTTTTTATATGCAAGTTGCACTCTACTTGATTTCTCCATATTAATTGTCCAGATAGACTTTATTATGAAAATTTAATAAAATGAATATTATTTTAACCAATTAGGAAATTTATTTAATTTTTCCGAGAAATGTAGAAAAAAAGTGTTTGTTTAACTTGTTTTAGTGATAGGCTTGTTTTAGTTTGAAATGTACAAATGTTAGCACTTATATTCTATTCAGTAAAGAATTTGTTTGAGAGAATGATATTTGTAAGTAAAATAAGCGAGTCACTTGATTTTACAACTAATATTCAAAAAATAAAATTTATCAGAGAAATCTAACCTTATATTTACTTGCAAAAATCAACTGTTTTCACACTTTTGTTAATAAGATGAAAAATTAGGTGACTTTCACTTAAATCTATCTATAATCCGGGTCAGAATTTATCAAAATTTTAAACTCATTTCCTGGATAATTGTTAGAATCTCAAAATTCTAAACCCCGTCATTACTAGTTACAATCTTGCGACCTCTTGACAACTCACTTAATTGCCATTTAACCTTACTATTTCCACCCCTTAATTTGGTTTTGAAACCTAACTCATTGGCGTCATTTCCACTTATTTGTATAATTGCCACTTAGTCCATTTTAACTAAAGGAAATTTTGCACTTTTAAATCCTTCTACTTTATTCATTTGAAAATGAGCCAATTTCTATTCAAGCCCCTCTACTATTCTCGCAATTAATCATAGTATTTCAAAGCATTTAATTAAAGCATAACTATTTTGGAGTTCCCCATTCATCTCTAAATCTACTATCTATACCTCCAACTGATGTTATTACCAACAGTAAAATCTTTTAAATGTTACATAACACTAAATCTAATGGAAAAACTTGATATATAATATATTGATATTTTGAAATTAGAATGTTTTGATGTTTGAGAATCAATTTAAAATACAAGTCATAGTTTGAGAACACTTGCTGCAATTAACCCATTAGTAAAAGTCTTACAGTACGTTTGGTTCGCTGTAATGGAATAGAGGTGTAATGGAATAGAGCTGTAATGGAATAGAGCTGTAATCAGTAATTCAATTGTTTGGTTGATTGGAATGGAATAGAGCTGTAATAATATTCTTGTGTTTGGTTGAATGGAATGATGTTGTAATAGCATAAGAAAAATGCTTAAATGACTAAAATACCCTTAACAGAATTTTTTTAGTTAGATGATTATTGTTATTAAATTTTAATGATTATTATTAAATATAATTGAATAAAAATATTAATTTATTTAATTATATTTTAACATAATTATTATTAAATACAATTTAATAAAATAATATGTAATTTAATAATATTTTTTAATATAATTATTATTAAAATATGAATTAGTAAAAATTATAATATATAATTTTAGAAAAATAATATATAACCTATTTTTTAGTTTTAAATTATGATGCATATATACTAAGCTTAAATATCATTAATAAAATAAATAATTTAATTATCTTCTGAACTAAAAAAATAAAAGATTAGAAATATAAATAGCTTGATAATTATATTTTACATTCAAACATAATCTACACATCATAATCTATATGTTAAATTTTATAACATCAAAAAGTTACAACAGTCTGCGATATTCTATTAATACCATCTTACGATCCAAATATTACATATACAAAAAGTTAACAAAACAACACCAACACAACCATGATTTTTAATGGTCTGAAAGAAATCTTCTCACCCATTCCAGTCGCACGGAAGGAGGCAGACTAAAGAAAACGATCATTTGCGTTGGATTGTCCGGGATTTTGCTCAACGCAGAATATCGTTCATCCTCCGTTAATCCTTCCACTTCGCATAAAGCCGGATATAATTTCTGAGCACTTTCTTGAATGATCATTTCTGACTTTTGTTGAATTAGCACTTCGGAGGCAATGCTTCTACTTATTTCAAGGCCGACAGTCTGTATATTTTTCCCTAATAATGTGGCAGCCTCAAGAAATGAAGTAGAAGAAATTTGTTCACTTGCATCAGAAATCTTTTTTTTCTTCTTTAAAGACCTGGAATCATCTTCATTTCTAGATTGTTGCGGTTGTGTACCTGAAAGATCCATCTCATCTAAAGAGACATCAGCTTCACACTCATGGTCAATGTTTCTTTCTTCATGAGTATTTGCAGTAGCTACATCTTCAGCATCTATTTCTTCAATAATATCAGCGGCCGTTTGAGCATCTTTCCCAGTGTGTTTTAATAAAATAAAGAAATTAAACTTCCACTGTGTTTTAATAAACCTAACTAATTTCTAGATGTTTGCCATTCATAGAACATTTGATTGGCTAGTTCCATTCTCCAAGTAGCCCATGCATCCGATGGATGAATGTTTACAATATTCGACTCATCCTCATCTATCAAATTACTAGATAATTGTTCTTCCAACTCCGCTTCAATAGGATCAAGATTCATATAGGTTCGAATAAAATTATGGAGCAAACAACATGCAATAATGATTCTATTGTGCACTCTCACAGGATAGAATGATGGACTCCTAAGTATTCCCCATCTAAGTTTTAATAACCCAAAGCATCTTTCAATAACATTGCGTGCCGAAGCATGTTTCATATTGAAAAATTCTTCTGGAGTACTTGGTTGGTAAACTTGACGCCACTCATTCAAATGATATCTTTGTCCTCTAAATGGCGCAAGAAATCCTTCACAGTTTGTATAACCAGCATCAACTAGATAATAACAACCTATAAAAAAGAAACAAAACTAATTATCTTGGTCAGTTTTTCGAAAAAAGTACTCCAGAAAAATTAATTCAAATTCCTCTAATTCTGCACTTTACCATGAGGAACCTTTAGTCCATGTCTCCTACTAATGGCATCTCGAAGAACCCGTCCATCAGCAACAGAACCTTCCCAACCGGGAAGAACATAAACAAAATGCATATCAGGTGTACAGACACCTAACATATTTGTTGCTATGTCACCCTTTCGCGTTCGATATCTAGGTTTATCAACAGTTGGAACCCTAATCTTGATGTGGGTTCCATCTAAAGCACCTAAGCAATTCTACACGAAATGTATAAAACCTCGAGTTAGGATACTATATTTAAATCTAAATCAACTAAACGATGTACGAACTATATTGAAACTCACTCCAATACCTTGAACCATTTCCACCTTGGGTCTGTAGAATTACCCATAATTGGATCTGCCTTTTTAAATAGCACATCTTGTAAGCGTATGACAGCATTTAAAACATTGTGAAATGATCCGCTAACGGTTTCCCCAGACCTATTAAAGTGATGCTTGACAACTCGATTTTTAAGGTGATGAGAAATAATATGTAAAAACATTGCCACTTGCTCATCAACAAGCATATTCCTTGACGACTTTAATTCTCCTAAAGTTTGTAACATCTCACATAGTTTAAAAAAAGTAGTTCTATTCATCCTAACTTGTTCAATACAAGTCTCATCACTAGCATATACAAATCTTTTCACATAATCTCGTTTTGCATAAAAATCTAAAATATATGATCTAATCCTTGGTCTATAAGTATATAGGCTATAGACGGTAGCCAATGAAACTAAGAACCAACTTGCAACTGTGCACATTTGCAGCCATACTGTCACAGCGAGACCAATTCTTCTACGCCTTTCACTTTGTACTATTAAAGGTAAACGAGCCATTACTGCAAGATATTAAAGTGTTATAAATCTTCAAATAATATACTTAATTATGTAAATTAATTTGAAATTTCAAAATAATTTTATTTTGATATTAAAATTAAGGATTTTCATGGGTTAAGATTATAACATAGGTACTTATTTAACTACAAAAATAATTTAAGAACTTATTTAAATAAAATTCATATAATTTCAACATAATTTCACATAATCTCAGACTAAAACTACAAATAATCATGTTCCGTAAGCTTCAAATGTTCGGAAATATCTTTTCTTCTACTGTTAGGATTCGGACCAACCTACCCATCATTCTTCCATTCATTGCTATTTAAATGCTTTTCTTCAACCACATCTTTTATATATATAGCACCTTGCTTTAATTAGTTTCCTTCTACTTTGATACATGTGTGTCTGGAATTACCTAGTACAACATGTTTTCTTTTTAGTAGTTGTTGGATTAGAATGTTTATTTCTACTTTGGATGATACTATGTTATGTCTCTATTTTTCTTTTCATGTTACATGTATGCTACTATGGATATGGATATGGATATATATATATATATAGCTAATATGATTTGGTTGTGTTTTTTTACTTGTTTTCCATATGCTTATATGCTTTATATTATTATTTTACTTAATATTTTTCTCTTATCTTCTATTTAATTTTTAATGAACAAAAAGAATAAGCCCTATAATCACTTAATATAAATAAACATTTTAATTAAAATAAAAATTTACTTGAATACAGATAAAAAAAGATTTATTTAAGGGTAAAAAGTATAACTTACTGATAAATTTTATGAACATTTTAACATGAAATATTATTTCATACACCATGTAAAAATTTTCAAGAGTTTTTTAAAATTTTATAAACAAATTGAAAAAATAACGTGTTTTATATAATATATTAAAAACTAAAAATTATATATACATAAACGAATGAACGGTTGTGATGCCCTGCTGATGTGTATAAGGTAATTTTCCTTTTATATCTGATATAATTCCAAGTCTACTTCTGGTTTCATGAAAGTAGAGTAAATAGCATCATAAATAATAGCATATTAAGACGAAGGGTTTGCTTCACATGCAGTTCATGTTCATGGATTTATGGACCATTGTAACATGAATTTGGTGGACAAGTTTCTGCAATTTTTTAGTCCAAGCAAAGAGCTACCACTCTCAAATTATAGAAAACAAAAAAAAATAGAAGCTGAAACATATCATATGAAGTTACTTGGTTCTATAATACCATTTTTTCACTGTAGTATAGTAACAAGCCTAAATGCATTATCCAGTACTTGACCCATAGCATTGTCCTTCATTTTCTAATGCAAAGATAATGGAGACATGAACCTTTATATCACAAATGCATTTGTACCTATAAAATGGAAACAAGGCTTTCACCAAGCCTATAAAATCTCCACACACTAATACAAGAAAACTGCAGAAAATTAAATCATCATTAGAACAGAGCAATTCCACATGAAATGATCGAATCATTGACATACACGGCAATTAGGTTAGAGAAGGCAGATAAATGCTTTGGCAACCAAATTATCCCACTATTTGTCGGATACAAATGCTTCTAACAAAATGAAGAATCTGAGCAACATAGAATCTAACAAAACCATCTTCATTCTACTTGAAAATCATCAGGCATCAGTCCTAAGAGTTAGCTGTTTCTTACTTCCCTTCTAAATAGCCTTAACTTAGCAACACAAACTGGAAACAAACATCTTTATATTTAATCTATGCATGAAACTAAGGAAGTCAAAAACAGATCAATCTAACATCCAAATTTAGGGAAGAACTATCAATGTACACCATTCCTAATTCATAGGAAAATGCACTATATTTACAACCGAGACAAAACTTTCCTAATGCCACATTTGACATAGATCAAAATAAAGAATCATGATGATTTTGGCTTAATTATTAATAGAAAATCACTGCCGATCTGTTTACCGAGTAAGAAAACGATAAGATCCATCTGTTTTCATTTTTCTAGTTCCAGCATTAGTGCTGATATTGGCAATTAAGATCAAAACATAACAAATTTAATAACAAAATACACTTACACTGCGAAAGCTAACATTCATAAGGAACAGCACATCCAAAATGTAAATCCAACCATTGCAGCATAACAATCCAAAATATCCTTATCATTCATAAGTTTAGCCAATCCAAAAGCTAACAGCTAACATTCATAAGTTTAGCCAACCTTTTTTCCAACAGAGTTGCACTTCGGGAGGCTAAAAGCTAACATATAAGTTTAGCCAATCCAAAATCAGCAACAGCTAAACAATGGTTTTTTCTACACCAAGATATCGCTATCAAGCATGTTCCTTCTCGTATGGTTACTCCATACAAAAATGCATACAGAAAAGAGCAGAAAACTTTGCAAACACATAAACAATACATGAAAACAGAAGATTCTGTGACTGAAAAAAAGAAAGAAAAGAAAGTAAAATTCGATACCAGAATCACCAACAACACAAGAACAAAGTAATCGGAAAAAATCAAAACCTAAAATTTAAGGCATGGGAAGAAAAGGGCTATGACAGTAATCGAAGGAAGAAAAGGGCAGGGAGATTAGGGGAGAGTGAAATGAAAAGAACGGAGGGTATTGTGGTTACCTGAAGGATGCTGCGACGCCGGTGAAGACTGCTATGGCCGGAGTTGAAGGAAGAAACGCTATAATCGGTGCAAGAGGGTATTGTGGGGAGGTGCTGTAATGGGGCTGTATTCGGTGGTTTGTGATGGGAATAGAATTTGGGGATGGTTGCTGAATATGATAGGAATGGAATAAGCCTGTAATCAGGCATTCCATTCAACCAAACAGGTGCTTGGGGTGGGCATGCTGAATAGAGGTGTAACAGAATGGCTATTACAGCCAACCAAACAAGGCCTTAATGTTTAAATTTTTTTATACAATTCCTAAAATTACCTACACCCTTCCAACATTTAAATAAGAGGAAAACACACGCTCGAACCCACATCTTTTTACAATGACAAAAATGTCGATTCCAATTGATCTAAATTTAATTAAAAAAATATATCTATAAGTAAAAAATGAGAAGTTTGAGAATGAGAAGTGAATGAATTGAAGTCATCCAAATGAAATTACACCATTATTCCACCAAATAATACGAATATGTATTTTCTAAGCCCAATAAAGTTGTAAGGAAATAAATTAGTGGTTTAATGGAAATTGACCACATGAAAATACTATAAAGCGATTTAAAAATACATAATGGGTAAGCATTAGTCAAGCAAACTACAAACACTTCTTCAAAAGTTGGACCATCAATTCTAATTAAAACAACTAATTTTATTTTGGATTGATAAAATAGGACATCGAACTTATAAAATAATAAATACATGCATTCAAGTTATGATCTACCCACAAAAAGAAGAAGAGGAAATGAACACCTAGAAAGCAAAATGTAAAATAGAAATGAAAAATATCACATAAGAGGAAAATGCATACCAATAAAAAAATTGACATACCTAATTTTGTTCGCCTCCGAGCCTTTAACAAAATCTGACCACTAATGTATGCCTTACATAGCCTTTTATATGCAAGTTGCATTCTGCTTAATTTCTTCAAATTAATTGTCCAGATGGATTTTATTAAGAGAATTTAATGAAATAAATATTATTTTAACCCATTAGGGAATCTAATTAAGTTCTTCTGAGAAATGTACAAAAAATGTGTTTGTTTAACTTGTTTTATTTTTAAATGCACAAATGTTAGTACTTATATTTGGTTCAATAAAAAACTTGTTTGATAGAGTAATATTTGTAAGTAAAATAAGTGGATCACTTGATTTTACAACTAAGTTTTCAAAAAAAAAAAACTTAGCAGATAGTGATTTAGTTTGTAGTATGAATGCAAGATTACTGCTTGATGAGTTGTAGGGCTCAAATCACCATTTATATGTGTTTGAAGGTAATGGATTAGTTCTTAAGACAAGACCCAACCGATATAAATGAAATCCTAACTGCATAACCGATCTTTTGGTATTTTTATTGTTTGGTATTCTTCAACAGTCAAATTACAACTCATCCAACATCTAACATTATATATGCTTGCACAAATCAAGTGTTTTCCACAATTCGAGTAAGGTATTACCAAAATTTTAAATTCGTTTGCTGGATCATGGTTACAATCTCAAAATTCTAAACTCCATCATTACTGGTTACAATCTTGCGACCACTCGGCAACTCACTTACCCTTACTTTGGTTTTGAAACCTAACTCATAGGCGTCATTTCCACTTATTTGTATAATGGCCACTTAGTCCATTTTAACTAAAGACCGAAGTCCTATAATTAGGCATGCGACTCGTAAAGTCGAGTATGTGAATCCTTCGGCCTAAACCCATTCCTTCCAACTTCATTATCTGTATCGTTATTGATTTAAGCATTGAAGGATGTTTTGGAGGTGAAACTCTAGTGCTCTTTCACTTTTTTCTTTCTTTTTTTAGACTTATCCAACCCATCCCCCTAAAAATGACATCAACATTTAACACCATTTGTGGGAAACTGGTACACGAAAGCCATGGATTCTCTGACCAAACAGTCAACCTTACCCACAACCGAAGCTCAAATCCAACAGTCTTCTCTCGTAATGACGAATCCAACGATCCCCAAAGTGAGCACCCTGCTGGTCACATCAGGACCACTTGACACCAATAGTATGTCGTGAACATTCTCGCAATTAGCAACAGCTAACACCACACCTCAATCTCTTAACACCTGATCTTTATCCCAGTGTGCATCACAATTAACAAACAACCACAACACGACCTACAAGACATGTCATCCTTAATAAAAGTTCAGCCTCCGCCATTGAGCCCTTACCAGGAAAACATACCTCAAAGCATAGGACAGAAGGGTGTCAACCTGAAGCAATGGATATGGCTGAACAGGTTGCAGCATTGGAGCAGAAGTTGCAGAACTTGAGGCAGCCTGCACATAATCATTTTGAGTAGATGCTGCTCATATTCCCCATCTTTAGTAATTCACTAGATTCATGTACTGGCCGAAGTAAAGTTATATATGGAAGTTTGTGATAGATTTGCGGACCCTACAGATCACCTAAAGCATTTCCGGACCTTTCATAACATGAGAAACGTCCTCGATGTTGTCTAGTTTAGAATATTTCCAACCACACTTAAGGGGCCAACAAGGCAGTGATGGTACTTGTTAGCACCTGGTTCTATCATAAACTTCATTCAACTCAATTGGAACTTTGTGGCACACTTTGGTAGTTGTAGAGTTGCTTTAAGAATATCGGCTAGTTGAATGCCAGTTACGCAAATCCAGGAGGAAACCTTAAGAAAATAATTTTGAAATTTCCACAATGCCACGTTGGATGTCAAAGAATTAAATGATGAATGGAAATCTAGGCCTTCATTTATAGAGTTAGGCACAGGCCCTTGCGGTATGCCTTAACAGACAACCAACTAGGTTATATCAGTTGTATGAAGAAGTGATGAGCTAAGCTGAAGTCTCGATGTTTAATTTTTTTATACAATTCTTAGAACTACCTATAACCCCTACAATGACAAAAATGTCGATGCCAACGAATCTAAGTTTAATTAAAAAAATATATTTACAAGTAAAAAATGAGAAATTTGAAAATGAGAAGTGAATGAATTGAAGCCGTCCAAATGAAATTACACCATTATTCCACCACCAAATAATAGGGATATGCATTTTCTAATGCTAATAAAATTGTAATGAAATAAAATAAGACTAAGAAATCAGTTGTTTACACCATATTGATGGAAATTGACCACATGATAATACAATGAAGCGATTTAAAAAATACATAATGGGTAAGCATCACTCAAGCAAATTACAAACACCTCTTCAAAAATTGGGTCACCAGTACTAGTTAAGACAACTAATTTTATTTTGGACTAATAAAATGGGACATCTAACTCATAAAATAATAAATGCATGCATTTAAGTTATGATCTACCTACAAAAAAAGAAGAGGAAATGAGCCACCTAGAAAGCATAGTATAAAATAGAAATTGAAAATATCACATATAAAAAGAAAATGCATACCGATAAAAAAATTGACATTCCTACTTCTGTTCGCCTCCGAACCTTCAACAAAATCTGACCATTGATGTGTGCCTTACATAGCCTTTTATATGCAAGTTGATTTCTTCAAATTAATTGTCCAGATAGACATTATTAAGAGAATTTAATGAAACAAATACTATTTTAACCAGTTAAGGAATCTAATTAATTTCTTCTGAGAAATGTACAAAAAATGTGTTTGTTTAACTTGTTTTAATTTGAAATGCATGAATGTTAGCACTTATATTTTGTTCAATAAAGAACTTGTTTGAGAGAGTAATATTTGTAAAGCGAATCACTTGATTTTATAACTAAGTTTTCAAGAAAAAACTTAGCAGGGAGTGATCTAGTTTTTAGTATGAATGCAAGATTATTACTTGGTGAGTTGTAGGACTCAAATCATCATTTATATGTGTTTGAAGAGAGTGGATTAGCTCTTTAGGCACGACCCAAGTCAAAGCCTAACTGCATAACCGATCTTTCTGTATTTTTATTGTTTGGTGTTCTTCAACCATCAAATTGCAACTTATCCAATATCTAACTTTATATTTGCTTGCAAAAATCAACAGTTTTCACACTTCTCTTAAGAAGAAGACGGAAAATTAGGGCACTTTCACTAAAACCTGCTTATAGAACGGGTCGGAACTTGCTAAAAATTTAAACCCGTTTACTGGATAATGGTTACAAAATACAATCTCAAAATTCAAAATCCCATCATTACTGGTTACAATCTTGCGACCACATTGGCAACTCCCTTAATTGCCATTTAACCTTACTATTTCCACCCCTTAATTTGGTTTTGAAGCCTAACTCATAGGCGTCATTCCACTTTTTTGTATAATTCCCACTTAGTCCATTTTAACTAAAGGCAATTTTGCACTTTTAAATCCTTCTACTTTATTCATTTGAAAATGAGCCAATTGCTATTCAAGCCCCTCTACTATTCTCGCAATTAATCATAGTATTTCAAAGCATTTAATTAAAGCATAACTATTTTGGAGTTCCCCATTCAACTCTGAATCTATTATCTATACCTCCAACTGAAGTTATTACCAACGGTAAAAATTTTTAAATGTTACATAACACTCAATCTAATGGAAAAACTTGATATATAATATATTGATATTTTGAAATTAGATTGTTTTGATGTTTGAGAATCAATTTAAGATACAAGTCATAGTTTGAGAACACCTGATGCAATTAACCCATTAGTAAAAGTCGTAATGTTTGAACAATTCCTAGAACTACCTACAACTCCTTCCAACCTTTAAATAAGAGGAAAACACATGCTCGAACCCACATTTTCTTACCATGACAAAAATGTCGATGCCAACTGATCTAAGTTTAATTAAAAAATATATCTACAAGTAAAAAATGAGAAGTGAACGAATTGAACTCATCCAAATGAAATTACACCATTATTCCCCCAAATAATAGGGATATGCATTGTCTAATGCCAATAAAGTTTTAAGGAAATAAAACAAGACTAAGAAATTAGTGTTTTACATCATATTGATGAAAATTGATCACATGGGAATACTATAAAACGATTTAAAAAAAATCTAACGGGTAAGCATCAGTTAAGTAAACTACAGACACATCTTCAAAAGTTGGACCATCAGTTCTAATTGAGACAATCAATTTTATTTTGAATTGATAAAATAGGACATCTAACTCATAAAATAAGAAATACATGCATTCAAGTTATAATCTACCCACAAAAGAAGAAGGGGAAATGAACACCTAGAAAGAAAAGTATAAAATAGAAATGGAAAATATCACATATAAGAAGAAAATGCATACCGATAAGAAAATTGACATTCCTAATTATGTTCGTCTCCGAGCCTTCAATAAAATCTGGCCATTGATGTATGCCTTACATAGCCTTTTATATGCATGTTGCACCCTGCTTGATTTCTTCAAATTAATTGTCCAGATAGACATTATTAAGAGAATTTAAATGAAACAGATATTATTTTAACCAATTAGAGAATCTAATTAATTTCTTTTGAGAAATGTACAAAAAAACGTGTTTGTTTAACTTGTTTTAGTTTGAAATGTATGAATGTTAGCACTTATATTTTGTTCAATAAAGAACTTGTTTGAGATAGTAATATTTGTAAGTAAAACAAGTGAGTCACTTGATTTTACAATTAAGTTTTCAGGGAAAAACTTAGTAGAGAGTGATTTAATTTTTAGTATGAAAAACTTATATTGAAAAGTTGGGTCACCAGTTCTAAGTGAGACAAGCAATTTTATTTTGGACCGATCAAATGAGACATCTAACTCATAAAATTAAAAATACATACATTCAAGTTATGATCCACCCACAAAAGAATAAGAGGAAATGAACACCTAAAAAAGCACAGTATAAAATAGAAATAAAAAATATCACATATAAAAGCCCATTTGCTATTTTCCCAATTTCCCAAAATCTCAAAACCTGGCCAACCATACCATCCCAATTTTCCCAAAAATCAAGATTTCATCTCAATTTTCTTCTTCAATTTAAACTTGGAACTCCCAATTCCCAAATATCACATGTATTCTTCTTAAAAAAAACCCCAAATTAAACCCAAATCAATTCTTCTCTTCTTTTTCCTCTTCAACAAATCTTAAATTAAACTCTACATTCTTTTTCTTCTTCATCTTTTCATTAAAATCATCAAAATCAAAATCCCTATAATGACGAATTCAAGAAAAAAACTTTAAAGAATTTTTTTTAAATTACATAAAAATAAATAACACCAAAGTCAATTGTTAAATTTAACTCAAATGAATATATTCGATCTGATTTGGATTCCATCTCACTCGACTCGATTCGTTAAAATTTCAAATCGAGTTAGGATGATAAAATAGGATTCGAAAACTCGATTCACTCAAAAAATTTTCATCCGATTCGATTTGATTTGATCGAATGCTCACCCCCTACTCAAGTTATGATCTACCCACAAAAGAAGAAGAGGAAATGAACACCTAGAAAGCAAAGTATAAAATAGAAATGGAAAATATCACATATAACATGAAAATGCATACCGATAAAAAAATTGACATACCTAATTTTGTTCGTCTTTGAGCCTTTAACAAAATCTGGCTATTGATGTGTGCCTTACATAGCCTTTTATATGCAAGTTGCACCGTACTTGATTTCTTCAAATTAATTGTCCAGTTAGACTTTATTAAAAGAATTTAATGAAATAAATATTATTTTAACCCATTAGAAAATCTAATTAATTTCTTCGGAGAAATATACACAAAAACGTGTTTTTTTTTAATTTGGTTTAGTGATAAGCTTGTTTTAGTTTGTAATGTACAAATCTTAGCACTTATATTTGGTTCAATAAAGAACTTGTTTGACAGAGTAATATTTGTAAGTAAAACAAGTGAGTCACTTAATTTTGTAAATAAGTTTTCAGGAAAAAAAATTAACAGAGTGATCTAGTTTTTAGTACGAAAAACTTATCTTCAAAAGTTGAGCCTCTAGTTCTAAATGAGAAAACAAATTTTATTTTCGATCGATAAAATGAGACACCTAACTCATAAAATAAGAAATACATGCATTCAAGTTATAATATACCTACAAAAGAAGAGGAAATGAACACCTAGAAAGCAAAGTATAAAAGAGAAATGAAAAATATCACATATAACAGGAAAATGCATACCGATAAGTAAATTGGCATACCTAATTCTGTTCACCTCTGAGCCTTCAACAAAATCTGGCCATTGATGTATGCTTTACATAGCTTTTTATATGTAAGTTGCACTCTACTTGATTTCTTTAAATTAATTGTCCAGATAAACTTTATTAAGAAAATTTAATGAAATAAATATTATTTTAACCCATTAGAGAATCTAATTAATTTCTTCTAAGAAATATACAAAAAAAAAACGTGCTTGTTTAACTTGGTTTAGTGATAGGCTTGTTTTAATTTGAATTGTACAAATGTTAGCACTTATATTTTGTTCAATAAAGAATTTGTTTGAGAGAGTAATATTATTTGTAAGTAAAATAAGTGAGTAAGTTAATTTTACAACTAAATTTTCTGGGAAAAACTTACAATTACAAGTTATATATGGGGTCGTTGAGTTCTTTTGACCACCTTTCATGGCTGCCCTCTGCCCTTTAGTAATATTAAGAAAATTCAAAGAAAGAAATAAAGGCAGATTTTCAAGTACACTAATGATGTGCTCACAATGATATGAAAATTTGTAAAGAACAACAACGGCAAAATTGACCAATCCCAATACATAACATTTTCAGATAGCATTTCATGTATTGACTAAAACCTGTATTTGTTTGTTCACAGTAAGTAAACGATGCCTTCTGTCAGTAAGACTAACTATGACAATGAATCTAACCATAGATGTATCAAATCGGCATCTGAAAATACTTACATCAACCAACCTACAAGTTCACTGTGTTTCCATTTCTGGATTATAGCTGTGTTAGGCTGTAAGCCACCAAGAGTTTATACTTTAAACCAAATCCAAGTCAATTCATGCAAATCCACCTTCCAGTCTAATTCAATGCATAAAAAAATACTTCATGTTTCAAGCACAACTTTCGAAAGAAACCTCAGTTTCTGTGTCGGTCGTTGATGTTGTTGAGCTTGAAGCACCAGTCAGGCCTGAAAGTAGTTTCAATACATCAACAGTATCATCTAGATAATACCTAGCTTTGCTTGGTTTTTGACCAATAGTGCAAGCAAAAATTTCGGGAGGAACGGGGAGAGACGAGATATCAGCTGTATTTGATATGCTTTCAAACATGTCTTCATCCGATCTGTCATCACCAACACACAAGACAAAATCTGGTGCTTCCCCATTACTTATCATGGTGGAAAGAACTTTGTTTGCAACTAAGCCTTTAGTAACTCCCTGGCACATCAAATAGCTAATGTTAGGGTGTTGGAAATAAGTAAAGTAGAGGTATAAAAGAAAGCAAAAACAAGAACTCGAAATGAATTTATGCCTGTGGCTTCACTTCAACTATTTGATGGCCCCTTTTAACAACAACAGGCTCATTGGCAAGGACAGTTTCCAGATGATCCAGTAGTTCCTTCGCTTGACTAGATCCAAAATCGGGGTCAGCATCTTGGTGGTGCCATACCAGGGCACTCTCCTTGGACTCTATAAAGGAGCCATCAGTTGCCTCTGTATACAGTTGCATCACTGGTTCTGCAATTGTTTTCCAACCAAAGTCTGTAGCAATTGGAAAAGTCTCCCACTCGGACGTCCTATTCCACCTACAAAGGGATAAAAACAGTCACCATAAGGATATAATTGAAAATTTTGTACTGTATTTATATAAGAGAGTATTTTGTAGAACTGAAATGTACCTTATGAAGTATCCATGTTCAGCTGCTATACCTAGATTCTCACATTGAGCAAACCAGTCACTCAAGGAGTTTTTCCCCCTACCACTAACTATAAAGACAGTATTCTTGGGGTCACTGCATATACTGTTCATGAACAATATAACTTCAGGACCGGGGCTTTTAATAACAGAAGAATGGGGAACCACCGTCCCATCATAATCCAAAAATATGGCCCTTCTGCAAGTCCTTCTATGAACAGAGATGATATGATCAATGGAAAGCTTCCTAAAACTTGGAGACATGGACAATATCCTGAAACTCAGTCCAAAACCAAAACCCCAACAATGTTTGCTGTAATGCTCTTTGCATGCCCTTTCCAAATCTTGCTTAAAACTCCGGCACCAATAAGCAATATCATGAGAACTAACATAACGATAGTGCTTCCCATGTCGAATTTGTTTCTCAACGCCAGGAATAGTGATGGCCATGTTTAATGCATCAGCTACAGCATCAATATCCCAAGGATTAACCCTGATTGCCCCACTTAGGGATGGGGAGCAACCTATAAACTCTGAGACAACAAGCATGCTCGTACGAGGAGATTCAGGGGCGATTTGCAAAGCTTCATCCATTCTGGAAGTCCCCTGTCTACAGACAATGTACTTGAATGGAACTAGGTTCATTCCATCCCTCACTGCATTCACAATGCAACATTCTGCGCAAGCATAATAAGCAGCCTTCTCGTAGAAAGGGACACGACGATCAATCAGGACAACTGGTTCATATCCTGGAAAACCAAAAACATCATTTATCCGTTTAGTACTCTCATATACTTCCCTTTTTGCTTCCTGAACATCTTTCCCGGTGCTTCTTGCAGGATTTACAATTTGAATAAGGACTACTTTGCCTTGCAACTCTGGATGTTGTTGTAAAAGTTGTTCCATAGCTAATACTTTTAGACTAATGCCTTTAAATATATCCATGTCATCAACACCAAGGATAAGCTTTTTGCCATTGAACTTCTCAACAATTTCTTTGACCTTAGTAGATGAAGATGGGTGATTTAGTGAAGACTGGAGTTGACCCATGTGAATCCCAGCAGGCAAAATTTTTATGTAAACTGTGCGACCAAAATAATCAAGTCCAATGAGTCCTTTCTTGGATTCATAGTCAAGGCCAAGAATTCTGCTGCAACATGTAAGAAAGTGGCGAGCATAATCAAATGTATGAAAACCAATCAAGTCTGCATTAAGTAGTGCTTTTAGAATTTCATCCCTGACTGGCAATGTCCGGTATATTTCTGAGGAAGGAAATGGACTGTGAAGGAAAAATCCAAGCTTAACTCGATGGAAATGTTTCCTCAAAAACGTTGGGAGAGCCATAAGGTGATAATCATGAACCCATACATAATCCTTTTCTGGATTTGTTACCTCTATGATCTTGTCTGCAAATATCTTATTAGCAGAAAGATAAGCTTGCCAATGCAACCTGTCAAAACGATTACCATAGTCTGCACACATGGGTAGCATGTAATGGAAAGGGACCATAAATATTGTTTACAAAACCCATGGTAGAACTTTTTCTGAAGGTCAGGAGGAAGAAATGTGGGCACGCAATTAAATTCCTCTAACAATGTCTTAGCAACTTCATCTTGTTCCTTTGAATCCACATCAACCTTCAAGGACCCCACATAGACAACAATGGTATCAGATGAAAATCCATCCTTCATTTGCAACACAAGAGAATCCTCGTCAAAACTGAACAACCATTGCCCGGATTTCATATCTTTTTGAGCTTGCAAAGGAAGAAAATTTGCCACAATAATTGTCTTTTCACAACATTCAGAAGAAAGAGAATCAAAATCTCCATCATTTGTTCTGCCACCATCAACCTCAGAGATAATCCCGGGAGCGGTCATAACCCGAGGAATTCTTTCAGGAGTTTGAGGGGAATTAAACATGTCCCCCGATGCCAAGTCCATCAAGCTTATGTAGGAACTTGATGCCATCACTCCCTCAACACTCTTATCTATCACTGTTGATGACTGATGAAATAAAATCGTTCATAAGAAAATAAAGGAAGATTTTTAAAAGTATGATGAATTATAAGGAACCACTTGCTTGCAAGAATGTGGAAAAGAACACTCATCACTTTGTGCAATATAAGGCAGCTCATTCAAATTGAAATTAAGGAAGTCCAAAAAGTATTGAAGATGTCAATGATAATTGTCATAGCTACCTATTCAAATCTTAGTGTTCAGCTTAATGTGGCCAACAATAGTCCATCATGTTTCAGTCTAAACCAGTTACAAGAGTTTGCTAAACATATGATTAAGATGATATATACATTTCACAGAGTACCATTAGCTTATGTGGTTCTAGCTGTTACGCATCCCCAATGGGCAAGTAAGCAGAAGCAAAGCATGCAGATTATAGGCGTCTTAAAAGCCAGACTGTGACATTGGTTAGACCAGGAACCAACACTAGGCCAGATGACATAATTACTCAAACCAGGCATGGTAAACTTTAACCCACACTTGAAGATCAAATTTTAGAATAAATAAGTGTAAACAATTAGATGAAATAGGAACTAAAAGAAACCAGCAAGAAATCTAAAACACCCCATCAGAGGGTAAGCCTACAAACAGTTTTAATATACTAGCATGCATCAAAGAGATATAAAATAAATTTAACTGCAGAATCCCTAAAATCAGCATCATTTTGAAAGGAGCTACAACAAGGGCCAAACATGGAATTCAAAAAAATCCTAAGATTAAACTAACTGAAAGGGAATACAAAATAAGGTAGAAGGATTCTCAACAAATGGTTATTACTTCATGCATATAAACTCTTTCTTTTCTCTTTAACTTTATTTTTTTTGAATAATTAGCCTTAACCTTAATGGTTCTTAACCTATAAGTCCTTTTAATTTTATCTTAACTTTCTATGTTTCAAGAGCATTTAAAAATAGTATTATCTTTAATAACAAGTGAATTATAAAGATCAAATTTCATTATTTAATATCAAAAAGTAAATATATAACAAGCAGGTTTTAACATATCCTTGAAATAATCGAAACAAGATTATTTTTATATTCATATTAAAAATAACAATCAAAATCTCACCAATACTTACTCATCAAATAAGCACATTGTACAAATCTTAAACTACAGCAAAAGAAAAAATGGATATCATTAAATCTTATCATTCTACATCTTTTATGTATTGAATTTTTTGTGCTTTTGAATTGAATGCTTTAACATGGTATCAGAGCTCAAATTTTATTATGTTATTTTTCTTGCTTAAAAGAAATAAACAAGACTAAGAAATTAGTGTTTTACATCATATTGATGAAAATTGATCATATGAGAATACTCTAAAACGATTTAAAAAATACCTAACAGGTAAGCATCATTCAGGCAAACAAACACCTCTTCAAAAGTTGGACCATCAGTTCTAATTGAGACAATTTTATTTTGAACTGATGAAATGGGACATATAACTCATAAAATAAGAAATATATGCATTCAAGTTATAATCTACCCACAAAAGAAGAAGGGGAAATGAACACCTAGAAAGAAAAGTATAAAATAGAAATGGAAAATATCACATATAAGAGGAAAATGCATACCGATAAGAAAATTGACATACCTAATTCTATTCGCCTCCAAGCCTTCAACAATATCTGGCCATTGTTGTATGCCTTACATAGCCTTTTATATGCAAATTACACTCTAGATTTTTTCAAATTAATTGTCCAGATAGACATTATTAAGAGAATTTAATGAAACAGATATTATTTTAATCAATTTGGGAATCTAATTAATTTCTTCTGAGAAATGTACAAAAAACGTGTTTGTTTAACTTGTTTGATTCCAGCAAGATCATTAAATCACTTAATTATTTTTCGAGTATGAACAAGACAAATAAATTATAAATGAAATAAATAATGCAAAATTTACCATATTATTTATTTTATTTTATCTAAATTAATATAATCTATTACAATAAAATCGAAATCTTCTCAAATAAAACCATAAAAATGAAAAATGAAAGAATACAATTACTATTTTCCTTTTTATACAAGTTTCATAGCATTGTTGGGCAAACATTGACTCATAATTTATCAACTTATCTATCAAATTATTATATAAAAAATGAAATGTCTAAATAAAAAAGCAAGTTACAGGAGAGCAAATGACTATTCATGAGGTCACCTTATAAATAAAAGATAATGCCCTATTAATTTGAAAAACCAAAGAGCATGAACAAGAAAGCACCAATGTTTATTCACCTTGTATTTTTAGGTTAGACTTTTATTTCATTTTCTAAAATTCTCTAGTAGTGCCTAGTATCCTTTTAATTTTGTTAAATGAAATTTTTTCTTGATTTGCATAATAATCTGTTGTAATTTGATATGTCAAATTAAACTTCCTATTATACTTAAAGAGCTTGTTTTTTAGTAATTTATATATTTGTTTTTAGTTTTAAAAGGAACTACAACAAAAGCCAAATATGAAATTTATGTCAATAGCTTTTTCCATGCCTAACATATATAATACAAAAAAAAAGTCCTAAGATCATACTAATTGAAAGGGAATGCAAAATAAGGTAAAAGATTCTCAACAAATGGTTACTACTTTATGCAAAAGATTTTTTTTTTCTCCTTACCTTTATTTTTTTTAGATAATTAGACTTAATTTTAATGGACTTTTATTTGGACTTCCTATGTCACAAGAGCATTTAAAAACAGCATTATTTTTAATAGTAAAAAGTAAATATTTAACAAGCAAATTTTCAACATATCCTCAAAACAAGTTTATTTATATATTCATATTAAATATAACGATCAAAATCCCATCAATACTTGCTCATCAAATAAGCACATTGTACATACCTCAAATTATAACCAAAAAAAAAAAAAAAACAGGTATCATTAAGTGTTGTTATCCCACATCTTTTATATATTGGATTTTTTGTGCTTTTAAGTTGGATGCTTTAACATGGTATCAAAGTTCATATTTTTTATGTTATTTTTCTTACTTAAAGGAAATTCAATACTAAATAAATGCAAAATAACACCATTTAGCATTCCCTTACATGTAGCTCATAAGGCTTACATGATACTATGCCAAAGTATTCAACTTAAAAACAACTAATTATTAGTGGAAGGCTCAAGTTTCATATAAGACCATAGGTGCATATATGGTATACATCCAAAACTCTATTATGTTGTTATGGCCTACCTAACCACATATGAGGTTGACAACCCTTACGACGTTTGTCCAAGTTAAACCCTGTGAGCTACACTAGAGGCAGAGTGTTAAGTAATGTTATCCCCATTTTTGTTAAGTATTTGGTTTCCCATGGTCTTTTATTAAAGTTGAGGCCTTCCATTCATTACCAACTAATTTGAAGTTGGATGTTTAAACGTATATATGCAAGTAAAAGTTAAGAAGTTGAGACTGAAAAATGAATGAATTGAAGTCATCCAAATTACACCATTATTCCACAAAATAATAGGGATATATATTTTCTAATGCCAATAGAGTTGTAAGGAAATAAAACATGACTAAGAAATTAGTGATTTCCATCGTATTGATGGAAATTGACCACATGAGAATACTATGAAACGATTTAAAAAATACCTAAGGGGTAAGCATCATTCAAGCAAACTACACACACCTCTTCAAAAGTTGGGCTACCAATTCTAATTGAGACAATCAATCTTATTTTGGACTGATAAAATGGGACATCTAACTCATAAAATAAGAAATACATGCATTCAAGTTATGATCTACCCATAAAAGAAGAAGAGGAAATGAACACCCATAAAGCAAAGTATGAAATAAAAATGGAAAATATCACATATAAGAGGAAAATACATACCAATAAGAAAATTGACATACCTAATTTTGTTCGTCAGCCTTCAACAAAATCTGACCATTGATGTATGCTTTACATAGCCTTTTATATGCAAGTTGCACTCTAGTTGATTTCTTCAAATTAATTGTCCAAATAAGTTTTATTAAGAGAATTTAATGAAATAAATATTATTTTAACCAATTAGGAATCTAATTAAATTATTCTGAAAAATGTAAAAAAAAAAACGTGTTTGTTTACCTTATTTGACTTCAGCAAAATCATTAACTCATTTAACTATTTTTGAAGTATGGACAAGACGAATAAATGATAAATGAAACAAATTATTCAAAATTTACCATATTATATATTTAGTCCTTATCTAAATTAATGGCGTCTTTTGCAATGAAATAGAAACCTTGTCAAATAAAACCACACTAGCGAAAAATGAAAGACTACAATTAATTTATCAACTTATCTGTCAAATTATTATATAAAAACTAAAATGTCTAAATGAAAAGACAAATGACAATAGAAAAAGAGAGTAAATGACTATGCATGAGATCGCCTTATCTTTAAAAAATTATGCCCCGTTAATTTGAAAAACCAAACAGCCTGAACAATAAAGCACAAATGTTATTCACCTTGTATTTTTGGTTAGATTTTTATTTTAATTTCTATAATTCTCTAAGACTGCATAGTTTCATTTTAAAATGATAATTTTTTTTGGTTTTCATATTAATCTTCATAATTTGATAAATCAAATTAAACTTCTTATTACGTTTAAAGAATTTATTTCCGAGCAACTTATATGTTCTTATCGTGTTTTTATTTAATTTTCGTTTTTTACTTAGCTTCCGAGCAATTCATGAGATCACCTTATCTTTAGGGTGTTAACTGTTAGTTAGTTAATTTTACTGTAGTTAAGTGTTATTTATCTCTAAGTACTTTAACTTTACATTGTATTTTCATTTTCATTCAAAGCTTTTATTATAGTTTAGTTCCATTTTCAGTTTCTTATATAAAAATATGATCTTTTGTGTTCTTCATCACCATTGTTGCTATTTCTATTTTATTCAATTATTCGTCAAGAAATTTCAAATTTTTACTCTAAAACTCTTATTATTTTTATTTTTGATTTAGATGAGTGGAATCAAGAGAATATTTTATTTAGCACAAATTCGATAGCCTCGAATTAATGGATGAAATCAAAAAATAAAGTTGATTGATTTATAAAATGGAGACCGAGAATTAAAATTCAACCAATTTAAGAGTGTAAATGATTTAGATCCCTCTTTTTAATTCTAACTTAATTTATCAAAAACTAATTAAGTTGTTGAAGTGGGAAAAGCTCATCATAAATTTTTTAAAGGTAAGCTCACAGAACCCCTCATTGCCGTTGTGTCACTTCATATCTATCTCTATACAGTCTTTTGTGTCACCTCATCTCTTGTCTCTATACAGTCTTCTTTGACAACCAATTCCCCCGTAAACATACACAAAAAGGATAGACAGTAAAAAGAAAGTAGCAAGAAGCGAAAAGGGAGGATGGGAGGTTGGAGTGTACATTCTGTGTCGACTCCTCTCAGTTTGAGTTTGGGCTCACACTCATTGCCCAAGCCTGCTTATTACTGTTGTTTCAATTATGGTTTTCCAGTAAAATCCAGGAAAGCTCCTTTTTGTGCTATTTCGATTCGTTGCTGTGCATCTGCATCTAAATCCTACGACGTTAATAAAATCTTGCAAGCTGAGCCTGAGATTGATGATTTCGTGGTGGTCAATTTTTATCGCTTTGTCTTCATCAAAGACCCTCAACACGAAATTGCTAAGCACCTCACCTTCTTAAAGGTTTCTCTTGTCATCTTGTCTTTGGTTTCCTTTCTTTTGCTCTACCAGGCGTTTCATTTATTTTTTTTAAATTTTATTTTTAGGGTTTGGACATACATGGCCGAATCTATATAAACGAACAAGGGATTAATGCGCAGGTATTTTGTCAGTCGCCCCTTGCGTTTTTTATTCATTAATCATTGAACAAATAGTTACATTCCATTATTCAAGGCGATTTGAACACTGTCATTACTGTCATATGCTACTACTCCATAATTTGGGGATGAATAGACATTGTTTTTCTGCTTATTTGATTTTTCATGCTCGGTAAACAAAAGGGTTTTTTTTTATCCCTTTTTTTGCTAAAGAAAATGAAATATTAGGTTGGAAATGCTAGTGCTTGCTTCGTTTTTGACCTTGTACAGTTATTTTCAAATTTAAACTACATAAATTTTAGTAATTGAAAATGCATATAGTCATTCTCATATGCTTTTCCATGTATTTAATGGCATATTTTTCCTATCTTCATTCAGCACTCTCTTGGTGCTTAGTTCCTGAAAGTAGTATTTCTTGAATGCAAGTAAACGATTGATATTGATGGCAGTGCTAGAAAGTTGCATAGCTTGGTTTGCAGTGCATAATGCCTATCAGATTCCTTGGAGTAGTTCATGTTTTGCCACTAATAATTTCTTCTTTACCCCTTCATTTTGCAGTATAGTGGGCCCTCAAAACATTCTTTTGCATATGTTGAATGGTTAAAAGAAGATGACAGATTTTCAGATATACTAGTTCAGACATCTCCTGCATTTAACGGGCATGCCTTTCCCAAACTGAAGTTGCGATATAAGCCTTCACTTGTACAAGTAAGAAATTATGTGTCTGCCTGTCTGTCTTTGCATATTTGTTTAATTGTATCCAAATTTGATTTATTACTTTTCTCTTTTGCTGCTTTTTGGTCTTCTTCATAATTGTATTGTGTTCTTTTTTCTCTGATGCAGTATACACATTTGCCTTTAGTTAATTACTCTTGTAAAAGACTTACATATTGTGGGGAGAACTATGCTCCTCATAGCCCAAGAAAATAATAGTTTGTCTTATCACCAAAAAAATGATAAAGAAATAGTAAATAAAACCCCTATAATAATCTCTACATAATCATTGGAAGCCATGATAAAGCCTAAACTAAACAGAAAATAAAATTTGGTTTTCTAGACTTGTGACAAAAACAGGCATGCTAAAAGTTCTTGGGTGGTGCCCTTGATTGTATCATCCTTTTTCATTAAGCATGTTGGTGCTTGAAACAGCCCCATTGGCCAGAACATGTTTGATATCTTAGATGGAAATTTGGCATCTTATGAGCAGAGGTGCTTGCAAGAGTACTTATAGAAACAAAGAGAAGAAAATGAAAGAGAAAAAAACTTATGGCAAATTGGCAACAAAACCTCCAAGTTTGAAAAAAAACCCTCATGTGATTGAGTTAATGAAGTAAACCATGTATCACATTCATGTTTTTGGTTGATAGAAAATAATCTCTTTCGACAAATATAGAATTTCTTGATGGAATGTTTAACTGTTTTAAATTCAATAACTATTACACTCCCACCGGTATTTAAATCCTAATGGAAGAAGAATATTAATTGTAACTTCATAATTCATAAAATAGCTACCTTCAATGTAACCTTAGCATGCATGCCGTGGATATGTTTCATAAAGAATTCAACAAACTTAGAAAGATGAAATTAGGTGGAAATAACAGGATGAAAGGTACAAAATTCAAAGCTAAAAACACTCTGACCTTGTGTCTCCAACATGTAGGTGAACCTTATTTCAAGTAAATAAAGGAGCACTATAATTTTTAGAACTTGGGACTTCAACTTGGAGGATTTGGATTCAGATCTTGTAATGGGAGGCTAGGTATATGGAATGTGAAAGAGCCATCTTTTTTCTATGATTCAAGTCAACTGGCTTCCTAACATGCTGAAAGGATAAAATGGTACACAGCTAAATCCCTATTCCCTTGTTTTTCTCACAATATAGTTCAACCAGTCAACTTAACAATGTTTAATAATCCCTAGTTGTCCTACATATTGTAGCATGAACTTTCAAAATTGTATTTGTGGTCTAACTTTATGTATCTGTGTTTGTCCAGCTTGTGAACTAGGTTCAGAAGCATCTGATTTCAGTATTAGGATTTTACTTATGTTTAGGATGGAACTATTTGTTGAACTTGCATTTGATGATTGTGACTATAGACAATTTTTATTAATCTCATTGTTCTTTTGATGTTTGGGTATTTATATACCCTATTTCTGTCTCTCTTTTACTCATTCAGTTCACTTGAATATACACACACAAAAATACTATAAATACTGAGGACATTAGCAAAACATTGCCAAGATATGCTAGGCATGGGCTAGGTACAGCATTGAAAGGACAAAAGATTGCAGTGAAGCCATGTAATGAAAGAGAAACTTTAAGAAGAATTTGATTCCCTTGCTTTAGGATTATGCTAGTGATGAAACTTTGATTAAAAGGGCTCAAATTAGAGAAGAAACTTCGATCGGAAGGTGATGTGGTCAAAAGAATGGAAGGAGTTACAATGATCCTTTGCAACTTGGCTGCTGCTTTGTCGATGAAGAAGATGGAGAAAATGGGTTTTAGAATAGGGCAGAAAACTATTTTCAAGTGAGCTTTTGGTTGAAAGGCTTAGAATGTAGGAGGCTACAATTTCTAAGTCTCTAAAGCTATTGGGCCCGATATAGGAATTACGGCAAAGTTGATTGCAGCTGAGATGAACCCCTAAGTTTTGGTTGGTTTATATGTTCAATAAAACTGTGAAGTATGAAATGGCAGTTTTAAAGTAATATTATTCCTTGTATTTGCTTAGTGAATAGTTCTTCATCCTCTAGCAACTACCCATAGTATATTTCTCCCCATTGATTTTTTTTTAAATGTCACATCAATGATGGATCATCCTAATTACTGTTACTTTTGTTCAGTTGGAAGGAGGAATTTCTCACCTCCCTTTGCTTGACCCATCAATGCGAGCGACAGCTATAGCACCATCAGAATGGAGGAAAAGACTAGAAGCAGTAAATAACAATGACACGGCATCAAATACAAATCCTAGAACAAACTATATTTTGCTGGACGTAAGAAATGGTAGTTAGAAATCTTTTGATCTAGACATATCTTTTCCATATATTATGTACTTTGGCTTTAATAATTGGAAGAACAGTAGTGCAATTTGGTAACTTTAAAGTCTTATTTTTTAGGAATATTTAACTGACCATCAAAATCCCAGTTCTTGAAGGTGAATATGGAACTTATTGATTCATCAAAGAGCTATAGATAGAATGCCAGTTAGAACTATCCAACATCCAACATTTTGCCTTAATGTCTATTAAATAGAAAATGAAGGAGGCTTGTCATTCATGTAATACCTGTAAAAAATTACTTTGGAAAACAAGAATTGGATTAAGTTGATGGCAATATTCTGTTGCGAATTTGGCTTTTCCATTTTCAAGTGCTCGCTTTAAGTTGAGCATTGTTTGAGATAGGATGATCCAACTTTGTGCCTGATAAAATGTGTATCCTAAACTCTGAGAAACATGATGGTGTACTTAATAGATTTAAGTTTTTTTTACAAATACTATAATTTTACTGATGCCCAAATGTATAGCATAATAAGACATAAATGATGACTTGGCTAGAAAGAGTTTTTTAATGAGGTAGAGGAGACTAGGTTTTGCAAGAGTAAAAACTAGATACATCATTCTATCGGTTTTTCAATGGTTTATATTGTGGATAAACGAGTTATGTATCAAGCTATTTATATGAGAATGATTTCCACATGGAAGGCAAAATTTTCTTTAATTGCTGTGATGTCCTAGAAAATGGGGTGCTCTTTGAAGGTGCTTTACCTAGAGCTAGATTAGAGATTTAGCAAACTAACTCAAACAGATTTATGGTTGACTGGATGAGAGAATTTAGGGAGAGAGCAATAGTGATCAATCACAAACAATTGAAAACAGAAATTAATATCTCTCAAGTTGAATTGTGCCATGTCCATAGTGCAGTATGATAAAGGAATACAAGTCGAGGTTTTTGAGTAACTACTAGGGAACTAACTCTTCACTATAGAACACTTATAGATTGCTTTCTCATTGTTCTCCTATTAATGTCTGAAGATGTTGGGATTCCTTGAATTTAGGTTACGAATGGGATATTGGTCATTTTCATGGTGCTCAACGACCAGATGTGGATTGCTTTAGAAGCACTTCATTTGGAATATCTCCAACTGAGGTAATGGTGTTACTTTGCCAACTTCAAATTTTGTTTTGACTTTTATGTATGGTAGCATGTTTAGATCCCTGTTCGACAACATATTTGTTAAGTTTTTCTTTTTTTCATAAATAGTTTTGCAGTCCCATCCAAAATTCATGAATGTAATGTTAAAACAAATTAGAAGTCCTATTATAAGTACAAGGATAATTAAGGAGGTTTTAAATTGGACAATTTTGGAAGGTTCAAACTTGGCGAACAAGTCATATAGGATTTAGGTGATGATTTTTTATAGAGGAATTATCATGAGAATAAACTGGTAAGCTTGTTGTAGAGAGTTCTCATGCTATGGTATGGTTTGCCATAGTGTCTATAATGTCTTTTACTGCATTGATGCATTGCATAAATTTGGAAGTTTCAAATGACGGGTTTAGGGAGACAACTCAAGAAGCTACAGGAAGAGGAGACTTGAATATTGTTTTACCTCACATCCACATTTCTGAGGTAATTCGTCCCCAATTTAAAGTCTCCAAGAGAAACAAACAAAAGAAATACGATATTCAAGTTCTGTTACATTTGAAAAGATCTTTGAATAGCTAGTAATGGTTCAATACCAAAAAAATATCCCAAACTGGATCTCATGGCTTCCACCAATTTAGAATCTTTAAATAGCTAGTAAACAACATCCAGCCTTACACATTTGAACAAATCAAGCATTAGTTTCAATGTATCATATAGTTCAGTTGACAACATTAGTTAAATCAAGATTGCTCAAAGTGTTGGCTGTCGCATTTGTGGCAATTTCAAGTTTTATTGCAATTTTTCTGTGCTGAATTATGGGTTGATCCTTATATGGATGGAAAGTACATTGGTTCTAGTTTCTAAATCATCGGATGGATAATAGTGTGGAGCTTTGTAGCTTAGTATATGATTAATTTAGTGATTGTGCAAGCTTTCAGTTTTTTCATTTAAAGGCTATGTTATTTTGGGTGCTTTGATGGATCTTGTCACTGGATGATTCACAGGCAATCCGTCTGTCTTGTCAGGGCTCTTTACCTGATTTTTACCTCTTCCTTGCGAATGACCTATGTTGAACAATGGAACTCGTCAAAGGGAATTCCAGACCTTACTTGTTAGAGAGAATCTTAAATCTCCCTCTTAAATAGAGTTTACATATGTTTACTTGTTTGAATAAAATACTTATAACCTAAATAAATTAAAACAAGGACTCTAAATATAGAAAAACTCCTAATAGCTCTCTACAAATACTTTTAATTAAAAAAGATCTTCTAAAGATATAAAATACTCATAAATAAAATCTCCTAATAAAATAATAATAAACTAATCTAATAATAATTACTTGACGTCTAACATTTTATGGTGTAAATAGCATTTAGAGAGTATGGTTGATTTTGATATGTTCATATGATTTTGAATAGGATTTTGATTTTGTAGCTGAAAACTAACTTGCTGGAACAAAGCAGGTCAAAGATGTGCATTCTACCATAGTGACATGTGGATCATTCTTTTCTTTTCCTTTTTCTTCTTTCCTTTATGGGCTTTTATGTCTTTGGTTCTGAATGCTGGCTATTATCTCTTCTCTCACATTTGCAGGGTGTTGCTTCAGATCAGCTATTACAAGTTGATAAAGAAAAAACTGATATTTTGATGTATTGCACAGGAGGTATACGTTGTGATGTATATTCAACAATCTTAAGGTAACCTGCTGTTCTGTTCCTTTCATTTCTTTTCTTTAATTATGTTTGAAATTTAGAGCTTTACACCAGAATTGAAAAATGCATATAAAACTTAAACACGCACATTAAATTACAAATCTAATATTTCAACATTAAAAATAATAAATTTTAATATAAAAATTATAGAAGTAAAAGGAATGGCATAGGCGTAACATAGTATCTTAATGCCGACTAATTCAATGGGCATACATTAAGCAAACTGTCCAACATACATCATTTCAATATCATGACTTATAGAATTCTTAAGGTTATCCTCTGGCTAAAGAGTAAGGGCTGCTAGGAAACATATACATGAGATTTAGAATGACGTCTTAGAGATGGAACGATATGGTAATTTCTGAAAAATGAGGACATTTCATAGTGGTTTATTGCAATAAAAATACATTTGATATATAAATATGTTTTATTTGTGCTTTCTCACCATACTTATAATTAATTTTAAGCAAGTTCAAACTAAATGATCGTTTAAAACAAATAAAATGAATTTAAAACAGTTCACTAATTACATTAATAGATTGTTAATTTAGTTATCTTGAACATGCTTTTCTAAATAGGTTGCACTGTCAGTTTGGGGCTTTAAACATTGAAATATGTTTAAGCCAAATGCTTTTCCCAAACACCTTAAAACACCATTAGACCAACCAAAATTATATGCCCAATGGCACTTAAGACTTGTTGTCTCCGTAAATCCAAGTAGTATCATTCTCTTCAGAAACCTAACTAGCTTTTCCTCCCTCTTTACTTCTTCAATGGTTCACATCAAAATTGTTCTAGCAAAATCATGAATGGTTAATTGTAGTGCAGTAATTGGAGGTTGTATGCTTAGTTACGAGTAAATTCCACCTACCCATATAGCTTGCACTTTTCTTTTTCCTGGGTAGCATCTTGTGTCTTTTTGTTCCAACTAGCAGCCTATGATTGAATTTTGTATCGGAGTACTCTGCCATTAATTTTACTTGGTAAAAAAAATCAAAATTCTGAAGTATCTTATTTGTTCACCTTTAAGTTCTATTTCTCTTTTGGATAACATTAAAAGCTTAACCCTCTATTGCTATAAAAACTTAACTACATCATGCTTAATTAAGAGAAAAAAATATTAGGGTGCTATGAAGAAAAGCTTGAAATCATAACCGGTGTTTTTGTTGTATACTTGTATCTAACTACAAAAAAACAGAATGCAAAAATAAATAAATAAATAAAAGAAGGATAACATGTATCCCATTGGGATTTAAATTGTGGTTGGGAATGTGAATCTCTTTCACATCCTGTTATTGCTATTGTGGACAAATGGATATTACCACAGTAAAAAATAAAGGCTATGAATATCAGGGGTGGAGAGAGTGGAAACTGCTACATAGCAACCTGAACCTCGTGTTACAGCCGCTATTTAAATCCTTGATCAAACATGGATATGACACTGTTATGTGGGGGCTGCAGTGTGTTCTGTAAAGAGGGAATGCTCAATCTTAGTAATGATGAAAATTGTATTTATTGGTAGGAAGAGAAAACATAATGAGATGCATCTTAGCTGTGATTGAATTAATTTGCGAGTCAATGTACTATAGAAAATTGCCCACTCTAACAAGATAGTCCATTTTTATGTTAGACAACAGGGTTTTCAAAATTTGTACACCTTGGAGGGAGGGGTATCTCATTACCTTAAAACTGAAGGTCCTGTAAAATGGATTGGGAACTTATTTACATTTGACTCTCGTCTTTCTCTCCCACCATCTGCCTATAACCATGAAACAATGATTGAAGCCAGCATGACTCAGCAAGCATTTGACAGTGATAAATTTGCTAAATGCTACGTTTGCAATTCACAAGTTTCTGAGTTAAGGCATCGGAACTGTGCCAATCTTGACTGCAACTTTCTCTTCTTGTAAGTTTTTTTCTCCCCTTTTATTGTGTATTTGGCCTTCATAAATTGTGAAAGTTTAGCACATGCTAGATATGCACGTCACACAAATAACCTAACCAGGTTATTGTGGCTGTTTGAAAATTGCCATTAAAAATAATTTACCTATGGACTGAATAATCATATCAATTATGTTGGTTCTATAGTTCTAGCATGTGATTTTAACTCTAAATTTGTGAAGATATGGGAATTCTTGAAAGATCATGCATAGAGGACTGATGGCAGCCTATTCATGAATTTTTGTTTTTGGAAATAGCATGAGAGTTGGAAGTGGAACTTCTTATCTTGGTAGTGGAAAATATAATGTTTAGATCACATTGTTTTCTTTTTTGTGTTTATTTCTAGCTTTCTCAGTGGTCATCTTACTTGTTCTACATTTATTTATTTATTTATTTTTGAGGGGGAGGGGTGATAAACCATAAAAGTTTAGCAAAGTAAAAGGTGTTCTCACATCCTTTTTTTTCTTTTTCTTTTTCCTTCTATTAAGATTAGGATTACTCCAATAAAAAACCGCAATATATAACTTGCATATTTTTATATTTTCATTTAGAAAATATTCAAAGTTTACATAACATATAATCACTGATTTAAATAAAATTCATATTATTACTAAAAAATCACTAGTCAATTTCCGGACTCAGTTTATATCCCCTAAATGTAATAAAAAGGTTGATACCCTATGAGGCATCTAATTTAAAGCCACTTGTGCCTAAACCAATAGGCAAAAGTAGTGTTTTTCTATCATCTTATATTCAAGTTCAACGTCCCCATTTATTGTCTATTAGTTTTTAGGTAGGATGCTTAACATTGTGTCAAGGCCCCGAGTGTACTTTGTTCATCTTGCCTAACCCCATGTGAGGTCAATGACTCTTTGTGAGGCTGTTTAGTGTAGACCTTTGTTGAATTACATGTGAGAGGGAGTGTGAAGTGGTATTACCTCAAATCTATTAAGTTTATTGTGATCTTAATTCAAGTTGCCAATTAATTTTAGGTTGGATGCTTAACAGTTTATGTTACCATTGTGTGGTTCGTTCTTTACTTTTTGATGTTGATGTTTTGATTGGTTTATAAATAAACTTGTATATTTTTAGGCCTCCCTTTGGAGTTTATTTCCTCGCTTCATTTATTTGGATGGTGTAATGACTAGATGGTACTTAGTTTGGTGGTTATATTTAACAAGCGTTCCCATTCAAACTTTCTGCTTTTATCTTGATTCTCAATCTGTAAATGATTAGATGGTATTGGGATTGAAAATCTCAATAAATGAAAGCCTGAAGACGGACCCCCTTTAAGCCCTTGTCAAAGTCAAAAGTTTTGCTTGTTTTATGTAAAACTTTGTTGATGAATATTTGTTTGGAGTTCTGCTTCGGTCAAGCAAAATTATTAGTTGATCGTAGTTTGCTTGGTTTTATTTTATAAGCCTTACCCAAGCTTTTCTCTGCTATCTTCTTCCTCAATCTGTATAGAATAAATGAATGGTATTGGCTGTAAAATCTCAGTAAATAAAAGCGTGAAGACCTAGCCCCCTTAACACCATGTCAAAGACGAAAGTCTTGCTTGTTTTGTGGAAGATTGTTTATGAATAATTTCTTTGGAGTTTGCTTGAGTTTGTCAAGAAAAGTTATCTGTTGATATGAGAAGTCAATCCAGTTTGATCTAGGAATATTGGGTTTTGCTTGAAGTATCATGGAAAATTATGGATGGTAATGAAAAACAGTCGATGATAATGATAACTTTGTGATCATTCAAATTTTGGGAACTTTTGTGTTTTTAGAAATATCATATTTCGGTGGAACAAATGTATTGTTTACATAAAATATTTACTTTCCAAACGTTCGTTTTAGCTAAATAACCGATGGGTAAATTGCATTTATCTCTACTATCCAGATGCTGTGAAAACTGTGTGATGGATTTGAGAGGATGTTGTTGTTACAATTGCATGACTGCGCCACGACGCAGACCTGTTTTACTGGGGTTTCAAAGATACAAAAAATGGCATGTGTATCGAGATCAGAAAGTTGAAGCTTGAGCTCAATGAAGAATTCATGATTAGGATGTTTTTGAGGTAATCATCCATAATCTATCACAATTTTGTGGTACCTTATAATCTTGTTAGAATCTAGTTGTTGTATCTAGAAAACATGCATTTTTTAAAGTTTGCAACAGTTTTCGCAATGCTAAGTCGAAGTGGCTATTGCAGTTTCATATTTCTGCAAACAAGCAACAGAAACTTCAAATTGGAAGAGAAGAAGAAATCTAAATCAAAAGTTAATAAGAAAAATAATTTGGATTAAGAGATTGCGAAAAATATTCAAATGAAAATTGAAGACAATTATGTCTAGTGAAAGGCAAATTAAAAACAAATTTGGGGACTTCATAACTCTCCTAAGATTAAAGATTTGGGTGATCAAAGGTTTACCATTTTGTTCTGAAACGCAAGTCTGCATCATGCTATATTTCAAGGAAATGCCTTCTTTTAAGAATAAAGTATGAATGAATGGCCAAGGAAAATGTCAAGTTCCGAATCGAAGAAGATGTGCATTCACTATTATAATTTTCTGCAACAAAGTTTTATAATTGTCAATGTTCCAGCAATGTATATTTCAAATTGGGTGAAATGTTTAGAAGAGATTTGGATTTTTATGGAAGTTTCCATCAAATATAGGATTTCAAAATATTTTGTGAGGTAAGTATTTATCAAATAAACCCAATTGCTGAAAGACCAGTAAAGAACAACAGCCAATAATGAACGAGGGAAAATAAGACAATTTTTCTTTTAATACACCAAATAGGGCAAAAAAAACTTTTATTTGGTGAATTGCAAAGAGCAATTAGAGTGACTTGAACTCACGTCACACTTGAAACGGTGAATATTGTTAACCATCAAATCAAAACATGGGGTTAAATAAGATAAAAAATTTTGTATCAAAACATGGGGTTAAATAGGATAAAAAATTTTGTTGAAGATATCCATAACGTAAAAATAAAATTATTTAACAAATATATTTATAAAGATTTAATATCAATATCAGATGAGCCTTCACTTTAATAGTAAAGTAAGTACAAATATGGAAAACTAAAAGGCATGGGTTCAAATCTTTTTTTTATCTATATATTTTCTACATAAAGTATATAAAATGATAAAAACATCTTGAAAATAATACAACTCACTTTGTAAAGTGAATATATTTTCATATTTTCTTGACTAAGTTGGCACCTAATTTACTATTGATACCAATTTAATCAGGAACTTTATAATAAATATAGATTAATAGCATCCCTAATTTAAAGTATAAATGTTTTTAAATGGAAAAAGTATCATGGAGACCCTTGTACTAGAGTCAAATTACATTTTGTCTCTTCTATTCAAAATGGGCAAATTGGTTCTTGTACAAAGAGCAACTGGCCCTTCTATTGAAATTTCCATCTATTTTTACGGTTGAAAATTGGTACATATACGTCAGAACGAGATACATGTGACATGTCACATGTAATTGATTGATTATTCTGTCAGATACGTTAGTTTTTAGCTGTAGAAATGGATGAAATTTGTAATAGAAATGATTAATTTACTTTTTAAACTAAGGTACAATGACTAGTGTACTCCTTCTTTTAGTAGAGAGGTCAAAATGCAATTTCCCCTACAATTGTGGTAGGTCTAAGCAATACAAAGGTGCTAGCTAGCCTCGCGTGGATTGAGCGAACGCAGTTGTTCATAGTCCCTTGAATGGAAGATGTTGTCCTGAAAAGCGAAATTCGACATTTTTAAACAAAGTCCAGTGTTAGTCTTAGACGCAAATTGTTAAGAGAAAATGGTTATGCAATTCTGAAAATATTGAAAAGGAACGGCTTGTGAGGAACGTTTGTCCAAGAATCTATTAAAGAAAAAACAAAGAGAAAAATAAAATAACCCAAAGAGAGGCGACTTTGAATACTTTATATAGCAATCATGATAGACGTAACCAGTGGACAGTGTAAAAAGAAATGGCACCACTGGGATTACCTCCTGGTTTTAGGTTCCATCCCACTGATGAAGAGCTGGTGAATTACTATCTCAGAAGGAAAATAAATAGGAAAGAAATCGAACTCGACATCATCCCCGAAGTTGATCTCTACAAGTGTGAACCATGGGAGTTATCAGGTCTCATTCTCATTTGTATGTTCAATATTTTTGGTCTCATTTCTATGTTTATTTCTCTACCACTTGCCTTCATTCTTATGTATTATTTTGACAGAAAAATCATTTTTTCCAAGTAGAGATCCCGAGTGGTACTTCTTTGGACCCCGTGATCGGAAATACCCGAATGGGTTCAGGACGAACAGGGCGACAAGGGCGGGATATTGGAAATCTACAGGCAAGGATAGGAGGGTTAGTTGCCAGAATCGAGCCATTGGAATGAAGAAGACACTGGTTTACTACCGAGGCCGTGCCCCTCAGGGAATCAGGACCGATTGGGTAATGCATGAATACCGGCTCGACGATAATGAATGCGAGGGCACCTGTGGGATTCAGGTAGTTGCTGCACCATAAACTTAACCTTCCATGATAAAGATAACAAGCATAACAGGACACAAATCCAATGCTTGAACTCCTCAGTTGCTTGCTTTAGTCTAGATTATTATTCAGGATTTAAACTGCATTCATCATAGCATTTTCAATCTCATCCTAGGTTTTCAATTACTTAAGGTAAACATTAGCGAAGAGAAGAATAGAAATCCATGCTCCAAGCTCCGGCAATGGCGGAACCTGTCACTGAGTTTTGGTGGCCTATTTAAAATTTTTAAAAATTTTAGGGGTCTAATTGAGTTTTTAAAACTTTTGAGGGACTTAATAATAAATTTAAAAAATTAAGGGTTTAATTAAAATTTTCCAAATTTTAAAGCATTATAAACATTTTTCAAACTTTCGAGGTACCCCTCTTAGTTTTGCCTCCAGCATGAATTCCTATTTTTCCTCTCTCTCTCTATATATTGTTTTTATTGCTATGTTTTAACAAGCACAACAAATTAATGTTGTTTGAATTGCATCGAATCGGTCCATTAAATCAATTGAATCGAAAATCAATTTGGAAAAGGGTTTTAAATCGATTAATTTAAGAATCGATGCGATCCGATTGAATTGGGTAAAAAATTGATTGAATTGACTAAATTGAATCTTTTAATTTTTTAATAATTTTTTAATTAAACCGATTAAATCGATCAAACTGACCATCGATATCATTTAAAAAATCTATCCCGAAACCGGAGATGAGAGAGTGTTGACAATTCTTTAGGATTTAGACCTAACATCATGAAATGCTTTGGTTTTATCGCTGAATCTTATGAAATGTAGAGACGTGGGCAATGCATGACTTGCATGCAAAGTTAGGGCATTTAGGCACACTTTTACTTTATCATTATTTTTTTTTATAAATAAATCCATACAGAAATGGGTGACATATTCCTTACTTCCACATCTCTAAAGTAGCAAATGTCTTGTCTTACTTTGCCTTTTCTATTAACACAAAATCATTCTCCTCTCTCTCCCTTTTAATTACTATAATTTGATATAATAATTAGTTTATTTCTCTTTTATTTATATATTTTATGTCTATTAAACTATATAATTTTTTTCCATATTATATAAGTTTAATGCATTCTTATCTACCCTAATTAAAAGTCTTCGATTGAGCTGCTTAGTGTTACGAATTAACAGTACTAATTCAATTAGTAAAATCTTTTTAAAAAAACTCAAATTTTAAAATAAAAATTACTATATAATAACTTAATTTTTTAATTGAATTTATTGTTACAAGTTAACATATATCAACTTATTAAGTAGAATTATAATAATAATAAATTACAAAACAAAGGTATGTAATTATAAAGAGATTAATGTCTTTTACTATTTTTAAATTCACTACCCATTTTTTTTAATCACCACTAATAAAATTTTGGATAATGATTTATTTGATTCCGTAACTTTATAAAAAAATTATTTTACCTTTTTACTTAATCTTTCGCTTCTTTTAATCATTAAATTTATATTGTTTGTCAAATCACCTCAAAATGGATGAAATAATTTTATAATTTTTTTTGAATTTTTTAAATTTTTAAAAAAATTAATTATTGATGTGGCATTCACGTGGCAATCCACTTAGATGCCACATCAGTAAAGTTAACAAACATTAACTTTTTCATTTATTTTCAAGTGATTTGATAAATAGTGCAAATATAAAACTTAAAATAGACTAAAAATTAAATAGAGGGCTAAAATAATTTTTTTTTATAAAATTAGAGGATTAAATAAAACATTATGCCTACAACTTTTCCATACATTATTAAGATTTATTTTTCATCTATATAGTGGTGTGCCATATTTCTAATGTATATATATATATATATTACAGAGTATTTGTATAGTATAATATGGTAGTGCCTAAAATTATTCTAACTTGTAAGGTAATTGCATCCCAACACCATTATATAGTCCAAACATAAATACTTTGACAGCGTAATTAGGGTGTGTGGGTTATAGTATTTGTTGCTTTATTCCAACACACCCTTATAAATAGAGTTGTCTATGGATCAGGTCGAGTTTTAACAAAATTTTAGGTCCGATTGATAGGTTCGACCTATGAAATGAGTCTAAATTTTTGTTCAAGTTCGACTTAGATAAAAAAGTTACAAGCTCGATCCAGATAAAAATATTAAAACTCGGGTTTGGCCGGACTTAGTTCGTTCATGTTAAAATTTTATTTTTTTATATAAAATTTTTAAAAATATAATTAATCAAAAACACTAAAAACATTAAAATAAATGTTTCTCAAAAAATTGAAAATAATTTTTTTAAAAAAAATTATCTTTAAATAGACTAAGATAAGCGCAATTTAACAAGAAAATGTCTTTAAAATAGTAACGAAATTAATAATAAAACAAGAGTTATTCAATATCCAAACAATAACAATAAAAAAAATTAGCAACATAATAGTGAATGACAGAAAAACTATGGAAAAACAGCAGCAAAACAATAGATTTTTTTTTTGCAAATTCGAGTTACGCTTATTTTTCAAATGATTCATATCGTCAAGTGTACCCATTCCAAATTTCATTCCAATCAAACGATCCGCAGCTGTCAATATATCTCGCGGTAACAAAAATGTATTGTTCTGAGGTATATTAAGATTCAATCTCTGGTTCATATTTCGTCGACCAATCCTTCCTAATTCACATCTTTGCTGAAAAAATTTCTTTTGTAATTCCTTACACAAGGATTCAGAAAATACCGGATCCCCGCCTACACAAGAAAATTGTTGATAAAACTCCAAAATGGCATTTTCTTTTGACCCAATTTTTTTTTTTCCTTATCGGTCAGGAAAGACAAGAAAATCTCAGGGTAGCAAACATTCTTTAGAATTTCTCTTAGATTCGAACCCATAGCTGATGATAGAACTAGAATAGATATTTTCTGTTTCCTACTTACACGAGCCCATATCCTTGCTTTTCTATCAATCTCTAATTCTAACCTCCCCCCCCCCCAATCTGATATTATGGTACCAGTATAGACCGAAATTCCGTTATGATCCAATTCTGATCGATAATAGATACCGGGGCTTTGCAATATTTGATTGATCACAATTCTATATATTACTCGAGATCCGATCCATTTTTTACACGAGTCTTATTTCTTTGCTCAAATCCATTTTTCGAGCCAATATTTTTTTCTAAACATTCACACTTTTCATGTGGGCCTCCGGGCCGGGCCTCAACTTATAAGCCAATGAAATTGCTGCTTTATTTATTTGTTCGTTATGTGTATATTATCTGCAGTCCAAGGCCCTTTGCTATATTTTGTTTAATTCCTCGTTTTGGCTAAAGATTTGTGAAGAAAATGGGTTACCTTTTTATCATTAACATTGGTACCCAATATTTTTATGCAAAATTTAAACATTTTCACTAAAATTTATGATTTTTATTTCACTTAAGAATAAAATTAATTTCACTAAAATTTAAGACAAGATGTTATAAAAAAAAACTAATTCAGTAAATAATGTATTTCATAGTTTATGACGATTGTTGTTATAGATGAAAAGTTATTATAGGGAATAAAAATAAAACATAAAAAAATTAATTCTATAATAAATTTGACTATTATAATAAAATGTTATTATAGAGAAGTTTGACTGTATATAACTTTTGACAAGTTCATAATATATGATATATGGATTTAAACATGTGCAGGTCTTAGTGTTTTGTTCATTTCATGTCGTATTACGTTTTATGCCATGCAATTAAATTATAGGTTAAAATATACCGTTACTCTCTGCACTTTAATAAAATTTGAGTTTTAGACACTATACTTAAAAGGTTAAAAATTAAGTCATCCTACTCTCTTGATTTAGAAATCCAGTCCAATCATTGAAATTGTAAGTATTTTTCGTCAAAATTTGTCAATTTGACATGTTGATTAGGCCATCCTCATGTAACGTGGCATATGATTGATGAAAAATAAACATGTTAACTAGGATTCGTAAATCGAAAAAGTAAGAGGAATGAATTTTTAACTACTAAAATATAGGGACTAAATCTCAAGTTTTATAGAAGTAGAGTGACTCACAGATATTTTAACCTAAATTATATAAATAGCAAGTAACCAAAAGTGGATGTTGGCAGGATTCTTATGCGCTGTGTCGGGTGTTCAAGAAAAATGGCATGACGGGGTCGGAAACAGAAGAGCAAGGGCAGTGTAGTTTAACGCTAATGGATCAGTACTGCTCGCAAGGTGTAATTATGAATGAATCGGAAACCATGTATGGAGAAGTCCCCATAGGCGCCTCCTCATCTTCATGCATGGAAGAGGAAGAAGAGAAAGAGAAAGAGAAAGATGATTCATGGATGCAGTTTATCACTGATGATCCATGGTGCTCTTCTAGCTGTACTGCTGCCATGGCTGGGGATGAACTTTCTAATACTGGCTTTTACAATCTAAATTAATTTTGAAAAATCTTGCAGGTGATGGTGAATATACAACACAAAATTAATTGGGTAATTATGTTTCTTGAAATAAGACGCAAATATTACAATATAAAATCTCTGATATTTTTCTCTCATTCATTAGGAGATTAGTTTCTCTGATGGGATGTAATCAGTTGGGGCCTCATTTTTATTATGATTAAGACAATAACTACATTATGCTCCGCTTTGGCTTTTATTATTCTCTCACCCTTACATTTATTAATAACCAATCAGATCAGATATTCTAATTAATTATGTCTCACTATAATCTTCTTTTAAAATATTCTATCATCTTACTCCTTTCTTTTCTCTTTTATCACAAATCTAATTTCCTGTTTAGCAAACCAGCTTTCGTAATTTTGTATAAGATTTAAAATTGATTATATAATGATTAATGCATATTTGTAATTAAATGTATATTGATTATCCAATTGACTGTTATAAAGTGCAGTTGCTACTCGACGATCGGGTCGAGCATCGGAGTGTTGCAAGATCTTGCAATTAAATTTTAAACTCTTTTAAATCCATAAGTGTCATACGGTACGAACCAATTAACATAGTAGTTGTACCCGGGTAAACTTAAATTGCAAATTCAACCTCACGATCAGAACGTAATTTTGACAATTCCTTTGAGAACACATCTGGAAACTCACATATTACCCGTATCTTACTTGTTTAGCTTTCATCTGAGTTCGAGTTAATAATATAGGCTAAATATGTTTCGCAGCCTTGATTCAGAAGCTTATTAACTCAAATCGATGAAATGATACGAATAGAACCACTTTATCTCATGCCTTTGACTTCAATAATTTTGCCTTCCAAACTTTGAACAGAAAACTTATGGCTGTCCAAAATCACACCATGTTAAATTAATCAATCTATTCACATAATTACATCAAAATTGCCAAACGATATGATCAACAAATCAATAAAAAACGATCTATTATGAATTTCTAATGGGCACTGCCTAGACACTTGGTCAACAAGCACGATTTGTCTCAAAGGACTTGAAATACCTATTGCTACTTTCAATATCTTAGATTTCAAATTCTCCAATTTCATGAAGCTAGGATTTATATAAGAAACATAGAGTCAAGGTCAATTAAAGCAAGCACTGGTGTTAAATATAAAAGAATATACCTACTACAACATCTGTAGCATCACTCTCTTCTCAAGTTCAAACCATGTAGGCTCGCGCAGGGGCTCTAGCCTCAGATTGCTGAACTGCAAACTCGATTCCTCTTCTCTGGCTACCCCATGATAATAAGCCCCCACGAGGATTTCCTCTACCCCTAACTGCAGGAATGGACCTCTGAGAGGTAACAGGAGAATCATTATCATTCCTTGGACAATCTCAGTCAAAGTGCTCTTGAGACCCACATCGATCGAAAGAATGGGATAAGCTTGCCTTTTTCTGCAAAGCTGACTTGAACCAAGCAAGATTGGTCTGTAATATCTTATAATAGCTATGTGCTTACTCTGGCCATAAAGTTAATAATAATACTAATATTTGTTTTTTGACTAATGTTGAGAGCTCTTTTTCGGATCAATTCACTAGATTCTCGAGCTTTAAGATAATACAATGGTGACTGAACATAGAGACTGGAACTAGGAGGTTATTCAACGGGAATTAGGTCAACTAATCATTACAAGGATTGTAACTATTTGGCCTCCTTGAGAACATAATGGTGAAGCCTCATGCTTTTGAAGGTAGGCAGAGGATGGGAATTACTCTGTTGTTGCTGGTTATACGCTCCTAATGGGAGAAAACTAGGACCCCATTAATGCAATTTGGTGAAAAGTTTGGGAGATAGATGCTCCCCAAAGAGTCGAACAGTTTTTATGGCTATTTGCCTAGAGTAGACTCTTGACTAATGAGGAAAGAAGTAGATGTGGTATGATGGATTATGCTTCATGTCGAGTTTGTGGTCATTGCGTGGAAACCATAGTTCATGCCATTCGAGAGTGTGATATGGCTAGAGCTGTGTGGGTAAGGATTATACCCCCAACGGGCAATTGACAGCTTCTTCTCCTTGCCTTTACAAGACTAGTTAGTTTGTGGGAAATAGTGATATCACGTATATGAACTCTACTTAAACGAGGTGAACCATGCCAGAGTGTGGAAACCATTTTGTCTCAATCATGGAGCTGGGCAAAAAGTATTGAAGACAACGTATGTCCTTCGATTGAATGTAGTGGGAATAATATAGAGGTGCCTTAGTGGCAGCCGCCCCGACTGCTTGGTGCAAAGCTAATATAGATGGAGCAATGGCTACTAATTCTGGTATATCCGCTGTAAGGGGATTACTTCACGACTGCTATGGAAGGTGACTGATAGGCATTTATTCGCCACAGCAAGCTGAGCTTTAGGGAATGATCGACGGGCTAAGAGTAACATGGCAACAAGGTGTTCGAAAGGTGATCATAGAATGTGATAGTTTAGTCGTAATAATGCCTCTGTCTAACCAAATGATAAAAAACTGAAGCTTCCCTTGGTGCGACAAATACAACATTACCGCAGCTAGCAGTGAGAAATTGAGATTAAGCACATCACGAAAGATTTTTTTTTTCTTTTATCTTTTAATCAAATAAGATTTCCCTTCTTCTTTTCATTCTTTTTATTCTATTCTTATTTTTGCCTTTAAAACATGCTCTGGTTTTTGGGTGCTTGAAAGTTAAAACAAGTATTCCACAATTGATAAGCTTGAAGAACTTAGCGGCCATGGAACGTGAACCGCGATCATCTGCTCATCATAATTGAACTCGGTCGGTATCCCATCAATTTTGCAGGCCATTGGCATCTCTGAAGCGTACACCCTCATTTCTCCACTTCCTTTTACTCCAATACTTACCAGGTTTTCGCCATCACCCAACACCGTCGACTGAATTGCACCACCAGTATTAAGCATGTTCACAAGCCCGATGGGGGCAAATTGGATGTTCTTTCTTGGTAATATTGTCACAGGGGAAACTGTAAGTAGCTCGTAATTGAACGGCTCAAGTGAAACCTCCACTTTATCTGATGGTTTCATCAGCATTAGCTTCCTTTTCTGGTACATGTATACAGCAAAGATGCTCACACCATCCACCGAAACAGGGTTCTTGCCATTGCTCCATTCCACGTCTTTAGGGCTCGCAAAACAGCCTACCATGGCTGAAAACTGAGAGGCACTCTCATTCCTTCGAGATTCCCGGGACCATCCACCCCCTTGACAGTTGAACAGTCCTAAAACTCCTGTATACTGATGTCAATGCAAATGATTAATTAATTACTTACACTTTTTCTGTCAGGTGCTTGCCAAAATTGTAGTTTTAAAATCTTGGGTAAACTAAATCATTAGTGACGCATTTTAACTAAAAAAATTATAATTTAGTCACTAAAACATTCAAAAGTTTTTGTTTAAGTCACTGGGTAGTTAAAATCAATGTTATATAATTTTTCTTGTTTACACTGTCTGCACCAACTGAAAACTTTCTTTTCCTTCTCTTTTGCAGTTCATATTTTTTCATGAAATAGTTTTGGACGTAATGAATCTGCGAATCAAAATTCAAACAATTTTTTTCTTCGATCTCTGATACTGACCATCAGATAACTTAGATCTAAAGTATGTTCTTCTACTCGTTGATGGATACTGATCCATGTACCGATCGTCGAATTGTTACTTGAAACTTGCCGGTGAAAACTTTTTTTTCAAAAAAATTAACATCTCAGTAACTTAAATAAAAACTTTTGAATAGTTTAGTGACTTAAATGAAAATTTTCAAATAATTTAATAATTAAATTATAACTTCTTTTAGTTAGACCAAAATAAAAACTTACTCATAGGTTAGTAATTAATAATGTAATTTATAGTAAAATCTTACTTTGTTGAGGTTCCAAATCTTGAGCATTGTTTTCCCATCATGCAAAGGGTCTTCAAATAGGCAATCTCTTGTTGGAAGAGCATAGTGTTGGCATCTTAAGATGGATCCATCAGGCAATGCAAGGCTCTTTAGCAACTTGAAATCGTGTTGTCCGACTGAGTCACTTATATAAATGGGTCCACCAGATATAGCTCGAGATGCGGCATGGAATTCAGCACATTGGTGAGTTGATTGGAACATGTCCCAATCTGGTTGTATGAAATTGCCCATCCACAAGCTGTTGTAGGCACAGTGCACCATGTGGCAACCTTGAAGCCAATAGGTCCCATTTGGATCGCCTGAGGGGTCAGTGCACCAGAAATCATCACCTATGACAGCACAGAATGGTATTATATTAGACCTAGACTTCATCCCATACTTTTTTTTTCTTATTCTAGTTTTCAACTACATACCAACACGACCAAGTGAAATGGCCTCTGTTCCAAGGAAAAAGAAGTCATTACAGTGCTCCATGCTAGCGATAATGCCATTTCCTTTGAAATGTTTCCCGATAGAAGCAGTTAGAGCCTTGTAATAAGCTTTGGCCAGATCTACACGTCCACCGAACTCCTCCGCCACCATCTCAAGCAGCTGAAATACAGCAAATTAGCTTAATAAGCATTTAAAAAATCAACAATGATGGAATCAAATTCGACCATCCAATTAGATCAAAAACTAATTAAATAAGATAAAAAATCAATTGATCTGTAAATTAATATAAATCAATTGAACTAAACTAAAATTCGATTCAACTAGATTTTATAATATTTTAATATATATTTTTAATTAATTGATTCAAGTAAAACTATTGACGAAAAGTAAATATCCAACAAAAGGAGGTTGCCAAATTGCCACCGCTAGCTTTAGCTATGTGATGACAAGTATTTATTGTAAAGCCTGATGGGTCCAAAATTTTATGCACGTCATGCCAAATACATTGTATTGGTACCCATCTCACCGCTGACAACTATACCTCATTCACTCGCTCATCTAAACAGGGGACACGCGCCAAGGCACCTGATAGTGGTGTTGTCGTGTACTAAACCCTGCAATCACAATTAACCAATCTCTTTGCACCACAGCCTCTTCATTCGTACTATGCAAATGCTATCATAATTATCCTTTAAGAAAAAAATAATAATCAATATTTTCAATATTTATTATTATTATTATTATATGACCATCAAACAAATATTTTTAAAAAAATTAAAAATAAAAGTAATTTGCAAATTTACAGGTAAAAAAGTATACAAATTTATAATAATGGAATAAAAGCTGAAGAAAATCTTAGAAGAGAGGTTGGAGAACTTACATGGATTACGTCAACCTTGACGCCATCAATCCCGACCGATTGAAGATGAGAGTGAAGTCCTTCATACATCTCGTGAACTACTTCCGGCGGGACCAAGCCTACCCCATTATTCACAATCTTGTCTACTGCTAAATCCTCCATTGTCATCTTCAACCCCTGCGACAATTTAGGAGCTACCACCTTCGCGGGTGGCATTCCTTGGACATTCGGTCTTATCCCACCCCAATATCCACATAATGCATGCCACACATACACCTGTTCTATGGTCTTATATTCTTCTTTTAGGTCCCTAATAAAGGCACCCATCCCCTTCTTATTACCTAACTTACTACTTTCATACTCCCTAAACTTATAATTTTCTTCCATTTTTATGAGCCTACACGGCATTTGCTCACCAGCTGAAGTTCGATTCATGCCTTCTTTATCGCTGATGGGGTCATCGTCATGACAAATGGACTGCCACCCATCATCAATAAGGACCATCCCAGGAGGGCAACCGCCTTCAGCTAGGCCCTTCACCCCTTCCCAAACACCTTTAGGGTGTACTTTAAGGTAAAAAGCATCCCAAGTGCACCAACCAAATTTGTCTACGACACCTGGTGGAGTTTTCTCGTCGAGAAGCTTGAAGGTACCCAGATGGTGCCTGGCCACCTTCATGGCCTCTTTGACGAGTTTATACGGATCATCACCAACATGCATATACAGACAACTCCGGAAAGTAGAGCTAGACACCTGAGTGGACCCACTTTCCATGCAGATGTCTACATTGTCATCAATTCCTGGCTGGAGAGAAGCCCTGAAAGGGCCTTCAAGAAGTGGAAGGAGCAGAACGTAAGGACGCCCAGACTCATTTTTGTCCAACATCATCATCTGAGTCTCATGCTCCAAGTCTTTTCCACTGTTTCCAACCCAGTGGGTGGTCCACCAGACTTTGAACCTGAATATGCTCATGAACCTTATGCCACTGAGCTTGCCTATGGACACTACCTGTTGGCTTTTTGACTCCTCGGTGTCGAATCCAACAAAGCATCCTACGGTGCCCTTGGATTTGTCTAGAGAAGAAAACGGTGATGGGGTGGCTACAATGTTTTGAGGGACATTGGAGAGAATCGGTTGGCCATTAGCAAGGAAGTTTGTACCTTTCAAGGTTATTGACACGAACACATGATCATCAGCTAGCCCTATTGCATCCAGGGCATTCTTGGTTATGCTTGGAGGAGCCATGGAATGATTCTGGTGATGTATGTCAAGTTTTGGTAGAGAAGGAGAGGTTGGCAAGGGAGACAAGGAAAATTATCTAGAATTTGAGTGAGAGCAATGTAGGGATACGCGGTGGTATTTATAGAAGCCTTTTAAGCTTTGTGTAACTAGAATGATTCCACAAAATAAAAATTTTAAAGTTTCTCCAAGACTTTCTATACATTTTAATTTAATCCTTTTGCTTTTCCTATTTAAAATTTTAACTCAAATTGTTAAGATGATTAGAATTCTCTTACATGATATTTTTGAAATTAAACAAAAAAAGTTATTCAATTGATAACAATGTAAAAAACATATTGTAATGGATATAAATTGAGGATTCTTAATGATGTTACTAATTTTCAAAAATTCACATTAATATTTTAATCATGGTAAAATATTTAGGCTAACTAATGATATTATAAAATTTGATGTATTAAATTATGTCAAAAATTTAAGTATAAAAATCAAAATTCAAATTTGATAGTAATATAAGGACCAAAACTGAAATTTGACCATTATTATTAATCTAAAAAATCAAAAGATTTTAACTGCCACGTGTTGCGTGAGGATGGTCTATGGCCTTCCTTCTATATACAGTAGTAGACTGCTGTTACTAATTTTCTTTCCACGTGTAAAAGAATGTATGCATTTATTTTTATATTATCCATACTTTGTTTTTTGTATGATATCTATCCATAGTTATTTTAAATATTTTGAATCATGTGAATTTGCATTAACTACATAAAGTAAAATTATATATGTTAAATATGTTAAAAACTTAAAATGTTTTAATCAATATTTGAAAAAAATTTATTATAATATGTGAATTGATTTGTTAATATATTTTAATTATTATATATTTGTTAGAGTTATGTCACTCGAATTTTTATTAAAGAAAAATATAGTGATAAAATGATGGGGTCTATACGTTGTATGTTGCACAAGTAGAATCCGTATAAAACTACATTTCTTCTATTTAACATTGATTAGAATAAGATTTTTCAACTTTACTACACTTCATTTATTTGACTTTGATTAAAATAAGATTTTTTCAATCTTGAAGTTAAAATTCTTCTTGTACCATTCAAATTCGATATTAGTGAATTTTCTTCACTTCTGCTCTTGATTTTTCTCGTAAGGGTTTTTCACGTAAAACTTGTGTGGTTTATTTTTTTTTCTTATTGCTTTGCAATAATTCTATATTATCATTATCGACGTCAATTCAACATATTTAATAATTCAAATAAAAAATATTATTTTATACTAATTACTATATTAAAAATATAATATCTAAAAAATCAATTAAATATTAAACACATAAAATCACATAAAAATTCATATAACATTAAAAAGCAGTATAAAGTAAAAGGATTAATAAACTATCATCGACATTGATAATTTTTCTTTTTATCCATCCATTTTAAAAAAATTAATGAAAAAAAATGGTTTGACATTAGTAACCAAGAAAACATGCCAAGCAAAAAATAAAATATTGTAAGTTATGAAAAGTTAAAAAAAAAAAAACTACCAAGTAAAATACTTCAAAATAAATGTTTGGTTTGGATGAACTATGAATTACGGGCGGAGTAATTTAACACTCTATTATAATTAGGTCTAGCAAATCTCAAATCCACCGACCTCATTCAATTCCAGTCATAGTTTGGAGGCTGTAAATCTCTCTATCATTCAATTTCGGTTAGTTTGTGTAAGTCTTGATTTCCTTATCATTCAATTCTCGTATTAGTATAAGTTTAAATGAACGGTACGATACATTTAATTTATTTTTTATCTCATGTTACAGTATTATTACAATATCTAATCTTACTACTATCATTATTTTTATACTAATCACAAATAAACACACAGCTCATTTAAACTCACACTTAAAAATTCGAGTGAGAGCAAAGAAAGGATAAGCGGTGGTTACTAGTTTTCTTCCCACGTCTATGCCAATATATGCATTTTCTTTTTATATTTTAACATTTTTTTATTTCATACCAATACGTAGATATTTAAAATTGGAAAATTAAATTTTTTTTAACTATAAACGAGTTTAGAATATGCCAAGTGTTTTATAAGATATAATAAAAAATAATAAATAAATATAAAACATATCATAATCTCAACTCGATTGTGGACTTTAAAAAATTCCAGAGGAAATATGTCAAATAATTATCCATTTAAAATAAACAATATTTTACTAAATTATAGCATACCCATAATGTGAGTGAAAAACAAATTTATGCAACAAATATATTTATAAAAAATTAATATAAATAACAAATAAAATTTTAGTTGAATGGTAAAATACAAATGTAAAAGAACTAATAAGTACAAAAACTTTTTATATTGATAATATTTATAATAAACATCTAACTTCAAGTCGGGTCGGGTTGGATACAAAAATTATGCTCAGATTCTGTATCTTTTTTATCCAAACACTCATATTTCGAACCAACAACTGAAGGTTTAAACAGTTGTACTATAATGTTTGAGCCACACTTTTTTGCTTGCCTAAAAAAGAGATTTGTTAAATAGTCTTTTTGTTTCTTAATTAAATTAAAAATATTATTTAAGACTTGATTGTGAAAGAAAAAGCATCACTATTTTTGTCAAAAAGAAATCCAGGAGAATCAATTCTTTCTTAAGAGATCTCTTTTCTATAAATATTTTATTTATTTTTATTTACTTTATTAATTTTTCTGGTATATGTTGTGTTTTCTTTTCCGAAATAAATAATATAAAACTTTAATTACTGAAGTCTTTTTCAAGATCTTTCACCATTTTGAAAAATAATAATAATAATTTTATTTTGGACTATAAATGTTTAGTACTTTTTTATTCGTATATATAAATCAGAATTGATTCAAGTCGAATACACTATAATAGCATAGATATAAGAAAGAAAAGAGTAGGGTTGCGGTATTATTGAACAAATTACTTTGCAAACAAGGGATTAGGTTTCATTCAATCTCGATTTGTTGAGGGGTGTCTTCTTCCTCCTGGAGTCCTTCGGAAAAATCATCCTCACTGATGTTAGAGGCTTCAACAGTTCTAGCAACCCATTCCTTTAATGGCTCTTCATTCAAATCAAGCCTTAAAATCCCAGCAAACATCCCACCCATGAAGGCTACTGGCTCCTAAACAAAAAATCCATGGCATTAACACCGAGTTTGGATAATATAACCTACATTACATTTTAACATGAAACACTAAGTGAAAACAGAAATCTAGCTCATTGCATATTTTCACCAACCAATGACCATTTCAGAAGTTCTTCTTAGGGCATGTTTAGACCATACAACCATGACAAGCTTCCACTTAGACTTTATCAATCTACCATCCGGTCAAACTGTGTTATTCAGATTTATATGTGAGTGTTATGCAAACATGTATTACAGGTATGTTCAATTTTTTTCATACATTTGGAGAGGAAATATCCTATACTCGAGTCTGGAAATATGTGTCTGACATGCGAACTTCAACAAAAATGAAGAGTTGGAGCAACATAGCAGAAAAAAGTATATGCAACAACATCGACAAACAGATGAAACAAGGTTTAAAAGGGAGGGCAGAGAGGTGAAAGGTCTCAGGTCCTGGCTGCTGATTAGCATCAAGCTTAGGCAACACAAACAAGGAATGGATGTTGTCTTCAAGCCTTGGTTGTCTATCAAAATGGATAGAGAGAGAGATGGAAAATTCGGGAAAGTTGGAGAAAAAAGTGTTGGAACGGAAGGATTTCTAATTGATTAATATCAACTATATAATATTCACCAAAAAAAAATATCAACTATATAATCCTTATGTGGATCAGCCGAGGATTATTTACATAATTCTACAGATTTTGTTACACTCTCTCTTGAGTTGGAGCATAGATGTTAATCATGCCCAGCTAGTTACAAATATAATCAACCGAACTCCTTTCTATGCTTTTGTTATGTCCCCTAATTGATATCCAATCTTGAAATATCTCAGGAAACTAGCATTTTGCATTTGACGAAAACCATGTTTGATCAGTATGAACAAGCAAGTTATTTGAATCCAGAGCATGCCAGCAGATTACTCTAGAGGCCTTTCATCATCAAAGTCAAACACTTCCAAAGCCTAAATCAAAGTGCAGACAACAGACCTAAATTGCTATGAAATGTAACAAAGATTACATAAGAAGACCAATATAAGGAGCAAGAAGTATTCCCTAAATCAAGATGTCATTAGTCCTACAAAGGTTGGAAAGGAAGGTTGTAAAAATGAAGTAAGAATCCTCCAAATTAAAAAACGGTTGGCAATTACCCAAAGTGGGGGTAAAAGTACCATGGAGGCCGTTGTACTAGGAGTCAAATTGTATTTTATCCTCTCTACTAGAAAATTAGACAAATTAGTCCATAGCTTAGATAAAGAACAAATTGGTCCTTCCTATTAAAAATCTAATGGGGTTACGAAATAATCAGACAGTAACACCTAGCATGCCATGTTTACTTTATGCTGATGCATAGAGACCAGTTTTTATCCGTAGAAATGGACAGAGTTTTTAATAGAAAGACCAGTGTACTATTTGATCTAAGGACTAATTTGCCTATTTTCTAAGTAGAGAGACCAAAATGCAATTTGACTCCTAGTACCCAAAGTGATACATCAATCATTTCCGCCATTGAAAAATTGAAAAATACCTAGATATGTAACCTACATTTGATTATTGTTTTGCCCCAAATTTCTGTTTTAGCTCTCACATAGTTTCCCTAAAACACTGGCAAGTTAGGATATCTCTCCATAGCCAATTTATTATCCAACTCGAATAAAACAGCAAATTGAGTTGGTTCTTTTAAGAGATTCAAAACCTCAAAATCCTTTCCAATGAGAAAAGAAAGCAAGCAAGCAGAATAATTATCAGTTAATCCAGAATCAGGTCCAACTCCAAACATCGAGAACTACAAGAACACACCACATGGATGAACTGTAAACAAAAAGAAATTCTTAGGTAATTAAAAATGCAAAAGAATGTTTCAACGAACCTTAACAGCTTGATTGAGGATGGGCACTTGATTGGGATCGAAGAAAAAAGCTTTGATGACCCTCCGCTTGGAGAAATTTGAATTGAAGTTCACGGAAAACGACGAAGGTTTCTTCCAAGCCCCCTTCCAAAACAAACAATAACAAATATATGATGAAGGTATGTCGAAAGTGGAAGGAAATGAGAATGGAAGCACAAGAAATGAAGAGCAGTTGGAGTACCAGAGCAGACCAGGAAGAGCTGGCGAGACAGACGACTCCCATGTTTCTGTTAGGACCAAATATATTTTTTTTTGGTTTATTTTTTTTTCTCTGTATCTCTTAGGTTTGTGTGCTTTTATGCTTTTTATATAAATATAATTTCTTTCAATTTTTTCATAAAATGATTTTTTTTTGGTGAATTCATAAAATTTTGGTTGCTGGAAACATCTAATATGTTTACCCCATTATTGATGCAAATTAGGAAATTAGGAAGAATGAAAAATTAATGATGTAAAATCTTTTCTAGAAACAATGTTTTTTCTTCAAATTAATTTTTCTTTGAAAAAAGAATATTTTTCGAGCAACAAGTAGTAATGTTTTATTTGAAATGGTTAAATTTTGAGGATAGTCCCTATACTTGTTGATTTGTGTGGATTTAGCCCCTATATTTTTTTTTGCTTAAATTTGATCCTTCAATTTTTCAATTTGCTCATTTTCAATCCCTTTATTAACATTTTCCATTAAATTTATTAAAAATTAAGTATAATTATAAATTTAACCCCTCAACCTTTACAATGATTATTAACTTAACACATACTCTTTTTATTTTTGTTTTAATTATTAAAAATTTAAAAAAAAACATATAGAAAAAATATAAATTTTTCCCATATGAGACAAAAAAAAAATTGAAGATAGGTAAAAGAAACTTACTATTAATCATTACTATTAAAGAGTTTAACTTGCAATTTTCATTTAGCAACAATAATAAGTAATTTACATAATAACTTTTTTTAATTATAAATAACGATTAGCGCGATTCGAATTCAGGTCACACCTGGAGCGATAAACACCCTTGACCATCAGACCAATACATGGGTTTCACATAATAAATCTTTAAATTTAACCTCAACTTTCAAATAAGAAAAAACTTTTGATTTAATTAAATTAGTCTTTTAACTTTAATTATTAACAACTTAATTCACTTACAACAATATTGTTAAATTATTTTAACAAAATAAACGAATCCACATTCCTACTTTGCATGTTTTTAACATGTAAATAAATTAATACCTAATTGAAATTTTAATTTGTCATACGCTTCTGTTACTTGGACAATGTCAACAAGACAAAAGACGTTGATTTTCCATTTGACTCCACTTGAAATAGTATTTTGATTGGCTAACCGCTCATACTTAGGGAGCGATATTCTTTCAATGCCAAAATCACAATGATGTGGTGCTAATTGAATTGAATCTCAAAAAGAATAACGAGACCCAAACTCAAATTAGAACACAGTTGTTGCATTGGCCAAACATGCATGTGCCAACCATACAATGGATCTAAAGAACATGCATGTATCTAATTGTGGAAAGCTATTCAATGCATCTAAAAGTAGATGAATGGCAAGTTATGTATGTATCTAACTGTGGCAAGCTATTCAATGCATCTAGAAGTAGATGAACGTCTTCAATAAAAGCTAAATACATCCATAAATGAGCTGAACATAAGAGGGGGCGAATTTGGGAGCTAAATGGCCACTCTAATAATCCTTGAATAAACCTTGATTTTCGACTCCATCCATTCTTGAATTTGGTCTTCTCATCATCGGCCAATATCCCTTGAATTAGCTCATTTCCTTGAACCATTCGGCCCTTGCTCTTGTAATCAGCCCAATCGGCATTTGCAATGGATATCTTGCACTTGTAATCGACCCACTTGATGATCCACTTGGAAATAGCCCACTGTAATTAGCCCAATTGGAACTTGAAATGGATCTTTAATAATTGGCCTAAGTGTTGTTGTTTTATTTGCATCATCCGCTTTTAAGCATGAACACTCTTCAGGCTCGAACACACTCTCAATGTGATAAAAAATTTATTTAGGCATAGCTACTTTGTACTATTGAGTAAATAACAAAATGGGCCCTGCGATATACATTTTTCACATCCATGAATATTCTTTTCCGTATTTGACGGGATTAAATATTTATCCTACCACGTAATATCAATGGACAACAAAACTTTTCTTATAAATACCCTTCCAACGATGAACAAAAGATCAACTTTTTGAAACCCTAAAGTTATTATGAGGAAACCTCTTTACTCTCTTTCTCAATCAGCAAGTCCTATTATTTTTGTCCGACTCTTCGTCTCTTTAGTTGAACCGACCTACACAGAGCCACCAATGTCTCTTTTGTTGGACTTTGTATCTGTATCAACAATTAGTGCTGTGAACGTGGACCAAAAATATCTTAGATTAAAACATTTAACCCTTTTTCCAAAATTTTGAACTCACTTAAATCATTACAATTTCCTTTCGCAAATATCTAATTAATTCCTTTAAAAAAATTATTTAATGAATTCATTCCAATTTCTGAGGAAATCTATGTTGCATGTCCCCTGGCATTGTGGTTAATGTACCAAAAACTTTAGGGCATTACATGAATAGTTTAGAGAAACATGTTTGATTGCCACTACAAGAAAATTTTCAAAAGTTAGCAACATGAGAAATAAGTTTAAAGAGAATAAATTGAAAGGAATCAGTATAAGGAGAATCTAAGGGGAAAATTTTTTTTTTCTTAAGTTTCAAGTGGTAGGCGAGGATGAGATTGGATATTGAGTTGGCTTAAAAAGGCGGAACCATGACCATGTTTGGATTATATGATATTTAGATCGTAAGAATATGTTAATAATTTAAAACATTGTTGTTGGAGGGGAAAGGTAATATCAATGAATGATTCAGTCATGGAAAATTACGACTACAATAAAATTACTACGAAGGTTTTGACTATTTAGTGAAGTTGTATTAAGGAGATTTTGATACTCAATTGCAGACAGTTCTTGATTAGAGTTTTATAATACAAAGATGTCTTCAATTCATTATTTTTCTTTGGAAAATGACTCTAATCAATCCATTTGTCTTGTGTCATCTAGCATTGAATCAAGTGGTTCTAATAATCCGAGAAAGAAACTAGAAAAGGTAGAGAAACATGTTGATATTAGAGGTGGAGAAAGTGAAAAAAAACATGAGTTGAAAAAAACACACAAGTTAAAAGCTTTAAAGGGCTAAAAAGAGTGGCACTGAAACAGATATATGGATTTGATTTCATTTTCTTTTTTATATTTTTATACGCTTTTCAGTGCCAGAAAATGTGTTAAGCTTGTCAAAAGCGCAAAAGGCTAGGAAATTTCCTTCCTTTTGGCCTTTATTTATATGGATCTGTTCTCATTTTTATTTTATACTTTTAGCTTGCTTATCGTAAGCGAGTGGTGTCAGCTTTGTCTTCACCTATCCCAAATTCTACACTTCACTGGATCTTCAACAAAATTGCTTCCCCTTTTTTTTTTTTTTTTTACATTCTCGTATCTCTCAACATTCAGCTCTTTCTTTCATTTTTTAACTTTTTAAGGTTCAAACATTTCAGTCACTGCTACTCCGTGCTTATTTGGTTGTTAGCGGATTACTGAACTTTCATCGAAATTGTTCATCCGGATCATGTGTTGGGTGTGAACTTGTATTGTTAGTGACCTTTTCAGGAAAGGGTAGGCTTAGTTTTGTTACATAAGAGTTTTGCTTTGGCAATTGCTGTTATAGGAGATCTGGGATTTTTTTGTTGATTTGAAGATGGGGATATCAGATGAGAAAGTGGTTGCTGTGATCATGGTGGGTGGACCCACGAAAGGTATGGCCTTGATCTTACGGTGAAATCTGTCATCTTCAATGTTATGCCTTGCTTGTTTATAATTCCGTTTTGGATTATTTGGATCGGATATGGAGTTTTGTATGCAACGAATGATGTGATCTTGCCTGCCTTTCTTTTCGTTTATGTTCACAGTTTGATGTCAAATTGAATCTCTTTCTTTCTCAATTATTTGTTGGGGATCTTGGATTTAGAATTGTAATGCCCTTTGAATTTGCGGATTGCAGGCACTCGGTTTCGTCCGTTGTCATTGAACATTCCAAAGCCTTTGTTTCCTTTGGCTGGACAACCTATGGTTCATCACCCCATTTCTGCTTGCAAAAGGGTACAATGTTGGATCTATACTAACAGAATATGAAAAATACTCTTTTGGTTTATAGTTTCTGGTACGTATTAAGATTAATATCTCTGCTGCAGATTCCAAATCTAGCACAGATCTATCTAGTCGGTTTCTACGAAGAGCGTGAATTCGCAATGTATGTCTCATCAATCTCTACTGAGCTAAGAGTTCCAGTCAGGTAAATCCTTGCTTTAAATTAAAAAATTCTCATGAGGGGATTGATGTGTCTTTATGATTGCTTCATCTTAGAGTGAATCTTTTTTGTTCTTGCTGTGATTAGATACTTAAGGGAAGACAAACCACATGGTTCAGCTGGTGGGCTTTACAACTTCAGAGATCTGATCATGGAAGACAATCCGGTTTATCTCCTAACCTGTTTCCTTCTTAGAGGCATATCTTTCATAGAGAAAAATACACAGGCTGTAATCTGCATTGTTTGTCCATATTTACTTTACTTTGACAAAGTTATATGTGTTGTGCGCTTTTGTTTTTGCAGTCTCACATCTTCTTGCTGAATTGTGATGTTTGCTGCAGTTTTCCACTCCCAGAAATGCTTGGTAATCTTCTTCACAATGTCTGAACCCTGTAATGTTTCAATCTTAATTTTCTGAATATAGTTTCTTGCTGCTATCATGCTATGTAGTGTGTTCTGCGTTGCAAAAACTCTAGTGTCGACTAACATCTAATTTAGCATTGCTTTTGAGAAATAAAATATTCATTTTAGACACGATGTTGTAAAGTAAAAAATATATGCATTTAAAGATGTTCAAATTCATTAATATTATGATATTTCAGTAAAAATATAAAAAGAAATTGTTGTAACTCATTATTAGTATTTTGATATATGAAATTGAAATATAATTTTTAAATATTTTTAAGCAATTTATAGTGACTATTTATAAAATTTAATTTGAGTATATAAACTATATTTTAAATATTAAAGTATAACCAGTACAAATACAAATATATAATGTTAAATATTTGAAATAAATTTCAAATGGGGAAATAATCGTATACCCAATATAAATATTACACAAAATACATTGGACTATAAATAAGGCTGAAAATCGTCATTTAACTCCAAAAGTGCTTTTTTTGCCAAACTTAAAAGCTATAAATTTTAGCTTTTGTGTTTGGGTTCAAAAGCACTTTTGGCTTCAAAAGCTATTTATTTAGCATTGCTTATGGCTCCGAAAGTGCTTTTGAAAAGCAATGGTGAACAAAGCCTAACTGCAATTAGCAGTGGCGCGGATAAAATTACTGCAAAGTTTGTTTATGTTTATTTTGTCTTCCTTGAAGATTAATTCTTCCTTTTACCTGTTTTTTGCCTTCGTAGAGGCTCACAAAAGATATGGTGGTATGGGAACTATCCTAGTAATCAAGGTTGGTTGTCGTGGTGTGATATTTTAAGACTTGTATTTTCTTTTGTCATTTGGCCTCATTCTCCTCTCTTTGCAGGTTTCAGCTGAGTCAGCCAGTGAGTTTGGGGAGTTGGTTGCAGATCCCGTCACCAATGAACTGTTACATTATACAGAGAAACCTGAAACTTTCGTATGTGCAGTATCAGAGATTCAACTACAATTTGGAATATTCTCTATTTATTGTTACTTTGATTGGATTTAATGGATGCTCTGCTCTAATTACTTGCCATCATGCAGGTAAGTGACCGAATCAACTGTGGTGTCTATGTGTTTACACCAGATATTTTTACTGCTATCCAAGGTGTTTCCTCTCAACGGAAAGACAGAGGTCAGTAATAAACAATCTTTAAATTGTGCTGCTAATTTCAAAGTTGCCATGGCTATGTACTCATTGGAAATATAAACTAAATTCACTGGCATCTTTCTTTTTCGTTCTCTTTTTTTTTTTTTTTTTTTTTGTGGATTATTTCGAAGGTTAGTGTTTTTTTTTTCCCTTTTGAAGCTATGTCATTTTTCCACATCATTATCAGTAGAAATATTTTCTTTGCTCACATCCCTGTTATCTGAATATCATTAATCTTGATTGTACTAAAATCTCGATTCATGTTTTGCCATATCTAGCCAATCTGAGACGTCTTTCCAGCTTTGAAGCCCTCCAGTCTGCTACAAGGTATGTCTGTTCTTTTCTTGATTTTACAGCATTACAGCATACTAGGTGTATTCGTCATTCGTTTCTCTTTCTGTCATTATGAGTCACACAAGTAAATATTCACTTAGTTTATTTCACTTCTTTTCTACCTCCATTCAAATCAACCTATGCTGATGAAGTTATGATATGTGGCATGCCATCTTTTTTACATTTTCCAAGTATTCTACCTCATCAATCTTGCTGTTGACACAAATTTCTAATAATAGATTAATGATGTTTTATTTTGTTTTCAAAGGCATTGAAACATCCATTTGATTATTTGTCATTTTTTTGAGGGGGGCGGGGGGGTATACAACAATAGTTTACACGCACTTCTTTAGATACATGGTGCTGGAATCTAAATGAAACTAAACCGCACAGTTATATTCCTCAGGCTGTTTCAAACCATATTTTGATTATTAGTACTGGTTGTGCCTTTCTTTGGTGTTCTTTTATATAGAGAAATATGTGTCTTTATGTTGGAACCTCAACATGTATCCTAATAAGAGCTCCTATTACCAGGAATCCTCCGTCAGATTTTGTAAGGTTGGATCAAGACATCCTTACCCCTTTTGCAGGGAAGAAGCAGTTGTATACATATGAGACCATGGATTTCTGGGAACAAATCAAAACACCAGGGTAAGCCAAACTGTGGTATGGTGCAATTTGTTTCAGTAGCTTCCACCTCGTTTTTCTTCCCCTTCTTCATTCTACCCCCTAGTTTTTGTATTATTTTTTAATGAAAACATAGAAACCAACATTAAAATAAAAAAATCAAACAAAATCCAAGTGAATGCGTAATAAAATGAACAAGCCAAGCATAACTTCCCCGTCGACTAACCCTGACTTTTCCATGTTTACATCTGCAGGAAGTCCTTAAAGTGTTCTGGCCTGTATCTTGCACAATTTCAGTTCACCTCTCCCAATATTTTGGCTAGTGGGGATGGTACAAAAAGTGCCACCATTGTTGGCGATGTTTATATTCATCCATCAGCAAAAGTACATCCAACTGCCAAGGTAACATCTTTTTCATTGCGTTTTAATCATGATGTATGATGGAGAGTAGAGTGCTTCTGTTTTAGGTAATTTGTCTATTAAAGTGTTCATTTGTTTAATGGACCGTTTTAAGTGGGTGATAAAGTATATGTTAGCGATGCTTGTATTCTATTTGCCACATTCCCTAAATGCTTTTCAAAAATAATATTAGTACCTACAGAGATTAGAAAACTAATTCCCTCCCATTTTTGTGTTACTCCTTACGTTATATGAGCATTCTTTTTCGTTTATGTTGCCTGAATCATCTATGGGATTGATTGCTATTGCTACATGGTTAAACAGATTGGTCCCAATGTCTCAATATCTGCTAATGCGCGTATAGGAGCAGGTGTAAGGCTCATCAGTTGTATCATTCTTGATAGCGTTGAAATCATGGTATGCAACCGAATTCAATGTTTTCAAATTGCTATAAAACATTGACTGAGATTCCCTTGAATCTGACGCATGATTGATTTGCTTTGCCCAGATTGATGACTCATTTATTCTGTTTTCAGGAAAATGCCGTTGTTTTTCATGCAATTGTAGGGTGGAAGTCTTCTATCGGGAAATGGTCCCGTGTTCAGGCAAGTTTAACTTATGGTTATTTTTACATGACATAGATGCCTAATAGCTATGTTATATAGGCTTTTTTAAAAAAAAAAAGAATTCAAGTGTTCAACATTTGCGTCTAATACATATTCGGATGTGGGTTTGAGGTATGATGGGAAAAATTTAGAAAATTGAGCATTTCCTTTTTGGATTCAAAGCTATATTCAACACTCACTCCCGAGTCTAGGTAACCTAGGCTGAATGTTCTTCAGAGTGATGGTGAATACCAGCCTCCATAAATTTCCTCTCAAGATTGTCTCCTGCCGAATGACTCTTTCTTGCTCTTCTACCTGCCATTTTTACGCTAAATTCAAATCGACTCTGACTCATTGCAGGCTGAAGGAGACTATAAATCAAAACTCGGAATCACCATTCTTGGTACTTTGCAAACAATGCCTTTGTTTTATTATTTCCATTTCCTTTACGTAAGATAACCTGTTAATCATTCGCATATCTGTTACAGGAGAAGCAGTGAGTGTTGAAGACGAAGTTGTGGTCACCAATAGCATCGTTCTTCCGCACAAGACGTTAAACGTCAGTGTTCAAGACGAAATACTACTATGATATTTGTATGCGCTCCCGTTGCTGCCTTTAGGCTCCCTCCTATTTTGCAGCCCCTTTATCTACCCTAGTTGTAATGTAATGGTTGTTACTGTGCGTTTTGTGGACTAGGGAAATCAGTAGTATTTCTTAACTTTTACACAAATTAGAATAAAAGTTAATCGATTCATATTTGAGATTTATGGTTGTTTCTCTTAACAATATTTTTTATAATTCAATTATCTTCAGCATTTTACTTAAATAATGAGCAATATTATTTATAATTCAATTATCTTCAGCATTTTACTTAAATAATGAGCTGAGCGTGGGGTAAATTCTGCAGCAGGTACAGGCGGCCTCGGATGGAAGTTTATATAGTCAAAATAATAGTAAATATTTTTATTTAAATTGAATTATTAAATTATATAAATAAGATGAGATTCACTGATATAAAATTAAAATGATTAAATGGTATTAAAAAAATTATAGAAATACCTAAAATTACTTTAGTTAATCAGACTTTTTGGCCGACCTGAAAGATAAAAAGGAAAAAAAAACACTTGCAGGCTTCCTCTACGTATATGCTGCTTCTATGAGAATACCATTCATTTTAAAATGAAATCTTAAAAAATAATAACAATAAGACATACATAATTTACACTAGATGAAAGTTAAACTTTAACTTGACAATACTAGAGAACCTTTAAAAGAACATGCTCATTGTTATTATATTTACTTTAATAGTATGATTATATTTCATCTATTTTATAATTTACCATGTCAGTATTTTTAACATACCAAACTCAATAAAACACAAGTAGTAGTATACATGATACAAGTACCACATTATACTATTTTATAAGATACCATATTGAAACTTTTCATAAAATACCTAAGGTCAAATACGATATTAAACCTACTACAAAATGTGAGCGTTTCTTACGGAGGCAGAAAAACAAAAACAAAGTCTTGTTCATGTAGATTACAAGTGAAATGCATGTATGTATCAGTCAATCATCATCATCATCATCAGAACTTGCATAGGCCAAGCCTAATAAGGATTTGGTAGAATTTTCCACCTTATTCTGCTTCTCTGCTGTATTTGATTCCCAAACACAATGTCCATTCTTCTTCTCATGGTTGGACTCCTGCCCCTGAGATTGTAAATTGGATTGTTTACCCTCAGGCTCAGAGCTGGAGGGGGGTGAAATTTTGGGGCGTTTCAGTTTAACTTCCACAACTTTTTTCAGCAAATCTTGCTGTCTGCAAAACAAAGAAGATGACAGAAAATGGTAAATTAAAATAATAATAACATAACAGTGTCCAGAAATATGCATACAACTGTAAATATTTTATAAGTGCGACAGAGAGAGAGAAACCTGATTCCACTCTTTGGCTTGGGTTCAACTCGAAGAGGAAGAGGAAAGGATGCAGGTGAGGAATCTGCTAAACTTGCAGCTTTGTGTCAAATGGTTAAGAAATAGTGAGCACCGATATAAAACATGTACTAGATAGACAGAACTATACAGCATTCAAGATCAACTTTGTGTGATATGAAACAACTCATCCAGTAATCTAATGCAACTGAGAAAACAATGTGGGAACTGATGCTAGAATTCTATGACATGCAACATAGAAAGTTGAACTTCTACTCATAACGATGTTTATGTTAAAACAGTTCACTTGAGGAATCAACAATTTCTTCCTCCTCTTTCAAAGTAGTAATTGCAATTAGAAAACAAGAAAATCAAATGAACACAAATTCAAGAAAAAGACAATTACTTTCCACTGACGAATATGCTGCTTGGTTTGCAACAAAATCAAAGCAAACCAGAGTAGCAATGAACAATTGGACTCTGCTCACCCTAAACTACGTGATCTAACATGAGAGAAACACCATAACAAACAAAATAACTTTCATTTTCGTTAACAATCATGAGCTCTTCGCAAATAAAAGTTACAGGGATGAACCTACATATTTCAGCACATAATACTTTAAACAAAATCATGCTCGTCCTAAGTTTTTTACCAAGTGGCATAATATGTTGTAAGAAGCAAACACAAAGCAGGCAACAAGTAAGAACAATGACAGAAATATAATAAAAATGTGGCAAGCAACCAATGCACTAAAAGCACATGGCAGTGAATTCAATTAATTATTTGCCAAGTAAAAGCTCAAAATCTACATGGCATGGGGAGCAAGAGTCGCAAAAAATATTCAAAATAGGATATCTTAAATGCAGCAAATGCCCGTTTCTCGGTGCGGCGCAGGAGGCGTTCAGCATCCTCCTCTGCTTCCATCTGCTCCTTGAGATAGAGTAAGTCGTCACTGTCCAAAGCTGCATAAATAATACATAATAATATATAGATTTACCAAAAGAAAAATCTATTGGGGTCTCAAGATGTAGGGACAGATATAGAAGAGCTACCGCCTCGCCCATGTAGGTAGCCTCCACGTTCTCCAGCAACCTCTTGCATCTGCTTGTATCAAAAGCCCAATGGGAGAAGCCAAGATCCCTGCCAGGGCATGTTATCAGAAAACTACCACAAATTTGTATTTATAGCGAGAAAATGATGCCAGCCAGATTTAATTCAACAAGTAAATTATTAAAATTATAGCAAACATCATCATTCCTTCCACTTCTAGTCCTAGAATTGTGAAAGATATATTATATCTTACTAACTCTTCATTTTCTTTCAAGTACTAGCATATACCACACATTCGACAGCTATGAATATACAGATTTAAACCTCATAATATAGGGCAGAACTTAGAAAAAATTAAAATGCCCTTCATACATAGTCATATCCAATACTCACTCAAGTCCAGATCACACAAGGCATAATATGCCATGGTACATCTAAATAATCTAGAAAAACTTGCAAGCACACTCTTGTACCTTCAACCAAATATCTAATTGAACCTTGAACTTTAAATGATAGAACTGGCATTAGCAGCAAAAGAAAATTGAGATAATTGAAATGATTAAATGGAATTAGCATTAACTAGAGCCACAAATGAAAAGGCCAACCAAAGTCATGCATATTAAGGCTATGCTTGTTTTACATTTGGAAAACAAAACCCCTTTCTCTGTAACAATATGAATTTTGTTCTCTGGATGAAATTATTGACAATACTTTCCATCGTTTGCCATCTTCGAAACTCTTTATCGGTAATCTAAACCCTAACCCTCTACATCAAAACCCACAAACTACCATAAGATTATCAAGTACTCAAATTTGTATGGAAACCTGTTAAAGCAACCTGAATCATTCTTTTTTATTATCAATAAATTTTCACCGTCACCATAGCCAAGTTAGGTGAAATTTCTGAAAAAATTAATCAAAGCTTATAAAATATCACAAAATTAGATGCTAACTGAAAAGAGAAGTCCAGCCAAATGAGAAATGGAGCAGCAATTAATGAAAATAGAAATAGAAAATGGTTGACAGTGGTTGAGGAATGAAAAGATGGGTTGTGAATTATTGAGCTTGGCAGCCGCAAAATACCACAACAAGGGATTCAGAGCTATATGGAATATTAAGGAAAGAGAGTAATGGAGGAGGGCGAAGAGGGAAGAAGAGAATATGAAAAAAGAAGGCAGGTCGTAGACATAGCAAAGGAGTATGAGAAAAAGTAGAGGGCTGTTGTAGGCAGCTAAAAACAGCGCTGTTGGAGGATAGTTGGTAATGAGAGAGTTCGTGTGGTGAGTGTCAGGGAAATATAGGTCTTTGGTGACTACCAAGAGATTAGGTCATCTTCTCTCATTCCAAAATTATCTTGTGGATCAAAAAGAAGAAAATTTCACCAATCTATTAGGTAGACCATTTAAATTTCGACCATAAAAACCAGAAACTGAGATAAATGGATTTCCCAAAGTCATTTTCAGCAAAACAAATGGGAATCTCATAATCTATTGATTTGGTTGAATGCTCTCTAGGATGTAAGTATAAGAACAAAGAAACGAGACAGTGAATTGATAATGGTTCTCTGTCATATGAATGCTGTTACGTATGAGATAACACCAGCCATTGTGTCCCCAAGGACAACAAGAGCTCTTTCACTGAAATGATAAGGGGTTCTACAAACTGCAGATTCCATTAAAACAAACGATATCCAAAAGAAACCATAAGAGAAGGTCCAAAGCGTGCGGTCAGGTTCGCATAACACAATTCCCATAAAACCAAGAAAAATAATAATCAAATCCAGGAGGTAGGAAAAAGATGGGAGAGGCGACGCTCTAACCTTGGCAACCATACGCTGGAAAGCAATATCTTCATCGTCCAGTTTGTCCTTTCCTTTGCCCCACCTTTTATCTGCAATTAAGCTTTTTAATCAGTAGAAAGAACAAAGAACAAATCGGGAACCTACGATTCAAGTTTCGATTTTCATACTTGCCTTTGGGGTCGCTCAGATTGGTGTACTCACGAACTTCTCTCCCTGCCATATCTCAAGAACACAGCAAATCACGAAGAGAAACTTGGGATTTTTATTCCAAAACCTAACTGGGAAATATTTATCTTAGGGGATTAAATTAATGATAAATTGCACCAACAGTCACTCAACTTTGAGTTAGCTGATAAAACAGTCACTCTGATTTCAATTCAAATCACTCAACTTTAAAAACTAACAAAACAGTCACTAAAGTTATCAAAAAATGACAAATCAGTCACTCATTAACATTTTTCGTTACAGGCTTGACGGGATAGCTGATGTGGTTAGTTAACTTTTCACGTTGGACGAGGTAAAGTTTTAATTCAATCACTCAACTTTCAAAACATAACAAATTAGTTACTAACGTTATCGAAAAGTGACTAATTAGTCACTCATTAACATTTTCCGTTATAAGCCTAACGAGACAGGTGACGTGACCACACGTTAGACGAGGCAAAATTGAGTGATTATTTTTTTCGTCTTTATTTTTTCGTTTTTAATAAATGACCCAATATTTTTACTTTTTTGCGTAAATGACCTAATATGGTTATACTTCTTCTCCATTCCAACAATTTCGCCATCACCGCCTCCGCCACAACCATTTTTGACATCAACATTGTTAACTTCCAAACCGTCGCCCTATCCTTTTTTTTCCTTTTTCAACCCCAAATAGAAGAGCCACCACGGTTGAAATCTGGTTATCTTTTTCTGCTACCCAAAGCCATTGACTCTAAAAAAACCAAATCAAAATGGGATTGAAGATAATTTTGGGTAAAACTATTAGTGCCCACAACCAAAATGTTAAAGAGAAACTCCTCCAAAGTAACATTCAAGCGATTCAAGAACCAAAACAACTCAGATTTGTTGAGATATTCATAGGATATGATTATATAAACAAAATGGTCATTGATTAAGCTAAATAGCACTAACTCTATTGCCAACAGTATCAAGTTGCATAAAATAAAATCAGAAGCAAAACAATGGGAACACCCAGACAAACCAAACAATCGATTGAACCCATGATTTTTAGGAACAAATGAAGCGGTTCCTCCAAAAGGACAACCAAATGCAGACAAGTGAAATTTTGGGTCGGGTCAGTGATTATCAAGATCCCAAAGTCAAAATCGAACTGAGTATTGTAGCAAAGGATGATGAGAGTTGGATCAGAAGAAGAGCGGCGGAGATGGTCAACAATGAAAGTTGGGGTTGAGGTGCAGTAAGCTCAATCATTGGATAGGGATTTGAATCTGGTCACGGACCTGAAGGGTAATCTAGAAAGGATATCAAAAATGGTATTTTGAGTTAAGACAATGAGAAAGTCATGGTTCTCTACTTTCTTACTGAACAAGAAGAATTCATTGAAAGGTTTTATTTGTTCTTCTTTTTGGGTGTCAGGTTGTTTGAAAGTTAGTAGGATTAATTCGTTACTTTTTGAAAGTTGAGTGATTGTTTTGTCATTCAGATCAAAGTTGAGTGATTATTTTGTCATTTACCCTTATATATTTTTTGAGTTGGAAATAACGTGGTGACCAATTAACTGCCATATCACTTTTTCGTTATATCTATAACAAAAATTGGTTAGAAAGAATATTTTATTATTTTTTCAAAATTGAGTGACTATTGATATAATTTACTCTTAAATTAAATCCACGTCCACGACACTAGCGTCGAACACAAACCAAACCATCCCCCGTCTTTGCTTCCCGTCTTTCAGGTGCTTGACCCAAGTGCCGCAGATTCGAATGGGCTTAGACCGATAAGGGCCCTTATAGGCTATATCACTAAGGTTAGACCTTACTTCTCATTGTCATTTGGATCCAAAACGCAACGTAAACATAATCATGGATTACTTTTTAAGGCTTAACGATTAGAAAAGCTTTTAATGTGAGATCGAAGTTTAATGAGAAGATGATGCTAATGCTGCGGACATGTTTGGTTTCTTACAAGTATTTTTTTCAGCTCTGTTAATGTCGGCGAAAATGGGTTTGGGGGGTCGGTAACCGGGTTGGGTTGGGAATTTTTTTTTTAGTATTTTATTTGGGTTTTATTATGTGGAAATTAGCCTTAAATTAGATGTTTTAATAATTTATTTTTGATAATTTTTTTCTAATTTGCCATGTCAGATTTTTGGACGGGATTTGTTAATACCATTAATTATTGTCCTTAGTTGCTTAATTTCAAAATATATAGATACTAAACTGCTCCAATTTATTTTTACTGAAACTGATTTGTTCAATTTCGAAATTGATAGAGATTAAAAAAGTATTTTTTATGAAAATTGTAGATTCTATTACCGAAAATAACCGTGATAATTTTTTAATATTTAATTTGGGTTTTAATAATATTAGTAATTAACTTTAATCATATCTACTTTAAAACCAAAATTAAATCACATTCATCATACTATATTTGACAAATTAAACGTAAAATTGAATAAATTCACAATTAACATTAAATTTATCCTATTAACAAAATTGAAAAAAATTCATTTTAATAATATTAACAATTAACTTTTATACAATCAACCATAAAACCTAATTAAATACTAAAATATTATCATTACCTTTAAATATCAAAATACATTTTTTTGTCAAATAAATTGAACTAAAAAATAACACAAATACCACACTAAAAAAATATCAAATACCAAATACTACACTAAGCCGCAATTCTTATAATTAATTATTTTGATTGGTTAATAAATTATGAATAAATCTTTTATACCATAAACATTAACTAAATATTAACACGCATCATTATTATATATATGCATTTTTTTTAGAAATTTGATCAATTAATTATTTAACTATATAAAATCTTTTGAATCCTTTAATCTATATATTTTTTTACTTTTTAAAATAAAGATAAAATTATTTTTAATATGAAATGATTTTAAAATGTATAAATTATATAAATTATTTTATTTTAAAATATTTTCAATATTATTTCTAAAGCAATATTTTAAATATATATTTAATATTTCCATTGATTTAGACATATATTTTAATATCTTTCACATGAGTTAAAACTATTTATAAGAAAATTTACCAAGTTCTATGCATAAGCACATATTTTAATACATAAAACTAATCCATTCATCTCATAGATCACAAACCATAATACATACATACATATATGTATGTATTGAAAATAGACTTGATGCATAGATGTTGGAGTCTGTCTCATATTTGAGTTCTATGAACCATAATCCTGCCTTCTCATTGTTCACTTCACCAGATGCCAATCCTCTCATAAAATACTAACTCTTTAATGGATCTTACCTTATGTCCTCGATGGCTTATTTATTCGAACAGCCCCCAATACTCTCACAGCTTTGATGGCGAGCGATACCACCCCCATGGTTCATCGGAGACATACTGCGTAACCTGCTTCACACTCAAGTAATTGTCGAGACCCCTGTGGAAAAACCAACCAGCTCTTAGAAACAGTCCTATACCCTATTTTCTTTTGAATGAGGAAGATAAAACTTCAGTTTCGTGCAATGTTTTCAAAAATAAACCGGTGATCAAATTGTTCAGAACACTGGTTCCCAATCCGGCTGATCCGTTCGGTTCAATTGAATAGATTATTTAAAAAATCATAACAATTAAAATTAAAACAGAAAAAACCGATTCAACCGGTCAAACCCCTTATGCAGGACTGGTACCCCGGCCGATCTGGTCCAGTTTTCAAAACAATGGTTTTGTGATGCAAGGAGCACATATATGCTTAGCATTTATAACAATGAAACAGTAAGAGGACAACTAATAAGATGACACTGTTATAATATAATTTGGATAATCGAGGTACGTACCATTCCCCGAGTTCACGCCCAAAGCCACTGCGTTTACTGCCTCCCCATGGAGCTTGACAGAAGCATGGCTGTGAACAATTGATCCACACAATGCCAGCTTGGAGATTCTGCAAAACAGGAGGGGGAGAAATCACTAAAAAATAGTTTACAACATGAAAACTAATTTTTCACTTTTTTTTTCTCATTTTTTATTCTATCAAGCACACCCTTAAGGTGCATGATAGCTAAAAGCTCTAACTACCGACTATAAACAACTCTCACCTTGCTTACACGATCACATCTTTCCAGGTCATTTGATATCACGGCAGCACCCAAACCATAACTGGAAATTAAAAAATATATAGAAATCAGAGACATTTTATGGTATTAACCAGAAAAAATAGCAATTTACTGCACTTCAACACAAGAATTCAGAAACTTACTGGGTGTCATTTGCCAGTTCAAGGGCTTCCTCTTCTGTACTAAATGTCTTAACACAAAGAACAGGTCCAAAAACTTCTTCTCTCCAGATTTGCATGGAAGTTGTCACATCAGTTATTATAGTTGGTTCAACAAAAAATCCCTTCTTTAAATGCTGTCAAATAGTTCTCAAATATGAGAAGTTTAGACAGAGAAACAGTGTTAATAACAAGCAACAGCAGCAGCAGCAAATACCTCAGGACGAGCTCCACCACTCAAAATGGTAGCACCTTCATTCTTAGCAGTGGAGATGAATTTCAATACTTTCTCATACTGCAACCAATGAAATAAAATTGAGCAACTACTGATCGTGAAAATATAGGTATTAGCATGTCTAACAATCCACTCATTTAGTAACATTTCCAAATCACCCATATTTACAAATTCACTATCTATATCTCACCCCAATACCTATCAAGAGAACCATAGACGTGAAGAACGTAAAATACCAAGGTGGATTTAACAAAAAGCATTAATGAGACAAAAGGAACAAGGGTGGAATTGTTTAACATCTCTGACTGGTACTGCTTCCCATTCCAATAGAAGAAAAGGAAGAAGGCAAAATGATATAAATTGCTCAAACAGATCCCTTACCTGTCCTCCACTAACAACGGGGCCAAGCCTGCATCCTTCTTCAAAGGGATCAGAAATCTTAATGTTTTTAGTCCATTTCACAAGCCTGTCCAGAAATTCTCTCGCAATGTTTTCCTGAGACATTTGAACATTGCAGTTTCACAGTGAGAAGAGGGAACCAAGAAGGAAAAGGAAAAGGAACTAGGATAGACTTCCGATTAAATAAAATACTATAGTACATCTGTTATATGAGATTTCAGCAGCCAGGGCATAAAAATAAGCTTGCTTTATCTATTTAACAGAAACGACTTATATTTACAGCTCTTGCTCACTACATCAGGAATGAGAAATCATGTCTTCCAAAAACAACTACAAAGAGCCCCAAAAAATTTCAGCACAATATTCCAATTGATATGATGTTTAAGCCCATAGCACCAAATTTACAGAAGAGCAGGTGGGCAATAAAGAGGTAAGTTCACATGGCAACACTGTTTGCTTAAGCAAATAAATTGTGATAAAACACGTAAGGAGGTGAAAGGTGCATAAAGTTCTGATTACAGCTCTTAGTGATTTTTCTGAATTAAAAGTAATCAGTTGAACAGCAAAATGATATAGTTCTGGCTGGGTAACTGTATTTGATTTCTATTTTTCAAGTGCTTCCCTGAAATAGTATGTCCAGTCTGGTCGCTGACCCCACGTTAGGCTTTTGACATTTGAGATTGGGGTCCAAGGGAAGTTAATCTGCATGGTTAGTTAATTTCCAAACAAGATACACTAAGGAGCCCTTCTAGGTTGTATGGTGTATACAACCTTGTTTCCGATTACTACAACTACTCCCCTTCCGAGTATTGAACCAAAAGTAAATATGACATTATGAAAACATATTTTAGAACCGTATAAAGAAAGAACTAACAATATCATCAAGCAACTTACGTGTACAATAAGACGGGATGTTGCACTGCAAATCTGTCCATTTGTCCAGAAGCATCCAAATGCAGTCCATTCAGCAGCTATTAAATCAAAAAGAATTTTATTAAACTTTATAAACATGAAGTCAGGAAAAACAACTACCATCATGCCATACGGTTTTTGTAATATGATAGTTTTAAGAATACAACTGTACGGAAACATATGCTTAAACTGTAATTCAGATGGCACTAACCTTTGTCAAGGTCAACATCCTCAAACACAATAATTGGGCTTTTCCCACCAAGCTCCAAAGAAACAGGCTGACAAAGAAACCACATAAGTATTTGTGCACAGAAGGAAATAAAGTGATTATGACCACAAAATGGGAGAAAAGGAAAAACATTTTTGTTTCCAGAACTTTAATATACCTTCACCATTTGAGCAGCTGCTGCCATTATCTTGCTCCCTGTTGCACTGCTTCCAGTAAAGGCAATCTGCTTAAAACCAAGTATTAAAATTTATGCCAAAATTGATATTTATCTTATAATAGTCAATAACTGAAATCAGAAAGTCATAGAAAAGCATCAATGGAATGAAGACAATTGAACCTTGTCAACATCTGGATGAGTTGCCAAAGGAGCGCCAGCTTCTGGGCCCAGTCCAGTCAGAATGTTCAGGACACCAGGAGGCAGACCGACCTCCCTACACACTTCAGCCAGCTCCAAGCAGGTGCTGGAAAGTAAAAATGCATACATAATTAGAAGCATTGTTGGTTCCAAATGAAAAATATAAACAAACGCTCTCAAGTTCTCATATAACAGACAAATTACTGCAACTAAGTTAAGAATGTACATAGATGCCAACTCCGAAGGCTTCAGTATTGCAGCACAACCAGCAGCCAAGGAAGGAGCTACTTTCCATGTAGCCATCAATAGTGGGTAATTCCTTCAAAAAAGCAGAAACACAACAATATGAAAAAGCCATTATTAAGTGTCTTCAAGTCACCACCAATGTATGAGTAGAACGAATTGATATGTAGCCTTATAACAAAAAAGTAAAAGATAAGTCCAACGCACAAAAATTAGCTTTGATATATTGGACAAGAAAACCTAAGAATTGAGCAAGGATAATGATAAAATCTGTACTTTTATTGCTGAAACTGAGCAGAGCAGCATAACAACATTTAGAAATAGCTATACTCCAATTGCACAAAGAACAACAAAATAAAAGTACCATGGAGTAATCAATCCAACAACCCCAATTGGTTCCTTAAGCACATAACTCTTAAATGCCTCCATAGGAACAGAGACAGGAGCCTTTTGCTTTGCATCTAAGCCTTCAGCAAGGTCTGCATAGTACTCAAAACATCCAGCAACATCTTCCTGAATAAAATGAATTGAACGGGTAAGAAAATACACTAAATACTGAATCATAAAACTTTCATCAGTGTGATGAGCATACAATGTCCCAAATTGCTTCATCAAGAGGTTTCCCACAATCAATTGCTTCAAGCTTAGCCAACTCAGTTTTTCTCTCTGTTACCTGTATCACTCAAATAAACACAAGACATCAAATCAAGCAATACAGCCAATTCAAAGATCAGCATATTCTTCAATTCATTCAGAATCAGACAGGGCAAGAAGTTAGGTGATCCCCAGGGAACCATTACAAGGCTATGGATTGGAGGAAATAAGACACAGAAAATGGGAAGTAGATTGAAGGCTTCTCTTATTTCAGTTTCAATAGCCAGATATGCCTCAACCGCTTGGATGCCTTAGTTCAACAGGCCACCTACAAGTAGACTCAGCATATGGTATCACAATATAAAATTATTGATAATATTGAGCCCTTAAGCCCTCATATTAAGGGACCACGTTCTCAGCAAGTTCAAAAAGCGAAATAACAAGATGAAATCATAAAACGAATGCAAATAGTCTGGACTCTAGACAATCCTACACAACTAGTAAGTTCACAGCATGTTTACCTTAGCAGCGATGGCACGTAAATACTTGGCACGGACAGCGCCAGAAGCGGTAGCCCAATCCTTGCCTTTGTTTCTAGAAAGAGCTCTCCGAGCAGCTGCCACCGCAAGCTCCACGTCTTCAGCTGTAGCTGCTGGAATGTTACCTGAAAAAAAAGGCATCAAACCTCAAGTTTTCAATTATTTCTAAAACAATATACGCTAAACACCACGGAATAAACTTATTAAACCACTATTCAAGAAAACTAGAAAGATCGATCCAAAACATAAAAAAGAAGCAAAAGATAAAGAGTTCACCGACGATCTCTTCAGTAGCAGGATTGATGATTGGGAGTCGCTTCTTGAGAATGGGCTCTCTCCACTCGCCATCGATGAATAATTGTCGACTCGGAACTTGGAGCGCCATATTAACTCAGTTATTTTAGTTTCACTTCCAATCTCAAACTTAGAAGCTCTCTGGTTTATTATGAAGTTGATAGCTGTTTCTGGGTTTATAAACCAGATCTGTCTCCACCTATAATAAATAATAAAATATGTCCTATACTTTTCAAAAATTAGTAATTTATTCCTCATACTTTTACTTTAAAAAATTTAATTTTTATATTTTTTCAATTTCAAAATTTATGTTTAATTTTTAACATTTGATAATTTTTTATTAAAATTTTTTACGTGACATTTTTTAAATAAAAAATACTCACTTGCGTCGAGCTTTTCGATCTGTCATTATACCCTGAGAAGTAGAAAGAATTACAATCCCATCCCGCTTAAAATTCTAGGAATTTGTTGATAGTTAGAATAGATTCGTAGACCTAATCAACTGATCCGTCGTAAATTTAAAATAGTTCTATGTGGTCTTTTTCTATTCCTTCTATGTCGTAGGGTTAAAACCAAAAAATATTTGTTGCGTTCCCGATGTAACTAAACAAATAATGTTATAATCAACTTAAATTTAATAAAATAATTTTAACAGTATTAACAATTAGATTTGAAATTTAAAATTTAAAAAGTAAATAAATTAAATTCCTAGAAATAAAAGTATAGGGATAAATTTCAAATTTACAAAGAATTTAGAGACCTATAGCACATTTTAACCTAATAATTTATTTTATTTTATTTTTGACTTAATCTATAAATTAATACTTAAACTATACCGTTATCCTATCTTGGTACTTAATTTTTTCTTTGCCAATACCTAAAATTCATAAGTCCAGCATTAATCAAACCATTGAAAATAGGTTAACCCAACGTACACCTTTTTTTCTCAAGTTGATACTTAAACATTTTTTTTATCACAAATCATATTTAAACTATTCTTTTATTATTCATTTTACATCAAAATATTATATTCTTTAAAAAGAATTTCAACCAATAACAAAAACTCAGGTCATATAAACTTAAAAAAATATTTTTATTTCTTTTATTTTCTTTTACATTATTTCTCTCTTAATTTTTTTTCTATTTTCTTCTTTCTCTTTTTTCTTTCTTCTTCCTTATATTGTTTGACAATATTAGTAATGCTCTAAATTTGTCCTCGAGAACGAGACACTAATGATTAATTATATTTTCAAATTTCATAATCTATTTGCTCGACTTGACATAATCAAAAAAATTATTTCATCAATCAAAACTAATGTTTTCAGAATCAAAACAATCGAAGTATTGGTTTAAGTATAGGGGTTGAACCGATTAACCTACGAATCGATACAGACGATTGAACCAAGCTAAAAAAATCAATTGAACTGGTCAAACTAAGAATTGGTACCTTAACTGATTCGACCATCGATCTAATATATATATATATAAAAGAGAAAATAATATTTTTTATTTTTTTCACATATTAATTTTTAATTGGTTATATATATATATTTTTTAAATAGACTTAATGGTTTAACTAACAAATGCACTAGCTTGAAAAAAAAAATTTAGGTACAACTTGTAATAATAAATATTTAAATATCAAAATGAAAAAAAAAATAGCTTAAGTACCAATTTCTAAGTTTTATCTTTTTTTTTAAATAAATTTAAAGATGTGATTAGTGGGAATATAACTTAGAGAAAAATAATAATTTAAGTATATTTATGATAAAAAATTTAAATATTAAAATAAAAACAATATAATTTAAATATAGATTAAACCTTTATTTTTTTATACCAAAATCTTCACCTAAGGTCAGACTTATCATCGGAATATATGAGTACTATTTTAAAAGGTACGAGAGCAGGATTTTCGCTTTGTTTTTGGTAATAGCTTTGGCACCATCTCCACCTAATTATAAAAAAATTATAATTTATTTTTTTATTTTTAATGTGCTAGTCTGTTTCGAGACTTGGAATGATAAAAGGACAAGGGGATTTATATTTTGAAAAGGAAAGGGTTTTCTAATATTGAATTCAAGCCTTAATCTAGGCTAAATTCTAAAACTAGTAACCTACGTGTGGTATAAACTATATATTGATTACTGAATTTTAATTTATTACATTTTGATCATTAATATTATGAATTTGTTATATTTTAGTTATTGTGTTGCTATCGACATTACGTTTTAGTCTTGTTTTGGTGATTCATCTATTAATTATTTAATTGTAACGTGATTAGTGCATCAGTAACTATTTAGACTTAGGTAGTGTGTGATTTGTTCTATTAATTTAGTTTAAATAAATTTCCTTTGACTCTTTCAATACGATACTCAAAATATTTATCAGTGTTTCGTTGTACACTTTCCTATATTATAATTTTATATGTACATTTGTAAACACCACACTTCACTCTCATATTCAATTGTATTTTCTCAAGTGCCAGTACATGCATGTTAAGGTGTGATCATATACAACACGTAGATCTCAAATTAACTTGACTAAAAAAATTTGATTCCAAAATCGATTTTTTTAACACTAATGAAAATCAGGTCGTTGTAAAAAATTACTCATCTAACCTGAATCAAGTCGGATCATCATCCCTTGTTACTTTCACTTGGTGAGAAGTGGCATGAGACTGGTGTTTAGGCTATTTTGGTTTCATTCGGCTTGGTTATTATACAAGGGCTTCTCGGGGTTAGCTCGTTCAAGCTAGGATGCAACGACTCCTATGACAAACACTGTGACTCAAGTTGGTATGGCAACTCGTAGGTGGAAATGTGGAATATTGAGGGGAGGAAGAGATGTGTTTTGGAAAGGATCAAGCGAGTCTAGGAGTCTCTAGATATGGCGTTAAACCCATGTCTCTTAAAACTAGAAGTGGACTTGCACACGAAACTTGAAATACTACTTGACCAGGAGGAGTTGATGTGGTGTCAAAGTTCTTGTTGTGATGGGATGGTTCAATGTGACTGTAATACAAAATTTTACCATTGTAGAGCTAAGAGAAGGACACGAATGAATCATATTACAACCTTGAAGGTTAATGATGGAAGTTAGTGCTATGACAGTGAGTTGCCCAAAGACAAAGTTGTAAACTTCTTTAATCGTTTATATAGAGTGGAAGAGCATTATCACGGGTGACTTCCACTTCGAGGTCGGTTTCCTATTTTAAGTACTTCTGAGTTGCATATTTTAGATGCTGAGATTTCTGCAGAAGAGATCAAGAAAGCCCAAGTCGGCACATTTCAAATAATATTATTATAGCTTAGGAAATTATTCAATCCATGTGTACTTGGAAGGGGCTGAAAGGATGGATGGCCATCAAGGTGGATTTGAAGAAGGCTTATGACTATTTGTGCTGGGATTTCATGGGGGATGGCTTTAGATGATGTGGGTTTGCCATCTGGTCTGAGCAAAGTAATAATGCATTGTATTCTTTGGAATGATCAACTATCTGGGGAGTTTCATCCTAACAAAGGAATTCGCCAAGGGGACCTTATGTCGCCTTATTTGTTTGCCATTATCATGAAAAGATTAGACCATATGATTGGAGAGGATGTTAAGTTGAATTGTTGGAATTCGATAAAGCTAGGCCGATAAGGCCTGGCCATTTCTTATTTGTTTATTTCTCTCCTAACTTGAGCGAGGTGATTGCTGATTGGATTGGTAATATGTTTCAATTTTAGATGGTAAATGATTTGGGCACTTATCTTTGTTTGCCCTTGCTCCACATGAGAGTTACTACAAGTACTTAATAGCTTATTGTTGATAAGTATTTATTAAGAACTTAATGAGATTAATGTTAATTTTTTTACCTATATTATTTTATAAATTCATTAAATTTTAAAAATAATATATCTCAAAAATTGCATATGTGAAACTAAGATTAAATAATTCATCCTTAGCCGGTAGATGTAACATGAAGGTTTTGTATTGGAAATTAAATTACATTTTATCTCTTTCATTTAAAAATTAAGTAAATTAATTTTTGTATATTAATTTAAATAGTAAATTAATTTTTATTGATAAAAAAATTCATTTGGTTGTATTATTAAAAGTTAATGTAATTAATCAAATAATTAAATAATGAGATGTGTACATCATAATGATGTACAAAGAAGAGAAATTATTAAATGCACTATTCCCACCACATAAGCAATTGTCCCATTCAATTATATAATGTCATGTAAGATTATTTTTACATGTCATTTGATGACTAAAAAATTAAAAATAAATTCAAAATTTTTGTTTTCTCCTTCAACCATTTTATCTCTAACAAAGAAAAAAAATCATTCATGCACCCATTAGTATTCTTACAATATTTTTGATTAAAGTGAAATTTTGATGGAAAATCTATTTTAAATTGTGATCGAAATTGAGAAAGAAACATAATCTCATTATGTTATTTACTTATCTTGACGTCAAATCTCAGATTTTTGAAATCCCTAATTCCTAATTTATATAAATTACTAAATCTAAAATCCCTGGTTATTTCCTAATCTTAAGCCTAAAATTGAACCCTTAATTTTTTTAATTTGCCTAATATCCCGAATTTTCATTCTCCAATCTTTTATATTAAAGGGAAAATCGAAGCAAAGGGAATTATTTTGAAATGGAATAAGACAATGATAAGTGAAGATGAAGAAAAAGTAAAACATTTTATTTGGACGAAGATCAATATTTTGGGTTTTAATCATGGTGTTTTTAGTTTTTGCTTATTCTCATGCTAAATATCTAATTTTGATAATTCTCTAGAGTTTGATGCAGAATGATTAAAGGTTGAAGAAAGCAAAATTTTTTGGACAAATTTTTTAATTGGATGAAACCATCGTTTATGTGACGGAAATAGTCCATCTAATAATTTATTGTAAAAAAATATTTTAATAATAAAAATAGATGAAAAATTTAATAAAAAATTAAATTACTCTTTAATTTAATATATAAAATTATTTTACTATTCTTTAATAAAAATATAATATAATCCGAGTGAGTGCCTCATGACTGTTTTAAACTGCCATATTGGATTGATCTCCTCACAGAATCCTGTGACCGGTCACAGGGGATCTGAGCTTCTTCCTTCCCAATTTCGAATTGGGTATCTTGGTGCCGCCCACAGTGATACTTTTAGCTTTTCACTCAAAATCAAAGTTTCTAGGGTTTTGTCCGCCGGAATCCTGCCTTCAATGGCTTCTCACGCGCATCTCGATGATGTGAGTTGCTTCCTTCTCTTTACTATGCAGCGCTAATGCATTCCATTCTAGGGTTTCTAATTTATTTTTTGCCTTTTCCAATGATAAATGGGTGTGTTTTGGAGAATAGGATGACGATTTTGGCGGTGACTTTCCTGGGAGTCATAGTGCAAGGCATTCAGGTTAACCTTATTTGATTCCTTCTTTTCCTACAATATTTTTTTTAGTAATTTATTTAAACGAACAATTTGTATTATTATTTTTCTCTTTCAAATGCATATTTAGGCAATAAAAGAAGTTTTGGTGATCTTGAGGACGATGAGGATGATATTTTTGGATCAAAAAAGGTAGCAATAGTTTTTAAGGTTTATTATTATTGTTGTTGTTGTTGTTAAACCCAATGGATTTGAGGGAAATTTTGAATATGGAACCTTAGTGCTCTAAGTTTTCATCCTTATTCATTTCTACTCATTTATCACTTGAGTTTGAGAAGCCATTTGTGGAGAAACAAAATATATTAGTTTAGTTATTTTAACCCGAGGAATTTTGTCTGTTTGTATTCTAGGGCAATTCTAAAGTAGAAGAAACTGCCCCCGGTGTAGCAACAGGGATGATTTTGTCACTTCGTGAGAGGTGTAATGCATAGAATGACTTGTACCTATGAGATTATTACGTTTATGTAACTGCTTGTTTGTTTGCAATTTTCTGTGAGATTTATCTTCACTTTTTATCATGATTCTTTTTTTTTTCCCTTCTTCCACCTTTTGCAGTCTTCAGAATTGTAAGGACACCCTTGCAACGTGCCAGGTATGTATCATCCATTGTTTGATATCATCAGATTGTTTCTTTGTTTAACCTGTATATGTGTAATAAATAAATGTTGTAAACTCATCTACTTGGAAATACTATAGGTAGTAAGATTAAGCATGGAAATTTTGCTTTACAAAAGAATAAGTTTTATATGAAAAATCATCTACAACATAGATTTTTCAAAGTTTTGTCTTTTTGGTTGTACAAGTTTTATGCTTCCTTGTTGACTTAGGACCTTTATGGATACTTTACAGTGCTCCTTTCTTCCTTTTTTTTTTTTTTTTATCCTTTCTAAAATAAAACGATTCTATTATAGGCTTGGAAAGGGACTTGTATTTAGGACTCTAGCTATCATGTCCATGTTAGCTCTTTCTGCCCTTTTCACTTTGAAATGGTATTATATAGGCGTGGAATTAGCTTAGTCCATAAATATTTTCATGGTTGAAGAATATAATGGCAACCACCTAAATTTTCATACCTTTTGTCATAAACTGTACTTCCTTTTCTCTCCTTTTCCTCTATTTTTTTTCTTTTTTTGGATTTTTTATTATGATGTTTTCTTTTTAGACGGAGCTTGAAGCTGCAAAATCAGAGATTCAGAAATGGCATTCTGCATTTCAGAATGAGCCCTTCATACCAGCTGGAATAGCTCCTGGTTTGTCTTTTCTTGTAGTCTTCTCTATATTTATGTTTCATATGTTAGGACATATTGATTACCTTTCCAGTTCGAAGTTCTATTAAATATTGATCATTTTAGGTATGCTACTTTTCTGATGGAGCGATTGTTTTGTTCCATTTTCTGTAGAACCCAAGTTAGTAATGAATTATCTTCAAACACTGAAATCCTCTGAGGAGACACTGAAGGAACAAGTAAGAACTTGATATTGCTTTCTTTCTCACTATAAATTTCCTGCGCTAACTGTTCTTAACTGTTATTCAGAATTTCATGCATGCTTTGTTCTTATTTTCAGCTAGAAAAAGCCAAGAAAAAAGAAGCTGCCTTTATTGTAACATTTGCAAAGCGTGAGCAGGAGATTGCTGAGTTGAAGGTGACATATTTTACTTTTGTTTTCCCTCTTGACTACCATCTATGATTGTTTAGCACGCTGTTTGCTGTCTAACTGGTGGAATATGGCAATGTGTGAGGGTGAGATAACTTTTTGGATATTTCTGGTAAAGATAAACAAAAAGTATATCAATATGCGGTAATGATTGTTGGGAAAAACATTTTAATTTACTTATTGAAGCAGCTCATCTTTTAGGGTGTGCTTGGTTGAGTGATAATGTAGAAAGATGGAAAGAGTAGAGTGGAAGAGTTGAAAGAAAATAAATTTTCAGTGTTCTTGGTAGGAAAGAAAAGTGAGAGGAAAAATTATGAAAGATGATCATTCCATCATAATGCATTAAAACAAATCATTCCAAATTGGTATGATAAGAGGAGAGAAAAGTAAAGAGATACAAGTGTGCATATTTACAAGATTATCCTTTTTTTTTAATTTTTGTTTTCTTTCCTATCATTTTTCAATTTTACCAAGCAATGATTTTAAAAAAAAATACTTATTCTTTTCATCATCTTTCCTACCAAGCACACCAATGGAAAGAAAAAATATATTTTCTATCATTTTACTTTTCTTCTTTTCCAATTTTTTTTCCACCATACCATGCAAAACCTTAGTTTTAATATGTGCACCATTGGGACTTGCTGGTGAATATGTTGTCTCAAATGTGTGCTGCATTTCCTTCTCGAGGAAACTGCATATTTTCTTATTTTTCCCCTGTTGATGTTTGTCTATTGTTGATTCTCAAGTCGGAGAGGACTCCTTTAAATCTAGTGGAGTGCGAATTCATTTTGCTCATCTATGTGCAATCCTTTACAATCTTCCTTTTGGGAGTTTCTCTTTGCTGTTGCTTGTGGTGTAGATAGTCATGACCTTTATTCTACTTCGGACTCTGAAAGAATTTCTTTGGGCATCTTTACTATTTTTTTTTACTTCTGTACAATCACCCTGACCCTTTGTTTGGTTATTCTCTTATATAAAGCATTATGCCCCACTTAGTGCATTGATTACTTGGACATGATTGTCTAATAGCTTGGCCAACTATGACCAATATCTCTTTTAATTTCCAGTCAGCAGTTCGTGACTTGAAAGTTCAACTGAAGCCACCATCAATGCAGGTATTATCTAATGTTCATTTCAAAGTGAATGAAATTATTTCTGTTGGCAGATATTATATATTTCTTTGCGTTTGTTGTTTTATTTTCTACTTGGGTGGATAGTCAAGAAAAATGCAGAAAATGCATTTCGGAAGCACTATAGAGCTTATGTACCCTTATTTTATGCATTCCAATAATCTGATATTGGCATTATATCTGTCTTAATCAATAGATAGTACATTTAAGTTATCCGAAAAGATGATACTTAAGGATATTGTGTTTGTGGTGATTGAAGGCATATCTACACTATTTACAAAGTTCTTGATTGAGTTGGTGTCATGGTCAAGTGATACTAACCCAATTAAGGAAATTACTAAAACAAGCCCTACTGAAATTATAATAGATTAAATAAAATTAGGGGTATTTAAGTATTCCGATTTATAAAGTAACTACCTACTAAAAAAATACGCACTTACAAAACTACTCTCCTAGTTTTAAATTTTCTGCTTAATTTTTCTTTTAAAATATTTATGGTTCTGAAACGTATGTTTCAATCACAGGCTGGGGTTGTTAATTCTCGTGTTTGGTATTCTATTATGAAAGAAATTTGAATATTTAGAAAAGATAAATGCTACTGTATATGGCATCATAAATGAAAGAACTTACAAAAGGCAAGAACTATAACTACATTCACTCAATGATGAAATGAATACTTTCTAGCTTGAATTCCATTGAATAGGAGAATGGTATTTATACACCTAGAATGAGAAGCTAGAGTGTGTACAACCGACTACCTGAATCTTTGAATAATAAAACTAAATCTAGTTACACCAGACTAATTATAAATGCCTTTCTTGCACTAATTTTGTTTCCTTAAATCTGTTAATGGTGGTGGTTTTCTTTTTTAATTAACTGCTCCCTCTGCCCCGTAATTTGAGTTTGGCTAAGATTTTGTTAACAGTTCAAATTATGTTATTAAAATTTATTAAGTGCTCAACTTTGCATTTTCATGATTTGACTGTGGAAAAAAGTTTAAAAATATAGTGAAGGGCAATTTGGAAAATTTCAGAGAATAAATTTACTCACTTTTCAAATGTGGCTAATTTGATTGGCACGTTATAATGGCTATGGAACCAACACACTGTTCATTGGAAGGAGTGTGACTTTTGAGTTTTCACTATAAGTTGTCTTAATGATTCCAAATTCCCAATCGAACCTGCCCTCTGTATTTAAGCGAATTGTTCTTGTTACTTCCTAACATTTTTATGCGGTTCAACATTTTGTTGTGTAATTTATGGGTCTGATTTCATCAAATATCTGCTTCTCTTATTCTTTTTTGTCCAGATATTTGTTAGACATGATTTGTTAATGTTTCTGTTGCATGGCCTAGAACTAAATGATGTCTTGCACCTTTCTACTTGTTTAATTTTCTTTGTGGCTTATTTGACAGGCCAGAAGGTTACTACTAGATCCTGCCATTCATGAGGAATTTACACGTTTAAAGGTTTGTTCTTAAAGTTCCTTTTTGCTTATCAGTGCAAGGATATCTGTTTTCTAAATGAAGTAGGATGAATTTGGGGAGAAAGGAATCATAAAGGGAGTGACATGTTTGTCTGGCAGGCACTGTATTAGAAGCCATAGATGGACCATGGTAATATTACTATTTGTATTGAATCTTTGGGCTTTTGGTCTTTAGGGTGGTTTGGAAATTTTGACAAGTTGGTGTCACAATGGATTAGGCCTGAAACAAGCTCGGTTTCTGTTTGTTTTTAAAACTTTATGTGTATCCATATTCTCCTTACTCGTTTCTGGTTGGTAATCTAGAACATGTTAAAGATTTAAAAGTTGAGGCCTGTAAGTTTAATCTACTGTTAGGTTGCCCTGTGCTTATAGATTACCCATAAAGAGAGTGTTATTTTAATGTCATTATGCTAGAAGTGGAGATCTAAGCTGTTAAGTAATTCATTGTGCTTATGGATCAGTTATTTATAGTTCTAATGTTTTGGTACTAGAATTTGGTTGAGGAAAAGGACAAGAAAGTTAAAGAGCTGCAGGAAAATATTGCCGCTGTTAGTTTTACTCCTCAAAGCAAAATGGGAAAGATGCTGATGGCAAAGTGTAGAACATTGCAAGAGGAAAATGAGGAGATTGGTACTCAAGCAGAGGAAGGAAAGGTATGCGGTAATACATGCATTACTTTGTTGGTGCATGCCAATTTATGTGTTTAAACATTCATATCTCCTCCATAATAAAATTAGGGGGTGGCAAATAGATCGATTGTTATAATTACAGGCTGCATTGTCAAAGCATCTTTGTACTTTGAACTGGATTGAATCCTGAAATAGATTAGAATGTCTTTCAAAGCTGCATATGATTTATTATGTTGAGACATTGGTTTGTTATTTATGTTTATTTTTACTTACTCTTTGTTCAATGCAGATGCATGAATTGGCCATGAAACTTGCCTTACAAAAATCTCAAAATGCAGAACTTAGAAGTCAATTTGAAGGTCCGTGTTAAATAAGTTATGAATTTTGGTTGAATGTACCAGATTGGGATATCTAACTCTAATGAGAACTTTAAAGTGCTCTCTGCCTTTCTGTAATTGAAAATTGTTATTCCATGGTTGAAAGTTTGGTTCATGCCCATCTTTGATTATTGCTGTTCTGTTGCTTGCAGCATTATACAAACAAATGGAGGGGCTGACAAATGATGCGGAAAGATCAAATGAAATGGTTGTTATCTTTCTCTCATCTTTAATCTTCTCATTAAATTGAATCATCAAATAACATACTAGTATTTCGTCATGTTGTTTTATCATTGATGTTGCTGGTATAATTGCTTAAGGTTGATAATTCAGCTGGGTTGTGCTGCAGGTGTTTATCTTGCAAGAGAAATTAGAAGAGAAAGACAATGAGATTAAAAGGCTTAACCTAGAGCTGCAGCACAAGATGCTGCCGACTGAAGACAATAACAAGACAGGTTTAGTCTCTGATACTGAAAAGTTTAAAGATGAGATGATAACCGATGAAACCGGGAATAGTTCTTAATTAGATGGACTGTATTGTACGATATCTGTCAATGGTTTTGGCTCAAAACTTTTGTAGTTTGTACATTCTACATTAAGTAGGTTTTTTTTTTTTTTTTTTTTTTGGGAAAACGCATTGCTGTTGGTGAAATTGCACTATTGAAGTGCACGTCCACGGTGTATCCAACTATGAGTTTAAACTTAACCTTCCCCGAGGATAGCATATATTATGTTGTTTTATTTGATTATTGTTTAGCTTTTTTGCATGTTTAGCTTTTGGTACTCGTGGATTATATGCTTCGACGTTCACTTTATTCTTGCTATGCCCTCACTAAAACATTTTCCCCATTTGGGAACTTGATTTTGAGGGGTAATGATTTGGATTTTGATTTGCATACTAAATTCAAAAAAATTGATTTACAGCATAGGATTTTTTTTTGAAAGATAGAGCATAGGTTTGGTTGGGGTGAGCTTTTGATATAATCGAGTGAAAATATTTTGAGTTAATCGAATTGACGAATTTTATTTTATTATTTTAACTCAATTTGAAATTTTTTCGAATTGAGTCGAGTGTGATGGAATTCGAATCGAATATAGTTGTTCTAGTTAAATTTTGAAAAATAACTTTAGGATCATTGTAACTTGTCATTATGTATTTTGAAATTAAAAAAAATATATTAAATGTAAAAATATGATTTTTTTAATAAAAATTGTTTTAAAAGTAAAATATGAAATTGATAGCAAACACGATTTTTTTATGATATCATTAATAATTCAATTTTAATATAAATATTTAATATGATTAAATAATTTAATAATATAAATAGTACAAAAAGTGAATTTTAATTTAATAATATAAATAATATATGTAAATAAAATTATTACTATTTAGGTTTAGGGAGTTTTTTGGATGATTTTAATTTTTTTATTTGGGGTAAAGGGTGAGAAGTACAAGTTTAGGAGAAAAATAAAAAATTTTGGAGTTTTAGAGATTAAAATTTTGAGGAAGAGTAAATAGGAAAGTAAAATTTTGGAGGGGAAATATTCAAAAAAAATTGAAGGGGGAGGGGGGAGGGATGGGTTTGGGGTAAATTTGGGGGTAGGATGAGAGGAGAGTAAAAGTTTTAGGGGGAAAGTGTGAGGGAGTAAAAGTTTTAGGGAAAAATAAAAAGTTTTGTGAGTTTTTGGGAAAGTAAATGAGAAGAGTAAAATTTTGGAGGGAAAATATTAAAAAAAATTGGGGAGAAATGGGTTTGGGGTAGATGAGGGTGGGATGAGAGGGGAGTAAAAGTTTTGGGAGAAAGTGGGAAGGAGAAAAAGTTTTGAGGAAAAAGTAAAAATGTTTGGGGGTTTGAGGTAAATCTGTAAAATATTATAATTTAATATTCGATTTATTCGAATTATTCGAATTTGAAAACTCAACTTGATTCAAACTCGAAATTTATTTTTTTTTCGATTTTTTAGAGTCGAATCGAATTTTAGTCACTTCTATTATAAATACTTGATTTTAAATTTCTAGGATATTATGCATATTTATGCTTTTATGGATCTTTACAGACAAGAATATTTTGCAATTTTTACACATTTTCAGAAGGGAATATAATTTTTGCCTTTCTTTTTGGTATTTAAATTTGCAATTATTTTTTTGCCTCAAGTCCCATTTCATTAAATTTTTGTATTTTTTAAGTTTAGATATTGAAGTGAATAAAAAAATATAGATACCAATATAGACATAGTTGCTAATCTAACTGGTTAAAATTTATATTACCCTTTTTTGGAATATAAATTAACAGTATAATAATTTTTATTTAATATTATAAAATATTATCAATAAATATTGAGTGTAGTGATAATACACATTACATTTTTTTAAGAAGAAAACATGATTTGAATCTTGAAAATAATATTATTAAGAGGGATAGTTATGAACTTTGAACATAAACAGTAAAACGTACTTGAAAAGTATTAAAAAAATATTATCATATATTATATAATAAATATTAATATAACTATTGCATAATTACAAGATTCACCCTCAATGTTTTGGGTTCTTTCATTTTAGTCTTTAATGTTGTTTTTTGACAATTCCACTCACAATGTTGAGTTTTTTTTAGATAAGACCAAATTGGATGAAAATTGTTAGTCAAATAATCATCAACAATTTTGCCCGATGTGACATGCCACCTCAGTTGAAGGAGCAGAGGCCAGAAATGGTGAGTGATGGAGCATCAATCTGCGGTTGCGATTTGTTTTGAGGAGGGTGAAAAGTAGATAGACTTACATATTTTAACCTTTATGCTATAAAATATTTATTGTTAATAGTTATAATTGTAATAAACGTTTAGTATTAAAATATTAATATTAAATAGTTTTTAACAATATATAAAAAATATTACTTAAAATTATTATTTTTAAAATTTATTATTAAAATAAAATAAAAATATTAAATAATTTATTATATGATTAGATATAAATAATTAAATATGTATGTTTAATAATATTGAAATTTAAAATATTTTTATTAATTTTAAATATTTTAAAACTAAGAATAAGAATAAAATTTTATTATTAATCTAATAATATTAAAATTAACTTAAATTAATTTTTATATAAAAATAAAATGACCGGTAAGTCATTTTAGAGTAGAAAAGATTTATTAAGCTGTTTTGGGTGAAATAAACACAGCAGTAAGCAGTTTTCAGTGAAATCGCATACAATCAAATCTGTACTGCTACGCCCATCTCACACTAAATTCACCGCTCAAAGGGAGCAGTAAAAGGCTTTCATAGTCTTCCCTGGACTTAGGGACTGCAAGGGAAGTAGTACAACACTACAAACTCGCTGCTTCCAACAACCCCCTTTCTTGACGGATTCCCCAAAGCTCATTTCATTTCTCTCCTTACATCTCCCTTTCAGATCTCTCATCAGATTATAACCGCCAACACCATGCAAAGTGCTGCCTTTGCTTTACCCTCTCCCTCTTCACTTCCTTATCTGAAGCGCCGGAATTTCGCTTCCAATCCTACATTTGATCCTATTCGCGCCGTTTCCAAAGGTCGTGATTTTTCTGAGTCTACCAATGCCATCTCCATTCCTTCTTTGCCTAAGCGATCCTGGTCTCTCTCTTCCTCCTCGCATTTGCCTCTCAGGGCCTGGACCTCCGCTCCTTCTCTGTCTAAACCCAGTCCCCTTCCACTTAGAGCAACGGCGGCCGAGAATGCCGGTGAAGCTGAAAAGTCAGGTAGCTTGCTCAAGACATTGGAGCTTGGTTTGCTGTTTGGATTGTGGTACATTTTCAACATCTACTTCAATATCTACAACAAACAGGTTCTTCTTTTTATCTCCTTTCTTCGTAAATAAAAAAAAAAACTTGAAGTTTCCTTAGATTTCACCTTCTATTTTATTCTATTTATTTTTAATATGAAATCAGCTGAAATTAAGGTGTAAATAATCTTTTGCTGGAAAAGTAAATTCAGTTGAAATTCTACAGTTCAATCCAAATGATTTACTACACATGCAATCGAATGAATTCTAAGTTCTGAAAGATTTTATTTAAACGCCGTTTTGTTGAAAAAAGAAATAGTGCGATTGCTTGCAAAATCAAATTACGTTGAAGAATTGAACATAATAAAATATTTAAAATTTTTGGATAACAAAATTATTATATGGAAATCATGTTAGATCTAGTGTTGTTATATTCTAGATTTGTTCTCATTTCTAATAAAATATAGTATTGTTTTATCAGTATTTACTTATAATTTTGGTAACTAAATTGAATCTCAGAATATAATGAAGAGAATAAATTGTGTTTCCTTGTGCACAGGTTCTTAAGGCCTTCCATTACCCTATGACTGTCACTGCAATTCAGTTTGCTGTTGGGACTATACTTGTTACTCTAATGTGGACTTTTAATTTGTACAAGAGACCGAAAATCAATGGTGCTCAGGTATTTGGACGGTTTCAGTGCAAATAGTGATTCTTTTCTGAAATGATACTGATTCTTGAACTTTTTCCTGCCAGCTTGCTGCTATTCTGCCACTAGCTGTGGTGCATACCTTGGGCAACCTTTTTACGAATATGAGTCTTGGAAAAGTGGCTGTTTCGTTCACTCATACGATTAAAGCTATGGAGCCATTTTTCTCAGTTGTGCTTTCTGCAATGTTTCTGGGAGAGGTCTGGTTTCTTTTTAGCTTTTCTTTGGTTAATTCTTTCTTTTTTACATTCTCATCTACAAATATCAAAACATAACATCCTAATTTACATGGATAAAAAAAATTATACCTGTTTGAGTTTCCTTTGCTCTTCAGTATCTCTTGAAGTTGTTCAAAGTGTTATTTCATGTTGGCTGTTCTAACCTGGATTATGATGTTTCGTTGTTACAGTTGCCAACTCTTTGGGTAGTTGCTTCCCTTGTTCCAATTGTTGGAGGAGTTGCACTTGCATCTGTCACCGAGGCCTCTTTCAATTGGTTAGAAAATGCATATGCTAATACCTATATTTAACCATTGAAATTCTTTCAAGCACAGTGTTGTCAAGGTGTGCGTCTAGGTGCGATTATGCCTTAAAGCTATATAACAAAACCACTTCAGACCTTCTCAGGTGAGTTGCACGCCTGTTGCACCTAGGCATGCTCTTCTAGAAGGCAATAAGCATAAAAAATGACCGTCTGAATGAAGTTCTTTTTACTTTCTTTTAGTTTCACATTTTTCATTAGATAAACCTTTACTAGTAAGAAAGGGATAGCATCAAACTCACTACTTTTAATAGTTGAGTATTTTACAACAGCTGTAGATCATAAAAAATCATGCATATTGACCAACAGAAAAATTGCATGTTCTGTGAGTAAACTAGATCACTCTTTAGACACACGGAAGCTCTTACAAAAATATATGCATATTATGCTTTACTTCGGGCAAGTGAGTGCCCTTTTTTTTCTTCTTTTTCACTTTGCACCTGAGGCAGTACAAGGATTTTAGTACCTAGAGTGCTCTTTGTGCCCATGACAACACTGTTCATGTGCAATACATTTCTGATTCTGGTACAGACATCATGATATCAAGTGCTTATTGAATTGGTTACCTTTTTAACTGAGTATAACCTTTGCTTTAATCTATAAAGGGCTGGATTCTGGACTGCAATGGCTTCGAATTTGACAAACCAGTCTCGTAATGTTCTCAGCAAAAAAGTCATGGTTAATAAAGAGGTGATTTTACTTTATCTTTGTTGTGTTTGGTCTCTGGTGCTAGCTCTGTCCGAGTGGCATTTCGATCTACCATTTGGTCCATAGAGTGCAACATGGTCTTTTTATAGGTTTGATCTAATTTGGGACTAACTTTAATATTGGCACATTACTAGCTGTTATTATGTGACAGGAGTCGATGGACAACATTACCCTCTTCTCAATAATAACAATTATGTCTCTTATCTTGCTAGCCCCTGTGGCTATCTTCATGGAGGGTGTCAAGTTTACCCCTGCCTATCTGCAATCTGCTGTGAGTACACTCAATGAGCTAAAGTTGCTATAATTGCCCTGATGTCGCATTTGATTAACAAGTCTTGTCAAAATTTTCATCTCATTTGGCTATATCTTTATCTTGGCAAACAGGGTTTGAATGTTAAAGAAGTTGTTGTAAGATCTCTACTGGCTGCTCTTTCCTTCCATGCCTATCAGCAGGTGAGGATGTGTTGGGTGTTAGATGGTTTTTCCTGTCTTCCTTAAGAACTGCATACTTGAAAATGAAGTCATCGGTTTCTGAATTACTATCATCGGTTTCTGAATTAGAATTGTGGGGAATGAATAAGAAAAAAAGGGGCAACACTTTGCTAAGGTTCCTTAGGCAAAGCTTGAGAGGTTTCTTATTAAAAAGTCAAAATCAAAACCAATAAATTCACAGATCTTTTGTCAAACACGACGCATGCAAATTTTTTAATAATTTGAATAATTTGGACATTTTATTTAAATAGATCATTTTATTGAAAATTTTAAAGTTTTTTCTGATCAATAAACAATCTATGAAAAGTTTGTGCCTCGATATTATTTTTATTTAATGTTTTACATTGTTCTCATTATACTCAATCTATCTGCTTTAATTTTCAAATTAATTTGTGTAACTAAATTTGAAAAGAAATCCTATGTACTTGACCTAAGGAACCTTGGCTACACCTTTCTTTTGAAATAATTGAGAAAATGTTGAATGCAAGATGAGTTCAGGAAGTATGTTGGATATCCTAATGTCCTTCTGTGTTTTCTTGTTTTGTTTTTTTAAGTTGAATTGGTTTTCAACCAAAACCTTCTTAATGTAACCTTCACTTTTTTCTTCACACATGATAGTAAGTGCAAAGCTAATTAGTTTTCGATTGTAATCATGCAGGTTTCGTATATGATATTGCAAAGGGTGTCCCCTGTTACTCATTCCGTAGGCAACTGCGTGAAGCGGGTAGTGGTTATTGTGAGCTCTGTTCTATTCTTCAAAACACCCGTCTCACCGATTAACTCTCTCGGTAAAATTTGCATTCCACTTGATCTTTACCGAAAAGGTTTTGTTTTTTTGGTTGTTTGTTTTGGTCCTTTTAAGGCTTCTATATAATCAGTGTGGTGATATTTTGGGCAGGCACTGGAATTGCTCTTGCTGGTGTGTTCTTGTACTCGAGGGTGAAGCGCATAAAGCCCAAAACCAAGGCAGCTTGAAAGTTTAGCTGGTAAGTTGCATTGGTTTAGGAAATGTTCAATGGCATTAATTGAAGGACATGTTTGCAGTTTAGGCCAGAAAATTACTAGGCTTGGTTTGATTTCTGGTTTTTTTTTTTTTAAATTAGTTTTCTATTTTTTGGTCCATTTTTGGAATGCCAATTGATTTTAGCAAAGAGCCAATGTAGCCGAGAAAAAAAATATTGTTTTCTGGTTTCGGCTTAATGACTTTCCCGATGGTTCATTGTTTCGAATTTGGATTGATTCGACTTTAGGAGACTTCAACAGTTTCAAATTATATAATACTAGAATATGTCGGCTCACTACGATCGGCAAAGTGGGATTAAATTTTTAGATATGGTATATAATAATTTAATTCTTAAATAAACAAATTTGAAATTTAAATATTGAATTATTCAAACTATAAAAATTAAAGTGTGGCTGAAAAATTCAAATAATTAATGAGATGAAAAAAAACATAAAACAAATATATATATAAATGCTCTAGTATTCTCGTCATATGTGAATGGAAATTATTAATTTAAAATATAGATTTGTGTTTAAAAATAATATGTAATAAATAATAAAATGTATGGTTTGAAATTAATTAATCATATATTAAAATAAAAAAAATTAGATTAAATTGTGAGTATATAAAAATTTAAACACATAAATATATTAGATTAATAATACTAAATACTTTATCATTGTTTAACATGATGTTGACATCAATTGTGAGTTAATGTTGAATTGATTTAACAATAGATTTGATCATGGGTTGAGTCACTCGGTTTAATTTGAAGGTTTGCTTGAAAATAAGAAAATTTAAGTAAAAATATAGACTTAAAAAATAGGTTTGGGTAAAAAATAAGACACTTTTTTTAAATAGGTTACTTTTTTCTAAATGAGATAGGAGTTTTTTATAATATCACCAAATAAAATAATAATTTTAGCTTTAAATTAAAAATAAAAAGTCTGAAGGTGGCAAAATACTAATTTTAATTTTAAATTATAAAATATCAATCACTATAAAAAAAATTGACATATTACAAGGAAGACAGCCATTTTTTATGATTCCATCATTATTATTTATTTGTTGGTCACTTTAAAATATTAAAAAAATTTAATATTAAATTGATGTGTATACAGATGATGTTAAATAAAATAATTTTTCTCAAAAGATTGATGTTTAAACCTTACAATCAATGATTGGTTGACGTGTGAAGTGAATGACATCAATTTATTTAATTTCATTAACTTTCACTATTCGTTTCAAGCAGTACATAATCAAAAAGTAAATTTTTTTATGATTAATCAAAATTTTCGGATTACTTTTATAAAAAAAGCCACTACCCAAGGCTTAGACCTGGACTTGCTTTTCCCCAGTGAAATAAAAGATTAGATAGATCATAAAACCCTTGAAACCAGAGCCAAACAAATGTTCTACCATTAGTCCAAGGTAATAAAAAAACACAGAGACAGTGCTATCAGACCCATAGGCATAAACCCGGAATTTCCGTTCCTCCACCTCTTTCGCACCCTTTACTACGAAAGCCTCCCGAAAGAAGCACTCTCACTGTTATGGTACCTAACCCAACCGTACACAATCGCCATTGAGTTCCCGACAAAGAACATTCAATGGGCGGTCACAGGACGTTCCACAACAAACACCCTTAGGACCTACCTAGAATGGTTCTCACCCACTGAGACATGGAAAGATTACATCGAAGAAACCTACACGATATCCTCTTCCAGTTCCACAGACCCTACACGAACAAAGGATTCACACCAACGACAAAAATCCCTACTAACTTCCTCTATTCCCTGTACGAGAACCCGTTCACGAAGCCAAAATGGTACAAAGGTATTTTAACTACCCTGTGCATCAAGAACAAAGTCCAACCCTCTAGCGAGTTCCAACCATTCAAAGAAAACCCATGGGAAAACTATCCTAAGACTTGGAATACCAAGTGAAGCATGGAAGATCAGTCAGAGAAACTGCGTTTCTGTGCCAAGAACCACTGAAAACTCATATTGGACAAACCAAGGAAACTACGGTTTTGACCCGTTCAAATTCGTAAACCTCCCTTTAACCGACTGGGTTCGTCAAACCTATCTACTGTGCAGGATTGATAGATACCAAATGGAAGACAATACTGTGAAGCACTCGAAGAAGTTCGAGAGTGTTAAACAGGAAATCCCATGGAATGAAGATCTAGATATATATAGTTTGTGAAGTCACGAGATGAATAGACACGACAAATATGTCATTCCCGGGAAGACAAGTCATTTTCGAGAATTTTCATCTTTTTATGTATTTGGTCACGTAGTGTGTTCTACACCCATCATTTTGCATGAGTACTTACCATTCATCATGTAGTAGTGTCATATGTGTAAAATCCTACTTACCATTCAAGTGGATAGTGATTTAAATTTTCAATTAAATACCAAAAATAATAATCGAATACAATTTTAGAGGTTAAATACAAATTTAACCCCCTAAAACATGAAATTCGCAGATGTAAAAGTTGGTAATTTAGTCATTCTTCAATGTTGAAATTAAAATATTTTAATTTTGTTAGACAAACTCGTATAAATGGGAACATAATATATATATATATATTCTCGTCCACAACAAGAGGTCAAAAAAGTGAATAGTAGAAATTAAGAAGCTATATATGCAAACAATGTAGTGGTAGAAGGCAAGACAAAAGTAGCATTTACATGGATGTTGAATGTCCCTTTGTCTCAACAGTGGCTGCCCATTATCCACCTTGTCATATATATCAGACTTCCTGCAATCAATTTACTAATGCTTATATCCCTGCTTCTGTATTTTTCGTATTGTAATTATTTTTCTCTATTGGTGTAATTAAAAATTGTGATATCTAAAATGTATTTATTAATTAAGTATTAAATACAAGTTATGTATTTATTATAACATCAATTTTTTATTACATAATCATCAAACGAATATTTTTTTTATTTCAAAATGTCACACTAATAAATTTAATAGTATTAATCATCGGACCTAAATTTTAAAATCTAAAAACAAAACCAAAAATAAAACTAAATTCAAAGAGTATAACAAAATTAGAGGATATTTTAACTTAAAATAAAGGTAGTAGTGAAGTGATAGAAAAGATACCTGCTAATGCGACTGCTAATGATTGTGTCATTTTACTGGATGTTGAGCTTTCTGCACAATACAAACTTTGATTACTTCAAACATCTTTATAATATGAATTAAATTGTATTTTTTTTTACTAAAAATACAAGTAAATTAATCCAAATATTTTAAATCAAATAGCAAATTACTACTTTTAGTTAAATTTTTTTATTCATTTCTATTACTGATATAATAACTAGACAGTTATATATGACGTGTCATATGTATTTTATGTTGACATACAAAGACCAGTTTTTAACCATAAAAATAGATGAATATTTTAATAGAAGAATCAATTTGCTTTTTGATCTAATGTGTAGAAACTAATTTGTTATTTTTAAATGGAGAGGATGAATTCGACTTTTAATACAAAGGCATCCATAATATTTTAATGTATTGAATGGATTGAACAACAAATTAATGGCATGCATAGGTTAACTACGTGTCATGCATTTGAAAATTTTCAAACTGATAAACCATCAAATTTCTTATAAGATTCTTAGGAATATATATATATATATCTGACCTGAATCACAATTGGTGGTAGAATTGAAGCTGCCGCACATGCACAACTGCTTAACCCCGTCGGTTCCAAATCCACATGCTCCACCAGTGGCCTCACAAGCTCTACAGAACTCATCATTTCCTTGAACTGAATATTTCACTCGAATCCCATAAGACCACCCACCTGCCCCATCAACTCTCAGCGGTGCTAGACTATATGCACTACTATACCCTTCACACTGCAGCTTGCTCAGATTTATAGCCTTGATTGCCTCAAATGCCACCGCACAACACTCTGGCGGCCCTGACCCATAAACGGATCCTACCTTCTTGTGACCAACCAGGCTCCATGCCGGGCAATCATAGTAGTCTTCACATCCCATCCCTGATACATTCCTACACGGCAGATGCTTCCCAGGGAAACCCTGGAACAACGGTGATTCAGCTGAACAACCTATGAGCATGAACACGTTATCAGCCGTTGGATTGAAATATGGCGCTCGCCATTGCTCAACGGTGAAGCCATTGCCTCTACCGCCTAGAACGATGGTGTCACATGTTGACATGTGGGGGTCGTGTAATGTGAGTGCTTGATACGCATAGTCTATATCTAGGACCCTGTATGACCCTGAACTGATATGGAACATTAAAACATCATTCATGCAGAACAATAGGTCTCTAAACCCAGGATGACCACAGCCGTAATCAAGAGAAAATGGGTAATCTATGGTAATATTTCCACAATATGATCGACATGAGTTAGCTTGATTGGTGGCAAAACTTGGTGTAGCTAAGAATGCTAGAAAACTCAAACAAACAGTGAGCATGAAGAGTGAAGTCATGGCTAGAAAGTGGGATAGGAGATTGCATTTGGATTGGGAATTTATGGAAGAAGAAAGAAAATGGAATAGTGGAGGATGGAATGATACTTTGCTTGGAGAGTAGAGGAAATGTTGGGTTTTCTGTGGGAATAAATGATGCAAAGGAGGGCTTTATTCACATGATATGTTGGAGAATCTAGTTATATAAATAAATATTTTTATGGGTTTTGGCTTCACTGATTGATGCTATGCTAACTTTAGTATGCTTTTTGAGTTGACAGATTCAAGAACGTTGTTCATGGATTTGCTTTATAATCAATAAATATTAGAGGAGAGTGCAGCAGCAGTGAAGTGGAAAAAGAAGCTTAAATTAAAGGTGAGGCATAAAGGAATTACCTTAATTTGAAATTTAGGCGGATGGACCCTAATTCCAGATGAGCGGCTTATTAAAACAAACAACATATCATCATTTTATTTATTAATAAACCCCATGGAGATTTTATAACACAAAACCTAAACCTAACGTAATTTATAAATATAAAATGTTAATAAATAAAAAAAAGTCTATAAAATTAGTAAATATTAAATTTAAAATTATATAATTGTTTTTTAAAAAATCAAAAAAAATATGAGCAAGATTAAAATAAATTTGAGTTAACCATTTACAAATACGAACAAGTTTAGATAAACTTTTAAACTCATATTTCAAGTTAAATTGACTTGAAAGTACAAAATGCGTTAATATTATGCTTAAGTCAAATCCATGAACATCTCTATTAGTGGCACCCCAAAATTTTCAATGTTGAATTTCTTAAATTTTCGCTGAAATACAACGAGGTCTACCAAGAATTAATTACCATAAAGCAAATTTAATTTAGTAAAGAAAATTTAATTCTTGGAGTTAGAAATTGTTGTTGAATTTTTAGCAACTAATGTGTATATACTGGGCCAAATATTGAATGGATAAAGAACGAAAAACTGGGAAATTTTGGGGTTGAGGACTAATTTGAAAAAAAGAAGAGATAGGAGAGGAATAAAGAACAAAGAAGTTAGAATATACAAGTAATGGAAGTTATTTTTACAGAAAGAAGTAACCCACTAACATTCAGTTAATGTCAGCCCATTTCTTAAAAGCCTTAACATGCTCAAACCTCTTACCTTGAGCCTCAGTTCTAGCTTCTGATGCTTTCAAGCTCCTATAAAGATTCTTATGGATTTTCAGATATTCACTCTTGTGCATCCATTTGTCAATATACATGTTCCACTTGTTCATATAACCAATGACCTCCATCACTCTTTCAAAGTATCCACCTCGCAGAAAATTGAGTAGCAAATACTCGTACAAATCACTACTCAGGGTTAAGCTCCCAGTCTCCATGATTCTCTTCATGTCACCCCATAGAATGGTAATCTCACGATACATTCCTAGCGAAGAATACCCACATACCAGATACATAAACGTCTGTTCTGTGGGTTGGATTTTCATCTCTTGCATTCTTCGGTATGTATTCAGTGCATCTCCCATCATTTTAGCCTTGGAAAAGAAGTAAATGGAAGAGTTCAATTCATAGATTAGATGAGATACAGCCTTCTCCGCATCACTTACTTCTTGAACAAGACATTTGGACAGACTTGGTTGATAAATGGAAGATGCTTCCTTTATGCAAAGAGAACTTCTGCCTACATTCTTGTTAGCTAAATTTATGACCAAACCAGCCTTCCCTACTTGTTTTAGCAGTACATTTGCCTCCCTAGACATATTTCTTTTATAATAAGCAGTCAGGAGTGCCATATATGCACTAGAATCCAAGGAATCCCCAGAAGATTCCATGTCATCCAAAATGTCATGAGCAATTTCCACCCAGCCTAATGAAATGCATGCATCTATAACATCACATATCACACTTGATTCGCCTGATGAATATAGCTCCTTTTTTAAGCCAAGTAAAAATTTTGACAGCTCATCCATCTTCCCATGCCTTTTATAACCATTAATGAGCTTGGACAGAGCCCTATTAGAGGGAAGAAGTTTCTTATCCCTACACAAGACAAGATCTGATTTACCTTCTTCTTTGAGGGCAGAATCCTTATGTATCAGCTCAGGCATGATTTGTATCTTCAGTCCATTCCTGAGATTCTGAGATCCAATTGGAACAAAACGAGGCTTCTGGAAATCCTTCCCAGGATCATCCATAGGATGGGATCCCCGTGATCTATTCATGTCCAACAGAAGCTCAGCAGCAGCATCAATGTCATCAAACTTAAAATGCAAGCTTAACAAACATTCATAGAACTGTCGATAATGAGAAACAAAAGCCACTGGTAAAGGTGCAACATGATCTTTAAATTTCTTCAACTCATCCCTCTGCCCATTAATTTCATGGATTTGAGCAATGATAATGATTGAGTGTGCATCAGCAACAACTCCAGTTTGCGACATCAATTCTATAATTTGTTGACCTTTGAGAGATGATCCAAATCTAACACAAGCATCAAGCACAAGATTAAAGATCACTGCATCAGGTTTCAGCAAGTTTGCACAAGGACTTTTCCCTGAACAAAATCTTACATACTTATCACAAATCTGGATCAACAGATTGGATGCTATACATGTCCCAACCTCTGTCTTGACCATATGCAGAAATAGCAACTGCAATACATTCATTGGGGGTAACATCCCCTTTTCCAGCATCAATCTAAGAATCGTTGATGATGGAATGGGCATCTGAGCTCTTGATAAAGAAAGAGCTAGCTTAACCAAGATGTCAGGCTGAAGATGATACGATTTCTCTTTCAGGACCATCATACCCAAATCATAAGCTTTTTGTAGTGAACAAGGGCTGGATGAGTAGGATAGTTGTGTAATGAACCTGCTAACGAGCAAATGGTTAGGGAAACCATACAACCTTATAAAATCATTGAAAGTTTCCCATGCTTCATCCAGTTTGAGATCCTTCAAAGCATTTTCAAGCTTTGTCAACAAAACCGTATGAGAAGAACCTTCCCAACTTAACCTTTCCAGACTTGTAGCAGGAGAAAAGGATAGATGTCTGCATATCACACCAGATTCTTGCAAACCACCAAAAAATTTGCTAAGGAAAAACCTTGTGTCATGATCTGAACTCAACCTGACAAGGAATCGCGAAGAGTTGCAACTAAGGAAGCAAGGATTCACAAATATTTTCCTTGTCAATTTTATTGCCATTTTCAGATAAATGGTAATGACAAACAACCTGCACCAAACCCAGATTCATTTTCATTTATTAACACATAAGAAGCATAACAAAGGCCCAAAGTACCATTAACAAAATGAAAAGTATGTCTGAGAGGAGAGATCCACTTACATTGGTTCGTATCTCTTTGTACAATTAATATTTTAACGATATAATTGTAATTTTGGTACAAAAAGATACAAAAGAGTGTAAAACTATACACCGGTGTAAGTGGTTGTGTCCCATATATATAGAGAGAGAGTAGAGAGCACAAGGCCAGGAAGTTTTCACAACAAAGTTCCAGGTAATCCTCCATTGGCGTTATTTTTATATGAATTCAAACCATTAAAAAAAAAAAAAAGGAAATGCAAGGAGATGACATCAAAAGGTACTCTGAGGATTTCAATTAATCCTCGGCGTGTTTGCAATGTGAAAAACGGAAGTAGCTATAATGCTCCAGTATTTGAAAGAAAACAAACAATTACTCTCAAGTTTCAAATTGCGGTGGCTTAGCGGCGTCGCAGCCTCTATTTCACATGAATAGCAGTGGATCACGGCAGCAAATAGCAGTATAACGGAAATAGCGGTGATATCAGTCAAACAAGCAGGAAACTGAAAAGCAAATATAGCAAAGTGATGCAGAGGCAGAGACCAGATAATGACTCAACTCTCAAGTACAAATCTTCAACAAAAGCTTAGGTTTCAAAAATTACCTTACGTGATTTCCTGCTCCGTCGGAAAACTTGAAGATAAGAGAGGGTTTGGGTCTGGGACTGGAGGAGGAGAAGAGGGAGAGGGATAAAATAGGAGGAAGAGAAAGACGAGGCTGAGACAAAGTGGTGGCGCGAGAGGCTTGTTTGGCGGCGGGGGGGGGGGGGTGAAGCGAGAGATGAGAGCGGTGGTCAGGAATTTATAAAGGAAATTTTAGAAATAAATCAATTAATTATGATCATATTATCAGTTCTATAGAGAAAAAACATCAACACTCAGCACATTTAGATCATCCAACAAGTCTACCATTCCTTAAAATTGTAGCATTCTAGCTTCCCACAATCAGAAGAAATTAAATAAAGGAAACAGAAAGGAAAATATAAATGCATTGCAAGGTGAAATGTTCCGAGCTTAACCGCACGTAAGGAGTTGAGAATAAAATTTTATGCCTCAGACAAATTTGGAGGGGTTTTGTGAAAAAATTGTCTTCTTAATTTAGGTTGGAGAAAAATTGAATTTAGCTAATGGGTCACATATACTTGTTCCCTAGTGTTTTGGTTGTAATTTTTCTAATTTGCGAAAACAACAGTGGAATCCATCGCTCAGAGATTGAGCTTTTAGGTGTTCGTCTCTATTTTGAAACGGCCAACTTTTTTATCCAAGTTCATTTAATAAAAATGATTGGCAAAAACTAGGAACTTTCAAGTTAAAATGACTATCCAACTCGGAAGAAAAACGGATAAGCAGCAGTTACAAGGAATGAACCATCATCCCACGCAAAAGCAAACCTTCTTCTACTACATACCATCACCATGTATATCAAAATGCAAGCAAAAATAAGAACAGCCTTGAGTTGTTTAACAAAACCATTTCTCTACATCATCATCATCATCATCATCATAAGAATTGCTAGCTCTGTTTCAAAAAATCAAACATTTTCGAGGTCGAACTTGAATGCCACTCTTTTCATCTCACCTAAGACTTATCTCATATCAGAATCCAAACCCTAAATGATGTTAGCCCTCTTCAGAAACCTGATGGTTCTGCAATAATATGGCCATACTGATTCCACAATGTCCACATACTTCTCCATCATCCACTCTTGGAAATCTTTCATCTTTCTTCTAGATAGCTCCTTGTAGTCCAAGTTCTTTATGTCTACCACTGGTTGCCACACACGAGCTCTTACTTCTTCCTTCAGCTTTCCATGTGCAATATACTTATAAGCCACGACATAGTAAGTTGGTAAGTTCCCAACTATTTGAAGTGTCTGCTTCAAGCACAAAACATAGAGTGCACACAACCCTCGGAGAATCCTGATGTAAAGAGCCACAATTAGAGGCCCAAATACCCATAGAGGAGTTAACTCCTTTGAAACTTCAGCCCCATAAATCAAACTGACAGCCATGTACAATGGAATACTGCAGACACAGAAATGCATTTCTTAGCAATGTACATACATTTATAATTGCATTTTTTTTCATCTAAAGATCATCAAATAAATTACCCATGGCATTGGTTATCAAATTAACATTACAATTTAATGAGACAGATGGCATTCAAAGCAAGACTGACAGAAAGTACTAATATAGAGAATGATTCGAAGTTACAATTTGACACATACAACAAATGATATCAGTAAACATTGAATCAATCATCCAGAGGATTGACAGGCAAGCAATATTATCAGTTGACAATGACAGAATCCAAACAAGGTAAACAGCTACCTCAGCAACAGTTGATCAGAGCAATACCAAATGCCCTTAACACAGTCAAAAAATAATTTGTTCTCACTTTTTTTTGAGAAAAGGCATGGTGCATCTATATCATATCACAAATATTTAAAAATAAAGCCTTAATAAATCATGGTATTGCAAGGAATAACTCCAAGGACACAGAGAGACAATGCCTTTCATGGAAGAAATACTTACAATAATAATATGGGTATTTTAATGGTTACATCCATATCCCAGAAATGGCTCCAAACCATCTTTAGGATCTCGCTTTTTCCATTGCTTTGGGTGCCAATTTGAGTTTCTGATGTGTCCCTTGGGGGAGGTCCATCTCCCATAACTTCATCCATCACTTGATGTGGGGATTGTGAGAGCAATATCATTATCCACTTCTTGAATATTTTCTGAATAGCAGGGGACCCCAAATGGTTCTCACTTGTTTCCGAGGCAAAGGCAAGTGGAACATTATGAACATTTGAAGATTCTATCATGGTCTCTTCCCTGTCTTTTGGCACATAAGAAACTTTAATAGTATTCTTGGAAAGAAATGCATTATTTGTTCTGCCTCTTGATTCATTATTCTGACCACTGCCTTTGAAGGTTGAAATTCTAACATTTTTTACTTTTGAACCACAGGTATGAGGAGCCCCTATACTGCAAAAAAAAAAAGACATCTAGATTATATGTTTAAGATGCATAAGATGAAAAAGGAAATACTTGAAGAAAATGAAAGGAAAACTAGTTCACATCCTTTTCAAAATGCAAAACTGTTTCCTTTTACCCCTGTTCATTGCGGTAGTTGAATAAAAATTTTAGAAGAGAATAAATTTATTTTGTTCACAACCAAAAGTTATTTATTTGGAAAGAGTAAAATAGCACTGACAAGCAATTCCATAAAAGATAAAAGACAATGTTTGGGCCTGCTCTATTAGCACACCATACAAAGCAAAACCATTTTTCCCATCCTCACAAGTAAAGAAAACAAAAATAATGCTGAGGCAAGAATTGTTATCAGAGGGAAAGACATCAATGACAAGAAAACATGATTGGCAGAGACCTGTATTTTTAGAGAATAAGTATCATTGCACCAATTGGTTACTTTTAGCAAATCTTAGCAGAGCAATAACAATTATTCACATTCACAAATTCACACCACATCAAACTAAAATTATCTTGAAGAAGTTTTGTGCACCACAAGTTCTATGCTGTTTATTCAACATCACTGATGTTTAATATGACCATCAAGATCAAAGCAATTTACAAACAGCAACAGGAATGGGACTTCTCTCTATGCAATAAATAAGGTTAGGAAAATTGAAAGGCTTCTTTTCTTATGTCGACTCAGAAATGAACTAACCAGCCTACTTTTTTATACAGACACTCATTGCAAATCATTGATTCCCCACCTCCCTTCATTCAAATTGTAAATTTGCTTCTAAATTTAGAATATGATAAAACTAAAAAAAAAAAGAATTGAAAAGTCGGGGGAAGGGAAACAAATATTTTAAGAGTAAGCGTTATTGGTTTTCTTTCCCAAAATGAATTCAGTATGCTAATTTAAAAGCATAGTCCTTTCAGGATCAGCACTTCCAAATATAGCCTCTCAGTTACCAAACTAAGTATCATACTAAGTGACAAGCCACCAACATTGAATGCCATAATGCATTGCCTAATATAAGGGAGAAGTTGGTTACCTTGAACAAACAGAGTGTCTTGATATGCCCCTCTCTCTTCTCCCAAGCATATGAACTGTAACTATATGTCGCTTTAATGTCAAACCTTTCCCCCTTGATAAAGGCCTTGATGGAAATGCTATATGTGAATCCTGAAATCCAATAAAATGAACAACACACTTACAAGTTTTCAGATAAATACTAAAAGAAAGCTCAGATCTCTATGTTAATAGATGAAAACAAGTAAGACTCTTCTCAAAAAGATAAATAATCTTCAAAGCAGTTCATAAGAGAGCTTCCCCAACAGGATTTTATCACTTCATGGATTCATCGGACCTATGCACTGTTACGTGGGAACTTTTTAACTCAGCCATCAAGCTCTTGTTTCTAAAGAACTTTTATTCAATATCTTGATCCCATTAACTTGTAATCTACTAGTTTTAGCCCAAAGTTTTCTTAGAATACCTGCAATTGATGAGTCAACAACACCATTGTCTAAACCTCCACCTGAATCACCTGAACAATTATTCAACAAGGCCTAAACAAAGAACATTAACACAATCAACCCATAATGTCCTGCAACATCAAAAGAGATCGGTAGCATCAGGTAAACTATACTAACGATGATTTGAAACTGTGCAGAACCAAAAGCAAAGAAGGTACCCTAAGTGACCCCTAGTAGAACGATATGAGCCACGGCCAGAAACAGTACAGGTAAAGAATTCCATTTCGTTCTTATATAGCGTGAAAATTTCGAATATAGAACAGTGAAATTTATACTAAAATAAAAGGAAAGAGTGCGAAGCAAAAAATGGCTACTTAGTTGAGTTGCAGGACATCAAAGAGAATTCTATTAGCTTCAATTTTGCATTCAAAAGAAGAAAATGAAGATAAGCAGGATTTGAAATTTATGTTATTTCAAATATAACCAAAAACAAATCACATTTCTTTCTCGGCATCCAAACAGAGGTTTGAGCCTATTAAATTTTAACCCATTTCCATGAAAATTAAGTAAATTCCTTATTATTTCAATTAAAAATCAAATAGAAAGAAAAACAGAGGATAAGAAGATAAGAAACCAACCGAAGGTATTAATTGACATCTTCAGTTCGTCTCCAGCAAACAGCCAGTAAATGTAGATAACTTTCTTCTTGTTTATCTTTTTGTATTAAGTAAGTAAAAAAGAATATAATATAGTGCTACATAATAACTAATTTTACTCTTCAATTTTCTTGGCAATGTACTGGACTGAGCAAGAAAGAAGCTTTCTCCGAGATGAGTTAGGGCTTTTATAGGGACAGGGGTCGGACTCTATCTTATCCATCTTACCTTTTAATTGGATCGCACTGGAGTCCGTCCATATATTGATTCAGACCAAAAAAAAAATTAAAATTATTCGGAATTAAATAAATCGACTAAAATATCAATTGAATTAATAATTAAATTTATCGATTTTTAATTATATATTTTTAAATTTTTATAAGGTTTTATTAATTTATTTAATTAAAATCGAATTAATTAATTGAATTGATAAAATTAAAAATTATAGACCATCAATACAATTTAAATTGTGTAAGAGAATAGACTTGAGAAGGATTGCATTCCACTCATTAATTTTATTTTTTATATAAAAAGTCAAATTAATAAATTAAATCATAAAAATTGATTAAATTTATCTATAATTTATATAATATATAAAAATATGAGTTTAAAAAAACTTTTGAATCAACGAAAATATTCTTTATTGTTGATTACATTATTGAATTCACATTAATTATTTTATTTGTTAATAATAGAATTTTTATTTATTTGAACTATACAATCGAGCATTTTAATTAAGACATAATTGTCGAAAATAATCTCAATTTTTATGGGTTTGAGTCATCAATTTTTTTTTGACACCTTCAACGTTACGATTTTTCAAAAATCAATTCAATTTTAACAATAAATGTGAGTTGACCATCAATCAAATTGCAGGTAAACAAAATAGACTATGTGACGAGCCACATAAACACGAAGTTATGGATGATGTTTAGTAATTTTTAATTTTCACTTTCTTTGTTTTTCTCCTCTTTCCCCTTTGATGCTGTTACTGATCATTATTGTAATCCATTTCTTTAGCTTCCTTTTCAAAACTGAACCAAATCAATCTTTCTTTTTCTTTGTAAAAAATAATAATTGTAGGTTACTCCTTGAGACATTTGATTCCTCAAAGTTGTTGAAGAAGTTGTACAAAGAAACGGTGTGGTTCAATCTTCAATTCTTCTTTTCCTCTCCTTCATGCTTTTATTTTTTTATTTTTTTTACCTTTCTTTTTTTTTTATTCAATCAAAGAATGTAAAAAATGACGATTACGAAGAGAAAGAAAGAGATAATTTGGTTGAATAGAAAAAGAGAAAAAAGTTAAGGAAAATTTAGAAAAAGCGTGAAGAAGAGGAAAGGAAGAATTGAAGATTGAACCACACTGTTTCTTTGTACAACTTTTTCGACAACTCTGAGGAATCAACAATCTCAAAGAGTAACCTACAATTATGTAGTTATTGTTTTTGTTTGGATATTGCATATTTCTTGTTTTATTATTAATTTTGTTACTATTATATACGCATTTACTTATTAAGTTGCATCTATTTTAATATACCTATTATTTAAATTTATTTTCAATACAATTGCAATTGATTTATCATTATAAAAATAAATAATATGAATTAAATGGACAAGTTACTTTAGATGGAGTAATTGGAAAAGCTGATGGGAACATAATTTTTTAAAGATACTGTAAATAGAAATAAAATAAAATATTTTGTTTTTAAAATTTATATATTAATAAATATTGTTGTAATAAACTTATAATTTAATATTACAAAACATGTTTTCGATATTTGAATTTGTAGTTTAATTATTTTATTTAAAGATATAAAATATGAAAAAACAAAAGTGTGGTTATAATAATATTAATTATAAATTAAAAGAAGAGATATTTCTATAATTTTAACATGTCACTTAATAAACATAAATAAAAATTAAAAAATTAAAAATATATTAATTAATTAAAATTATATTTTTCACATAAAAATTATCTAGACAAATAATTATCCAAATACATATGAATTTATTTGGACATTAGCGGATCTTGAGATTAAATTTTGGAGAGCTTAGTCAAATTTTCAAAACATTTAAGAATTTAATGAGAATTAAAAATATTGGAATCTAATTGAAATTTTTAAAAATTTTATGAAATTAATGAGAATTTTAAAATATTTTAAGTGAGCTTAATTAAAATTCTAAAATAAGTATAATGAGAAATGGAAATTTTAAAATTTTGAGAGGTTAATTAAATTTTTAAAAAGCTCAAGGGAGAAATGGATTTTTCCAAAAGTTTTGGAGGGGCCTAATTAAAATTATTTAAAAATTTCAAAAGAAAAATTATAATTTCCTAAATTTTGGTGAGACTTGTGTCCTAGATCCTTTAACGGGTCCATCTTTGTATTTGGATAACCAATTCATTTATGATGTTTTTAAAAATTTTAAATATTTTTTATAAAAGATAAAATGATTTTTTAGCTCTCTAACTTTGCAAAAAAAAAATTATTTTAGTCCTCAATTTATATTTCATCTTTTTTAGTATTTAAATTTATGTTTTTTTTGTCAAATCATCTTAAAATGGATGGAAAACTTAAATATTTTCTAACTTTGTTGATATGACATACATATGAATTGTCATGTGGATGGCATGTTAATATTTTATTAAATTTTAAAATTTTAAAATTAAAAAAATTATTTTTTAAAATTAAAAAAATTTAAAAAGTATAAAATTTATAAAAAAATATTTTTTTAATATCTTTTAAAATTTTAAAAAATAATTAGATGTTGTCATATCATCCATGTGACATTCAACTTGTGTCTATTTTTTTTTAATTTGATAAAAAAATATAAGTTAAATTGTTAAAAGAGACGAAAATTAAATAATAAAATTTTCATTATTCCTTTATGAAAATTTAAACTAATTTCCAAAAATTTCTTCTTATTTATATTAATTTCTTTTATTTAATAAAGAAGAGGGAAATCAATTTATTATTTTAAAACCGGAAAAAGTGGCAATGGAAATAGAAGAAAGAACAAGTTCATAGTTTCCTCCGAAAAACACAGAGCGACATTCTCAACAAACTAACTTACCCACTACAACTCAAAAACTACAAACCAAACCCATTCCATATCCCCATTTTTCCCTTTATTATTTTTTTAAGAAAACTACCTTTCTTCCCTTCTTTGGAACCCTCTTCCCCCCTGCAACAGTTTCATAAATCCAAAACACTAAAACCTTTGCTCATGGTTTAATTACAACTTGGTGTTCTGTAAGAAACTTCGAATCTTTTCTTCTCATTTTTCTCTTACAACCATCACTTCTAACATGTTGTTTCAATCGTAAAATGGGTTGTTTTCTATTTTTCTTATTTTGATGCATTGTTGAACCAATCATAATTCATTCAAAAAGTTTCAACCTTTGTTTTTTGAATCTCATTAAAGTTTTGTATTCTCTTTTGTATTTGTCCACACCTGATCGTTATTGAACTATATATAGTATCTGTATGATCACCGTGGGCATTACTGGTTTTGGTTTTTGATCTGTTTTTGTTTGTTTCAATCTTAATTATATCTGTAGCCATAACCCTTTGGTTTAATTGTGTTATTTTCATGTTTAGTTATAGTTTATGTGGCATTACTGAAGGATTTCCTTTTTTTTTTCTTCGTTCTAGTTGACAGATTTAAGGTGAATTATGGCAATTAAAGGGAACTCCGGGGAGCTGAAATCGAGGAGCTCGGCGTCTATTTTCATAGTGATTGGTTTATGTTGTTTCTTCTATATATTAGGTGCTTGGCAACGAAGCGGTTTCGGCAAAGGCGACAGGATCGCCTCGGCTATCACTAAACAAACAGATTGCAGCGTCATTTCGAACCTTAACTACGAGACTCATCATGGTGATGATGTTGTGAAGGCTGATGGTGCAGACACAGTCGCCAAAGAGTTCCCATCATGTCATGCGAAGTACGTCGATTACACGCCTTGTCAAGATCAAATGAGGGCGATGAGATTTCCTCGAGACAATATGATCTACCGAGAACGACATTGTCCTCCCGAAGATGAGAAGCTGCATTGTCTTATTCCGGCTCCCAAAGGATATGCAACACCATTTCCTTGGCCACAAAGTAGGGACTATGTGCCATTTGCGAACGCACCCTATAAGAGCTTGACAGTCGAGAAAGCTGTACAAAACTGGATTCAGTATGAGGGAAATGTGTTTAGGTTCCCAGGTGGAGGCACGCAATTTCCGCAAGGAGCCGATACGTATATTAATCAACTTGCATCCGCGATTCCGATAGACAATGGTATGGTGAGAACTGCATTAGATACAGGATGTGGGGTAAGTTTAAATTATAAACCAGGTTTCTAATTCTATTATGTTCTTCAGCTAACATGCTTTTTGATGTAATTGAAACTTAGCATTGAAGAAACTATTGTAATGGTATTGGCTGAATGCTTTTCGTGCGTTCTTTATTATTTTGGTCCTAGCAGATTGATTTTTCTTGTACGGTGTTCAGGTTGCAAGTCTTGGTGCGTATCTATTCAAAAAGAATGTTATAACAATGTCATTTGCACCTAGAGATTCTCATGAGGCACAAGTTCAATTTGCTCTTGAAAGAGGTGTGCCGGCTGTTATTGGAGTTCTCGGATCAATAAAGATGCCATTTGCTACGAGAGCCTTTGACATGGCTCATTGTTCTCGTTGCTTGATTCCATGGGGCGAAAATGGTGAGTATGAAAACTATAAAAGTGATCTTTTTTGAGGAGCCTTTCTACGGGGGGGCTCCATATGTGGGATAATAATTTAAGCATATGCCAACTCTACATTATAACATTGTAATTGAACATCTTTCGACAGATGGAATGTACATGATGGAAGTCGATCGAGTTCTTCGACCAGGTGGTTATTGGGTTCTTTCTGGTCCTCCTATCAACTGGAGGACTAATTTCGCAGCATGGAAGCGTCCTAGAGAGGAACTTGAAGAGGAACAAAGGAAAATCGAAGAGATTGCGAAACTCCTTTGTTGGGAAAAGCAGGATGAGCTGGGTGACATTGCTGTTTGGAAGAAAAGAACGAATTTCGATTTATGTCGCCAGCAAGATATAAAACCGAATCTATGTGAACCAAGCTATCCTGATGATGTCTGGTATTGGCTAAATAGAAATGACAATTTCGAACAACGGAATTACGATGCTTGTTTTTGAAGAATCTTATATGTATTGTTTACACAGGTACAAGAAAATGGAAGCATGCGTAACTCCTTATCCGAAGTCAACCAAGTCATATGATGAATGGAAGCCATTTCCGGATAGGCTTAATGCTATCCCTCCTAGAATATCGAGTGGATCTGTTGCCGGAGTATCTGTCGACATGTATCAAGAGGATATTCAGATATGGGAGAAGCATATCAAATCATATAAGACTGTAAACAATCTCATCGACTCTGGGAGGTTTCGCAACATCATGGACATGAATGCCGGTCTAGGAAGTTTCGCTGCCGCTCTTGATTCTCCAAAACTGTGGGTCATGAATGTTATGCCGACAATAGCCGAAAAAGACACATTGGGAGTTATTTCCGAACGTGGATTGATCGGCATATATCATGACTGGTAACCGTGTGACATTTCTGATTCCCTGTTCGTGTATATATATCCTTAAAGTGACTTTCTTAACTATTTTGTGACGGATCCTGTCCTTCCGGGTTCCTCTGTATGTCAGGTGTGAAGCTTTCTCTACGTATCCTCGGACATACGACCTTATTCATGCAAACGGTCTCTTCAGTTTGTATAAGGATAAGTAAGTATACTTCTAGTATCAATTGCAGAACTCAACAGCTTGAACCTTAAATCGAGTTAATGTTTAAATGACTTGCCTAAGAAGCAACGTTTGTCCAGATTTTCAACTGATCGAATTCATCCTTGCACACACATGTACACCATGTTTGGTGCTTACAAGAACTCTGTGGAAGCTTATATGCTTGTGTTTTATCATTGCAGATGTAAAGCCGAAGACATTCTTCTGGAGATGGATCGAATTTTACGGCCAGAAGGGTCCGTCATAATCCGTGATCAGGTTAACGTATTGATCAAGGTAAAGAAAATTATCGGGGGAATGAGATGGGATTCTAGAATGGTGGATCACGAGGACGGTCCTCTAGTATCCGAAAAGGTACTATTTGCAGTAAAAAAATATTGGGTTATCGGAGATATTGTCACAGCAAATAACAAAAAGAAAAAAGTTAAAAATTAGTCTTATCTCGGAATGTAATTATTTCTAGTTAAAACAGAAATATGCATTTCAGCATTGTTTATCATTGATTAGTTGAAGACACATTATTTTCAGAAAGCTTTATTATGGTGCAATAATTGACTTTATTTTTCGTTTACGTTATTTAGAATTGGGTGCGTGAGTGTGATGACATGCACAAATATTTAAAATGAAAAAAAATAAATTTAAAACTACCTTCACATTTCTTGTAAAGTTCAACATGTCCTAAAGAGTAGCGTTTTAAATATGTTAAAATGTGTATGTAACTTTTGCAGTTTCCAAAAATTAAAAATTTAGTTTTCGTACTTATATTTTTAGTATTTTAGTTTTCTTAACTTTTAGATTTAATTGTTAATATTGATATTTTTTTGTTTAATTTGTTGTTGTGATCTTCTGACAAAAAAAAAAAAAAAACTACTCACTTGATAATTATGTAATTGAAAAAAAATTTAATTAACTTGAATTTAACAAAAAAAAGTATTAACCGTTAAACTTGAATTTTAAAATTTCTAGGTTTCAAAATATTTTAACCTTATAAATAATCTTTAAGATAAGAGAGATTCTTTTCGTCTTTTAATTCTATATTATTGTGCATCATATTTGTTTTTGTATAAAATTTGAAATTTGATCTCTATACTTTAATAAATAAAAAGTTTTTTACACTTTAGCTGCTCATACTGAGCAATAATTTAACAAATGTTGCAGATAAATCCTTCAAAAAACTTTTTGCAAAAACTTTCAAGCTAATGATTTGAGCAAGTCTCATTCATTAACCGCCACATTAGGCTTAAAGTGACACAAAGCAAATGATAGTGCCAACCTACTTAGACCTATACCTTCAAAGCACATGACTATAATTTAGACCTATGCAATTTAGTTCTTAGACTCTAATTGAACACAATATCAACTAAATTATCTATCCAAAATTTAACTCAACTACATAATAATTTCATAAATACTTAATAAAATATTTATAGACTCAATTTATAAAAATAAAGTCTTAAAATTATATTTTCTAACACCATTAACTTTTGAATCGTTACATAATGCATCTACACATTCTGAACCATAATCACCCTCAAATTGTTTTATGCTGAAAGGATCCTTCAACTTGGATTTGAACAGTCCCAGGTCAGTTGGAGACAACTTCCATGTGGTAGGGAAGGTAAAATCCTGGGAACTTGTGCTCGACCAAGATGTATTTCATCTAATCTAAACCCAAGTTGTTAGCCTTTACTAGGACCAAGTGCTTAAGCCCTCCCTCACCTTGGTGCTTGGTGAAGCACAACATCCCGGGGTGTATACTATGATTCAGAAATGTCAAACAAAATAGGTTCTAAAACACGCCTAGTTGCGGGATCTCAAATGACCCACCCACACATACCGTTCTCTCAGCCCTCTTCACTGTTGTCTTTCGACGCCTATCGACATTCTAACTGCTCCATGCCTCACCACTCTAATTTCCTCTCATTATTTTTGCTCAAGAAATCGAGAAAAAAAGTAAAAACAATACAAAACAAAAGTGATCGGACTTACAAGGCACTAAAACCGACATCGCTACGAACTACGACAGAAAAGCAAAGACTTAGAAAAAGAAAGAAACTATAGAAAAATTGTCTAACTCTGGTGAGAAATAATGAAGTACCAAAGCTTGAGTGTATATATTTATATATACACCCCTTAGGCCAGAAGAGGCTTCTAGAACCCAGCAAGCACGACGTTCAATCAGGAACAAGTGTTACACCTAGCGGCTGGCAATTTTAAAACTCAAAACAATAGGAAATTATTAGCCTCGTTTCCCAATAATGCATTGTAACACACAACCATTAATAAGTGTCTTTAAACGCGCAAGGTTTGGTGATCGCATCTCAAGGCCGACCATTGTATAGCCTCCCTCTCGATCGGGGGAAGGGGTAATTGTTATACCCCAAGTGGTCGGACCGAGCAGTACCCCATGAACAGTGCAGACAAATCTCGTGCAGAAATCTTTCAAGCCAACCATTCATTAATCATCGTACTAGACTTTTATCAAAATATCTTATCCAAAATGATATAGGACAAATCATATTACCAAATTATTAAATTTATATAGTTGGATCATTTAACCATTTGACTTTGACTTATCAATTATAACATGACACATGATACTTAATAATAGATAACAGAGAGATCTTCTAGAGATCATAAAATATCATTCTCTCTTTACTTTCTTCTCCTCTGCACTCTTCTTCAGTCACCCTATCTGACGGCTCTCCACTTTGTACCAAACAAGGTGAATCGCACATCTCCACTACCTTTTCTCCATACCCAAATTACCATCAACAAAGTTTAATTTTTCTACCTTTTCAATTTAAAAATCCCAGTCCAATTATTATCGTTATTAGTAGATTCTTTCAAAAGTTTTCAACTTAATATGTTAATTTTCTGCCAATTATATACCATATCATATGAGGACAGCATAATTAAATTTTAATTGATTAGATTGAGATTTTAAACAAAAAGTAGAATTTAAGCTTTTTAATTACATGAACTAAATTTTAAATTTTATCAAAATATAGAAACTAATAAATTATTTTATCTTTTATTTTAATTTAATTTTTTCCAGCGTCTCACATGGAGGAAAGTTGGATTACTTTAAAGGGTGCCTAGTTTTTCTTTCTTTCATTTTTTTTTAATTCTTTGAGTTTTTGATGAAATATAAGAATAAGATAAAATTCAAACATTAAATATTATTAACGTAACTTGAATTTAAGTTCTATTTAGGACAATGAACATTTTAATCATTAAATCATTACGAAATTTTTTTTAATGTGATTACCAATGGTAATATAAAGAAATAAATGTTGTTGGGTTTAGAAAATGATGATGATGGGACGATGATAATGATATTTCTTCTACCAATTATAATATGCATTAAAAACTTGGAATTTTGAATTTAATACAATATTAAAATTGTTTCTAAAATATTTTTTCCTTATCCGTTTTGTTGATAAGTTGGATGGTATAGACTTTATAAAGTGCAATCATGTGCCCCTTGTGACCACACCTTAAAGGTGTATTTATATTGTTTGCTTAATCTTGAATTTGGCACTTGAATTATTTTATTTTTTTCATTTTAGTATTTAATTTTTTTATATTGGTACTTAAATTATTATTTTGTTATTTATTTTATTTTTTATAATTCTGTTAAAAAATAAGTTGTCACATTACGTCAATTAAAATGTACCACGCGACATTTGTGTTTATTAAAAATAAAAACATTCTTATTGGCGCCACGTTAAGAAATCGATTGTCACATAACATGATATATTTTTATTGGCGTCATGTGACGATCGATTTTTTTAACACCATTACAGAAACAAAAAAACTGAACTTGGTAACAAAATGATACTTTAAATGCGAATCTGAAAAAAAAAATTAGATAACAAAGTGGAAAAACATGCAATTTGAGGCCAATTTGAGAATTAAGCATTGTTTTAATCTTTTTTTATTTGGCTTAATACTTCTTTTGGACCTTATACTATGATTAAATTATCACTTTAATACATGAATTGTTTTTTTTTATCAATTTAGCCTTTTTATTTTCATCATTTTCCATTAAAAAATATCTCATTGAATCAAATGCTACCACGTGTAAAAAACTCAAAATTTCTTTGAAAATAAAAAAATTTCAAAAAAATCCTAAAATTTTCAAAATTTTAGCATAAAAATCTTAAAAATTCATAAAATTCTAAAATTTTCTAAAAACCTAAAATTCCAAACAAATGAATTTTTAAAAATTTATGAAACTTTATTTTTTTTGAATATTTTCATACTTATAATTTTTAAAAAATATTTTTCATAATTTTAAAAAATAGGCTATAATTTTTTTTAATTTTTTATAGTTTTCCAAGTTTTAAGGTTTTTTTTGGATTTTTAATTTTCTGATACTTTAAAATGTTTTAATGGGTTGACTTGATTTTTTAACAAAAATATAGATAAGGTGACGAGGATTACAGAATAAAAGTAGAAAGGTCAAAGTAATAAAAAAATAGTACAGGTCTCAAAAAGATAATTTAATTATAATACAAGGGCCAAAAGTGATATTAAATCTTTTTATTTATATTCAAAATTCCTACTTAATGTATATTAAAATTCCAAGATATGAGATGAAAAGAATTGAACATATCTAGAGAGTGAGGAGTAACATAATTGCACATTAATGATAATTCCCCAAATCATGAAATTTAGGTGCAGAATGAAAATAACGAGTTCACTAGTGAGAGAAGAGTGAATAATTGTGAATCAAAGCCCCAGGCAAATGTAGGGTCTGAATTTAAACCTTTGAAAGTTGCAGTCCTACCCTACAACTACTCTTCATATATACAAATCTTCATTCCTGAACATGGAAGATCATACAGTTTCCTGAGAATCTCAAAGGCTTCCATAATGGAAAGCGATAAGAGGAAAAATCCCCATCCTGCCATTGCTCCGAGTCCCGGAATCCGTACTACTCCTGCACGGTTAGACCGGAACAAGATGCTTGAAGAGGGTGAAACCAGTGTCTTTGGTGCTGAAAGATACTTCAACATGAAACTGGATGATGATGATGATGATGATGAGTGTTCGAATAAGCCTGTACAAAACCGGGGTGATCCGCATCGGGTGATGACTCCGAGGCGATGGCCTGGAACTCCGAGTGCGAGTTCTGAAGCAAGTTGGAACAGTCAAAGTGTTTTGTTACGGAGTTCGATGAGGAACCGATCTGAAAACAGGTTAAAGAAGGTTGATGGGAGGAGTTTTTTCTCGAATCTTAGCTGCACCGGGTCTTGTTCAGATGGGAAATCTGTTCATGTCAATCAAAATGTTGATTATCATGGAAGGGTGGTTGAGTATGGAAAAGATCACATTCAAATCAATCATAGGCCTAAAAATATTGATCGACGGAAGCGGTATCAAGCGAAATTGCACAACCAGAGTTTCGATCGGATGAGCGTTGGATCGAATCGAGAAGCGTACTATTATAAACCGCCGGTTCTTAATCCGGGGCTTCAAAATGTGACAGTTAAGGCACAACTTGATGATGATCCAAGAAAATCCCTCGAAGTTTTTGGTTCCACTGCAATTCAGAAAGGAGATATAGCCAAGAACCTCGAGAGGAAACTGTCTATGTTGAGTTGGGATGCCATTCCTAATGCCCCAACCATTTCATCAATATCTCGAAGCAGCCGGTTAGGTGATGATATCGAGAGCGATGCGAGTTCGGATCTGTTCGAGATCGATAACATATCAGGCAGTGGTCAAGCTTTGTTTACAAGGCAAGTATCTGGTGGCATGTCTAGTTGTATGACCCCATATGCACCAAGTGAGACCAGCATTGAATGGAGTGTCGTCACGGCCAGCGCAGCAGCCGATTGCTCGTTTGTTTCAGATCGTGATGAGAAGAAATCATCGGAAAATATTAGAGTTCCGGCCGGTAGAGTGACGAAAGAAGCACAAAGAAGCTGGTCCGGTGGGATATTGGGGTGCAAGAGTCACAAAGCAGTAATGGTTGCTGAAAATGCATATAGAAGTGATGAGAAAGCAAAGCCAACTAAGTTGCACCAGTTTCCAAAACCAGTCACCGCCATGCCCAGTATGAAAGATCTTGATTTCTCATGAACCAAACAAGATTCTTTTTCCATGAGAAATCTCAAAGGTAATTAAGGATAAAGATGGCTGGAAACTTTCCCATATGACATAAAATTTTCTTTTTCTTTCATCTGTAATTTTCTCCAGAAATATTACATACAATCTTAAACTACTGATTTGGTCATCAACAATGGTCCACATAGTTTTGTTTCACTGAAATACAAAACAGCCCGGAAACATAAACAGATCACACTTGTCTGATCAATTACATTCAATCATTAGTTGAAGGTTTATTATTGTTCTCTTGATTTTCAACTGGGGGGACCTTCATGTTTTGTAGCTTCTTTTCTACTTTTAAGTGAAGTTTTTTTTAAATGTTTTATGTTAGTTTTATGGTTGTTAAGGATAAGCTATTTCATGAGAAGTTTTCAAGGTGTTGTCTTTGGAGACGTTGATTTGATCCCTCAACAATAAATGGTATTGTTTCTGTAAGAGGGTTTTGTCTCTCCTTTCGGGTAGAATTGTGTATTCACAAAGAAAAGCACATTGATTATATGTGGACGTACGACCATCCACTAAGAGGTGATCTGAGCGTATACAAATCACCTGTTGAAGTATATAATACCACTTAAGCTCAACATACTATTAAACCGCACGAGCGAATCATAAGAAACACGAACATATCTAAAATTTAGTAGGAATCCATCATTCTAAATTCTTAATCAAGGTCCATCAACTGCAAGCGAAGTAGAGTTAGAGTACAAACCAGTGACATATAAATTGATTTGAAAAAAATTCTTAAATATTGATAACTACCCAATTAATATATTAAGCCCTAAAAAAATCATGTCATTAACTTTGACGACACATTCTAATCAAAATTAACTATTGGATTGAGAATGGTAAATCATAAAATAGAAAGATTAAATTTATATAATAACTAGCTTTGCAAGTTGAGTAAAGTAGAATTATTAATTATAGAATTTGACCAATTATAAACTGAGATGTACCAATTTAAGACATTTTAGTTTGCTTGTAGTTATTAGGACACAAAAGATGCTTAGTCTTGTCCACAGTTTTACCTGTTTGACAGATAAATTGGTGAATATTCACTAAATAAGTACACGACAGAATCTCACATTGAAAAAATTACATAGCTGGACATATGTCTTGAAGCTTTAATGTTCTACTTTTGAGTTTTGAGACAACATTTGTAACAGGGAGGTAAAAGTATATGGGGAGAGTAGTATCGTATACTTGAAAAAATAGGTAAATTAGTTTTTGTATATTAGATTAAAAAGTAAATTGATTATTTTGTTAAAAAATCCATTAATTTTTATTGTTAAAAATTAGTTCATACACATCAACATAAGATACACGTGTCACATATCACTATTTAATTATTTTATTATTAATTTTTAATAGTAAAAAAGATAAAAATTTTAACAGAAACTCAAATTATTCTATAAAATTTCTAGGATAGCCCGGATTTAAAGTATGATAGAGATGTATATATGCAAAGCATTGGATGAAAAGGTGCCCTGTGTTAGAAAGTCATGGCATCGAGTTTCTCCGTCCTTATATATTTAAAGGAAAGCTTAAACTTTCAATGCTTATATAATTCAATGATGAAAGCTACTAAGAATGTTGCCCACAATGACATTTTTAAGTGATGACATGTTATTTTATCACAACCCTTCATTTATTTTAAGAATATTTGTCTTTGTCATATATTTTGTCGAAACCACCTCGAGAACGGGCTTCGAAAGAAAATCATTTTAAGTATTTTGAAATAAGATAAAAATGGATGTCGCCACCAATCTTTTTATTAGGTGTGATTGGATCACCATAAAACGTTTAAAACGTTAAAAAAGGTGGGTCTTCGAAATCCTGAGAAACAGGCTCGGGAGTCGGTTACGCACGAGGAAGGATTAGCACCCTCATACGCCCAAAAATTGGTACCACATGATTATTTTCGGGTCTTATTTTATGAAAACAATTAAAACTCGTGTAAAAATTTAAAATACGATGTTTATTTTAGATGGCTTCGTGTAATTTCAAAAGAAGACTTTTAAGGAAAATTCGTCCTTGCGTTCCGATCCTTTATGAGAATTAGAAGTCGTGTCCAACACATTAGGGCACTAAATTCTCGAAGTTTCAAAACCGCGGAACGTTTCGGGACATTTTTTAAAAGAGTGTTCTATCATATGAACCATACGAAAGTCACACCCAACACGTTAAGGTACGAAATTTTGAAGCTTTCACACAAAAGGAACATCGCTTCTTCTTTTGGTTATAAAGTCACTTTGTATATAATTATTAGATTTGAAGAGTATTTTGAAAGCTTTTTTTTTAAAAGGATATCCGACTCGCATTAATTACGAAGATCTCACTTAACACGTTAAAGTGCGATTCTTCGAAGTTCTCACACGGAAGGACATTGCCTCGTTATTAAAGTTATTTGTGATATAGATCTATTTTCGAGAGTTTGAAAATTTCGTATTGAATTTAAAATGTAATCCTCAAACACATAGTTTTAAAAGGGTTCAAATATGGAGTACCCGTTTACTTTGATTTTCACGGAGAATTAAAATCGTGACCAGCACGTCAGGACACGATCTTCTCAGAATCTCGGGGTTAACGGGTATAAAAATCTTAAAAAGGATGTTCGACGCGTGTGAGTTATACGAAAAATCACACCCGACACGTTAGGGCATGATTTATCGAAGCTTTTACACGAGAGGAATATTGCCTCGTCTTTGTAAATACTTTGAAAATGAGCGTGTAAGTTTTAAGCATCGAATAGCAATTAATAAGAGAAATTGAATATGAAACAAGATAATAAGCAGATAAATAGAATGTGAAAATGTAACATGCAAATGCATAATGGTTAAAATAAATGCAAGTATTTGATGATGAAGAAAAACGATGCGACCGGGATCGAAAACAGGATCTTTGAATGCCCGGGGGTGAAATGGTAATTTTTAACTTTTGGGGGTAAAAATGTAATTTTTGGTGAAATCGGAGCCGAAAATGGGATTTTAGGAAATTCGGGGGTAAAATGGTAATTTTGGTGAAACTGGGGTTAAAAATGGGATTTTGGAAAGTTCGAGGGTAAAATGGTAATTTTTGGTGAAATCGGGGTTAAAAATGGGATTTTGGAAAGTTCGGGGGTAAAATGGTAATTTTTGGATAGTTTAGGGACCCGTGAGCTATAAAACCAAAGACTGGGTGACACGTGGCAGCCCCACAGGCATCCAGAAGTCAAAGGACTAATTTGTAAATCTTGAAAAACTTTTAGGCCAATTTTGTAATTAATAGAAGTTGATTTAAGGACTAAATTAAAATAAATTAAAAATAAGAGGGACCAATTGCATAAATAAGCCAAAACAGTGACACGTGGCAGCCTCTGGTGCATTCAAAATGTCAAAGGATTAAATTGAAAGGTAAACAAAATTAGTGGGCCAAATTAAAAATAATTAAAAATGTGAAAAGGACGAAATTAAAACAATAAAAAATGCGAAAGGACTAAACGCGCAAATAACCCATTTAACGAAAACACGCGGATCCTAGGCTGGTTCGGGCCGGTCCAAGGTTTCAAGGCAAAACGGTGCCGTTTTGGCGCCAAGTGCTTAGACCAAAACGACAGCGTTTTATAGCTGCTATAAATTCCATTTTTCTTTTTTAAAACTTCATTTCTTCTTCCTTTCTTAAAAAAAATCTGAAATAATCCCCCCTCTCTTTTTTTTTTCTCTTTAAGTCCATGGCCGACCATCTCCCAGGCAAACTCCGGCCGATGACCTGCTGCGCGTCTGCAGCCATGCGCGCCGTCCGTGTCCAGCCCACGTCGCCGTCGTTCACCTCAGGTCAGTCACCGCCTGCAACGCGCCGTCGTCGAAGGTCAACGGTCGTCGGTAAGTTCGAAAGTCCTTTTTCTTTTCAATTTTCAACGCTTTTCTTTTTATTTTTCATTTTTGTTCTTATTAAAAACTCCTCCTTTGCAAAATTTTCCAGATCTGGGATTAAACCATTTTTTTAGTTTAATAAAAATCTATTTCAAAATTTGATGGTTTACCTAAACCCCGATTTGTTTATGATTTTCATTTTTTTTCGGAGTTATTTTTAATCCTTTTTCACAACTTTGTTCTTTTTCTTTTTTTTGCATGTCCGCATACGATGGAGCACGGTCGGCGTCCAGTGGTGACTTCGCGGCGGTGGTGCGGCTAGATGGCGTCTAGTGGAATCAAATAAGCCCGCCCTTTCGGTTTTTATTATTATTATTTTAATAAAAAATATTAATTACCATTAATATTAAAGTTATGCGTTATTATTAATGAAACGTTTATTATTAATATTATTACTATCATTAATATATTAAAAATACTTAATGCATGTTTAGGAAAAGATGAGCGAAATTAATGCAGTAAGCAATAATTTTAATGTATGCGTGTATGTGTTCTAGACGCTTAGAATAATTAAAACAACAAGTAACAGCAGTGATCTGTTTAATAAATATATTAATATGTATTCAGAATGTAGAGAGTTTAGAAGCTTAAACCATGAATGACATTAAGGTTTTTTGACATGAGGCCGTACCTTAATAATTTAATGCTCGAGTTTGGAACCTGCTTTGAGTCTTTCTGCTACTTTTTATGTGAGTTCCAGTATCTCTTGTTTTGTATTGGATTGAAAAATGGATGCTGTGTAATGATTTTCAAAAGGGTTTGTATTTGGATTTCAAGAACAAGGTTTTTGTTTCAGAACAGGGTTTGTAACCCTTTTACAATGAAATCAATTCGACTTTTATAGCCAAATGTACAATGATCTTCTTTTGTTTCTTACAATTAAATGCATTTCTAATCTTTCTTTTTTCTTGCAGGTGCTCAACAGTGGCGGTTAGGAGCAGTTGATGAAGAAGGTGGCTGTGCAGGAGCAACTTGGAGCTACTGGAGATGACCCTAGTTGCTGACGTGGCAAACTCCTATTGGCTGTGATGGAGGTGGCTCAGCACAAGTGGGATACTAGGTGTAATTGGGTCTTGGGTTGGAATTTGTATTTAGGGTTAAATTGTAATTGGGTCTTCAATTTGGGCTTTAGGGTTTGGGCTAGCCAATTTAGCTCAATTTGTAAACTCTGGACTTGTATTTGAACCTTGAACTTTTTAATTTAAATTTTTAATTAAATTTAAATTTATTTCAAATATTTTAATTTAAAATGAATTTAAATTTAATAATAAATTTAAACCTAAAAATCCAACCACTTGGGCCCGGATAAATTGGGCTTCAACATATTTCAACACAAATATAAAACAAAAATTAAAAAAATGAATATACTCATTTTAAATTAATATGTGTTGAGAATAATGATAAAAGGGAAATACAATTTTAAATCTTAGAGAAAATATTGTTGGAGAAAGTCGGTCATGAATTCCAAATATTTTTTTTTGTTTACATTTGAAACATAAATTATATCTTAAAATTTCTTATTATTACATTAAAAACATTATGAATATAATTTCAATTTAAGAGATGAGTTCAATATCTTATATAAACTCATTTGAGTACGGTCATGCATTTTTAGTCTCACTCGATGGAGAGACTAAAATATTGCTCTCATCATGTAAGAGGGATAAATCTTATCTTGATCATTCATATCCTGTTTGTCTTAATATATCATATATTTCATAAAGTTTTTTACAAACTAATAAAAATATTTTATTTTATGAGGTATAAAGTGATGAAGAGGTAATGGTACAACATAACATACAAGCCAAAGGGAATCCAAAGAGAGTCGACAAACCCTTTAACGAGTTGGTATTATCTTCAAAGGGGGTTTTGTCTTATGACTTCAACGAGAGCCTGATTTCTTAAAGAGATGAGAAGTTCAACAGAGTGACAATGCCTAGTTGAGTGCATGAGAAGGTGGACTGTACATGTGCATATTACCACCTAAAAAGAAATCTCAACATTTGCACTTGGGTAGAATTTGAGTCCATGCCCTATAACATATATGGCACTTACGGGTAACTACACTACCACTTGGATTAGCTATAGGGCATGTGTTTAAATCCCATCAAGTCCACCTCTTTAGACACCCAACGAGGCATTCCTACTTGGTTGAGTCCATTGCTTTTTAGGCACCAATGCTCTCACAGAATCAAAAGATAAAATCCCCCATCGACCACCAAAAATAATATGGATCCATTGATTTATTACATTAACGCTTTAAAAACTTCTCTAAAAAAATCGTATTTTCATAAACAAACATCAATACCAGCACCCATTTCCCTTACTAAAGGAGGGAAGTAGTGGTTGTCCATCACATCAAATCTTCAAATATCAACATTAAATCAGAATTATCTAAGAATTCCTAATAGATATTTACATCTACAAATTAAGCCACAAGTTGGCAGTGGATTGAGGCTAAAAATCAAAACAGTTGGCAATGGGAACAGGCACCCTTATTTAACTACTAGGCTAAGATCCTAATGGTTACATATCCAAAAGATGCACATCAACTGATTTTTGAGCCTTTGAAATCAAGAACTCAGCACACTAACCATTAAAAAACAACAGAAAATGAGCTCAAGAGAGCACCTACTTTTCTTATTTATTTCCAACATCAGCATTAGCCCAGAAAGCAAAAGGGTATGTCGGCCAGACAAAACAAGTAATAGGCCATAACATTGCCAAAGGAATGTCTTGCACCAAATTACAAATTGAAAGCCATAACAGGTTTAATATGAACCATAAGATAGAAAGAAAGAAAAAACCGACCAAAGTAATTCTACGTCTACCTGAAAAGGAAGCATAACTAATGGAATTATATATTAGTGGTGGAGTTTGAAGTGTTGGACAAAAATGGGGACTACAAGGACAAACCATTTAAAACCATATGATTATTGTTTTTCCACTTATTAACAATTTTAAACTACAACTTAAATTATTATTATTAAGATTACATTTTGGTCACTCAATTTCAAAAAGTTACAAAATGTTCACTAAATTACTTGAAAGTTTTCATTTAAATCATAAGGCTGTTAAAATCGTTGTTGTATGGTTTTCTTCGTTTGCACTACCTGCACCAATCGAAAGCTTTCCTTCCCCTTTATTCTACAGTTCAATTTTTTTTTAATGAAATTGCTTTGAATGTTACGAATATGCAAGTCAAAATCCAAATAACATTTTTATCCGATCTTCAACACTGGCCATCATATCAACTTGGATCTAAAGTATGTTCATCCACACATTACAAATATGCAAACCAATATCCAAACAACCTTTTTCTACAATCTTCGTCACTGACCGTCAGATCAATTTGGATTTAATATATGCTTTTCTACTCATCGATAGGTATTGATCCACTGTACCAATCATCCAATTGTCACTTAGAGTTCGCTAGCCAAACCATTTAAAAAAATTAACAACCAAATGACTTTAACAAAAACTTTTAAACAATTCAATGACCATTTTGAAATTTTTTGAAGTTAAATGATTAAAACACAATCTTACTAATAATTTAGTGATATTGGGTGTACTTTACCCTAAAAAATGAATACCAAAAAGATTCATGTACTATAGGGTTAAAAGTAATTTAGTACCTTTCAAAATAAAGAGAATAATTTAATCCATGTACTATTAGAATGTGAGCAAATAAGCACAATTGACCATCCTGTTAACTATATTCATTAATAAACATTTGATTAATTATACTTTTAACCCTTCAACATTATATAATTATTAAATTTAGTTCTTTTATTTTAATTCCCAAATTTTATAATCGTGTGTGACCCATTAAACTTCCAATTATGTTGATAACAAATATAATATAATTATATCATGAACCTAATTATCAAAAGAGTCAAAATTATTATTTTTTTGACAAAGCCTTTCAGTGTTCAATACTTATATTTGATCGGTCCACCATATATTTCTAGAGCCTTTTGTGTTGATTTTACCTAACCAAAATCTGGTTTCTACCCAGCCTTGTTTGTCTTGTTGTTAGCCGACGATGCCCTGCCCTGACCTTTTGCCAATTTGAAATACATTGCCAAATTTGTGCAATGGGCTACCAGTTAGGACACAATAATTCGTTTACCCAAAAATGTAACTGTTACGTTTTTTCCATAGCTTCCAACTACAAATCATGAAAAAAATTTCCCAATCGAGCCCCTCAATTTCATAGCCGAAGGAATTTCGCAAATTCACACTAACCTGAGACAAATAAAAATCCAATTTTACTCGGGAAATAGATGACTTGGCTCCAAACTAATGTCGCCATACTACAATCCCGAAGAATATGAATGATATCTTCTGTAGCTGCACCGCACAACATACAAGCTGCTGACTTAGTGAGACCTCGTCGGAATCTTTCAACATTTTCCATGAGTCTCTCAAGCATCGCAACCCGTAAAAATCGCTTTGCTCTTTGAGGGTCGTATGATTTCCAAAGTAATTTCCTCTTACCATCCTTAAGATTCCATGATTGTTCAGCCTATAATTGATAGGCCCCAACAGTAGTTAATTCACCATCCTTAGCCCCTCATCAAATGAATTTATCATTACCCCCATCGACATCAGGGGAATATGATTTGTCGTAATTTGATATGTCAAATTAAGATCTCTTGAATACTTGATGAGCTTGCTTTCAAGTAATTTACGAGTCTTTTTAATATATATTTTTTAATAAATTTTTAGTTTTTAGTGTTAATGATAATTTTTCTTATATTTTACCTCTTTTGAGATTCAAATAGGCAAAACTATGTCATTAAGAATCTAATGCTTGATTTGAGTTACGTAGAGAGATGATTAAAGTCAAACATCAAGAAGGACACGACAATGATGTCAGGATGTCGCGACACTGAGCCTCCATCACCTCAGGGGAGCAAGCCTTTAACGAGAAAACAACTTGGAGCAATCTGTCGAGGATGTCGCAACACTCAATGTGTTGTGTCACGACACTAGGTGTGTTGTGTTGCAACACCAAGCTCGAAGTTGTGACTCTCAACCTTCAAGGTTGTGATACCACTGCTAATGGTTGAAGTGAAGGAGCTAGGGCCACTGTCGAGATCGAGAACCCCTAAAGCTAATATCGTGCCCACTGCCACAAATGTCGCGACACTGAAGTTTGATGAGTGAAAAACTACAAGGGCATTTTGTGTCCAAACAAGCTTAAGTCACTTTTCATTTAAAGGGTTTAATTGTTAATGTTAGGTCAAATACTTTTTACCTATAAATACTATCTTATATAAACTATTTGGGTGGCTAGAGGCTAGTGGAGAAAATTAGGTTAAACATTAGATAAGTTTTACTCTTCTTTTCTTAGTATAGGATTTCATTTTTCTTTTATCTTATTTTTCTTTTCTTTTTTGTTGTAGCAGTTTTGTTTCTTCATTTTTGTTAGAACATTGCAGATGGAGATAGATTAAGCTCTTGCGCTTCATCGAATTTTTATCTATTAACTAGTATTTCCTCAACCCTTATCTTTTAGATTTATGTGTACTACGTGTTTGCTAAAATGCTTGTGTGGAATTTGAGCTTAATCATGTGTTGAATGGTTTTATTAGTTGATTGATAAGTGGGTTACTTAACTAAATTAATATCTATGCCTTTATTAATTATTTGTTCAATTGTATTAAATTGCATATTACAATAGAATTGACATCTCTAGTGAAATATTTAGATAGATGAGACCGACATGAGACTTTATCATGTAAGATTTTGATACATTTGTGCCGAATAGTGAGACCTAGAAGAGAGCTATATGCTTAAGTAAGACCGAGAGGAGAGCTTAAGTGATATCTTTTAATTTAGGATAAGACTAAGAGAAGATTTTTAGTTAAGAGTGACAAACAATATAATCATCATATGCTTATTAGCTTAGTTAGTAAACCATGAATCATTCTACCATCATTTCAATCCATTTGCATTGTTTCTGGTAAAAAGAAAGAAAGAAAATTTGATATTTTTATTTTTTTAAATTTAAATATAGCTTAAATATTATTTTATTTGGTTGCACTAATAATTTCTAACTCAACTAGATTAATAATTGTTTAACTCATAATTAATTTGATAAATACAATTATCAATTTGACAATCCCCATTTTTTGAATATAAAGACAAAATGCAATTCAACTTTTATAGGCTTAAACCGACGTAATTCATAGATTCTGATGTACGTTTTCAAATAGAATCTCTCGAAGTTCTGTTATTTTTTTGGTGAATTATAATAACAAGTTAAAACTCGAACAATAAATGCGACTTACGCGACTCGAAACTAAATCACACTTGGGACGGTGAACAATCTTAATCATCAGACCATTACATGAGATTATTAAAGTTTCGTTATTATCATGGTTTGTAATGGCAATAAAACCATACAATGTCCAGCTGTCAGTTTTTTATTGGTCTATTTGCATATTCCCAAAATATCCCAAGCAGAGCCGATAGCAACTCCCAAAACCTTTGCATTTTGTCCTTTGTCACTTTTCTCCGTCGTAGATATCTAAGCAAAAATAAAAAATTAGGGTTTTAGAGAGAAGAGAAAACAAAGAGGAAGGAGTAAAACCGGGGGACCTGAATTTTTAGGGATTTTTTTTTGTAAAATTTGGTGTGAGAAAGATAAGATGGTGGCGGACAAAGGAAAGAAGGTGAAATTAACAGAGAAAGGAGAAGAAGAGAACTTTGAACAAATCGACAAAGACCTCGTCCTTTCCATTGAAAAGCTTCAGGAGATCCAAGATAAGCTTGAGAAGGTTCATTTTATTTTTCTGTTTGCATTTTACTATAATTTATATACCATCATATATATATATATATATATTTTAAATTACGGTTTATGAGAACTTCAAGAAAACTGCTAGTAGATTTGGATTTCATTTTGATTTACTGGGATAAATTGAATTCAAAGTTGTTTGAAATGATTTAAGTATCAACATTGTTGTAATTTCTATCATTGGCAAATAAAATAAATGTTAAAATTATTATTTTGTTAGTCTTAGTTTCTGTATCTGATTGCCTTATATGTTGATTATTTGTTGTATATATCTGAATTCATTGTTGAAAGCTCTAGTCTTTTAATTGTTCTGTTCCCCTTGCTTCCTGAATCTTCATTTTTGGGGGTATGGGGGTAGTAGGGGCTCCATTTCATGTTATTATGCCTTATTATGGAGAAGGTGATTTAATGTTGACGGATACGTTTGTTCCGTTTTGGTATAATTAGATTAATGAGGAGGCGAGTGAGAAAGTCTTGGAAGTGGAGCAGAAGTACAATGAGGTACGCAGACCAATCTACGATAAACGGAATGACATCATTAAGAAGATCCCTGATTTCTGGTTAACAGCTGTAAGTGATTCTATTTTTTCGTAATAATTTAGTTGACCTTTTCTTATTGCTTTCTCCATGTTTTAGAATCATGTTTAGATTCACAGGCCTTCTTGATGTGCAGTTCTTGAGTCATCCTGCTCTTGGTGATCTTTTGACTGAAGAGGATCAGAAGGTTTAAAGTTACTTCTCTCCTAAAGTGAAAACTTTCATCCTGTTCATAGTTTACTTTGCAAAACTGATTTTTGGTTTATATTTTAAACGTAATTCTGGATGTTTCCTTGTTATGTAATTTTATTTTATTTTATTGAATAATCTCATTGTAAATTTTGATCATATCTGCTCTTTTTTACACAATACCTAGAATTACCCATAGCCCCTCCCCAGCCCATAAATAGGAGGATAATGCGCTTCAGTGCACTCAAACTTATGTCCTCTTGCATTAGCTATAATGACTATGCCAATCGAGCGAAGATTCAATCGGCTCTTGTTATGTAATTTTAGATGTAACTGTTGTCTTAGTTCTTCATCTAATTATTTTCAACTATTATTACCTGGTAGATATTCAAGCATATTACTTCACTTGAAGTGGAGGATTTTAAAGATCTGAAATCCGGGTACTCTATTTCATTTGTAAGTTCTTTCTTGTTCCTTTTCTTACCTTTTTTGTAGGAAACTGAAACTGCTCTTACTTTCTTGCACTCCACTGGTTGGTAGTAGAAACATAATTCATCTCTAATCTGTCTTGATGGCTTGCTGATTGAATTTGATTATAATTTCTCAGAACTTCAATCCCAATCCGTATTTTGAAGATTCAAAGCTTACAAAGACCTTCACCTTCCATGATGAAGGAACTAAAATTACTGCCACCCAAATCAAGTGGAAAAAAGGCATGGTGAGGGCTTATCCTCTTTTGATGGCTATTCTTCTTCTAGTTATCTGTTTCCCTTGTATGTTATAAATTACTCTCCTCCAATGTTAAGGGCTTGCCAAATGGAGTTAATCATGAGAAGAAAGGAAACAAGCGGCAACTTGCTGAAGAAAGGTTTGTTTATCATACCTGTCAATTAATTTTCTGTCTTAGAACTTCATAACATAAAACTCAAGATTAGTTTATTTAATATCTTCAGGTTGTAAAATGTTGTAATTTCGGTATTTTCGGCATCATTTTCTCAATATTTGTAATATTTTCATTTTTTGTATTCTAAAATAGCCTTTTTATGGTAATATAATTTATTTTACAAGTTATCTTCTGTTTTTTTGAGCCAAGCAAAGCGAGATTCAGTTTCCTTTTTAGTGTTCTATACATGTATTATGTGTTATTTGGTCCTGGTCTAGTTACTCTAGTAAAGCTTTGGTTACTGCAATTTCTTGGCAAATATTTTATTATGTACTTGTAAATGCTTTGTATTTATACATACTTGTTAGGTTCTTTGAAGTTGCATTATAACTTTAATTCGCAATTGTAAAGTCCACATCCATTTATGCCTCCGTGTTGTATTGATTCTTTAATTCTTGGTCATGCTTCCAATTAGCTCTATATTATACTAATTTGGTTCACTTGTGAATGCAGTTTCTTTACCTGGTTTACTGATGCTCATCAGAAAGATGACATGGATGAAATTCATGATGAAGTAAATTTTCTCTGCATGCACTATCTATCTGTAGACTTCTACTTATTTTCTAACAGAGCTGATCTAAACTTTCACCTGATAAACATTACAGGTAGCAGAGATTATCAAGGAGGATTTGTGGCCCAATCCACTCGCTTATTTCAACAATGTAACTTCTTGATCTTCTGGCTTCTTCCCCTGATTTTGTTATATACTTGTTGTTTGATCAGTTTTGCTTCCTGTGCTAATTGTTTTTGTCAACTTGAGCAGGAGGCTGATGAAGAGGATTTTGATGGTGATGAAGAGGTAAAACCCTTGTTTTGAAGCTTTTTGTTTCTGTGAAAAACTTAATACATGTATTTCATGTACCGTTTTTACTAGATTTTTTTTTTCTTTTCAGATAAAAATTGCATGGCTGTAGGTTTTGGTGTTTTTTTAACATTTGTTCTGTTTGTTTTTCTCCAATGATTGAGTACTATTTTTATCTAGATATGTTTTGGGGGAACTGGGAACTATACTTACTAGAGTTTCTCTTCCAGTTTAAATGTGAGTTTATCAATGGAACCAGGTTTTGGTAATAACAAAAATCAGAATATTGACAAGAATGGTATCCTTTTCCTGCTAGTATATGGTGATCAGGATTTAATTACTCATTCCTTTTGCTCAGGTGGTTGTAAATTAAGCTGACATGCGTCAGCTATACTTGCAAGAGCCTGCTGTTTTGTCTTGCTTGTTAGACTCTATTTAGCTGGTTCTTCTAATAAGTATTTTACTAAGTTATTGAAAACAGTTTACTTTATGTTGTAAATTATGAATTCACCTCTTCATAATGGCATTACATTAACCCACAGCATTCCAACTACTTTACGGTGTAGAGTATGCTATAATGTGCTGGTTTCTTTCGATAAAATTCTTGCATTGGTTGTACTATGTGGAATAAACCAATTGGATTATGTGAATATACTAGCATGCCAATGTTTGTCATATTAGTGCTAGAGAAGTCATTTGAATCAAGATAGAGGATGTAGATTCATTTTCGTACAACAATGTGTTTTATGTTTTTGGCTTAGGGTACATGAATGCATTAGAAAGTGGGGGAAATGAGGTCTATATTACAACAATGGATATATGGATCATGTCTTGTGTGCATACTATTTAGATTATGTCGGATCAGCTTAACTCTACAACTCTCTACCTGATTCAACATTTTTAAACCATACATTGGATGAAGAAGCAATTTGAGCTTGCAGTTGGCTGGTGTATGATAATATAATTTGAGATAAGGTAATTGTTTGAAATTCATTTCATGTAGAGAAAGATTAGTTATGAGGTGAATACTCATTGACCAAATTAAAGAGTCAGGTCACAGAATGAAGCTGCTAATAGTTTGGTATATTGATTGATGAAGTCATTGATTTAGTGGTGGTATAAAAGAAAGTGGGGGAAATGAGGTCTATATTACAACAATGGAAGTTTTAATTTCTGAAAGCATTAGATGCCTTTTCTTTTTATTCATAGTGAATACTTGCATCTAGGTCTTCTTTTGTTCCTATTTTCTGTGAATTTGTCTGACGGAACAGCATTGTGGTCAAAATGCTAATGGCTTAATGATCTATTCTATATTTAAAGACTAAAAATATCACTATCGAAATTTTGTAAGTTACATATACTCATCAGGTTGATGCATTATGTTTAGATCATTTACCTGTACATTCTTAAAGTCATTAATGTCTGTCTACTGACAGGGAAGAGATGATGACGAGGATGATGATGATGATGATGATGAAGATGACGACGATAACTAAATTCGCTGCTGGCCTTTGCTTACCTTGGTTTAAGTAAGCACTTAGTGTAAAGTTGTGTCCTAGATGCTGTTGTTACGGGGAGGATAACCAAATTCAAGATAGCTTTCTTTGCTTTTATAAGCAGCTGGCATTGACTCATTTATCCTTGCCCATATCTTTTGGTCCTTTTTTCAGGTTTTCCTCCCTGCGGGTGTCATGAAATTTTCTACATCATTATTGGAGTTCGGGCCTTCATCTATAGTTTTGTTTAATTAGAAGAGATAGGTTGTAGTTTTGTTTAATTAGCGTGTAAAATGAAGAATAGATTATATTTGTTTACAAATGTGAATTTATCAATGATTAATTTGTGATATATATTGGTGACGTTTAATGCATATGGCTAATAGTTTTTCCCTACTTATTGCATTTCTTTTTCAATTTGATTCAATCAAGAGTATTCTTTTCACGAACCATTTGGTTGAAATTTGAAGTTGAAAATTTTTAGTTTGATTTTTATTTGAAGTTGTAAGTTTTGATTTTTTCGATTAAAGCTGTTTATTTAGTAAAAAGTCATCTAATTTTTATGTTTGTTTTCAAATTTGATTTCATCTAAGTTTGAGTTTGTAAATTTTAAAATGCTTTGTGACTTTAATCATTTAATCAAGCATCATGATATTTGAATTTTACTTGTACAAGTCTGACTTATTCGTCAGCTTGTTTCAGCTTAACAACAATTAACTCAAATTTGAGTTTATTGTAATCGAAAACTCCACCAGTTACGTGTATGATATCAGTCGAATAAAAAATTCGGTTGAGTATCAATTGACTTGTGAATTGATATCTATTGATTGAATCGAGTTAAAAACTTGTTGAATTGGTTCTTTAATATTTAATTTTTTTAATGATATATTTGATTGAATCGTATGAATCTAGTGAATTGATGGTTTGATCGGTTCAATTATTAGTTTAGTTCTAAAAACTTTAAGTATGGGTTTTTCAATTACCATACATCCACTTTTTCATACAAAAAAAAAAAAAAAAGGAGTTGTTAGAAATTTTTAGAGTCTTGGTGGGTGTGAGTTTAAAATAATCAAGGGGAGATAATGTCAGTCTAGTTAATATTTTGTAGTTCTGTAGTAGAGTGAATATAAAAAAAGGTGTCTAGCCAACTCACACCAAGACAGTTAAAAAGACAAAAGTAGGTGGTTGATTTTGGAGTTGCTTGAATGGTGTCTTTTTATACAAAATGTCCTCCTGTATGAGAGTGTCTCGATTCAAAACAAAGCTTGGTTTTCCTCATGGCAGAGCCCTTGATTCCCACTGTAGATCTCTCACCTTTCACCAAAAATGATGAAGATGGCAAGAAAAAGGCCATGGAAGTCATTACCAAGGCGTGTTCCGAGTATGGGTTCTTCCAAATTGTGAACCATGGTGTCCCCATAAACTTGCTGCAACGAGCCCTGGAGCTCTCCAAACTTTTCTTTGATTATCCTTCTGAAGAGAAACTGAAAAGCAGTCCAGCCTCAAATGCACCACTTCCTGCTGGTTACAACACACAGCCCCAACAATCGCCTGACAAGAGTGAGTATCTATTGATGTTTCCACCAGGATCTACCTTCAATGTTTTCCCTCAAAATCCACCTGATTTCAAGTATGTTTCTCTCTCTATATATCTAATCCTGATCATTCTCGATCTCATTTCTATTGTTAAAAATTAGTGTAATTAATATAATAATTAAACAATTACATGTGGTGTGACATGTGTATTTAAAGATTAATTTTTAATCGTTAAAATAGATAAAAAATTTAATAAAAATAATTAATTTACTCTTTGATCCAAGAGATCAACTTGTCTATTTTTTTGAATAGCAAGACAAAATATAATTTAACTCTTAGGGTGTTGTTAGTAATTTTATCATATATATATATATATATATATATATAAACCTCATCTTATGTGATTTGATTCATTGGCTTTGGTAGACAAGTGTTGGAAGATGTTTTCTCCAAGTTGGCAGAAACAGGTCTACTTGTGGAGACGATTGTGAACCAATGCGTGGGTCTCCCTCCTAATTTCCTCAAAGAATACAATCATGATCGGAGCTGGTATTTCATGGTAGCACTTCGTTACTTCCCAGCTTCTGAATCTGAGAACAATGGACTAACAGAACATGAAGATGCGAATTCCATCAGCTTGGTGTTCCAGGACGAAGCAGGTGGGTTAGAAGTTCGTAAGGATGGGGAATGGATCCCTGTCATCCCTGCAAAAGGCACATTAGTGGTCAACATAAGCGATGTTATTCAGGTAATACAACATCACTTATTTTTCTTTGTGATTCCTACATCTTCTTCACTCACCATTAAATCTATCCATGGGCCTAACCATGTCCCCACACAGGCCCATCTAAAAAACTTTTTAATGTTAAAAAAATGATTAAATTATTAAGATATTTTATATTAATTTTTTAGTATAAATTTAAATTAAATGAATTACGCGGTACATCAAGGTGAGTTACTTGTATATGTTTATTTTTAATCAAAATTATCGGATTAAGTCGATATTTTTTAAATTTACTGGAATATGTCAGCTTTGGAGAGAGAGAGTATGAAAACGTGTTCAGTTGGACGCGTTTTCAGTAAATTTTGCAGGAAAATGCTTCCAGCTTGACGCGCTTTCTTGTTGAGTCAACAAAACGCGTCTAGTTGGACGAAATTTCGGATCCCAAACTCTCCCTGTAAAATTATCCTTCAACCCGGAATTGGTTAAATATCTTGCGACTCAACAGGAAAGAGCGTCTAGCTAGACGAAATTTCGAATCCTAAACTCTCCGATTATCAACCTCCTATAAAATTATCCAGCACCTCGAAATTGATTAGATATCTCGGGACTCAACAAGAAAGCGCATCTAGCTGGACGAAATTTCGAGTCCCAAACTCTCTCATTATCAACCTCCATGTAAAAGTGCCCCTCACCTCGAAACTGACTAGATATTCAGATAATATTTTAAAAAATATGCACACTTTTTTAGCATATTTACTCGTTCTTTTAGGGGTAAGCAAAACTCGATTTGATTCGAAGAAATTGAAAAAAATTAAATTTTGAGTTATTCGAGTTAATTGGAATAAGTAATTCGAGTTTGAATCGAGTTGAATTTTACAATTCGAATAATTTAGAATAACAGATTGATGTAAATATCCTTTTGATTTCTATTAATTTTGAAAATGAACAAATTGATTTCTCTCTAAACAAAAAATTAAAAAAAAAGTTACATAAGTAATTTTAAAAATTTCAAAATAATTTTAAAAATTTAAAATATTTATAAAAATTCTAAAATTGGATTAAATTCTAAGAGTCCTAACTTCATAAAGTACAATAATCAAATTCTAAGACTTTTAACTTCTCTTTTTTTACCTTCGTACATAGTAACCATCTTACTCTTTTAATAAAAGACTTTAGTTGCTAATACACCTGTTCATGGGCCGAGTTTCCCATTCAGGATCGAAAGCTAGTTTGAAATTTGAGAGAGTTTGAGTAAAAATATTACGCTCAGAAATGGGCTCAAGCAAAAAAATTAGACCAATTTAAAATATGGGTTGGACTTGAGCTTGAACATTCAAAGCCAGAACTTGACCCAACTTGACGCGACCCGTTTTAAGTTTATAATATTTTTATATTATATTATTTTTATATATTAATATAATTTAAAAGACATTAAAAAAATAAACCTATATTAAATATATAATACTACTCTAATGTAAACATTTAAAAAAAATTTAAAATGACTATATAAAAAATTTTCAATAAATAAAAAAACTTATAAAATTATTAAATATTAAAATAAAATAACATAAATATTTAAAAAAATTAAAAACTAATATGGACGGTTTAAAATGGGTTTGAGTTAATCTTTTGCAAATATGAGCGGGTTTGAGCAAAATTTTAGAACTACATTTCGAGTTGGGCCGAGCTTTGGCAAGCATAAAATATGTTAATATCATGTTTAGGTCCGACCTGAACCCGATCCGATCCAGCCTGGCACATGAACACCTCTAGTTGCTAATGCTTTCTGAACTAGACCATAATGATTGTCAAATTTATTGAATCGGAAATTGATGGAAGTAATGGTTCAAAAAGGTATTGAGCTACTATACTTTAAAATTGATATATTAATAATGAATTTTTTAACAATCTTATTATAAATTCTGATAATATCTGTTTTTTTAGATAATGTTTAGAGCTACTATACTTTTTTCTTAACTCAAAAATAGAAAGATAATAGGCTTTAACGCATTTAAACTCACATTTTTTTGCGTTGATGATAATAAACATGTTAATCGAACTAACAGTAAAAATTTTAAAACTCTACAATTAAGATTTAAAAAATATAAGTACGTGAAAAAATAAATGTTAAATATTAAAAAATAATACATATGACAATATTTAAATATTGCTTTCAATTAAAAATTTACAAACAGTATAACATGATGAAATTTAAATTTGAATCTATTAAATATTATGTCTACTTAAATCATGTTAGGCTTTTGTATCTGGTGGAATCTTTTTTATTATTTTTCCAAGTGGTTTTACTGGAGGAGAATTTTGACTGACAAGTCTAAATTTGGAGTTGGTGTGAAATTTATTTATTTTATTTCATGGTATATACATAAAAGAAAGGACACAAAAACTGTAAATCAAAATTAAATAAAAAAGAAGTTTAAAAAAAGGTCCAAAATCAGAAATATAAGTAGAAATAGGGAATCCCAAAGTCGGGAAGAAAAGGCAAAAATGAAATAATTACTGGAATGAGATGGGTCCCTCCCTATCTAATAATCTTTCCTTTCACAGAGAAAAGAAATACTAAAAAAAAAAAATTGACTTGGAATGGGGTCCCACCTTGGCCACCACTGTCTTTATGGATTGAATGATAAAAAAGAGCACCTCACGTGGAGTCTGAACCAAAGGGGCTGTCCTGTCCAACCACTGATCACAACTTATTTAAACCAAACTAAATTCCAACTTCTCTTTTTATTTTTATTTATTCAATATTATTATTTCCTCAACTTACCTTATAATTATATATTTTCAGTTTATGAAAACCCCATTTCTTTTGTTAAAAAATATTTGCTTTTTAAAGCTCACCCCCATATCATTCCCACTCATTATCTTTGTTGCTTAAAGCTTGCCCTCTTCCCTTATCTCTTTCTCTCTTTATCTGCGTCAAAACACATGAATTCTCAAGGGAATTCTCCAGGGAAAAGAGATTTTGATGGGAAATTATAAAAACAAAAAGCAAATTAATTCAAAATACTCCCTCACTGTCATCCCCTCTAAATCATTTTTACTCTTAAAGAAACAAAGATCGAAAGACCCACCAAAAGAATAAATTACAAGATTTTCCGATCCCCTCCCCCCAAGAATACCATTAGAGAAACGACCTATTACTTTCATGGTATCATGGAAGGAGGAGGAAGTGATGATCATCAACTCCATCACCATCACCTCCACCAACAGCAGCAGCAGCAACACCGCCCTACTTTCCCATTCCAATTACTTGAGAAGAAAGAAGACGATAACCAGCCTTGTTCTTCCTCTTCTTCCCCTCCTTTCCCTTCCCTTGTTCCACCTTCTTCCTCTTCTTCATCCTCTGCTGATCAACCCATCACGAGTCGTTCCATTTCAAGCCTCCAAATCTCGCCGGAACCTTTTAAAAAACCACCCCCTAAACGTACTTCAACCAAAGATCGACATACCAAGGTCGACGGACGTGGCCGTAGGATCCGAATGCCAGCTCTTTGTGCAGCCAGGGTTTTTCAACTCACTCGTGAACTAGGCCATAAATCTGATGGTGAAACCATTGAATGGCTACTCCAACAAGCTGAACCAGCTGTGATCGCCGCCACTGGTACTGGAACTATCCCAGCAAACTTCACTTCCCTCAACATCTCCCTCCGAAGTTCAGGCTCAACCTTGTCGGTTCCCTCTCAGTTACGATCCTCAGGTTTCAACTCCAACTTCTCTATGCAACAACGTAGAAGTCTGTTCCCAGGAATTGGATTAGAAACAACCCCGACATTCGTTAACTTCCAATCAAGCAGTAACTTGAATTCCATGTTCCAAGCTAAGCAAGAGTTGCGTGATCATAATAGTTCTTCGTTGGAAATATCGGCAAATGAAGAAAGTAGTCTAGGAAGGAAGAGAAGACCCGAGCAAGATTTATCTTCACAACATCAAATCGGGAGTTACTTGTTGCAGTCAAGCACCGGCGTGATTCCAGCAGCAAGTCACGGTCAGATTCCGGCTAATTTTTGGATGGTAACTAATTCTAATAATCAAGTAATGAGAGGCGACCCTATATGGACGTTTCCTTCCGTGAATAGCAGTGCTTTGTATAGGGGCACTATGTCTAGTGGATTGCATTTCATGAATTTTCCAGCTCCGATGGCGTTATTGCCAGGCCAACAATTGGGTTCAAGCGGTGTTATTAGTGGCGCTGCTGCTGGTGGTGGTGGAGGAGGAAGTACCGGCATAAATGCTGAAGGACATTTAAATATATTAGCTGGATTGAATCCTTATCGGCAAGTATCCGAATCACAAGCGAGCGGGTCTCATTCAAACAACGACGGCGGAGGAGGTGCAGGTGGTGGTGGAAGCGCCGGCGGCTGCGATAACCGACATGATGCAACTAGTCATCAGTCGTAGAGATGATCAATACCACCATGCATCGATCATCTCTTTGCTTGTTTCGATCAGTTGTGTAGTTTGATGTGTAACACACGTGAGGTTTGATTGTTGTTTCAAATAACAAAAAAGAAGAAAAAAATAACACAATTTGGTTTTCATTACTGCCAAAAAAGGTCCAATTTTTTCTTTTCTTGGAGTGATTAATATGAGCTTCTTTCTAGGTTTCGGGAGAAATAGAAGACACCATTTTTAACATTGGTGCCGTTTCGGCTGAAAAGAGTCTCAATTTTTTAGGTTTTTATATTTATTTTTGTTACATTTCAGCATTTTTGTTTGTGCAAATAATTCTTGGAAGTGGCCAAAAAAGCAATTCTTAAGCCTCATTCGATGGACGATACGTTTACCTATTGTTAGTGTAAAAACAATAATGACAATAAAATTAAATATTATTACAATAACGTAAGGCAAAAAAAAAAATTAAACGCACCGAACTAAAAACCCTAAACATTTTTAAAGGCTAGTTAACGCATAAACGAGTAATATTAAACGTTATCCCTACTCCATCAGTGGACAATATTTCTTCAAGTTCTTTTGGAGGGTTGTCGAGGAATTTAATGCCTAGATCATCAAAAAGATCCTTTTTAGAGAGGCAGTCGGCAACCCTATTGATTTCATTATAAACATGTCGGATTTGGATTTTCCGTTGCCTAACTAAAAAAATCTTTAATGTTCCTGCCACTATTGAAGTCCTTTCTATTAGGAAGCATGATATTGTCCACTTCGACTAGCACCTTCCCCAAAGTTCTGCTTGGACTACAGAGCAAAGCCTGCCATCCATGCGTCGTTGTGATCTCTAAGTAGGCTACTAGCTGCAGTGATATTCTTCGAAGACGAGACTGCACCATCTGTATTGAGTTTGGTTCATCCCAAAGGTAGTTTAGTCCATGATATCTGTCTCTCGGTCTTTCTGTTCCTTTCCTCCTGGAGCATCCAGCATGTACCTAGCAAACATCAAACAATCCGCAATTAATTTATCCAGAAAGTGCTACGAATAGGTGCAGGAAGAAGCCTTTCCCAAACACTTCGTGCCATAGAACAATCTCTTAATGCATGGATTACTAATTCGAATTCTTTTCCGCAAATGGAGCAGCAAGGATGGTCGGACATTCCTCCTTTACATTGCTCCGTATTAGTTAGTAATTGGCCTTGAAGAGCTAGCCATAAGAAGCTCATTATCCTCTATGGGCCTTTGAACTTCCAAACTTCCTGCCATTTTTTGCCCTTTAGATTCCACTAGTTCCTTTAAGTGCCTACAAGCCTTGGCCACTCTGATGTTCCCATCTTGCATTCTTGCCAGTACAGAGAATCCTTATCAGCCTCTTCCATAGGAGGATATGTGTCCCTGAAATAGAAAATAATATAGATAAATCAAGACATTGTTCAAACTAATTCTACTTCTAACTCCCATATGTTTTAACCATATTTGTGACGAGATCTATCTACATGATGAGATGAGCATTTGCAAATTCTAATTAGAGGGAGGATCTTTGTTAACCAATTATAATGCCAAAATTGATTTGAGTTGCTATTCTTGATGGATCAAGTCGCATTAGCCTTGAGGGCTTCCCAAACTCTCGACACAAACATCTAGAGAAAAGAACACTTTCGTCTAGCCGATTTTTGGTAACCAATTATCATGCTACAATTGAACTGAGTTATATTGCATGGACTAAGCCGTATTAGCCTTGAGAGTTTCCCAAACTCTAATAAGATGGACATCTGCAAACTCTAATCAAATGGAAATTTTTGATGGACTAAGTCGTATTATTCTTGAGGGTTTCCCGAACTCTTGATAAGGACTTCTAGAGAAAATAAAACATTTGTTTAGCCCATTTTTGGTAACCAATTATCATGCCAAAATTGAACCAAGTTATATTTGTGGACTAAGCAGTATTTAACCTTGAGGGTTTCCTCAACTATAATCATATGGCAATTCTCGATGGACTATGGCTTTGTTTAGTAGTGCTTTTTAAAATCACTTTTAAACCAAAAGCAATGTTAAACAAACAATTTTTGAAAGAAATTTTTGGCTTTTCAAAAGCAATTTTCCTCAGATGAGAAGTTAAAATTTTTAGCTTTTCCATCTCAAAAGCACTTTTGACAGCTCAATTACGTTTTCACCCTTCCAACACATGGTACTTTCTCTTTTTTAATTAATTACTTAAAAAATATTTAAAATTTATATTTCATATATTAAAATACTAATAACAAAATATAATAAATTATTTTCTATATACTTATTAAAATATCATAATATTAACTAATTTGAACATTATTTAAATGTTTATTTATTGCTTTATAACACATGTTTAAAATGGACATTTTATTTATCAAAAGTACTTTTTGATAGCTATACTAAACACTTCAATCTCAAACCAAACTTTTCAAAAGTATTTTTCAAAATCACTTTTCCAAAACACTTTTTAAAAGCACTTCTCAAAAATAATACTAAACTAGTCTAAATCGTATTAGCCTTGAGGGTTTCCCAAACTCTCGATAAAGTCTTTCAAATAAAAGAACACTTTTGACTAATTATATTCGTGGGGAATTCATCTTTGATTTTGTATGTGCTTCTTAAATTTGCACCCAATACGCATTCAACTTAGTAATAAAATGGAAACTAAGTTTGAGCTAAAAAGACATATAATGGGTCCTTAAATCCCTCAATTAGTATAAATAAACATCAAGAGAGAGGGTGAATTAGTGATTAAATACTTTAAGCAAAGATGGTAAATACTAAAAATTTAAGAACTCAGTGGTTTGTTCTCAATTGCTTACTTCCACATCTTAGCTTACCATAATTAAAGATTTCCTAAATTCACTAGATTTGAACATTTTAAGGACAATGTTTAACCTTTACTTTACAATCTCTATCTTTTCACAAGACAACATAGGATCGTTTCCTCTTAAAATTTTCTATCCAAAATCTTAAGTCAATTCTCACAAAATTGAGAAATAAAGTTTGGAAAAGATTATCACCTCTAGAAGGTTGATATACAATACTTAAGCACTCTCACACAATAATACAACACTTGAAAAATGAATAGCATCTTAACTCACACGTGTGTACAAGAGAAAATGAGAATAATAATAAGAAGAAATGATTGGAATTAAGCTCTTTATGTTTATGCACTTGTTTCTTAACTTGTCCTGATTGTTCTTGTGCTCCATTTATATCCTCTCATGGATTAATAGTTGTTTGAAGATGTTAGAAGCAAATTGGAGCCGTTGGAGTTTTTAATTGCAACATTAATTGCTTTTTCGCAGTACCCAAGCCAGATACATGGGTCTGATTCCTATGGTAAAAAAGTGATTGTTGGAGTCGCGAGCACCGCACCTTACCTGGGAGGGGTGTGGTACCTGAGAGACAAAATGCTTTGAGGAATTAGTTGAGGTGCGATTCCTTTGAAGGAGTGGTGAGGTACCGTTGTCAAATTTTAAAATTTGTTTTTTTTTTTTTTTTTTGTAAATTTATAAATCTCAAACCAAAGAAAGTTTTTTGAGACTCAAGCATCTCATTTAGCTTTTGTTGCCCCATATAGAACATAGAAAAAGAGTCATGCAAGTTCTTGTTCTTTAGGTTCAAATCATTAATATGAACGCTTTACTATATGTACAAGTTTATTATATTCAATAATTAAAATATATTAAATTATTTTACATGAAGCTTTTTAATTTTAAAAGTATTTCCAAAAAGATATAAGTAAAAAATTAAAAATAATAATAATTGAAAAATAATAAGCGAAAAATATATTAAAAAACAATTCAAAAAAATAATATGTGAATTAAAATTATTGTAAGAACTAGAGTTTTATTTTAATTGAAAAGGTTTAAGGAATTTAAATTATAAACGAAATTTTCTTTTGTAAAAATGACTTAAATTAAATTTTAAATAGAAATTGCTTCCAATTTAAGAGTTATTTTAAAAATGACTTAAAATTATTAAGACATGGTCCAATAATTATATTAATAGTATAATGGATGAAGTGACCACATATTATAATTCTATGATTTCACATATTATTATTTCCTAAAATATATTTTTTACCTTATTTTATCATATATATTATATATGTATGTATGGACCCCTAGTAAATAATATTTTGTTAAAATATTTTAACAAACATCAGTTTATATAAAATATAGATTCATCAAAATATGGGTAAAAAATAAATTTATTCATATTGTATTAAATTATGACACACGTGAAAAATTATGTAAAAATATATTTATAAAAAAATTATATAAAAGTTAAATGAAATTTAATTGAGATTATAAAGTTAAAATTTTAAATCCTTTTTATTGATTTTATATAAAATTATAAAAAAAATTAAAAAATACATTAATAACAATCTAATGGTTTCAATTATTTTACTTAGTATGCAAGTGTCACATATTGAGATTTTAACTCTGGTCACGTGTGGTCTTAGGGTTGATTCCTATAACAACAAGCCTAATTCAGCTTTCGATCTTTGCTTGGGAATACTTAAACCATGACAAGCACAAGGGAGCACAAGAAAGAAAAAAAGAGTTTATACTTGAGATTATTTAATTTAATTTATTTGATATATTTAAATATTTTTTAAAAATATCATTAAATTTGAAACAGCACATCGAAACAGACCGCTATTGATACTAGTGCATACCAATTTTGGTAGATAAACGATACGTCCATCGGTACGGTACTAACTTGTAACGACCTGATTTTTGTCAGAGTCAAAAAACTTGATTCAAAGTTGAATTCCTTGAACTGAGCAGCTAAGTATTTCAAATCGAGAAATTAGCAAGTGGAATGTGGGATTAATAAATAGAATCAAATAATAATTAAATAAATTAAGTTGTTTTATAAATATTGCGGGGACTTGATTGGAAAACAAAGTTAATGGGAGCACTTGTTTGTTAATGGAGTGTTAATTACTTTATGTATCTTAGAGGGAGAGAGAAGATGCAAACATCATCTTCTCCATCTTTCCCAAACCAAAACAAAAAGGAAGAAAAGAAAACTTAGCTTATTGTTCTTCCATTGCCGTGAGCTTAATTGGGATGGTAAGTGGGTTTTTCTTGTAAATCTTTTTATGGATTATTGATATATGCTAGTAAATAATTACAACCCAAGCCATGAATTTAGAAATTGTTTAGTTTATTTAAAACAAACATTGATAGAATGCTTGAGAATGTTTGGGTTTAAAACTTCAGATTCATGCAAGCTAGTATGAATTAAGTGTATGGTGGAATAGATTCAAATTAAATATAAGTTTAAATTTATGTAGTTAATTTTATGTCATTAGAGACCAAATTGAGTAAATTGAAAGTTGATAAAAAATTTTGCTATAGAATGGAAGTACGAGGTTCTTAGTGATTAAATTCAAAGCTGGATTTCAAATCGATAATGAATATCGAAACATACGAACATTTTAAATAATAGGGTTTATAGGGACTAAATTGAATAAATACGTTCTAACAATAGATGCAAATCATTCTGGCACTTCAATGCATCACGTTTTGTGGAGTGTTAGGGAGGGATCAATGCATTTATGCTTGATCAACACTTTAATGTTTATTGTGGAATATTAAGGATTAAATTCATGTACTTGTACTTGTGTTTACATCCCGTTAATAATGCTATATGAAAATGTTTATTTTGTCATTTTAGTTATAATGATAACAAGTTATTCTAAAAATAATTTATTTTAATGTTATAACTATATTCTTGTTATTTAAATTATTTTTACATTTAAATTCATATTATGTTAGTGATCGGATAATAATTTTGAGATCATAAAATTGATGATTAAATCCATAAATATTACTAATTAATATTTAAAGTATAGTATTAAAGTAATTTTTTTTACAACCATAAATGATTTGGGTAAATAGGAGTGGGGGGTGGGGGCCAATGACCTTATCAGTTGTAGATGGTGGGACCCAGCTGCTGCTCATTGCCCAAACCGATGTATGATTGTCACTGACAAACAGGTGTATCCTTCCTCCTCCCTTTTTTATTTTTTATTTTTTATTTTTCAATTAATACGAAATTATTTTATTTTTTAGAAAAGAAAGTTCATAGTTACTGGCAGTGTGGAGATGGGTGGTGGGTATTAATGACCCTACTGAGGAAAAAATCATCAAAATCCATTAATCTGGACCGTTCAATTACTTTTTATTTTATTATTTCTTTGGTTGTCTGTGTTTTTGGGGCAACATTGAATGATTGGGTCTGAGCACTGTGCAGTGTGTTTTGAATATGAAAATGTGGAGTTCCATATTTAAGTTTTTATTTTCATTTAAATTTTGAAAATATGAAAAATGTGGACTTTGAAATTACTCAAAAAGAATTTTTGAAATTGGTTTAATTATTTTCTGGTAAAGATTAAATCAATTCAAGTTATTGAATAATTTAATCTTTTATTTAATTAAATTTTGAGTTTAATCGAGTTTTTTTCTAGTTTATTTTATTTGTCACTAATTTTTTTATTTGATTATTATTTTTATTTGGGTTAAAATGTGTATGTACTTTTGAAAAATAGAAATTTAGTCCATATGATTTTATTTTATGAATTTAATCTTTCTATTTTTTAGATTTTAAAATTCAGGTTTAACTGTTGATATTGTTATTTTTTAATTATATGGTTACCAAATGAGTATTTTTTTATTTAAAAAACAGCATAGCAACAAATTTAATAAAAAAAATTAACAGTGTTAACAATTTGATTTGAATTTTTGAAATCTAAAAAATAAAGAAACTAAATGACATAAAATAAAAATATAGATTAAATTTCTAATTTTTAAAAGGTATAAAAATTTGTAACATATTTTAACATTTTATTTTAGCTATGAAAGTTAGTTGATGAAGATAATGGAAGCAAAAGGAGGAAGATAATTCATCTCTATTCAAACAAAGAGAAGATAATGTATATGATTTATTTTGATGAAGTTATATCCCACACTACTTGTAGTCTTTCTAAGCATATACAACAAGTTTATATACAGAAGGCAATTTTGTGGGATTTATTGATTATATTTTCTATTTTTTGAGGAATTGTTGAAATGAATTTGTTTGATTTCATTGAGTGTTTAGTTTCTCAATTGCAATTAGTAAGGTAAATTGTGAGATTTTATGACAAATGTACTAGGGTGAGACTGCAATAATTCAAGTATTAGGATAGATTGAGTTTAAATCATTATTTGTATTATGAGTTTAGTAGAATTCTTTTTTGGGCTTCACCCCGACAAATGTAAATTAAGTTTAAACTGTGTAATCGACTTTCTATATTTATTCTCTCGTTTGTTCTTATACTTGAGCCAAAATTTGTGACTACACTGCATACCGTAACAAGTTGTCACAACTTACAACTCAATGTACTAATAATTGGTATCAAAGTTTTCCACCTAGTGTAATTGGTGAGATCCTATGTCTCGTTTTTGAGTAGGTAATCAACAATGGAGTCCATAAAAGAAGGCAGTTGAATTATAGGTCTACTACTTTTAGATGGACCCAATTATACCTATTGGAAAACTTGAATGAAAGCTTTTATCAGATCAATTGATAAAAAAACATGGTAAGTTGTATTGAATGGATGAGATCCTTCCCAATTTCAAAACCTAAAGCAAGTTGGACTGCTAAAGTAAAGGCTACAAACTACAATTCTAAAGTTGAATATGCTATCTTTAATGGTGTAGATAGACAGCAGTTAGAAGAACTTCCAGATGCGTCTCAGCATGAGAAGCTTAGAATATTTTGGAGACTACTTGTGAAGGAACTTTTTGAATTAAAATGTCTAAATTTATTTTATTTGACAGATTTTTTTTAATTTTATATTCGTTATTAGAATAGTGTCACTTGTCAAATCGAAAATTTGGGATGTTATAAAGACTAATGGATTAATTAATTGAAATAGTGTGCTTATTATTTTCACATATTATTCACTAAAGATTCAATTAATGGATTAATGAGTGTTATTTCCGTTACGACTAAAATCTAAAACTATACGTATAATATAAGCTAGTAAAGAATTTAACCTAACGGATTTAACTGTTACTGTTTGGGTCAAGACTGAAATTTCAAAATTCTAAAAAATGCAAAAACTACATTAATGAATTTTGCAAAGTACAGGGACTAATAGAAGAATTTAACCAAATATCTATTAGCAATACTGAAGAGAGCAGCTGCAGTTTTCTTGTTGCATCGCCTCAAGCTTTGGCTTTTACCAATTCAATAGTGATTGCTGCTGTCATTGATGGCCATTCACAGTCGCTGTTCAACAAAATTAAACTGTCATGTATATATTTATCTATGAAAAAGAAGAGCTATATAGTGAGTTGGTTTGCATGTAGTACGTCGAAGAGAAGACAAAGCATCTAATGAAGGTGCTGCAGTTGCTCGTCAATTCCTTCTTTTTATGCAATTCTTCAAGCTACAATAAATTACTGCAACTACATCCATAAAACCCCGGATTATGTTGCATTTAGAGCTCTTTTGGATGGACGATGCGTTTATCTGCGATCAATGTAAAATCAATGATAACATTAAAATTAGATACTGTAGCGTAAGACAATCAGCAGTAGCGGTGAGTTTACCTCTTCTCATGTTGGTGTTTCTCCATTCATATCTATTAGTGAGAAAGGAAGATAATTGAAGCTAAAGTTAGTATTTGAAGTGAGGAGCTTGGTGCTAGGTAAGTGCTCTTTAAATTTTAGGATAAACTACAAAAATAGCCACTTTTCTTTGCCTCAGATTACATTTTAGTCACTTATGTGTGAAATGTTACGTTTTAGTCACTTACATTATTGTTTTGTTACAAAGTGGTCACTCTGTCGTTAAATTTTGTTACCTTATTAATGACAATCCTATGTAACAGTCAAAATGAGTTTTAAATGCCAACTTGGATGTCCAATTAGGATGAAAATAAGTCTTTAATTAAATAAATTTAATTAATTTAAAATCTTAAATTAATTAAACCTTGAATTAAAAAATTATGTTTTTTTTTAATTTTTTTTTTCATTTTGACTGAAAAACTATTCTAAAAAAAAAAAAAAAATAGCCCCACTACTTTCAGAGTTTGAAACTTTTAAACTAGGACCCATATCCAACAACTTGAACATCTTCAAGAGATACCTCTTAACGGGCCAAACCTAATTAAGATGAGAAGCAGCCCAAAGAAGTCTCAAAATTTGGTATATTTATATCATTTTAATATATTTTATTAAGATTTTGGTAGATTAATTTATTTTTATTCATGATGTTCCATAATTTATTTATTTCATTTGTTTTTTTTATATTACCAATTAGTAATAGATGTATTATATTATATGTGTTTAATTGATTTAAATTACTATTAACAATAACATTATTGCAACCTACACCACAACTATAATTAAAGAAGATTATAATTATGAAAACGTAATATTTCATCTAACCTTAGTCATTTCATCCTTGAAAATAATTTTAAGGACTGAATCAAATTTTCTTAATTTTTAGGATTAACTTACAAATTCCCCACTATATTTTGTAATAAAAAAATATTAAATTTTTTTTTAGATCATTAAAATCAATATCTAGTGGTAAAGTTTTGTTTAAAAAATCAAAGTTGATGGAAAATTTAATTAAGATTTGAAGTTTAATGGTTAATTTCAATCGCATAAAGGTTGAATAGTATCTATATTCTTAAAATATAATTAAAAAAAATCAATGTTTGTACATATTTGAACTTTACAGAAAAGTTGCATTCTTTTGATATAATTAGTCAAATGCATCTTTGGATAAAGATAATTATTATAATTACTTCATAAATATATATATATTTCACTACCAAACTTCACCAAAGTAGTCAATTTGACTCAATTATGATATATTATATAAATTTTTATTTTCTATTTTCCAAAAAGTTCCCTCAATTTCCATATTGTTTTGGATCGTATTTTTACAAAAATTAAAACTACTATTTATTTTTGAGAAAAAAGACATTATATCCATTGAATGGCAAACACATTATACTGTCTTTGAATTATTGTTCACGAAAGGGTTAATCAATTCTTTTCCTTTTTCAGTACCTCCCGACTTGTCCTTAAACCGAATCAACTAACATAAATATGTTTTTTCGAGTAAAAAGTATCATGAAACCCTTTTATTAGGGGTCGGATTATATTTTATTTTTTTTATTCAAAAAATTTCATTAATTTCTACTATTATGTGATGGTGTATTATAATCTAATCGCTTGAATTAATCCCTCCACGTATAAAAATTTACTGTATGTTAAAAGTTCCAATTTTACTTGAATTAGTCCATCCATGTCGGCATAAGGCACATGTATCATACAACGTGTCACTATAAAATAAAATACAATTTAACTGTTAGTATACGAGAGCGTTTACGGTATTTATATCTAACTTTTTCTAGAATATTAATGTGAATTGATAGTGGGAGGTACGTGTCGATGCCCATAATCACATTTCCTTATCCTTAAGAATAAACCATGTTTATTCATACTCAAACTTTCTAATTCATTGCTAAAAAAAAAATGATTGTTGATGGGATGGAGATAAAAACAAGCAATCTTTTGTTGAAATCTTACTATACAAAGGGCCCTCAATCAAAATAAAATATATCTTCTTCTCCTTTTTACTATTTAACATGGATTATTATGGTTATAATCTGGACCTAATAATTTATGCAACCAGGAATTATTAAAAGGTGAAAGACTGTCCCACTCTCCGGCCCCGGCACCGCCGTGATTGGCTCTTTGCTACTACTCGTGTTATCATGTATTTAGCTAATGGCACGTGGGGTGACGGCTTAACATAGCTATTAACAATGACTTATTCCTTTATCACGAAAGGTGTTAGTATCAAAACTAACTATGAAATTTAATTTAACACACAATGTCATACCTTAATTTGGATTTAGTGAAAATCTACATATATATTTCAACCACGAAATTATAAGTGCGTAAATGAACACTGAAATTACGCAATTCGATTTTAATCAACATCTGCAGATCCTTACCCAAAGTAATGATCTATTATTTTTCTCATAGTACAACCAATAATTTAAATCCTAACATTGGTCTAACACTCACCAATTTAGAGACTCTCTTGATTGCTTACAGAAACAATGCACACATAAAACATTCCTCACTTGTGCTCTCTCAATCTCTCTTGGTTACCTTTAACCTAGACAAAACTTAAGTTTATAGCTTTGTTCACATAAGAGTCATATTCTAATCATTTGTCTATAAAGTAAAGCTAAAAATTAGCATAAGATAATAATTACATAAAAGTCTCGGTGTAATTCAAAATCTTCAATCATAAAAAATGACTTAATTTGTTCCGCAAGAAACCAATCTTCAAATCTTCAACTTCAACTCAATTGATCTTTTCATATTTGGAGCTTTAACTTGTCCAAATATTTTCAAAAAAAATTATGTCCACAAAAAAAATAATTTTTGTTTTAAAAATTGTCAACTCCGTAAATAGACAAATACGTCAATACTCAAATTATGTCCACAAAAAAAATTCAACTTTGTCCTCAAACCAGGCAACCACATGTTTTTGTTATAGAATTTGAAGGTAAATTACACGTTTGGTTCATAACAATTTTGACAATATTCTTTCTTGCTATTCGCATATTGCCATTAGTTACCTTATATTAATCAATAAGTTAATTATAATTATAATTTTTTTACTAAAAATAAAAAAATTATAATTTTTTAAAAAATTAAAAAAAATATATTAAAAAATAATTAATTGTTGGTGTGACATTCATGTGGCAATTTACGTGTATATCCATATCAACAAAGTTAACGTTTGTTAATTTTTTATCCATTTTAAAATGATTTGACAAAAAAAAAAATCAAAGATGAAAAGAAATGAAAAATTAAATGAAGTGTTAAGATAATTTTTTAAAGTTAAAATCGAAATAAATCATTTTAACATTTTTTTACTTAATTGTTCCCAAATTAAAACATCTCAATCCCAACTTCCTAATTTTATGGCTTGAAGGACAACCTTTAGTTAAGGGTAATGATTGTACAAATTTATAAATTTATAGATGAGTAGTTATGGGTGGGTACATATAAGTTCAACTAAATATATTGATAAGATGGAGAATCCTGTGTGGTGATCTGATGATTAGAGTGTTTACCGTTTTAAGTGTGGTTTGAGTTCGAGTCACACTAATCGCATTGCTATTAGAATTTTGTATTCCTCTTATAATTAAATAATAATAATAATATGGAGCTAAATAAACTAAAATAATTTGGTTTATAAAATAACTCAATTAATTAAATCTAAATGTAAAAGTAAATAGTTAAATATAAATAACCCAATTAATTAATTTGAATAAATAACCCAATCCAATTAAATTAAAAAATTAAACACTCAAATATAAAATAACTCAACCGAACCTAATTCAACTAATTAATTAATTATACAAATACATATTAAAACCCTTTTAAAAAAAAGCAATTGAACCAAACCAAAATTTTTTGGTTCAGTTAATTTGCTTTTGGATCTAAATTCAATTAGGGGAGTGCAGATTTCGGTTTTAACTGAAAACCAACTTATTTGATTTTTTCCATTTTGATGTAGTCAGGTCATGCAGGTTGATCGATTTGATCTCAATTTAATCGGTTACTTCGATTGATTATTGGTTTTTGAAATGCGAAACTGAATTGACAAAAAGAACTTATTTTATATTATTTTAAATTATTTAAAATATATTTATATTTATAATATATAATAAATATATAACCATATAAACTCAACTCAATAACTCAAGGTCAATTAACTGAAGAATTGACTAAACCGATCAAATCAAAATCAATTCATTTGGTCAGTTCTCTCAACTAAACTTGATTAGATTGATTTTCTCATATTAAAATTGATTAAAAAAATGATTGAACCAACCAATTAAATTGATCGCTCTCCTTAAATTCAATTTAATTGCTTTAATGATTTAATCGATTTATTCAAAAAAAATAAAAATAAAAATTGAATCGATAAAACCGATCAAATATAGTGTAGCAAAAGATAGAAAAGGAGAATTTAATTAGTTAGGTGTGGGTTAGTTAAGGAATTTGCTTAAGGTTTCAAATCAGTGATTTACACTAATTTGGTGGAGTTGTTGCTGATTTGATTGAGCTAATAATGTAGGCAAGTGAGGGGATCAACAAGTCAACCCATTCGGTTCATCTTCACACCTTCAAAATCTGTTTTTTAGGTAAATTATAAGAATAAAGCAAAGTTTTGCCAACAATTAAGTTAATGCGACTCAAATTCAAATTATATTTAATGAGTGAATATTTTTATCATCAGGTCAACCTTTATTACTATATAATATAACGCTACACATTTTTTCAGTAACCATATTTAAAACATTATCTATATTATTAGCAAATGTTTACATTTAAGTATCACTTGAAGTGAAATCACAAAACAAAAATCTAACATTACATTATAATTAACTTAAAAAATAAAAATATTTTTAAATTATGGTTTTTATTTTAAATTGATCATCAAAATTTAAAACATTTTAATTATATTATTACACTATCGTGCTATATTAATCAGATTTTTTTATCACTAATACTATTATATTAACTGATATATCAAAACTTAAATGAGTGCCAACTAATAGGAAAAAACTTAAAATGAAAAATTAAGGAAAAAAAAAGTAAATTTAGTGCATAAATTAAAAGTACATACAGAACTTAAATTAGGAAAAAAAAGGAAATCAAATCACTTTATGCAGAACGTTGCAGGGTACTACCACACTACAGTACATAGTCGTTTTCTTCTCCTAAAGTTTAAACATATGTGTCTATTATTCAAAAATTTAATCATGAGCATAGAGTAGTACTTACTCATCTCATCTATGAATTATATGGTCGGATTTAATTTTCATTCACAGAAATTAAACATATTTTATGATTAGTTATTTTTTTTTAGAAAACATCTAGAAAAAAATTAATCACGGCTATTGATGGTAGGAGTGTAGATAGTGGCGAAATGAAAAAATTATTTTGAGACTATAATTAAATTGTATATTTTTACAATAATAAAAATATAATTTTATTATTTTAATAGTCTATATTTTTATAAATTTTAAAGGATTAAATCAAATTTTTTTAACATTTTTAAAAGGGTCAAAGTGTAATTTTATTATTACTAATTTAAAATTTTGTAAATTATAAAAGATCTAAATAAATTTTTTTTATTTTAGTGGGACTGGACCCTAAAGTAATTTTTTGAATTCACCCATGATAGAAGATAGATATCTTAGTTTCTATCCAAAAAGAAAAATCAAACATTCTCTTAAAATTCAACTTTGTTAATTCTTTTATATAAAGGATTGAATGGTTAATTTTTAATTTAGTGATTTAATGACATGTTTAATAATATTAGACTAACTTCTAAATTTTTATAAAATAATTTTTTAAAATTTCTCATTCATACAAAGCATGGCGGTGAGCCTAATTTCCCAACCGACAAATGGAAGGTATAATCAATAAAGGAGCGGACATGGATGGAAACTATCATCTAATTGGGAAAGTAAGTGTTGAATTTGTGAGAGATGGAGACAAAGATAGATAGATGCTCATTTTCTGACATTTGTAGATAACATAATCAAAGAGCAAATGGGTTTCATTGTTAAAATTTCATCTATTTTTATTATTAAAAAATTAGTTTTTATACGTCAGCATGAGATATCATCATATATAACTATTCGGTTATTTTTCAACTACACTAAGTTTTAACTGTAGAAATGGATGAAAGTTTTAACGAAAATGATCAATTTGCTCTTTAATTGAATATATAGAAATTAATTTACTCGTTTTTTAAACAATGAAACAAAATATAACTTAACTCATCGTACAAAGACCTCCCTTATACTTTTATCAATTTCTTTGCTTAACTGCGAGACGATAAAATTAACCAAAATTTATAATTCAAGCCTTACGTGCATTTGGGGGCAGCTTTTATAATAGGCATTAAATGTTGGAATCATGGCAAGATTGCCTATAAAATTGTTGCAACAAGCGTGTAAACTAGGCAGAGAGGAGCAGTACAGAAATAGCATAGCCCCCAATCAAACTTTAATTTTGTCTGCCTGCTACAGTGATCCATTGACCCCTTTAAAGCTGATGGCTTTGGGCATAACATGTGTGAAAGAATGATGGGAAAGAAGGGCATGTGAAGCTACAAAGATAAGTGCTTCTCGAACGAGTGGCAATGTGATGATACATGTATTCATGTTGGGAAACCATTGGGACCCTTTTGCTTTGCCATTCCACAACCACCATCGTTGAGGAGTCAACTTCATTGCTCTCTTTTACTCCATCAACTCCCTAGCATTGCCCATCATTTCTTAAAGTGAAGCATAGAAAAATTTTCCCCATTGTCCTCCAAAACAAGACGTGATTGCCACGGTTTCAAACTAAAGAAGAAGAAAAACAAAAACTCTTTTCACATTTAAACTATTATATATCAAATAAATATTTAAATGTTTATTGCGCTGCCATTTCAACGGAAGAGGGAGATGGATGGAGATGCAGTGCCTGTTCACCCGTGTATATGGAGGATTGAGATACCATGTGGAAGTATTGTATTGGTAAACAAGTCACCTCATTGTCTCTTAGTGAAGGCCATGACGTAACCACGTAAGACCGTAATGAATAAAATTAACATGAAATCATGTACTAAGAATCAAATCGCATTTTGACGCTTTTATTAAAAAATAGACAATTTAGTCATTACACATTAAATAAAAAAATAAACCAATCATTTCTATTAAAAACTAACGTGATTGATAAAATAACCAAACAGCTACATGTGACGTGCAACGTGTATCTCATTCTATATACAAAAATCAATTATTAACTGCAAAAATAGATGAAATTTTTAATAGAATGATTAGTTTACGTTATCTTATCAATACAGTGTCTTTGACAGTGAGAATAGGTAAACCATACATAAGACAAAGGCAGGAAGATGCTTCACTTAGGGGTCCCATCCCGACGAAGATGGTATAACAAAATATATTAATTGTGTTGGTGTGTATGGGATTTGAATTGATGTTTGATGCCGTATGATAATGTCGCCTGATATTGCAAGAAAAAGGAAAGCAATGGGTTTTGTCTGAGAATGCAGATGGGTCAAGATGATTGGTACTGATTATGAATGGAATATATTTATGGGTGTGCACGTGTGAACAACATGCAAACCAACCGTGCTGCATCTGTCTTCACCTCAAAACTTTTAACCAATCCAATCAACACCACACAAACCCCGTTTTAACTTTTAATCTTTCAACCTTGAAATCATGGACGTACCAACTTCTTCCCCTTAGTGGAAAACATGCTGCATTATTCCCCTTTTCTATTCCTTTGGACCAAAGTAAACTTTTAGCCATTTAAACTGTACGCATTTTTATCGTTAGATTGGTCGGATGGCAGCGGGTAAAGATGTAATTCTCAGTCGTTTGATATCTCTTATTTATTTTTAAATTCTTCTAATGTTGTAATCGCTATCAATTAATTGTTTTTCTTTTTTAAGGTTATTCCGTAGATACAATTGGGTGGTATAATGATAATATTTTATTGAAGAAAATAAAGTGAAGAAACCACGCAAGGGGAAGTTGTATAGATGGTTTCATTGGTTTTCCACCTCATCCCTTCATTGGTTTCCCTCGCTTTTTTTCATGTCTCACTAATTGCATGCACTATTATAATAATCTCAAGATTTTCAATTATTTAATCATATTCCTTTATCACAAAATCCATGATACCCTAACTTAATAGGCAAATTGCAAATCTTGTCAGATCTCCAAAGATTTCAATTCAAGGGCAATAGAAAGCACAAAAACAAAAACAAAAACCAAAAGAGTCAAAATTTTGCTACTTTCACTACATTGTTACACCTCTACAAAGCAAAGTTTACTTAAAAATGTCGCTTTTTTAATCACCAATATCCAACCCCCACCCATGAAGGACGGAGAGACAATTAATTATGTGGACTAAAAATGGTAAAATCATCATTGAGGTTCTTGTATTAAGAGTTGGATTAAAATTTGCCTCTTTCACTCAAAAAAATAAGTAAATTAATCCTTGTACATTAGATTAAAGAATAAACTGATTCTTTTTGTTAAAAATTTCATTTAGTTTTTACTGTTAAAACTGATCCCTATACATCAACACAAAGTACATGTGACGTAACTAACTGCTTATTTTGTCAGCCACGCCAGGTTTTAATAATAAAAATAAATGGAATTTTTAACGAAAAGGACCAGTTTTCTGTTTGATATAATTTGCTCTTTTTTAATGGGACAAAAATGCAATCTAAGTTCTAATACAGGGACCTGCATGGTAATTTTACCCAGATGCTTAAAGAATATGTTCATATCCCGTTTCTAAAAAGATCACCTAGTGAATGGACCACCCAATCCTAGGTGCTCTCTACCCTCAAACTTGAACAAAAACCAATCATTCCAATGATAATATCAGCAAAATTCAGCATAGTTTAATTGGACTTGATTTCACACTTGTATAAAGGGTTTCTTTTTTATATGGTACTCCTACAATGTGTAGTATATATTTCTTGCTTCTAGCCATACTACTCCCTTGTTGCTTTGAGATTCTAAGCTTAAGCTGCTCCACCGTCATGAAAGATACACTTAGGTACTTAGCAGGCATTGCAGGCCCTAGTGGTTATGGTTCTAAAACTACTGCTCAACAAGTTGCAGACAATTCTTCTGCCCCTTTTCACCGTCTAACTGCCATTATCACCGGTAAGTCTTCGTCATCAACTATTTCTTTTCTTTTCCCCGGATTCCGGGACAATATTTGAGATTTCTACAGGATAAACCTGAAGCACATGTGTAAGTAGCTGTTTTTGTTTGTACAAGGATATGGTTTTGTCTCATCTACAGATAGTATATTGGTACTAGCTTAATAGGGATCCTTTTCATTTGTTCAGTGTGTTAGACCATGTCTTTGTTTTTTTTTTGTTTTTTGTTTTTTTTTTGAAGGAGCGACGTCTGGTATTGGAGCTGAGACAGCAAGGGTATTGGCTAAGAGAGGAGTGAGAGTGGTGATACCAGCGAGAGATCTAAAGAAGGCAGCTGAATTGAAAGAAGGGATTGAAAATGAGAATCCAAATGTTGAAATTATGCTGTTTGAGATTGATCTTAGCTCATTGGCTTCTGTGAAGAGATTTTGTACTCAGTTCTTGGCTCTTGGATTACCCCTTAACATCCTCATGTAGGTTCTCATACAATAAATCCACCATTTACATCTTCTTTTCTCAAAACAAAGTATACATGTATAGAATGCTGAACATCAAATTTTGCAGAAATAATGCTGGGATTTTCTCTCAGAATTTGGAGTTCTCTGAGGACAAAATTGAGATGACATTTGCAACAAATTACTTGGGTACATGCACACTCCTTTTTCCATTACTATTGGTATATATGTATTTGGAAAATTATGATAATGGAGGCTTCTATATTAGGAGTTAGATTGCATTTAATTTTCTCTACACAAAAAATATTAAATTAGTCCCTATACGTTAGATCAAAGAGCAAGCCAGTCCTTTTGTTGAAAATTAACATGACACACCACATGTTACTATCTGGTTATTCTATCTTATATTTAACTACACAAATAGATAAAATTTTAAATAAAAAAGATCAATTTACTCATTCATCTAATGTACAAGGACTAATTTACTCATTTCTTGAATTGAGGGAGAAAAATACAATTTAATTATACTTTTACCAAAACTATCTCATTAATTAAAATTTTAGTAGGATGATACATGTCTGTTATAGTATATTTGAAAGATTAAACACTCATATATAATTAATATTATATCTTTATATAATAATATTAGTGTAAAATATTTTATTTTTAAAATAATAAAATAAATTTATTGTATCAAAGAGATTCGAGCCAAATAAATTTAGTAAAAAATTCTAAAACATATTTGACTTGATTTAAATTAAAATTTTTAATAATAAAATATTAATTTTAATTTAACTTTAAATATAAATATATAAATATTTACTCAAGAGTAAAGTCAACTTTTTTCAGTGGACCTACCTAACACAATTCTTCAAAACTAAAATTTCAAGCCCCACCCCCAAATTCATCTGATGTAGTGGTCCATTTTGTCTAGTTTATGTTTTTCTTTATCATTATTGTTATTAACAAAAACATGTATCAAATATTGTGATTGCACTTTATATAAATATTTCCCATTATTGCTTTTTCTTTAATAATATTTGAGATTGTCATATTTTAAAAATAATAACATAATTAAACGAAGAGTAAAATTTTAAAATTCTAAAAGCATAAGGAATGAAAATGACCAAATTAAAATATAGGGTTTAAATCTATAAGTTATGCATAATAGAGGGACTAATAGAAAATTGAAGCATGTTGTTGTTTAGAAGAAGAGCTTTTACAGATCCATCAATTCATACAAGTATATTTGGTTGTATTGGCAGGACATTACTTAATGACAGAAATGTTAATAGAAAAGATGGTAGAAACAGCAGAGGAAACAGGCATCCAAGGAAGAATCATAAACCTGTCTTCAGTAATTCACAGCTGGGTCAAAAGGGACTGCTTCAGCTTCACCCAAATGCTCAACCCTAACAAGTAATTATTTCACTCTCCTTATTTCCCCCCAACCAACACATATCTCTCTCTTATACATACCCATATAATCCTATATATACAAAAATAGGTAAAATCACTTTTTGGAGGGCTCGAACTTTTTGTTATCCAAGTTAATGGTTGAACTTAACAATTATTTTCATATTGGGACTTGAACTAAGGAATTATTCCTATAATGGGATCTGAAGTTGACAACTACTCCTATATTGAGATTATAACTTTTTTTTGTCCAAGTTAATTCTTAAATTTGACGATTGTTCCTACATTGGGGCCTGAACCAACCAATTGTTTTCATATTGAGGTTTGAACTTCTTTTTGTTCAGGTTAATCCTTGAGTTTGGCAATTGTTTTCATATTGGAGTCCGAACTAACCAATTGTTCACATATTAGGGTTTGAACTTTCTTTTGGTCCAAGTTAATCCTTGAATTAGGCAATTGTTCCTACATTGAGGTTTGAGCTAGACAATTGTTCCCATATCGGAGCTTGCATTTTTTTTTAAATTAGTCTTTGAATTTGGTAGTTGTTTTCACATCAGGACTTGAACTTTAGGACTTTCAAGGAAATATCATTGACTAACTTGGACAAAAAAAAAGTTCAAGCCCCAACGAAGAACAATTGCCAAGTTCAGAGATTAACTTGAATAAAAAAAAGTTCAGGCTCAAATGTGGAAACAATTGTCAAGTTCAAGAACTAACGTGGACCAAACAGAAATTAAAACCCTAATGTAAGAATAGTTACCAAATTTAAACCTCAAATATAATTAACTCTAAAACAGGTTGCGTTGCTGTACGTTAGAGTAAAACACCTTATATGTCGGTAATGATGATGCAGTTATAATGCTACTCGTGCTTATGCTCAATCCAAACTGGCAAACATATTGCATGCCAAAGAAGTAGGCAGACAGCTAAAGGTCTGAAACTTTCTCTCCTTCATTAACATTTATCATATGCTTCTAAAAACCATGAATGAAAATATTATTGTTTTAATCTGCAAACAACCACTAAAATTTTTGCAGGCAAGAAATGCGAAAGTGACCATCAATGCAGTGCATCCAGGAATTGTAAAGACTGGGATTATCAGAGCGCACAAGGGCTTTATTACAGGCAATTCTTTTTCCTTTTTCTATGTTAAAAACAATTTAACAGCTGACCAATGATTGTGTATAATCTGAATGCAGATTCCCTATTTTTTATTGCTTCAAAGTTGCTCAAGTCTACCTCTCAGGTATGCCTTTGTCTTTGTCCACATCTTCCTCATCCTTCCTGCTTTATCATCCAAATCTTAATTTAAAGAATTTAGGAGAATGTCTCAGTTTAGTTTTGCATTCATAAGTTTTTGTAGGCATCCAAAATAAATAAAAAGAATTTGTAAACCATTTTCACCATTAATTTGGGGTTAAAGCAATGTTATTGTACACTCATTTTAGTCCCCTCAGTTTTAGTACATTTTCATTTGGATCATTTATTTTAATTTCTTTTATATCTTTACATTTACATGTTTGGGTTTAGTAACTGTTCTCACATTGAAGTTTGAATTTATTTTTGGTTTAAGTCAATCTCTAAATTTGACAATTGCTCCCATATTAGTGCTTAAATTTTTTAGTCCATGATATTTCCTTAAAAAAATTCACACCCCGATGTGGAAACAATTGTGAATTTCAAGAGCTATTTTGAACTCAAAAAAAAATCGAAACCCCAATATAAGAACAATTGCCTAGTTCAGGTTTTAATATGAAAACAATTGCGAATTCCGTGCATTTTTAGAATGATGTTAAAAGTATAGAGTAGGGGCAAGCATTAGTGCTAATATTGCAAAACAAAATTTGAAATGCAGGGTGCATCAACTAGCTGCTATGTAGCATTGAGCCCAGAAGCACAAGGGTTAAGTGGGAAATACTTTGCAGATTGCAATGAGTGCAATTGCTCAGCCTTAGCCAATGATGAATTGGAGGCTCAAAGATTATGGAGGCAAACTCGAGCTCTCATTCACAGAAGATTGCAATATCAATTCCCTACACCATCTTAGAACATTCTGATTACTCATGTTTCACCCAACATAATTAGATTCATTAGGAAGCTTTGTACATATACCATCTTCATCATCTACATTTATATAAAAGCATTTTGTACCGGTAAATGAACATGACATATTATAGGATTGTTTTGGATACCGGATAAAAAGGGTTTTTTTTTAATTTACCCCTAATTTAAGTTGTATTCATATTTCAACTTAAATCTTCTTAAATGTTAATAAAAATTGTAATCTTCATCATGTTCGTTTTACGATTCATATTTCGGATTCATGCTTACTCCAACAATGTTATCTCCAGGTTTGAACATGCATTCTCCTATCAATAATGCTTTGAAAAATGTCAAATGTTGGCAATGGTACCATTCATGAACACATTCTTGAAAGACCAAAACTTTGTATAAGTTACCACCGAAGTATAAAAAAATAAAAAAATTCTAAAGAAAATATGAAAGGGAGGGAGGTTGTGGACTTACCTAGGTTGCTCTTTGATGCTTAAATGTGGTAGGTTGGTATTCTCAGAAAACTCATCAAATGTTCTCATGTCAAGCTGGTAACGAAGGATGCCTCCAATCCTGTCAAACCCTCGGCAGAACTGAGAACCCCCCTGTGATTTATTGGTGACAAACTCAAGGCTACATCCAAACCACTGCAAAAGCGTCATCTTCTCCTGAACCTCCAAATCAGCAGAGCTGGCTGAATCGCGGAAGCTCTTCTCATTAGCTTCTTGCTCCTTGTTCACCAGACACAGTCATACCTATTTATGTCCAGACTTTCCCACACAATAAGTATCCCATCTCCATTCTCCAATGCCTTCAATGTGTCATCCACACCTAAACCATACTTCCCAGTATCTTGACTGATCTCCTCCATAAGAGACATCAACCACATCAGAATCTTAGCCTGAAGCCGTTGGTCAAACATATCTGATTGACTCAGCTCAGTTTTGAAATCAGCTGAACCAGCCACTAGCCAGTATCAATCCACAAACATTAGGCTGGCTAGTGGCAGGATTGATAGAAAACCGTGTAGCAAGTTCGGCAGTCTTCCTCACATAGTTGTGCCGTTTTTCCATTTCAAGTCGAGCAGAAGTGATTGCGCCTGACACAGATTGACGATTGACTCTGCTTTTGATGTTCGAAGCAGTTCCAAATTCATCTCCCAACATCTTGGTAACCCTCCATACCTGGCCACGTGGAGGCATTATCAGAGATACCATGCTGGTCCCATTTCCTCTAGCAGCTTCAACTGCTTTCATCAGCTTCTTGATCTTCCATATCTCAATATTTTTATCAGATTCATGACCGTCAGCCATTGCTACGTAGTGTCATTATTTCCGAAAATAAACTACAAATTACCTACAAAGCCACGAAAGCGTTAACAAACTACACCTCAAACAGCATTTAAATCTTGCACTCAGAGTAGATATAACATGAAAATCTCTTAACACTACAAAATCAATCAAACAAAAGAGCCATAACAACACTAATATTAACAAATAAAAGGATGCATATCCTAAAATCGATAAAGTATCATAGAGGTTCTATGTACTAAGAGTTAGATTACATTTTATTTTTTCTACTTAAAAAATAAATAAATTAGTCCTTGTAAGAGCAAATTGATTCTTTCCGTAAAAATTTCATCCGTTTGCGCTCTTAAAAACTGACATAGCTGACTAAATAACTAGACAATAGCACGTGGCATGCCATGTGTACCTCATGTTGAGGTACAAATACCGGTTTTTTAATTTTAAAAATGAATGAAATTTAAAAAAAAAAAATCAATTTACTCTTTGATCTAAGAAATGATGCAAATTTGATCAAGTGGCTAACAATTGAGCTAAGCATTTGGGATTAAGGATAGCAAAACTTAATTCGATTCGAAAAAATCATAAAAATTTTCGATTCTTGAATTAATCGAATTGAGTTATTCGAATCAACTTGAATAAGTAATTCGAGTTTCGAATTCGAATCAAGTTGAATTTTACAATTTGAATAACAAATTGATATAATACCCTTTTGGTCCTTGTCAAGTTTAAAAATGAACAAATTGATTTCTCTCAACAAAAATTATAAAAAAAATTAAAAATATTTTCCAAAATTTATATTTTTAAAAAAATTATAAAATTTTCAAAAAAAATCTAAAAAAGTATATAAAGAATGTTAAAAATTAAAAATTTTCTAGAATAATAATTTTGAAACTTAAAATAAGTTAATTAATGATTCAAATTTATCATGCTAAAATATTTTTTTTTATTTTGCATTGAAAAAGTTTTCATATATATATATATATATTTGCTCTAATATAAAATTAGTTATACTATAATAAGATTTTAATTTGATATGTTTAATTTTTTAATATAACTCGAACAATTTCACTCGATTCGACCCGAATTTTATTTTACTCGACTTGATTTAAAAAAAGCTTAAATCAAATTAGTATAATAAAATAAGACTCATCGACTCGATTAACTTGAAAAATTTTCACTTTGATTCGATCCACGTTCACCATGGCTTTTAAATATAGATAGACAAATAAATCATTGTTAAGCATATCAACAAAGTTAATAGCTAAAAGTTCAAACCGTAATCTATTTCTATACACTCACACCCAGAAAAGGAAAAATTTGGAGGCAATCGGCCAGCACACACCTTCGGCTATAATACCCGGTTTCAGTTTCATAGCACACTTCATTTATCCTACATCAAAGAATATATATATATATCCAAAAAGCATATGAATCTTCAACCCCTTAACGCTACACAATATCACCTCCTCCACTCCACTTGTGTTGCTTTTGCTGCAAAATCCAACATAAAAAGAAAGTCACTGGGAAGATAAAAATTGTAATATCTGTCCTTGCTGAAGTATAAAGATAAAATTACTATGGAGGCTCTTGTACTAGGACTTGTATACTTAAAAAATGGATTAATTAATCATTATATGTTAAATTAGAAAACAACCTAATTCTTTCTATTAAAAATTTCATTTATTTCTACTGTTAAAAAATGAGCTAGCTAACGAAATAACCAGACAGTTACGCATAGCCCTTGTGCTAATATAAAAGGACCAATTTTTAACAGTTAAAATAGATGAAATTTTTATCAGAAACACCGGTTTGCTCTTTGGTTTAACATATAGAAACTAATCTGTCTATTTTTTGAGTATTGGCTCCTAATAGAAGGGCCTCCATAGTTCTTTTACTGAGAACCGAGTGATTAAGACCTGTGAAATTTCAGACAACTTTTTGAGTAGAATTGATGAGTTCTAACCAAGAATTAGCAGTTTATACCATTTCCATCTCGGGATGATAAAGCGGATCTGTCTCTTTTGTTCTCCACTTTCCCTGAATGAACCGGTCTCTGTGTCCTTGGTGAATGTGAGCTGAGTTTACTATTGGCTGGGGATGGCAAAGACTGGCGACGAGTGAGGTTCCTTTTGTCATCTCCATCCTGGCCAGAGCTAGGAGAGCCTTGTAGTCTCAGCTTAGCCTTGGCAGATTCAGTAGCTGCCATGTAGCTTGGCAGTACAGGACTGTTCTGACATCCATTTTCTGTGCCAACTTGTTTTGCAGGATTAGAAGCTTTCTTCCCGGACTTCGGGCACTGCGGCTCATTATTCATGGATCCGTCCTTCCTCTTTAACTCCACATATGTTATGGGACAATTCTCATCTTTAATAGTTATATCTATTGAAGGCTTTGAGTCAACAGCAGCACAATCAGCATGCAATGAATCCGCTGTCTCATTCATCCCTAATGGCCCTGACATAGTTTCAATCTCAGGTGATTCTGAAGCTGCTATGGTAACCTGTTTCTTTATGTTCTCGGATGACCCATTCACTGTCACAGCCATCTCCTTATTCAGCCCCTCAGCTGAGATATTTCCAGTTGTCATCTCTCGACTCATCTTCTCAGTTGAGCTATTTACTGCCATTGCGATCTCTTTTTTCCTCTTCTCAACTGAGCTATTTACTGTCACGACCTTCTCTTTCTTCATTTTATCAGCTGAATTATTAGCTTTCATGGCCGCCTCTTTGCTAGTCTTCTCAGCTGACCTATTCAGGCTCTCTTCTACAATATCAATGTCCGGAGTACTTGGGACCTTTTCCAAACTCTTTGGCTTTTCAAATTCAAACTCTGACTGCAATGAATGTTCTACTACAGGATTATGAACCTTTCTCAAATTGCGTTTAACCTTTTCAAGCTCATTTTGTGGGTTTTCCTGCACGGGCTCAGCTGAGTGGCCGGAAATTTTCCTCAGGTTACGCTTGGGCTTATCAAATTCAGAGGTTGCTTGAACAGACGTACTATCCAGATTTACAGGAGGAATCCTGCGGACACTACGTTTTGGTCTACCTGTTTCCATTTCAACAGTTTGACCATTAACCTGCTTCTTCTGCAATTTAGTGTTGGAGGTTTTCTTTGGTTGAGGAACTGGTTTCCAAAAGCAGGATGTTGACCAACGCTCTAACCAGATCCAGACAGAATTCGGTTCCCCAACATCATAACGGAGGTGCAAAGGCATTACAGTTGGTGATGAAGCAGTGAGCTAAAGAAACAAACAGAAGTCACATGCTTGGATTAATAGGGAAAAAGAAGGTGAAAGGACAGGGACAACTCAAATGATATTCCAATTTAAGAAATCATGTCTAGCGATAGGTGGTAGCTAACTATTGGTCAACTTGCGAAACGCTTCTTAAAACCCACATTTGTAGGTGCCATGGAGAAACAAAGTAAAAGAAAAAGATGATAGATTTACGTTTGAATAAAGTAGATGCATGCATACTGCCAATTGTATCCAATGAACAATATTTCTGGGTGCACAGATTCTGATTTCCTAAAGGTACTATGGCAGGTAGGCAGTTCTTTTGTGCCTACCTAAAATTAATGCAATGGAAAAGTGTCTGAGCAAGAAGGCAATTTAGCATGTTGAAGCTTGCTGAACAGGAACAAAATAGTAGTTTTATGTATTTCCATCAATCAATTTGATTCAAGTAGCAAAACGAAATTGACCCCAAAATTAATATTAGAAAACATGACAATATGAATGCATGTATTAATAATTCTATTTATTTCCGGTTCATATATTAGAAATACTTAGATACCTTACGAACCAAAGCATGTGCCGACAGCTTTCCAATGTGTGAGGGCATATTAACTCCAAGAGAAACTACAAGCTTGCTCTCCTGCCAGAGAACCATAAAAAGATTAATCTATTCAAAGAGGCTAGCCTACTTATTTTTTGAATATATACAAATTCAATGCCCAAAGAGAAAGTGAAAAAAGTGGAAATAACAATCTACACTTGAAAATTCACATATACTATATCACGCATATAGTGATTATTGGAAGTAGAAGATTCCAAGTAAATGGAAATGGTATATGGTATAACTACTAAATATGAATGACAAGAATAGCGATCGTAAAATAAATTTAAAAGATTAGCAACCAAGATGACTGCATTTGTTAAAAGAAGTTCCCAGATGATAAGAGTTCTCTATCATATTTACCAGAAGGTTTATTTGATTGCATTTTTTCTGCAATTCGTGGACACAATCAGAATGTCTAACCATTTGTCCACGAACGCGAGCTTGTAACTTGACAATTCCCATCATACAGCACAAAGTAGAAATAGCTTGTCTCCTAACCAAGTGGCCACGAATAAGTGCTTGCAGCCTTATAATCCCTTTGAGTGCCCAGAACGCTCGGCGAGCCTTCACATAAAGAACTGGTGTCAGTTTGGCTATGATATCTGCTAAAGGTTATTCCTTGGTTATGTAAACTCTTAAAATTGATACTAAAAATCCACAAAGAATAGGATAAGAATACCAGGTAACCCCTAAAAGCAGCCTGCACCAGGATCGCCGATTGTTCTTGCTTTAGCCTTTCAGGATTAGAAGGTGAATCCTGAAGAGTGAACTTCTGAGAATCCATGTCTTGACTCATTGGCAGTGATGTCTCATCATCATGTGAGATATTTTCAGTTTCCTTGTTCTCCAATTCTAATCTCCTTTCATCTCTCTCATTAGTATGAGGATTCAGCTGTGAAGAGAAGGGAGGAGCCACAGCCAAATCACTTTCTGATGCCCCGGCTGCAACCAATACCTGGCTGTCATTGGCAACCTTCTGCAAACAACAGTCCAGCGAAGAAACATAGAGCATAGTTATTATATTCTGATTGATGGATGGGAATAAGATACCAAACCATTAGTATCTTTTTATCTCCTTTTTTGTTAACAAGTTTTTAATTTGTTATTTTAGGTAGAAACAAAACTTTTTTTTGTTTGCAGTGAATTAATTTACATTTTTTTTTAAGGGAAATAATTTACTTTTGTATCTTCTAATTTATATTAGTTTGCCCCATCCCACCATTTAAAACTGAATCTCAGATTTTGTACTTGATTATTTTCTAAATTTTGTATGGTCTTTCAAAATAAAATTATTTATCTACAAATCTATACCATTCGTGTTTTACGGAGTTGGTGTCACTCTCAACTCAGTTAGAGAAATTATGGAAATGCCCTTATATAATTAAAAATAAATTACATTATTCGATGGTATTTTAGTCTTTTTATTATAACAAAAACCAATAAAATATGTATAAAGTGGGATTTGAATCGACGCCAATTGAATTAACAAAAATACTAAATTTATCACAAAACCAAAACTTCATTTTGATGTATTCTATACATTTCTATTTTAATATGAACAATTTATTATCTCCATCAGTTGTATATCTATTCTATTATTTAAGTCCTCACTGAGTTGGTGCCACGAGTCAACCATACACCAACTTACCCTGACTAAGTTGGTGCTAAGAATCAACCAGACACCAACTCAGTCAATGAAATTATGAAAATTCACTCCCCTAATTAAAGTATTTTAGTCTTTTTATTTCCTTAAACAAAAACCTCATAAAAATTTTGCATGAAGTTTTATTTGAATCTATGATATTTAGGTTAATAAAATATTAACTTTACCATTAAACAAAAGCTTTATTTTAATATAATATTTACATTTTAATTGTATTAGGCATATTTTATTACCTCCATCAATTATTTATCTATACTATATATAAAGACCTTTACTGAATTGGTGTCACCCATCAACCAGGCACCAACTCAGTTAGGGAATCAAAAAAAAAAACTCTTTTATATGCAAAGTTATATGATTTTATGAGTGTTTTTGATTTTTTATATTTTTTATAAAAAATAAAAATTTGTTCATAATGAAATTTGAACCAAGAACACTATGCATATAAAACTTTTTCTTTTACCATAACTAAAGCAATTTTTAGTTTTTATATGAAACTTTAATAAGTATATTTGTTACATAAAATTGTTATATATTTGTTATTTATTAACAATTGTATCCATGATAAACAATTGTATCAATTTAGTTAGTTCCAAATTATACATTTCATTATTTATTGTAATTTGAGTTCTAAATTAGTTAGTTTTCATATACATACACGTGTGATAAAATTTCTAATTAGACCTTATTATTTTGCAAAGCAAACCACTAAACATTTATAAACATGTAATATGCATATCATTTTTCTTTTCAATTTCAGTGGGGTATACGTAAAATCTAGCTATTTATTAAATATACTCCAACTCTCCTAGGGCCATTAGGATCTCAATGGTGGCAACAGCCCTGACTATGGATCTGTCCCCCATCTAGCTTATAGGAAACTCTAATTAACAGCATTGCAAACAAGAATTTACCACTGCTTGTAAATATAAATAACATGATATTTGCTGTTTGGTAGTAATTAGGAGTAAAATATTACCTCCCTTCCTTTAGGATAACTAGATTTGGAAGATTTCTTTCCAAAAAGCACAGTCTTAATCCATTTTCCAGGAGATTTTCCCATTACATGAAGATCACGCAAAACTGCAAATACCTGTAATCAACTTCAGCATCATTCTTTGTCGTGATAGCTTAAGCATACATTAATACTAAATGAGATAAATCTCAAAACTACACATGAACTTTGACTCAATGTAAAATGCTATACATGAACTTTGATTTTATGCAATTTTATACCTCAAATATTAGTTTAATTGAATTTTGCAAATTACTAACACAATTATCAATATATCACAATTTTAAATATACATATCGCAATACAAATAATTATATTATTTAATATAAAAATAAATTGAGGCCTTTATTCCTTTAAACAATTGAACCAGAGGCGGATCCTTATTAGGGCCTAGAGAGCCTTGGCTCCCCCTAAAATTTTTTAAAATTGTTATTAAACCTTTGAAATTTTTCAAAAATTCAATTAGACTCTTCAAAAAAAAATTTAATTTTCATTAAACCTCTAAAAATATTGAAAGTTTTAATTATACCTACCAAAATTTTTGAAAATCCTCACTAATAGCCTCAAAGTTTTTAAAATTTTAGTTAGGCCCCCAAAACTTAATGCCAAGATCCCCACTGAGTAGAACCAAAATTAAAGGTTTATACATTTGAATCACAATCAAAGTTCAATGTATATAATTGCACCAAATCAAAGTTGATGTATCAAATTGCAGATCAGATCAAAATTCATGTGTAGTTTTTTAGATTTATCTCATACTAAATTAAATGATTATCATTACAAAAGCGAAACAAAAATATAACAGAAAGTTTAGAAACAATTACAACCCCACCCACCCAAAAAAAGAAGAAAAAAAATCAGCAAAGCAAATCGCCCGAATCAGCTAAGAAGAATCCCAACGAATTCAAACCAAATTTCAAAAAATTAAAGAATTTAAAGTATTTAACCCTAAACTTCTTGATCTGCTGAAAATTGAAATCAACAGGTAACAGGCATGGCGCCAAAAAGGAAAATAAACAAAAGAAAGAATTTCACAGTTAACAAATTTAAACTAGATCTGATAGTTACCCTGTAAATGCAATACTTTCGAAGCTCAAATCTAGCAATCCTGTTTCCAAAACAACCAAAAAGGAACACCGAAGCATGAATTTTTTTAAAAAGTTCAGAGAAAGAAACACTAATTTATATTGAAAATGGAGAAAAAATAGAAAGCAAAACGTACCACAAGAAAGTAGCTACAAGAGAGAGAGAGACTGAGAGAGTAGGCTTATAGTTATTTATTATTTATTTGAATTTAAAAATGTACTAACTGAGATTTTTCCTTTTTCTTTGCTTTTGTTGCTCTGTGATCTTTGTACTTGTGAGAAATTCTAAATGAATTTGGAAATTATGAATCAAAACAACGGTATCTAATCCGGCGTAGTCGAATTTAGTGTAATGGGTTTTGAGTAGGGTGATCTTAACTGTAGAAGGATTCTAATTTTGAGATTGCAACCGACAGTGGAAATTTGACGGCTGGGATTGAGAGGAGATATGGACGTTGGAATAGGGAATGATTGTGGGAGGTAGTGTTTGTTTGGGGATCTCCCAAAGTGCTGTTACGTCGGGAACAAGTGTCCAGCGTTCTTTATTCATTTCTGACGCATACTGAAACTACGCTTCTACCCTTCTACCTGAAACTTGCAAGAAATTTAAAATATATGGCGGTTAAATTACTATTTAAGGCTTGAATTTTACAATTATTTTTGTATTCGGGTCTGATTTTTTTTAATCAAGTTAATTATTAAACGAGTGGCTCTAATAAAAAAGATGTTATTCATATTAAAAAATTTAGATTCGAGCATCTGTGTATACGTTGTCAAATGATTAAAAAAGTATGAACAGATATTATCATATAATCACATCAATATATTCAAAAAAAATTGATAATTAATTTTACATTAGACTTTAAATTTTTTTTGTTTAAATTAATTTTTTAACTTGCAATTGTTTCAACATTAGAACTTGAACTTTAAAGTTTTCAATGAAATATTAAAGACTAACTTAAATAAAAAAAATTCAAATCCTAATACAAGACTAATCACCAAGCTCATACTCAAAAAATGTATTTACCAAATATATGCAAATATTAATGTAGGATAAGATTACAAAAATGTAAATTACGAGTGGAATATAATATTATTTATTTGATTTATTTGGTTGAAATATAATATTTAGATGTTTGATTGACAAAATGTAATATTATTTAAAATTAAAATTCACTATATTGTTCTTATTATAGAATTTTTTCTTGTATAGTTCACTTTATAGTCACAAATTTAATTTAAATATTATATTAGAATATGATTTAATACTACATGAACTAATAGCTCAAACTTTAGAAAATTTTTATTTCTGTTCAAAAAGTAAAGAACATATTTTTTGAATTTTTATATTTTTATTTTATAATATTTTGAAAATTTTAAATGATTTTTGGAAATCTATAGTTTTTAAAATTTTAGAATATTTTATTGAAAATAGAATAATTTTTGCTTTTCTAATATTTATCTACGTTTAAAAAATAATGATCAAATTGACCAAAAATTTTAAACATTAAAGGCTAAAAATAATATTCTATCTTTTTTATAATTACATATTTAGACAAAGGAATCAAAATTTTAAATAATAAAAATATAAAAACTCAATATCTTAAAATTAAAATATATTAACTAAATTTTAATTTTTTTAAATACATACATATTCAAACATTAATTAATTTATCCATAAAAATCTTAACTTGTGTGTGTGCGCATGTGTCTCATGGGATTAAAACTTTAATCTCATAATTCATGCAACCTTAAATGATTATTAAGTTCAAATTCGCCTAAGTCAATCTAACTCTCACAAAATGAGAGTTCTCAATAGAAATTCTCTCAATGCACAAAAAATAAAGCGAAAACAACTCAAAGATAAAATAGCAACAAGAGAACAGAAAAATGTCACAAGAAAGCAACATACACAAGATATTTAAATAAATGCTCTAAATAATATTCAATTACTATGAAAGATTGCCATTGAATTATTACAAATGAGAGAAAATACCTTTATTTATAGTTGAGTTCCCCAAATTCAATGATTCAGATTGAATTACATCGACGGTTAAGATTTGTGCCTATTTATAAAATGATAGTCCTGAACGATTTAAACTTTATACATCTTTTATCTCTTAGGATTTATATTAATTACTCTGGTAATTCTAGTTTTACTGGAGTACTTCATTGGGCCACTAAAGTTTTAAGTAAATAGGTTTCTCTATATGTTCTATGAGTTGTACCAGTTTAAGCGGATCAAATTAGCTCCATCTAATAAGTTGATATCCATGAGACGTTTTGTGCGCAATGATCATGAGTTTTGATTCACGAACCATGACATTTTCCTCCATCCATTTTCGCAACTCCCTCGTCGCGTCTTCATAATGATATTGATTTGACTTGTCTCGGAACGAATTTGATGCCTTAGTCGTTTCCCAAATAGTCTTTTTATCAGGTAGTTCCACTCCTCAGAACATTTTTCTTGAGTCCCATAGTTGTCCAACTAGTCTTAAGAAGTTTAAACTTTATACATCTTTATCCCTTAAAATTTACATTAATTATCCTAATAACTTTAATTTTATTAGAGTGTTTTATTGGGCCACCGAAATTTTAAGTAAATGAGTTTTTTTATATGTTTCACGAGTCGAATCAGTTCAAGTTAATCAAATGAATCACATTTAATAAATTGATCTTAATGAAAAATTTTGTATACAACAATTACGAGTTTTGATCTGTGACTTGTGACATGTAAAGCAGGCTATGTACACCGAATAGAGCAGAGATAAGAAAATGGTAGGAATGGTGAGGAATTGAACCGAACTTCCAATTCCCTATTGGGCATAGGCCCAAATTTGACGAGGGTAATAACGTCATTTACGTAGAAAACAAATGGCCCAACCTCAAATTCCTCAAAGGAACTCATATACCTTCTGGCTTTATGAAAGCCTGAGACTCATCTGAAGCATCATCTTGTGTTTTTGTTGCTCTTAGATTCTTTGATAGTGTTCAAAGTCCACACAAGGTAAAATATATCCAACACCCACATCCTTCTCTTATATCTCTTTTCAGTTTCTTCTTATTTTTAAGTCATTCTCCTTCAATAAAAAACTTTCGCCTTTGTTAATTTCACTCCTCCTTTATCTTCAGTTGTTTTTTTGGGTAATTTGCGGGTCTTTTTTGTGTTGTCAGTGTTTACTTTGACAAAAATGTTTGCATACTGCTTAATTTTTATGTTGATATAATTGCTCTTGTGATGAATTGAATTAGGTTAGTGAGTTAGGGTAAAAGTAAATAAATAAATTGATGATGAAATTGGAATAATTGGGTACCCTAAAGTTTTGGATTCGTAAGAGCGAATTAGGAAATTAACTGCAATAACTAGGATGACTTATATTCGACGAGTTTTGCTGGAAATGGAGTGTATAAAATCATATGATTTTTTTCCCGATGGACAAAAGAAGTAATATTATAGGTGTAGACAAGGTTTTTAGAACTGGACTGGTGGTCGAACTGGTAAGATCACTGGTTCCGGTCTGACTGGTTTGTCTGGTTCGATTGAATAAATTAATAAAAAAAAACATAAAATTTAAGAAAAAGAGAAAACTGGTTCGACTGGTTTGTGATCAACCCGTCCAACCCTTTATTCCATACCGGTACCTTGACCAATTCCTGGTCCAGTCAGCTGGTCCGGGCTGGTTCTGAAAACAGTGGGTGAAGATATAGGAACTTATTGTTTGGGATAAATTATAGGAGACAATTATCCTTTTCTCCAAATCTCCCTCTTCAGGACTATGTTTTTTGAACTCATTTTCTTTTGGTTTGATATGTGTATTTAACTTATATTCGAACATAGATATTAGGGTAGGATCAATATATCTAAAAACTTTTAGAATAAATGATCATGTGTGTGTCGGACTGGACTCATATGGGTTACTATCACTCACCTTCAAGTTAATTTTTTCAATTCAAAAGTTTTTCCAAGCTCGTTCTTCTATATATTTATTATATATTAATGCCATTAGGTATTAAAAATCACAGAACTGTACATGGTTAGATCTACGAAGACCCTAGCCAATTTGATTTTGTGGAATTAATATTTTCACGTCTTGGCCAAAAAATTGATCATCTTATTCAATGGCTTTGATTATATAATTTATGTAATTTATTACCAACTGTTTTACAGGAGAGGAAGATAGAATTATAGTCCCTTGTAACTTTTAAAAGCTTTTGTATTGGGATTGTTTGTAATATTAAAGATTGCTAGAGAAACAACCCAAATTTACTACAGAAAATCCTTTTGTCCAAAAATGGTGAGTAGAAAAATAATCAAGAAGCAAACACGAGAAATTTATTTTACTTGGACTCAGGTGTAAGTGTTGGACATTGGTACTACTTCAGGAAAATGAAGAGTCGGAGTAACATAGTGAGAACTAAAGGAAGTCACTTCTTCCTTGCTCTGAATGCTTTTTCAGTTTTATGATTTTTTTTATTTGTGGTTCATGATCCCTCAAATAATTACACTAATTTGTACTTCTATAATTAGGTTTGAGTGATGGGGAAGGACTCAAAATCGAAGGAAGCAAAGGGAAAGGGCAAACAAGCTGGAGGTGGAAGCGATGAAAGTGCTTCAAAGGGTAAAGGGAAAGCTGGGAAGGGAGATGGCCTTGGCACCTGCACTTATGTTAAAGGTCTCTTTTTGCTGTTGCCCTTTTCGTAGAAGCATTGCTACTTTATTCCATTTCATATCTTTTACGCAATTCTCGTTCTTTATTTTCTTTTGATTGTGCAGCAAGGCACATCTTGTGCGAGAAGCAAGGGAAGATCAATGAAGCATACAAGAAACTGCAAGATGGTTGGCTTAGCAACGGTGATAAGGTCCCACCAGCTGAATTTGCAAAGGTGAACATATATGGATTTCGGAATTTTCGAAGATACTTATGTAGAAAACTGATCATCTTATCAGGAATACAGTTAAATATCAGAAGTGGTTAGTAGCATAGTATTTTATCAACTAATCACATGATCCTTCTGTTTACTTAATCCATCAAGCTCTCATTTGATTCTTGATTGAAAATCACTGAAAAAGGGTTTGTAGGTTGCACTATTTTTGTTTTAATATCGTTCTCTAGCCTGAGCATGCAGGCATACATGGCACACATGCATGATAAAGTCTTTGAAGTTGATTTTCTGATAGAACTTTTGGGATATGTACCAAGTGAGCCAACAAAAGTCCATATGTATGTGCTTATATGATTGCATATTGTCAAGGATTTGTAGTATCAATTAAATGTGTTCATGTTGTTATTATGTACTTTTACTTGGGACTTGATCATCCTTGCTACGAATCATTGAGGATCATTTTATCTAAATACTCATTTCTGGTGTTCATTGAAAATGTTCTGTATTTTTTTCCAGGTAGCTCAAGAATATTCTGAATGCCCTTCAGGGAAGAAAGGTGGAGATTTAGGATGGTTTCCGCGGGGTAAGATGGCTGGTCCATTTCAGGAAGTTGCCTTCAACACAGTCATTGGAGCTACCAGTGCACCTTTCAAATCTACGTAAGTATTTTCATCATCTATTCAGCTTCATACTTAAAAAATTTTCAAACTCTTGACTATTATTCGGTTTTTTTGCACTTAATATTGCAGACATGGATACCATATCATCCTATGTGAAGGGAGGAAGAATTGAAGCAAGCCAAGATACACTCAGGCAAAGAAGATGAGTTTTATGTTCTATATTAATGCAGACATGAAGTATGTTAAGTTTGAAATATCATCCAATGATTATTCTTCGGATTTGCATAATGCTTCTTCATGTTGAAAAATGGCCTGTAAGTTGATCTTGGAATGTTTTATGTCAAGATATTTACATGTTTTCACATTTCAAGGTCTTAGTTATGGTGTTGTTGGTGGAAGATGATTTGAGAAATAAAGGAAGAAACAAAGTTTATATACTGGTATTAAAATGCGTTGGACATAGCTCGTGTCTTTTAGTTGGCAATTATTTGCATCATTTTTGGCAAAAGTTGGTAGCCTATAAAATTATTTTAGTTTTATACCGAAATAAAAATACTTTAGTTTTAGTGACATTAACTATATTTATTTTATATTAGATAAATATTCAAATCAAAATGATACAATGTAAATTCAAGTATTTAATTTTATACTTTTATGATCCAAACTTTTTCCCAGGAAGTGATAAAAGTCCCAAAAAGTGATGCAAAAAGAATAATTCCATGGGGTGAAATTTTAAAAGGTAAAAATATATTTTGGTAATAATTTGATGCTTTAAGTATTTTTTGCTCCAATTAACTTTTGAAAGTTTAATTTAGTATCTTAAGAATTTGACTTCTTGGTTTAAATTAGTACTGAATAAATGTTAAAACCAAATTTAAGTACTTAATAGGACTAAAAAAGAATTTAAGTATAAAATTGAAATTTGAAACCAAATTCTAGCAATATATACTTACCCAATTTTAAACGATCCAATCCGACAATTTCCATTTTTTTTCTTCCTTGAACCAAGCTAAGGCAGTGAACCCGGTTTACCATTTAAAAAAAAAAAATAGCAGTCATCCCTTGAACTAGTGAATGAATATTTGATTTCAATGTATTAGATCTGATGATTAAAAATGTTCATTATCTTAAATGTGACCTAAATTCGAATTGCATTGTTAAGATTTTATCCTCTTTTTATAATTCACCAAAAAAAAAATATTTGATTTAATATTTTACTTTCTACAAAAAGGAAACTATGCTTATAACTAACTCTCATTGTCAACAAGCTTAAGACCCCAACTCATGTCCTCACAGTGCCTTACATGAGGAACAACTGCACCTGTGTCAATGCCTCTTTTGGCTTTACAGTCATAAAAGGGTGGGGCATGGAAACATGGCTCCATTGACATGACTCTACCACAAGGTGGATCTGGAGCCGTCCGGTTCTCTGGCTTGTACAGTATCCATGGCTTCAATCCTCCAAGGCTTTGAGCAACATAACCGAAAGTTGACCATGAGCTTGTGATCAGCACATCCGTCAAGCTCAATAAATACATTTCAGCCCATGCTTTCCGATTGTGAAACTGCTTCTCTGTCTGCTGATACTCTTCGTGGCTCGGTTGGTAAAAACCGATGACCTCCCCTGTCACGGTTGGATGTTCCCAGTACATGTCCCTTAATCTCTCAAAGTAACCTCCACTCAAAGATGTAACCAGCACAGCTTTAGACTTCTGAGATTGATTGATTATTGGCCTTTCCATGCTGATATCCGACAGTAGATTCTCCTTCAAGGTACAACCAATGATCTGATCCAAAACATGTTGGAATGGACCGGTCCCAGTGTCAAAGACCCTGATCTGGATGCCTATCCTTTCATCTGCTTTAGCTAAATAAGCTTGATAGTATCGGGTTATGAGTCCCCAAACTGGATTCGTGGGGTGGAAGATATACCGACCCAATAAGTGGAAAATTGTTTCTTTTCTCGGGAAGAGATTACTCAGTTCCTGCTCGAAAGACGGGATCAAGAAGAGCGATGGGACAAAGTAGTTATCTGTTTTCATGATCAACCATGGTACTTCCCGGAGAGAAGTTTGGTCTTCATCGCAGAAAAAAAGCTTATCCTGATCATCATAATCGTGAACCAGATGGAGATATACAAAAGGTGCCGATATCGATTTGCTTGAATTAGCAAAAGATCTGTTCTTCAGCATTCTTCCATAACAATGAGGAGATTTCTGATCAAAGCTGCCGAATTGATTTTTAAGGGGGAAATCCAGTGGGAGAAACCAGGAGACCTCCGGAAATGGTTCGCAAAAAAGATCAACCATATCGGTTCCAGGGTCAACGAGTAGAACACGATTTGTAAGGAGAGCATAGAGAAATGCTGAGGCTAGGGTCAGTATCCTATTTCCCAATCCGCTAAAGGAAATCCATACTAAATAATTACAATCTGTAGATTCAAGGTGATGTCCGGTCTTGAGCTTTTCCAAGGTTTTGTTATATGATTCTGTATACGGCCCACATCGTTTATGGAGAGCTTCATAACTCCGTAACCTCGAGATTAGATACGGTGAAGGTTTATGTTGTGATTCTTTGCGGTATAAGACTGACTGGTACCTACTGGCACAAGATGTTTCATCAAATCCAGCTGCAAGAAGTCCACCGAGCAGTTTATCTTTTCGCACCTCAATAGATGAGGCATCATCATCAACCGGACCTACAACTTAAAAGGAGGAAAACAAAGATCAATCCAAATTCAATTAAGAAAACAGGTATCGAAATTTGAGCAAATAATGCCATAATCAAATTAAAGAAATAGGCGAGAACAGAGGACCATGGTTCATGTGGAAGCAATGCCAATGCATCTATTCTCATGCCAAAAATTAACTAAAAAACCAGCAACGTTGGGATAACTTTTGATGCAAGCACAAATTACAAAACAAAGTAGTAGATTTTACAAATATGGATCGAGAACTATAATCTAGACAATCAATACCGTGCTGTCTGAGACAATCAAAAGACCTGAAGGGGAGAGAGACTGGTTGGGCCAACAAAGCAAGTAAGTTGAGAGAACCGAGGTTTGAACCCTACTACTACTTTCGTGGATAAAGAGGCAAAAGAGCATAGTACCATTGTATTATCAAGTTTCAACTCGAACCTTGAAATGTGCACTGAAACATGGAACATTCTGAACAACAACAATGGGATCTAATAACAGATTCAAGCATGAATGTAAAGAATCAATAGCTAAAAAGCATGGAAATAAGTTCAAGCAAACTTAAATAATTTCACTAAAACTCGAATTAAACACACAACAATCAGCAACTTTGTGTGAGAGAAACTGATAAAGAGAGGAACTTGTGATTGGTAACATTGCTTTGCGATGGAAAATACAATGTGGCAATAACAGTAAAGTAGACCTACAAGGCATACAAAAGACATGATCCATGTTTAGAGCATCAGTTTACATTGGATCTAAAATTTCAGCCTCCTCAACAATAGTTGCAAAGGTCCAATATCATCAAATAATGAGATTAAGCACCTTCAAGCAAGTTGGTAAAAGTACCATGGAGACCCTGTACTAGGGGTCAGATTGCATTTTGCCCCTTTACTAAAAAAATAGGCAAATTAGTCCCTTTATGTTAGATCAAAGAGCAAATGGTTTATTTCTATCAATAATTTCATCCATTTATTCTCTGAAAATGTCGTGTACCGTCAATCGGTTCAATTAGCTTACCATTCTAGTCACTTATACAAGAAAGTTAACAACTGATCCATAGCAACATTCCCACATTGTCTCAGTAAAAATGATTCAGAAACACTAAAATTCAAACTATCCAAGGGTCCTAAAAGTTAAAACAAACATAACAGATGAAGTCAATTTCTGGGGTTTCATTCAGAAGAAATAACCCCTCCCCCCCCCCCCCCAAAGAAAAAGAAAACAAAAATGGAGTTACCTTTCTGGGGTTGGACTTCAAGAACTTGCTCTTCCTTATTAGATTCCATAACATCAAGAAATCTAACATTTTTACCAGATTCCAAAACCCCATCACTTGGTGGATCTTGAAGCACTACAGATACTGAGAAAACAACTGAAACAACCATTAAAGCCACCACAAAGAAACCCATCATCTTCATTGAACTCAACCCACATTTCCTTTCGTGTTGATCTTTCGAATAAGAGCCTTCTCCATCAGGATCCGGGTTGGTTTCCGGGTCACTCTCATCCGGGTTTCTCCTTAACCGCTTCATATTATCAGCCAGAGTAACAGTAAGCAGGAGAAGAGTGGGGAGCAGCAAAGTTGAAGAGGGGAGTAGGGCAGGGTTTAGGATCGGGTGCGATAGGAGGGTATAGGAATAGAGAGACTTTGAGACAAGAATCGCAATAAACTTGCAGTGGTGTCACATGCAATTGTCAAGGTGGTTTTTTTTTCACCTAAATCTGTCGGTGACTGACTGGCACGTAAATTTTTTAATTAATTTGCGCCAATGGATCTATCCTCTGTCATCCATCATCAGAGATTAGGTAAGTAGTAACGGGGTTAAAATTAACACTGATATGTATATATTTTTAAATGCAAATCAACAATGGTGACGAGATAAGAATAGAAAAAGATCATTAAATTTATCCGATTGGATGCGTTTATCAAGATTATTTGGATTAGCCCGATTACAACTTGAACATGCATCCAAAAAATTGGTCTTTAGTGCTTTTTAATTTTTCAAACTCGCCATATCCAAACAATACAAAATCTCTGTTTAAAAAAATGCCCTTAAGATTTCATCTCATCATGGGGTGATGGAATCCAAAGGAACCCTAAAAGGAAAACTACAAAATTACTATATGATTACTAATATTAGTGACTTATTACATTATGGTCAAACAATGGCTAACTCACCTCAAGTTTCCTTCATTCTCTTATCATACTCACTTTGTGGTTTTAGCATGTGAGTTTATCTCCCCCTAAGTTTCCTTCATTCTTACGTTATTCAATTGATTTGTCGTAACTTGATATGTCAAATTAGGCTATTAATTACGTTTAATGAATTTGTTTTCGAGCAAAATATATGTTTTTGTCGTGTTTTTATTTAGTTTTCGTTATTTGCCTTAATAAGTGAAATAATGTGTTTTATGCCATTTTTGAAATCCGAAATGGCCAAATGCGCTATAGGAAACTTAATGGTTTATTGAGTGTTGTAAGGAGTCATCGGTAGCCTGAATGTGAGCGAAAACATCACCTAGAAGGGGGAATTGCGATATCAAAGCCTAGAAGTTGTGATACCTCTTACAGTGTTGAATTGAAGAGGATCGAGGCTAGCTACAATGGTATCGCGATACTCAACTCTCAATGACTCACCTAATTCAAAACTAATGTGGGTATCGCGATACCATTACCAAACCATGGTATCGCGATGTCCCATGAAGAGACAAAAAAATGATTGTAGGGACAGACCTTGTCCAACTTAAACACCAATAAAAAAACAAACGTTAAGGGGCATTTTGTGCATAAATATTAGGTTAGAAAAACTAGTAAAATAAACTAAAATTGGCTAAGAAAAAAAACTTTATTAGGGTTTAGTTATTCTTCTCCATAGCTCAGGGTTTATTTTCCTTGTTCATTTTCTATTTTTTGTCTTAGTTACTTAGCTGGTAGTTAAGTTTATTATTACTGTAACTAGGATTTATTTACTTGTTAAGCCCTTCAAACCTACTTGTAGTTGCACTTTAATCATTAGTTTAATATCAATATTTCTTCCGTTAAATATATTATCTTGAGTGTTTTTATTTACCTTTTTTGTTGGAATTATTGTGTTCCTCAAGTTATTGCAAAAAAGTTGGAGTCTTTATTACTTTTTTTTGTGTTTAAATTAATGGAGTTTTTATTCGATTTCTTGGTGTTAATGGGTTCAAATATGAGCATGAGTAGCTAAATCCCAAGTGATTGGTTGATGAGAGTGATGGGTAATTGATTTTTAGATTTAAGGACTAAATTACAAAAACTAAACTAAATCGAATAGACTTAAAAACTTATTATTGATGATCATAAGATAAAATTAAGATAAGTGAGGCCAAGAAGAGATCTTATCTGCAATTTGATAGTTGAGCCCGAGAGGTAAAATTGAACTAATTTATGAGTAATAGTGATTTAGATCCCTAATCCGAAGGTTAGTAAACTTTATGACTTGACTTTGACATGTACCTCTAGACTCAATTTTAATATTAATTTAGTTTGAGAACAGGGTAAACCTATAACTCTGATACCACTAAATTGTAACACTTCAATTGCCAACCTAATCATCGAGTCCGAGTCACAATGTGTCACATTCGTTATCGACACATCTACAACCAATCATATTCAAACCAAGGTTATTATACATTTAAATATAGATAAATCATGTGTATAATATAGTATGATACCAATTTAATGCATTATACGAATTTATGAAAACTCTTTTTTTAGACTAAGTTTAAAATAAGACCAAATTGTAAAAATTTTAAAATATCAAATTAACATTGCGACACAACTTATTAAGTAAGCCTCATTGCAACATTCAATACTAAGTATCGCTTCACGACATGACAACTTAATCATATCGTGACGATAAACATTAAATATCACGACGTAACAAATTGATTAATCTATTTATGTTTTTGAATAAATACAACAAAATACAATAAACTCTTTTTAAATATTTTACCAACTTAAGTGCTGGCTTTTTTATAAAATTAATCCCAAAAAATTAATTAATTACATAAATGATTTATTTTTTTGATTAAATACGTAAATGACTTAAAATATACAGTGAAAGTTGGTGGAGTCAAATAATATGGCACTACCAACATGCCATGTCAGCAACTCAGATAAAAAAATCAATTTTTTGGTGGAACCATGTAGAATGATATCACCTGTATAAATACCATGAAAATATTAAAATTTCTTACAAATTAAAGGAGTTTTAAAAAAATTCTTTTTTTAAGTGGAGTCATTCTAAATGACGCCACCAATTCTCAATGTTATATTTTTTTCTTTTTGTTTATTATTTATTTTTTAAAAATTTAAATTTATTTTTTTGGTGGAGCCATTTTAAACGGCACCATCCCATTGACTTTTTATATTATTTATTTTTTTATTATTTATTATATAATATTTAAATTTGAAGTAAAAAAAGTAGGAATTGATGGCATGATTCCACCTAAAAAAGGAATTTTTTTTTTAAGTTTTTTTATTTTTTAGAAATTTTTGTATTTTTATGGTATTTATATAGGTGGTGTTAATTTATATGACTCTATCAAAAAATTAATTTTTTATCTGAATTATTGACGTGACATGTTGGTGGCGTCATATTATTTGGTTCCACAAACTTTTACTGTAAATTTTAAGTCATTTACGTATTTAATAAAAAAAATAAATTATTTACTTAATTAATTAATTTTTTTAGATTAATTTTATAAAAAAGCCTTAAGTGCCCCATCCCACTATTTGGAATGGCAAACGAAATTGAGAGGCTGACCCAATTCCCCATAACAACACCATAACTCAACTCTTTCCCTTACATCAGCAATACGGAACGCCAACCAACCGTTGAGGATAAGCACAGTAACCCACAAATCAGCTTCACACGTGTCCTCATTACATGAATGCATTCCTAAATTTTCCCCAGATTTTTTTCTTTCTTTTTTTCTCGACTATTTATTCTATGGGGCTCCAAGTCTTTGCTGCCTGCCTTGTTGGTGGTGAGATTTTTGAACAAACAAATAAAAGCTCTCACTACCTAACCCTTCAAACCCCACCCCCTCCTTTGTAGATTAGAAAACTAAAGATCAAAAGTTAGGCAACTAGGAAAAAAAAAAAAAAAAAGATAAGTGAAAGATGTCAACTGCTTCTTCATTGTGTTCATCAACTCAGATTAATGGCTTTGGAGGGGGACTTGGGGTTCTAAGAACCCATGTTTCTCAACCCAAGACACTTTCTTTCACAAGGTATTCTTTTTTCTTTCTTGAGTTCTTGTTCTGGGTTGCCTTTCTTTTTGGTTCATTCTTATTAGACTTTGTAAAAAAAAAATAGATTTTTAGATGGTAAAGAAGCAAATTTATGGATGTTGGCAATAAAACCCAGTTTAAAAATTTCAGTGGAAAGTGAAGGACACCTCAAGAATATAAGGTAGCTAAACTCAATTGAATTAAATAAGCTTTCCGGGTTTTATTTATAGTTAGATTATTAGTTTCTTGATGTTCGATATAAGAAATCTGAATATGCAACTTGGTGAAACTTTTTTTGTATGTCTGGTGCTTACTTAGGAGCATAATTCTGGATTTGTTTTCGGATTTTCGCCTTATTTTTGCATATTTATGCTAATTTCAAAGTTAGGCTTGTGATTTGGATAGTGATCATCAGTACAAGTTATGCATTTTGACATTGCATTCTCTATTATTTCCGGATTGAAACACAGGTGAAGGTGTTGCATTCACATGATATTAGTAGTAAAGACCATTAAAGTTTGTACCAAATGGTTAAAACTTCAATTATGTCATTAGTTATTTCCTTGCAGTCCTGAAATTCTTTACTTTGCATAAGATTTAAAGATTGCAAATGGTTATCTCATCCCTAAAAATTGGTCTTCTATGGTTGGAAGTGCACCGGTAACATTGTAACACCTTTTTATTGATCTTGTTTTAGGGTTTAGAATGCAACTATTGGTTTATAGGGACAAATTTCCATGACATTCGTAGTCCATAATTTGGTCAATAATCCAAATTTCCATATGCAAAATTTTAAGGCTCTTGTCATTTTGTTAAAAAATTATCTTTATTGGATTTGAGTTTTGTTCTTCCAAGTGTCATACAATATTTTAATATTACCTTTTCTCTGAAACCTTTAGAAGGAGAATTTCTACGCTAGTGAAGGCAACATCTCGAGTTGATAAATTCTCAAAAAGCGATATCATTGTTTCTCCATCTATTCTCTCTGCTAATTTCGCAAAGTTGGGGGAGCAGGTTTGTTGTTATTTTTTTTGAAGTTACAACTTACAATTATATCATTAGTTACCATCAGAATGAATCATTTCGAGCATTGAACTAACTGAACTCAAACCAACTCGCCTCTACATGGTTTACACTGTCAAAACTTGAATTTGAGATCTCAAAGTCAACCTTGTTTTTTATTTCTCTTTTTATTTCTTGTACTATGAAATTTCTTTCCGATTTTCTTGTAAATTATTTTACTTTCAAATGTGCAATAATTTCTATAACACAAACAATAGACTATAATCTGCATTATTCTTATGGTATTTGACTTTAAGCCACTATCAGTAGCACATGTTAGCTTTTTTCGCTGCTTGTGCATTGTTTACCCCGATTATATTTTTAACTCAAGTTGGAGCTTCTTTTCGAAGTTTGACTTCCACAATTTTCTAGGTGAAAGCAGTAGAAGTTGCAGGCTGTGATTGGATCCATGTTGATGTAATGGATGGCCGGTTTGTTCCAAACATTACAATTGGGTCTCTTGTGGTTGATGCTTTACGACCTGTGACGGATCTTCCGCTGGATGTGCATTTGGTATGCTTCTTTTTTTTCATGTCTTATCATTAATTAGCCAGTATTAAATATTTGCTAATGTCACATTGATATCTGCAGATGATTGTGGAACCTGAGCAACGAGTTCCAGACTTCATCAAGGCTGGAGCAGATATAGTCAGTGTTCACTGTGAACAATCTTCAACTATCCATTTGCATCGGACGGTTAATCAAGTAAGATTTTTCTTTTTCTGAGCCTGCCTTCTTTATTTTCCATGATAAAATGGGGTTTGCCACTAGCAGTTACTCGGTCTCATTGCAACAGCTTATCAAAGCCTACTGTTGATTAACCCGTATTTTCATATCAAGAGATGCCCAAAGTTGACTGCATTTTTTAACATTAAGGCCATATAAACCAGAAACACAAGCCTTGTTTTCTCATGCATGGTTCCACTTTGAAATTGTCATTGGAATTTATTTTAGATTATCACTACAGGTTGCCTACTTTAGGTTGAACCACATGATATGCTGATGGGGATGGAATGTTCAAAATTCTTAGGAGCATGTACAATTCCGTAGAATTCATCCTTTCAAGCTAGTTTGTGTTTTGAACTTATTAGTCTTAAATTTTCTATCACATGACAAAATAACTACGCATTGATGCTTGATTGGGACATTTGCATAACTTCTATTCTGGTTTTTGCACCCTATTTTTGCTGTTACAGCTTTTCAAGTGTTAAGTTTTCTGGCCTCACTCCTACCTCAAATCGTGCATATTGCTTTGTAAAAACTCCTTGTCAGGATGCCTGAAAGTTGTCTGTTACGGGTTCTAGTTTTTTTTTTTCCGATTGTCTGGAAATCATATGCTTAATATTGTTGTCTTAGCTTGCTTTCGCTGTTTTCCTGCATTGGCTTATATTCATGCAATGATTCCTTTTCTTGTTGCATAGATAAAAAGTCTGGGTGCTAAAGCTGGAGTAGTCCTAAATCCGGCAACCCCACTTACTACAATAGAATATGTACTAGATGGTGAGGGTTTATTTATTTATTTAAATATTCTATTCCATTTTCTTTTCTTCTTGTCAAAGGAAGATTTCTACATGCCAAGTGGTGGATCTAAACCGGGCATTGCATATTTAACTTGGAATAAAGGATATATCAAAAAGGAAAACACTTGAGAGCTATGTTACATGGACATAAGTATGAGTGCCAGATATGGATAAGTGTCCGACATGGTACCCTCAATCTTTTTAAGAAGGATAAGAGATCCTTCACTACATTGTCATAACTCGTAGAATACAGATGTTAGAATTTATATGACTAACTAGAAGGAAGTTGACATGATAATCTCTCACTTGCATTTGGACAGTGGTTGATCTAGTCTTGATTATGTCGGTCAACCCCGGGTTTGGTGGGCAGAGCTTTATTGAGAGTCAAGTGAAGAAAATCTCGGACTTGAGAAGATTGTGTGCAGAGAAGGTATATATTACTCCTCTGTATGTGTCATTTTCCTATTTATGCTTTAAAATTAGGTGAAATTTTTTGTTTTATATTTCCCGTGCAGGGAGTAAACCCATGGATTGAAGTGGATGGTGGAGTTGGTCCTAAAAATGCATATAAGGTACCCCATTAGAGTCATGTGGTTTTTCCTTTTAGACATGTCTATACACTCTATGCCTATGTTACTCGGATTTGGGTGTGGGTGTCGAAACAACCATGGGTAATATTTTCTATTTAATCTTGGTTTTCTGTGTATTTGAAGATTTGAATATACATCAAACATGGGTAAATTTGTTTTTAAAAATTAAAGAGTCTATATGTAACATGTGACGTAGATTCTATGAGTTATCATTTGTTGAGAGATGGGCCTAATGTTGCTTTACCATTGACGGTTTGACAGCAAGTGGTGTCTGAATGAAGCTTTTGCAGTGATCAAAGATATTTTGCATTTAGACCTAAGAATTCCTGCCAGAATGGTTCAAAATGCAGGTTGAGTGGAAAGAAGTGGAAAAATATAAAATGGACGTCCTGCTATTTTCCTGTTATATCTATTAAATACGAGATATGTTAATCATATCAGTCATGATAATAGTTGATGCCATTTGCTGTCGGGGTAGAGGTCTTGGTGGCCTACGGTCCTGAAGAAGTGAAACGGGTTAAGAGGGTACCCGAGTTTGGTTTTTGGGGCAGGTTCTGATGCTTAAGTCAGCACCAAAGTTCAATATATTTGTTGATGACTTGTATCGAGGTGGAGTTCTTGGTGGCCGGAGTTTGATCTCCAAGACATACTCTGGTGATAAAATTGAAATGTTATTTGTTGCTGGCAGGTAATTGAGGCTGGAGCTAACGCGTTAGTTGCTGGTTCAGCTGTGTTTGGAGCCAAAGACTACGCGGAAGGTATGGACATGGAATTGTTTATTGTTTTTTGTGCATTTAATGAAATGGATTTTAACCATTGTTTTGTGGCTTGGACAATTCAACAGCTATTAGAGGAATCAAAACCAGCAAAAGGCCAGAAGCAGTAGCTGTTTGATTTATGACTGCCAAAACAACTGCTTGGCTCCAGTATGTGATATCTGTATTTACATTTCCATGTATGATACCCTCTTAACTTCATAGAGTTTTGCTTTGATTATATATTAAGAAGTGTTAAAGCATGGCTAGAACATACGTGAGTCGACTCGGGTGTGAGTGTTGGATATGAGCATGTGCCTGGCACCAGAATGTTTAATTTGGTATGGATGTCTTTGTGTTTGCAGATAATACGCATGTCATGGTCGTATAAGAAGCAAATCATGGATACCATCTGCTACTGAATCGTGGATGCAGGGTGTGATAAGATTGTTTGTTTGGAAATATTTGGTGTGACTTGTATTTGATATATCTCAAGCACTTTGTACTGAATTACATGTTTGAGTTAAATAAAGCAAAGCATTCATGTTTGTTTTTGGCCATCAAAATCTTGCCTAAGCAAACTTTGAATGTGTCGAAGCTCAGTTAAGCTACTTCGCTGGTTCTTTGTATACTGAAGAACTATGTTAGTGTGTGAGTACTCTCTCTCTTAAGTTGAATCCTAGAAAGAAGAATATTGATTTGTCAGGTGGAAAACAAATCAAAACAGGATAATTAAATTGCTCATGTTTTCATGTTATTATAACATTTAAATGTTATAAGTACAATACAAATATATGTTTAATCACAAATAGTAAATTATTATAACACAAACGAATTGTCTCTGAATTATTACAAAATAGAATTAAACTATTACAACACAAATGGATTAAGAATTGGTATAATAATAAAAAAAAACAATTATTATTGTAGTGATTAAAAACTTGCATCACACAAGTCAAAAGCTAATTATGTATATATATATATATAAAAAAAAAAAACTACAGGATAGTCATTCAATTATAAAATACACTCAAAATAAAATTTTTAATTTAAGCACTCACGTGATATTATTTGGTCACTCTCATTAAAATCACAAACGACAAATTAATGTGACAATTAAAAAGTTTGTATAATAACAAATTTAGCCCTTAACTTTTTACATGTTATATCGATTTAATTATAATTTTAAAAAATTAACTTTCAAAGACCATTTGATCCTAATTTTGAAAAATTCAAAGAAATATATAATAATACATAAATATTTTCAAAAAAATGTAATAATAAATTTTAAAAATATTTTCAAAAAATAAAATAATAAATTTAAATTCTATATTAATATTTATACAATTATATTAATGTTAAATTTAACATTTATGTTTTTATATATTTCTTGAGTTTTTCAAAAATAAGATCAAATCAAGATTATTTGTACATTTTGAGGGTTAATTTTTTTTAAATTATAACTAAATAAAAGTTGATTAAACTTATTATTATATTGATTTTTTAAACTGCCACATCAACTTGTCATTTTTTGTTTTAACATGAGGTGAATACTTAAATTGCAAACTAAATACAAAGTCTTGATAATTAGGTGACTATCTATGCAATTTACCCTAAAAATTTTATGATATTCAGATTTTTCCCATATTCAAGAATTAGTTACTAAACAAAATGTAATATGTAGTAATTATTTTTAGGCCAAGTAAATATAATTATACTCGCTGATTCAATTGACATTAGTTCAAGCACGCTTCTCTGATTTAAGGAGTAGGAAAGAAATATAAGTAAAAAGTAAACTTGGCATAAGAAAAAGCAACACCCAAATCAAGCACCCCCAAATGAAATGGAATTATCAGTAATGCGTCTAAGGAGTTAATTTGATTATTAGCCCTACCAATCAAAAAGGAAAATTATGAAGTATAGCACAGCTAGCATGTTAAACAAGGCTCTAACTCATACAAGACTGCATAATATCTCAATGCTATTAGCTACTTGGAATGCACTTGTTTAGCCCTCACACTACCGACTTCCGCAACTCGGCTGCACCGTGTGCAAAGTGACATCTCTCTCCGAAAGTGCAACTTCCCTTTGCAAAATTGTCACACAACTTCGTTTTGTAGTTACTTCCCGGATGCCCTTGACCACCATGTGCACCAGATGTTTTGGCTGGACCTGGTACTGGACCCATGCTGCTGATTAGTTCTCTAACCATTGCACTGGCTTCTTTAATTTGCTCAAATGATCCTTCGAGCTCAATGTTCCTAAGTGATGGATCCGACTCATGTTCCCGAATAGAAAGCTTTGCACCTGTTTGACGACATATCTGCTTGGAGTGTACACCTCCTTTCCCAATAATGGCTCCTGCAAGGGAAGCATCCACACTAATTTTCGCAGTTGCTGAAGCACCAAATGTAGCAGCAGGACCTGATGGGGGCGGTGGTTCCATCCGACTGCCCATGCGACCAGGAAGAGGTGCCATGGAACGGGGATCATCAAGAGATGGAGCAATAGGCGTGCCAAGTTCCCACTCTCCATGTGCAAAATGACATTTGTCACCAAACTTACAACCTTCGGGACTACTAAATTTGTTGCATAACCGAGTTTTGACCGCAGAGGCAGATCCATGAGGGATTGCAGCAGTCGTTGCCACGTTTCTAGAAGCTGGTTGAACAGCTGGTGCAAGGTTCATCATCTGGGCCACTGCATTGTAACCTCCAGGAACATAGTGCAAGAAATGGCAGCTCTCACCAAATTGACAACCAGCAGTACTGCAATTAAAACAACTCGGGATCAGAACTTAGACGAGTCCATAACATCAGCTAAATACAAATACTTCACTCGTATAAGATGCTATTCTGAACTGAAAACATCAGAAAACCCAGACATTCCACTACAACAGAAGCCTAGCTAGTGCTAGCACACAACAAATATCTAGCATAAAAGCATAACAACTATACTTATAGTCCAAGTTGTACTCGAGTAAAACAATATCAAACACGAAAGCCATCTATATCAACATGAGCAAATTCCAATGATGGGAAGAACTTAAAGGAGGTTAATGACATAATTTTCACAAAAAAGAACACATCATACCTGAACTTTTCATATATAACACAGCAAAACTTACCAAAGGACTCGATATTTGAAAATTTTACCATTTAATTCAATCTTAAGTACAGTTTATATAACAACTGACACATCTTTGATATAATTTGCCTTTTTTCACCAACTAACTCCATCAAAATTGTTATTAATGAAGCCAATCTCTGTTAACCATTAGCTTGATTAATGATCAAACAACAGTAATTGTACCTGTAATAACTCAATAATACCCACATTTGATTAGCAAAATCACAAATTTTTAGCTAATTATAAAGTTCAAAATTTTAGAAATAAATTATAGAGACAGAATTTAAGTGCAATATTTATTTAGGTGTGGGTATAAGAATTTTAACCTGAAAAACTTGGTGCAAGGCTTCGATTTGCTTCCTACACCAGTTGATAAAGATTCCAATTCTGTTGCACAACCATTAATTTATTACTATTTCTCAGTTACAATTTTTTATATATCGAAATTATCCCCCAAAAATTCAACGTTTTTAATTCTTCGTTTTATTACTAACAATTATATAATTAATCACTGCTATATTAACACTTAAACAAGCTTGTAAATATTAAAAGGAACAAAGACCATATATTTCAATTTTAGAAAGAAAAAGAAAGGGACAAACCTGGTTTAGATTTCTTGATGCTGCCATTAGCATTGAACCCAGCTTCACGTCTTCCTCTTTTACGAGTATCCATTAGAGAACTTTTTTTCACAGATCCAGATCCAGAAAAGAACAATAACGAACAAATAGAACAAAAAAATCAAATGAGTGCAAAAATTTCAAGAACCCTAAATAGCCCCAAGAAAGAGGAATGTAAAAAACCCAGAGAGAGAATGAAGAAGAAGAGTAACTTAGCTTCGGGGGGGGGGGGGGGGGGGGGGGGGTTGGGTGAGGGAGAGGAAGAGGAAGAGAAGCAAAAGGCAAAGAGAGTGGGAAAAAAGGTTGAAAGATAGAGATATTTAATAGCTAAGTTAGGGCTGATGATAATTCGCGGCCATAATCTAAAGGGCTGGATTTTGTTTTACGTCAGAAATAATCTCCTAGTTCTTTTGGGCTCTAAATTCTAATTCAACTTCGATTAGGTCCAACCCAGGCTAACTTTCTTGGCTTAATTTTCTAGACACCCCAAACTATAAACTAAATTTTAAATTGGTCCCTAATTTCAAAAACGTAAAAAAATCCCATTGTGAAATAACCATAGCAAAGTCAGGCACCACTCCATTGTGAAGTAAACTCTTGTGCAAAGTCCATATACCCCAACATAAAAATATAATTATCTGTATTGGATTGGTTAGATCAATAATCGATCGGGGTATCAGTTCGGAGTAAAATTTTAGTTCAGTTAAGTCGTGACCAGTACAAACCAATTAAATTAGTTTTTAATATGTTTTTTTATATTTTTTTATAAAATTTTAATAATTTATTTAATCAAACCATTTGGATTGATGAATCGATGGCTTGACTTGTTCGACCACTGGTCTGGTAATGAAAACTTTGCATAAAACCACATATCTAAGCAAGCATTGAAGCTTTCCCTATTGCACGTGTTTGGTTCTCCGAATCTTACATTACGTTTCTTAATAAGATTATAGGAATATAGGATTACACTATTTGGTTAGAATATAAGATTAATGTGTTTGGTTGACGGAATATAGGATTAACTTAAAATTTTTTTTATCACACCTTGATTTTATAATATGAATTCAATTCAACAACTATTGAATTTGATTTATATAATTTATAATTATTTATTTTAAAAAATTTAGTTTACCTTTAAAATTAAAAGAGAAGTGAAACTAAAATTTATAATATAAACATCCTAATTTTATGTTGTATTTAATACGAGGTTTCTAACAAAGTTTAAGAAGATTGGATTTTTTTTTTTCTGAAATAGCTTGAGTTCTCTTCGCATTCTGTAGGCCCATTAAGGGTGGATACTGGCCACGAGTTTTAAAGTTGCTTCATATCCAAAGTTAGGATCGAACCTTCGATCACTGATTAAGGTAGAAGAGACTCTTGTCATCTCACTTAACTTCCATGGTTAGCTATTATGGCTTTTATATGTAAATTTTTGTGTAACTTTAAAAAAAATGGAGGATTTTATTCTCAAAAATAAAATTATTTAAAGAAAATAGTAATTAGGATTAATCAAACAAATTCAAGTTCTAGGTTTAACCTAACATTAAAATTCAAAATTTATAAAAAAAATCATTTTCTTAGGGAATTTAACCAATAAATTTTTTTAAATAATAATAAATTTCAAATTTTATCTAAAATTTCATATTCTGTCCGAAATCTTAAATAATCTAAATATAGAGATTTAGACAAAATCTTAAATAACTTAAGTAATCTTGTATACCATAGTCTTAAATAACTTCTAAACGTGTTTCTCTATATACATGAAACAACTACTACACTCTACACGTGAACTTTGCGGTGTCTGATTTGGTCCCTTCCCATAATAACTCTGTCAATCTTTGATTTTGCATCGAAGGTCATAAGTTCAAATGATCTTTACATTAATTATTAATGAATAACTCATGTTATCGCAAGTATAAAGATTTGATGGGCGTAAGTAAACTCCTTGAATTTCTTGTAAGCTTCCACGATTCACTAGCGTATATGACGCCCATGTGTTCTTCTTGAATGAACCGTTGGTGGACACACCTAGCTAATTTTGTTGTAATTGTACTCTTTCTGACAACCCTTTTTTAAGAGTTGACTTTATCTAGCTTCATCTCAGACTTCTATTTTACTTTTTTGGTTTGACTCATCAAAAGATAATTTCACAAATATGTGGATTGGACACTACTATTGGCGGACTTGCAGATATCTTACCATGACAGCAGATTCTTATCCTGATCCTTTCATTTCACGTTGAACTCAATATAGATTTATCGTATTACCCTGCAATTATCATCTTATGACTTAGTTTGTGCATATATCCTTTTATAAAGGAGGTCATTTACTAATATCCTCATTTGCAACCTTGAGTTTGATAATTGGTTAATAGATAAGCATCCCTTTTTCCTTGCGGACTTGTACTTGTAAAATAATTTTATAGGATTTCCAATTTCAAACCATCTGACAATATATTCTCAACATCAAATAGTCCCCAGCGGACTATCTCTTGCCTAGATTATCTTTGGTGGACTTCCACACTAGATAGTCCTAAGTGGATTTCCAAACACTAGATAATCCTAATGAACATCCTCTTCATTTGATAATCCTTGACGGACTTTATTGAACAATCAACCCTTGGCGGACATTGGCATCATTTAAAATTGAAGGATCATGTTAGGATGGGTAAAAATTCCATGGAGGTCCTTAAAATTAAGAGTTAGATTGTATTTTACCTCTACTAAAAAAAGGAAAAATTAATCCCATACCTTAGCTCAAATAGTAAATTGATCATTTTTAAAAAAATATTATTCTAATTATACTGTTAAAAATTGACGAAATTGATGAAATAATTGCATAATGACATATGATGAGCCACATACACTTTATGCTAACATACAAAAAAAACATTTCTTTAATAGTAGAATTAGATAAAAATTAAAAAAAAAAGAATCACTTTATTTTTATTTTTTTGCTTTTTATCTAACATTTAAGAACTAAATTATCTGTTTTTAAATAGAAAGAAAAAAATATAATTTAATTTTTAGTTTATAGTGCTCTATGGTAGGTTAGGTTGGATATTACTATAGACATGAGAAGTTAGGCTTAAGGTAGCCCACATGTAGTAGAATTGTGTGGACGGTACCCATTGGTTTCTAAAACCAAGGGCCGGGTTCACCCATCCATATTGGCGTTGAATGTTGATACGTTGGTTTCAAACATCGATATTTCCGTGAACGTAACATAAATATAAAGGAAAATTTTTCCTTTGTCTCATCTATAGTTTCTTCCTCTTACCAGCAAAACCAAAAGGAATACACGTTTTCTCTTTTTTTTGTTAAATGGGAAAGCCAGGAGGATTGTTTGATCTTGAGAATCATTTTGCATTCTATGGGGCATATCACAGTAACCCAATCAACATTTTCATACATACTTTGTTTGTTTGGCCAATATTTTTCACTTCTCTTGTTCTTTTCTACTTTACACCCACCATTTATGATCTTTCTCAATCTGGGATTTTTCCCTCTGGGTTTAATCATGTTTTGGTTTTTAATTATGGGTTTCTTTTTGCTCTAATTTATGGATTGTTTTATGTGATTTTGGATAAGAAAGCTGGTTCCTTGGCTGCTTTGATTTGTTTAGCTTGTTGGGTTGGTGCTACTTTTCTTGCTGCACACCTTGGATATTCTCTCGCTTGGAAGGTAAATATAAAAAAAAAAAAAATGGGGGAGGATTGGAACCATGTAAAAGATAACCGCTCTTTATTGAAAAATTCATTATTTTTACTTGAACATTGTCTTGCTTGTTTGGTTCTATTGGTTTGTGAAATTCTTAGTTTTAGCTTGTTGATTTTATTGTTCAAAGAACATGCTGTTTGAAACAAACTAGGATTCATGTCTTGTTGAAATTAAGTTCTGAAATAATCCCATCAGCAATCTTTTTGGATATGTTATAACTAGTGTAGATCATGCGCGTGAATCAAAAGTTAAGGATGAATGGATATAGAAGTTAAGTTTAATTCTTCGTTTGTGTTTCTTGTACATGTTTTACTGACTTAAACTTCTTAAATATTGTTGGCTTGACAGTAAATACTGGAAATTAAGGGTCCACTAGGTTCATACTAGTTGCAAGGTCGATATATTGTTCGGTTAGGGAGTCGGCTTGGTTGAGTATTGTCAACGGATATTTTGCACCAGAATGAAAGGTCTCCTTTACTGGAAAACGTTGCATCAAGCATACTGTTTAAATGTTGTTGGCTTGACAGTAAAGGATCCACTAGGTTCATATTATTTGCAGGGTCAGTATATGGTTCGGTTAGGGAGCCGGCTTGGTTGAACGGATAGTTTGCACCAGAATGAAAGGATACCAAAGCTTTTTTACTTGAAAATGTTGCATCAAGCACATTGTGTAGCATGCCTTTGAATTAAAGAATCTATATTAAAATCCGTTTAACAAGCTTGATACCGTTGAACATTGAAATTGGAATGAACGTACATGGAATTCTCTGGTTGTGAAGTTTCTTATGTTTATGAATTGTTCTATATCATCTTTCAAGTTGTGAAGATAATTCTTTTTCTTTCCTTTTATTTTTCGGGGCCATAAATACCCTGTCATGTGCTATTGCTGAACATGATTGTTCGTTTTCCTTTGATTCGTAATTGCATATTCTCTATTCAGGTTGTGTTGGCCGCTCAGTTGTTCTGTTGGACTGGACAGTTCATAGGCCATGGAGTCTTTGAGGTAAGTAATGGTATAATCTATAGAATTTCCCAGCTTCCATTGCATTTCTACCTGTTCTTTAAACACCACTTGTTGAATTATTCCCTTTAGAAACGTGCACCGGCTCTGCTGGACAATCTTGTTCAAGCTTTTCTAATGGCTCCATTCTTTGTTTTGCTCGAGGTACGGGGAAGTAGTTTCTTTCTTTAATACGAAAATGATCCCAACGTTGTGAAAATTTAGTGATTCGTGTTTGATTTGGGCGTAGGTTCTTCAATCGCTCTTTGGGTATGAACCGTATCCGGGTTTCCATGCACGCGTGAAAGCTAAGATCGAAGCTGAAATCGAGGAATGGAAGGACAAGAAACAGAAAAAAGTTTCTTAGCTTTGAATTGGGAACTTGCATATGAAATGATTTTGGTTAAAAGTACCGTAAAAACAATGAAGGAAAGGCTTTTTTGGCCTTGTGTATTCTCATGTAAATGTGTTAGGATGGATCCGATTAAGCAATAAATAAGTAAAAATTTGTGTGAACAATATGCATACACTGCTGTGATTTTCATAAAAGCTTTCAAAGCTTCTTTACCTTGATCCATTATCTAATGTTGATAATCCTTTTGGGGGTAAATTATGGCATTCGGATGGTTTTTTTAAGGCTTAATTCATGATTTAGCGGTAAGAGTATATACATTTTTTCACTTTGATAACAAAATTTATTTTTGTCCCAATTTGACATTTAAAATATCAATTTCCTCTACTTTTTGTTCATTTTGTAACGGATGTTAAAAAAAATATTAGGCAATTTTGGTCAATGAAAAGGAGTCATGTGGTTTGCTTTGATCAATAAAAAAAAAATGCTGTGTGGCAATTAAGTTTATTTAAAATGAAAATATTAAATTTAAATTAAAAAATAAAAAAATTATAATATTAATTATTTAAATATTGAAAAAAAAATTATTTTGACTGATAATTTCTCGAAGTTGACTAGGCGTTGATAGATTATGTGGCACTATTAGAACATGTCATGTGTATTTTTTTTATTTTATTTTATTTTATTTTTTTAGTGTTCTATATATTATATTGATTTAAAATGTAAAAAAAAACATATATAATATATAAACAAAAATAAAATTTATTTCTATATAAAATTCTAAAATATATAATTAGAAATTTTAAAAAATAAAAATAATTATAAAAATTGAAAATGTTATAAAAAAATTAAAAATATTTAAAATTCAAGTAATTGCAAAAGAAAAACTTGAAATCTAAATACCTTTTTAGAATTTTATACTTGTGTACTTTAAATTTTAAAAAAAAATTTAAACCTTTTTTATTTTTTAGAAATTTATACTTATGTAATTTAAATTTTTATAAAAAATAATTTTAAACCTTTTATTATTTTTAAAATTTTTACAAGTATTTTATATTTTTTTGTAGTAATATTATTAATTTCAACTAATTTCTATTCAATTATCATATTTTTTGTAAATTTTATTCTTATATTTTTTTATAATATATATATATATATATATATTCTGATTTTTTTATATTTTTTATATTTTTATTATTTAGATACACATGTTATATTTCAATTGGAGCAACTTTGTTTCTTATATTATTTTTATTTTTAATCTAAATCTTAATTAAATATGATCTCTAAGTTATTTAGTGTTCTTACTGAAAGTGAGGAATTTGGATGTTCTGCATCAATAGAAGAGATCTAAAAATTGTTCAAATGCAGGGGAATCACCTGTTTCGATAACTTTAAATATAGATTTGAGGTTGTAAAAAATAAACACCGATTAAATGAGATAAATAATAATGATGATGATATGCAAAATTTAATTCAACACATCAATTACATTTTATGTTGAAAGCATAATGATGCATCTAATTATGTATATGTAACTTTTACCATTTGGGTAATTGATTATAAATGAAAGGAAAAGAAAACTAAGTAAAGGAAAATAAATTAGTGTTAAGGAAGGTAAATGATATATATTTGTTTTTGTTTGGATAGTTAAAATTTAATAAGATAAATGAATATTTACAATTTTTATTTGGTTAAATTAGATTTTAGAATATATCATTTTAGATGATTTATTTTTTTTTCTCTATTTTTTTTAAATAAGAAGAGCATTCTCTTTAATTCTTGACCTTCATCGTAATCTTCATTGATAATTTGTATCAACAAAGTTTTCATTCCAAAAATGCTTTCTTAATTTAAGTGATGGAAGATTAAATCTTTGGCAGTCCTAAAAAGGGAAAAGAAATCTATTGTCATTGATGGAACACAAATATTTGAATAAAATGTTAACTGATCTAAGTTTATTGGTAAATGAAGGTGTTATGAAGAAAGGAATCATGAACCTATCTTCAAACACAATCCAATCTAGGTTTATATTTTTATTATATCAATTAAAATTATGAAATTTGATGAAAAAACTAATGTTGTCATATTCTTAGCTGTTAAATTTTGAAACCGACAAAGATTCAATTGCAAGAATCAATTTGCTCAATATAAAAATTGAGAGGGAACAAAAGATGTCTCAAAAAATAACATTATTAAGAGAAGTAACCTTGAACAAATATAAAAATAGACAATATTCCTCCCAATCTCTTTACTGTTGATCTAATCCATTAACCTCACAAAATCCAAACAGCATCTATTGAAAACCAATTTACTTTTATCCTAAAGGATCAGATTCCTTAAGCAGTCCACCATTTCAACAAAAGTGTAGAATACTCCCTTCTACAATTTAACCAGGGAGGAAGATGCTTCTTTCTTTGTCATCCCTGCCCCCCACCTTCCAATGTTTTAGTATAAAAAAAGTTCGAGAAAGTAAAAATATTAATGAAGGTCATTGTACTAAATGTTAGAGGCATAAAAGAAATTCACGTGACAGTCGGTGAATAATAGAGATACTCGAAACAACTTGTACCGCGAATAAAGAAATGGGTGAGATTATGTTATTGAGAACAAAATGTGATCAAGTAAAGTTTTGAATTTGTAGAGGGGCAGGTTGAACAACACAAGGGGCATCCTTAGATGGATATGGTAAGAAGAGAAAAAGAGACACAGGTGGTGAAGCATTTGGTCTAAGAGGTGAGTTGACAAGGGAAACAGGAAAAAAGAATATAAGAGGAAATAAATAAAGTGGATGCTTTTGTGGGGGGATCAAACTTTATTCAAAATGTAGCTGCTTTTCACTTAAAGTGGAATCATGTGCCTTAGGCATCTGTATGCCCAATTTGTGTTTCTATCGTAAACTCCCAAATTCAAATGAAGGCATCAATTCGTACCTACTAACAATGCTACCAACACAACGCCCTATTTCTTCACTCACTGTACTATTTGTCTATGTTGATTAGTATCGGTGCATACTGACTCAAAAATATTTGAAAAGATTTTAATATAGTGTACGCGTGACTTTATCTAAAAAATAATATTACTACCATATTTTTATTACCCAATTTGGAGCTTTTGTTTTTCTATTTTCACTAAAAACCTAATTGGGATTAGTTTAAATAGATGTTTAGAAGTATAAGCTGCTTGGTAAGAAGTAAACAAATATTACTATTATCTTCGATATTTTAAAATGTTAACATATGTCATAAATGTTTATACTTTTTTTATAAATTTAAAAATTAGTTTTTATATTTTTATTTCAAAAAATTTAGTCTTTTTATTTTTTATATTTCAAAATTCATGTCCAACTGTTAATGTTTTGTTAACTTTATTTGTGTGACATTTTGAAATTAAAAAAAATACTCATTTGATAACGGTGTAACTAAAAAATAACGTTGTAATAATCATAAATTTAACGAAATAATATAACAATATTAACAATTAAACATGAATCTTGAAATCTGAAAATATAAAAACTAAATTCTTAAAAATAAAAGTACAAAAATTAAATTTCAATTTTACGAAAAGTATAAAAACTTATGACATTTTAACCAATATAAAAGGACAAGAATACTATCATGATAATATATATTATTTTATAAAGAAATAAAATTTCAATAATTCTATAATTTAATTGGAACCTAATTGATGGTGAATCCACATAATCAATTTCAAAGTTTTCAGACCTGAACGGATGATTACACCAATCAAACTATCAATTTACCAATTCGATCTATTCAATTAAAAATAAAAAAATAATTCAATTATCGATTTAATTTATTTTTTATCGATTCACGAATCAATAAATCTAATCTTTTGTTTTGGATTGATACTCTAATCAATTCTGAATGTCACCATTTGATTTGATTTCAAAATCATGATAAATTTTTTTATAAAATGAGTATAGATACTGCTTATTCATTATTAGCATTAAAATACAGAAAGAAAATGGAGGGATAGATAACTAACGAACCCGTAAAGGAGGGAAGGGAGGCGACGCCCAGAAGCTTCTCCAAAGAGAATGGAATCTCGTTTTCCCCACTGCCTCAGCAACATCCCCCTCTCTGTCTCTATATTCTTTCTCTCTCAAAACAACCGCACCGCATATTAAAAAACAGAAAAACTTCAGAAAAGCAAACCTCAAAAGCAATTCCCTCCTTCAGCCTAAACCAACCAATCTCCGCTATCAACGCTTTCCCTTTTCTTTTTCTCTCTGCGCCACCCCCTAAAAATCCAAATCCCCATTTTTTCCCCCTTCTTCCTTCTTTGTTCTTTACTTGCCCGAAGAAACTCACTCACCTCCTTTTCTCTCTTTTGTTTCTTTTTTATACTTACTTTGTCACTGTTAAAAATGAGACCATGACGTCGTCGTCTCTGCAACTTCCACCGCAACCGCCCAACACGGTGCGGAAAGTGATCGTGGAAGTGGTCGACGCTCGTGATCTTCTTCCTAAAGATGGTCAAGGAAGCTCAAGTCCTTATGTCATTGCTGATTTCGATGGTCAAAAGAAGAGAACTTCTACCAAATACAGGGACCTTAACCCTGTATGGAACGAGGCCTTGGAGTTCACCGTGTCTGACCCGGATAATATGGATGTTGAAGAGTTAGAGATTGAGGTTTTTAATGATAAGAAATTTGGGAATGGTAGTGGCCGTAAGAATCATTTTTTGGGGAGGGTTAAGTTGTATGGGAGTCAGTTCGCTAAACGAGGGGAGGAAGGGCTTGTTTATTTTCCTTTGGAGAAGAAGAGTGTGTTTAGTTGGATTAGAGGTGAGATTGGGCTTAGAATTTATTACTATGATGAGATTGTTGAAGATCAGCCTCCACCGGAAGACCCACCGCCGCAACAGCAACAACAGCCACCGCAAACGGAGGATACCAAGCCTACTCCCGGGCTTGTTGTTGTAGAGGAAGGGAGGATTTTTGAGGTTCCTCCTGCACATATGGAGTATCCTCATGGAGTTAATGGCTATACTCATGGTGCTGTCCCTTGTTATCCTTCGCCGCCCGTTGTGGTTGTCGAGGAATCTCCACCAGACGTTGTTCATGTTCACGAAGAGCTACCGCCTCCAGCGGAACCAATGGCCATGCCTATGCAACCACATATGGCGCCGGGAATTCCGGTTCCCGAGGAACATTTTCCTGTGCCGGAAGTGAGAAAGATGCAGAGCAGCAGAGGCGAGAGAGTTAGGGTTTTGAAGAGACCAAACGGAGACTATTCACCTAGAGAAATAGGGGGTAACAAAACTCAAGGTGACAACGCCACCGCTGCCGGCGTCGGTGGTGCCGAGAGGATCCATCCATACAATCTAGTTGAGCCGATGCAGTATTTGTTTGTTAGAATTGTTAAGGCGCGTAGACTGGCTCCAAATGAATCCCCCTATGTTAAAATCCGTACGTCCAACCATTACCTCAAATCGAAACCGACGATGTACCGTCCAGGTGAGCCAACCGACTCGCCGGAGTGGCGCCAGGTGTTCGCTTTAGGTTACAATAAACAAGAATCAGCCAATGCAACGCTTGAAATCTCTGTTTGGGACTCCCCGACGGAACATTTTCTCGGCGGCGTTTGTTTCGATCTTTCTGATGTCCCCGTACGAGAGTCACCAGATAGTCCGTTAGCACCGCAATGGTACCGTCTCGAAAGCGGTGCCGTCGATCAGAATTCCGGCAGTGTTTCCGGTGATATCCAACTTGCTGTTTGGATCAGCACTCAAAACGACGACGCTTTTCCTGAAGCGTGGAGTTCAGACGCACCATACGTAGCGCACACTCGATCAAAAGTCTATCAATCGCCCAAGCTCTGGTATTTAAGATTGACTATTATCGAAGCTCAAGATCTTCAAATTGCGCCCAATCTACCTCCTTTAACAGTGCCTGAAATTCGAGTCAAAGCTCAGCTAGGGTTTCAGTCTGTGCGATCAAGGAGAGGGAACATGAACAATCATAGTATGTCAGTGCACTGGAACGAGGACTTGATCTTCGTCGCCGGCGAGCCTCTCGAAGATTCGTTAATTCTGTTAGTGGAAGATCGTACGAACAAGGACGTCAGTCTCCTCGGTCTCGTCATGATCCCCTTGATCTCAATTGAGCAACGGATAGATGAGCGGCGCGTGGCTTCCAAATGGCTTGGATTGGAGGGAGGAGCAGGCGGTGGGGGTGGCGGTGGACCCTACTGCGGGAGAATTCACCTGCGACTATGTTTAGAGGGTGGTTATCACGTGCTGGACGAAGCGGCGCACGTGTGCAGCGACTTTAGACCCACGGCTAAGCAGCTTTGGAAGCCGCCAATTGGAATTTTGGAGCTGGGGATTCTCGGCGCTCGTGGCTTGCTCCCCATGAAAACCAAAGGGGGAGGCAAAGGCTCCACCGATGCTTACTGTGTGGCCAAATACGGGAAAAAGTGGGTCCGTACCAGGACCGTAACGGACAGCTTTGATCCACGTTGGAATGAGCAGTACACTTGGCAAGTCTACGACCCCTGCACTGTCCTAACCGTCGGGGTTTTCGACAACTGGCGTATGTTTGGTGATGTGTCCGAAGACAAACCCGATTCCCGAATCGGTAAAATACGGATACGTATATCAATGCTGGAGAGCAACAAAGTGTACACCAATTCGTATCCATTGTTGATTTTAACGAGAATGGGGTTGAAAAAAATGGGTGAAATAGAGTTAGCAGTTCGGTTCGCATGCCCGTCATTGTTACCAGACACATGTTCGGCTTACGGTCAACCATTGCTTCCAAGAATGCATTATCTCCGCCCACTCGGGGTGGCTCAACAGGAGGCATTACGCGGAGCCGCGACAAAGATGGTAGCACAATGGCTAGCGAGGTCAGAACCACCGCTTGGGCAAGAAGTAGTGAAGTACATGCTGGATGCGGATTCTCATACATGGAGCATGAGAAAGAGCAAAGCGAATTGGTTTCGGATCGTTGCCGTTCTAGCATGGGCAGTCGGGTTAGCCAAATGGTTGGATAATATTCGGAGGTGGAAAAACCCGGTTACCACAGTATTGCTCCATGTTTTGTACTTGGTGCTTGTTTGGTACCCAGATTTGGTAATGCCGACAGGGTCTTTATATGTTGTTTTGATTGGAGTTTGGTATTATAGGTTTAGACCCAAGATACCAGCAGGCATGGATATAAGGCTGTCACAAGCAGAAACAGTGGATCCAGATGAAATAGACGAGGAGTTCGATACAATACCAAGTTCAAAGCCGCCTGAGATAATAAGGGCCAGATATGATAGGTTGAGAATATTAGCAGGAAGGGTTCAAACTGTTTTGGGAGATTTTGCAACCCAAGGTGAAAGGGTTCAAGCTTTAGTGAGTTGGAGGGACCCAAGAGCTACCAAATTGTTCATCGGGGTCTGTTTAGCCATCACTTTTATACTTTTTGTGGTGCCACCAAAAATGGTGGCAGTGGCATTAGGATTTTATTATCTAAGGCACCCTATGTTTAGGGACCCAATGCCACCGGCTAGCTTGAACTTTTTCCGAAGGCTTCCAAGTTTATCAGATCGGTTAATGTAGAGAGCCGAAGAAGAGTAGATATATAATAAATGAGCAGTGGATTTTAAGACGCCTGATTATGGGGGATGTGGTGGGGGAAAAGAGGGGGAAACCGATGACATAAAACAGCTGTTTATGTTGAAAATGCTGTCCCCCTCAAACCTAAATAACATTGTAAGGAGCGAAAAAGAAGGGAAGAAAGTGGCAAGTATTGTCATCACATCTTTTCTGGTTTTTTTTTTTTGGGGTACTGCAATTGATTGACTGACTATTGGAAACTTGGAATAAGAGAAAGTGGGGGAGGGAGGGGCATTTGAAAATGGCTGAGAGAGATTTATTACTGTAAAGCCTACGTTGAAATTTGTTTTTTTTCTTCTTTTAAAACACATAAAACCTTCACATTACTTCATTTTCTACTTAAATCATATCTATTTTTGTTTGTTCCATTTTTCATGGATTTTGAACTGAAATGAAGTTATTTCACAGCGGGTGAATTACAAAATGGAGTGGGATTGCAGAATCCATTAGGAACATGAAAAGCAATAATGTGTAATTATGTTGTCAGAATGAGACAGAGATTGTAGTGGTAAAGTCAAGATGTATTGGTTGGCATTTGGCAGCTTTTACAAAACTTAATTTTTCCAGATCATTTGACTTATTAGCATGTTATCGAAAGAAACTTTTTGCATCTCGCTCTCTATCAGTGAATTCTTTCAAGGGTAAATTCTTCGGTTCTCCATTCGATTTTTACCATGCTTTTATATTCCTCATCAAAAATGAATTTTTTGTAATTTTATGTTTCAGTTTTTACGTGTTTTCATTTTAATTATCTAATGTTTAAATTTTTAATAGCAGTTAACTGCACACATCATTTTGTATTCACACTTTTATTTTGACCTCTATAAAAAAAAATCCTTTTTTATAGTGTGAATATGATACTAACAAGTACATTTTGATAATTTTTAAAGCATTATTTTAGTTTTTATCGTTTTTCACTTTAATCCTTATTTTTTTTTACTTCAATCAAAGTTTTCAAAAAAAAAAAAATTTGGGTAATCAAAATGAAAGCAATCTAAAAGTTGGGTGACCACAATAAAAGTGTGAACATCATGTGGTATGTACAAATTAACTATCGTTAGAGATTTAACGGTTGAATAATTAAAATAAAAGTGTCTTAAAAATTAAATGATGAAATTGCCAAAAAAAAAAAATCATTTTAGAGGATGAAATTGAAAGCATACTAATAAGTCGAGCGTACTGAATTATGCAAAATGATGGAAAGAAGAAAAAAAAAGAAGAAAAGGAGCTAACTTTACTATTTACTTAATCATATGACACATGAATTTAGACAAAAGAGATCTAAAATATTTCTTGCTCCACACTTGTTGGTGTAAGGTCTAATTTAAGACCTTATTTTGGGGTTATGTTTAGTTGTTTTTAATTTAACTTACAGAGGTTTAATTCCATCAAACAATACACCTTTTGTCACTTTGGCATTTTGATTGAATAATTTCCTTTTTCTTTCTTTTACTGCAATTTTTATGGTCTGAGTCGAGTTTAAGTATGATATTAATAAATTTATATTTGTTTACATCTGACTAGACCAAAAATATAAATCTAAAATTTTACTTAAACTCACCCATAATTGCAAATGACTAACTCAACTTCATTTTAAATCAATTCAAACTAATTTTTTTTTAAATATTTATATGACTCAAATGTAATATTTAGTAATTTTAATTATTTTTTTCATTTATTAAAATTTTATATATAGACATCTTTTTAATTTTTATGTAATAAAAGTAACATAGTATAATATGTTACAAACTTAGAAAACATACGGGGTTTGGGCCTTGAATATTTAAATTTGAGTTTGACTCATATTTTAAATGAGCCTAATGTTTTTACTCAAATCCTCTAAATTTTAAATAAACTTTTGGACTTAAACGAATAATTCTACCAATGTAGGGGTCTAAGTAGAGGCTTTGCTTTCACATGTGTTAACACTATTGGTGCAAAGATCAATTTTGGTTTATGATATTTTACTCTAAAAACATGGTAAATGCATCTAACCACAAATTTACTTCAATATTTTGACGAGTCTCATTTGTTTTTCAAAATTTAGATGTCATAGAAAGTTGACAGCTATACCCTACAACAACATTTGAGATTTATATTATATTTAAAATTTTTAAAATTTCAAATGAAAATACTATAATATATCAATAATATTATTAATTAGTGAAATTTAGATTTTATCTTTAATAAAATTTACTAATGTAATTTCATTTATTAAATATTATTTTTATATAAAATTTAAACATTTTTATTGAAATAATATTGTGACATTCCCAAACTCATCGAGTTGGGAACAGTGTTAAATTGAGAATAAACATGTTAGAATTTGAGAAAATTATAAAATAGAAATAATCAAAGTTAGATCCTAAAGGTAGCTGAAAAGGCTTGTATATTGTGAGAAATAAATATCTAAGTATAGAACTTTGTTAGATCAATTATATTAATATTTATGTGATTAATCTTGTACACGAATATGTTAATACTTAATATGAGGATTTATCGAGGATCAATCTCATCACATCTCAAGGACTTGGAGAAGAGTATGAAATCCGGTTGTAATTACAAGGACCGGTCTATTCAAATGTGGACCAGAACCTCAAAACTTTAAAAATAGTAAGGGAATAAGGGGAAAAAATGTTTACCATAGAAGGGGTAGGTGCATCGATATGTGGATGTTCATAATTCTCGCCGAGACAAAATGCAGTCGACCCATTAATCACACAGATTAACATTGAAAAAGAAAACCCTAAAATAAGGGAGAGAGGTAGATTATAGAAGGTTTGCAGCATTGAATTAAAACCTATAAACCTGCCTTGAAACTGTATAGGAAGGATGCAAGGGTGGAAACTCTCAAACCCCCATGCAACTATCATACATTGAGATTTCAAGGTTTGCCAATCCTTTTTCATTCCATAAACCTATACTACATTTGTAAACAACTAGGTTGACAGTTTCAATCCAAAGTCATACAGATTAGGTGCTGGTCACCACAAATTCTAATATTTATTGAGTTGGAAAGCATGGGAGAGACAGCGGATTCTGAAAAGGCATGACGATCGTAAAGAAAAAGAATAAGAAGACGAGAAAGAAGAGAAGTTGGAGGGACAAGAATATCGTAAGGAGGGGAAAGGAGATAAGGAGGAAGAGAAGAAGAAGAAGAAGAAGAAAGACGAGGAATGTGAAGATAAGGAGGATAAAGGCGGTGGTGGAAAGGAGAAGGAGAAGAAGAAGGACTTTCAAGATAAGAAAAAGAATTTATAGATAAAGATGGAGATAACACTGTTTGGGTGTAAAAGAAATCAACCCATTGTATTGTATGATAATTTACAAGTAAATCAAATTGAGTTGAGTTGTATTGTATTGGAATAGAGTAAATCAGTAGGTCAAAGGAGAAAATAAGTAAAAACATGTTTGCATATAGGAATTTATCCGCTAATTGTCTCCTTAGAAGGAGATGATTCAATGCCTACAAATGGGGCTATGGCACAAGTCCATGTAATGGTAATTTGACTCTACTTTGAACTTTTGAGTAGTACCAAATGTATTATATTTCTCTATCTTCCAACTATCTATTAATTCTTCGCAGCCCATAGTATGGAACCATATTGTCGGATATTGGCATATATTCGACCTACACTCCAATATCACATCAATGTGAATAAACCATTCAAATTCATTTTATCTTTCTTTTTCCTGATGATGAATTTATTAAGAAAGTAGAGTTGTGGACTCAAGTTATATATTGTTTATATCTAAACAAACAATTATCTATACAATATTGAAATTTTAATAAGGATATACGTTTCAAGAAAAAATGGGAAATATTATCATAGCATATATTTCATACCACATGTGCATTATAAATATGGGTAACAAAAGATTTGATTTCCGCTTCTAAGTTGTGTAAAACCCATGGGATACACTAACGATATCTATTAAATACCCTTACAACCTTTGATTATTTGTTGAAGTTTCAGTTGAATGTTAACTATCTCAATTCCTTATCAAGAAAAAGGGAATATCATTATAGTATCTCATTCACTTGTATTCACCAATTGTCCGGTTATGCTTTTTTGTTGTGAATATAATAGTGAATAAAAAAGTTTATTTATCATTGATAATTGAAATTTGACTAAATGGATCTAGGTACTATATATAATTGTTGAAGCTTCAGTTGAATGTTAGCTATCTCGGTACTTTATCAAATTCGATTTAACAAGACATATCTAGAGAACAGTTGAATAGAAATAGGGAGATGCAAGAAAAATGAAATATTATTATAGTGTCCCATTCACTTCTGTTCACCGATTGTCTAATTTTGCTTTTTTATTGTGAATAAAAAAATTTATTTTATCATTGATAATTGAAACATGACTAAATGAATCTGGGTAGTGCATATTTACTCTATTTATATTTACGAACTATTATATATTGAATAGTTGTATGGCAACCAACTCCCCAAATTGCAAAGTATGTTAGTCGCACGGCTTATTTCCTTGTATAAACTTTGAAGGGATAGGAGATAGCAATATCTTTATGTTCATTATATGCAAAAATTGGGCACCCATATTGAACATCCCAAAGCCAAGAGATTAAAAATTTTATATATTTTTTTATAATTTTCACGTATTTTGTGGTTTTTTTTTAATTTTTTGGATTTAAGACTTATTTTTAAAAATATTTTTTTTTCATATTTTTTAATATTTATTGTGTTATGAATTTAATTCAAATGTCACGTTAGTGATATGTGTCATGTCATGTCAATAAAATCATCAGTTAATATATCATGTCATGTCGGACAAAAAAAGTTGACGGCTAGTTGATTGACGGTTTCCATTAATTTTGGATTTGTTTGAAAATTTTTGTAATGTTGTAGGTAAAAATGAGAAAAAAAAACATTTAAGGACCAAAGTGAAAAAACCAAAAAGCATTAGAGGTAAATTTCACAATTATGCCTTTCTAAAATTACCACTTAAAAAATTTAGTTAAAAAAAGTTGGTTTTTCTTGAATTTGAACCCTAATCCAAGCAGCATAGAAAAGAAGTGTTGCAGTAACAAACTAATGAAAGTTAAAACATTGATCATCTGCCATTCTACAAATGACTGATAAAAGCCATTTGCTTAACTGAATTTGGACATCAATTCCTTGTTGAAATGAATTCATTTGTGACAAATTTTGATAAAAGAGATGTTCAACCTTCATCCATGGTGACAATAAAACCAAGAAAAATCCATAATAAAGACCACTCAACATATAAAAAATCTTGCGCATTTCACAAACCTTTTATGCCCATACCATATGTACATCCAGTGCTCATAATGTAAAAATGACATCAAGAACTAAACAGGTAAAACGTTCAAACCAGGTATTATCCTTAAAAAACTTGTAATGCTTGTCTTGTCTTAAGAAAAAATCATATATTGTTACTGGTGTGTAGCCTGGAGGAGTCCATCACGAATCTGAGTAGCGACATCACGAACAGCTCCAGGACCATGAGGGATAAACACAGCTGAGGATTTAGAAGCAGCACCAATTTCTTTCATGGTGTCAAAGTACTGGGTAACCAGGACCATATCCATAACATCCTTTGCAGTAGTCCCTGGGACATTAACGGAGAATCCAAGCACGCTATCTCGTAAACCATCAACAATTGCTTGTCGTTGGCGAGCGATACCCAGCCCCGACAAATATTTGGACTCAGCCTCACCTTCAGCTCGTTTGATTTGCAAAATTTTCTCTGCCTCTGCCTTCTCATTAGCTGCCACTCTCAGCCTAGCAGCTGCAATTACAATACAATAAGAAAAATCATATTAAGTACACTGCTTATCGAGAAAAATAACAGAATGGAAGAAAAACGCCATATTCACATTAAAATCACATCAAAACACCAAATTCTAGGTAATAATTTACTACAAAATATAGTGGTCTTCTGTTGATATCAGCACAGACAGCACTATAAATCTGTAATAAAAACAAATTTATCTGCTTCTGGAGTCATGAAAAGCTTCACCCGTGGGTGAAGACCCATCGGGTCATTTTGGTACAAAACTTATATATTTCATTTACCAATGGGGGAAAAGAAATGCATGATATGATGATGGGGAGGCATTATTGAAACACCCAATTGACAGACATCTCAGGGTATTTACTCTAAAGCTAAAATGATTCAAGCAATAACAGATGACAAGAAAATTGAAGGATCAATGTCAAAAGGTTGATTCCCGGGAACCAGTTTCTATTTTTTGGCTGAAAAATTCATTAGGCCAAGTGTTGCTTTTATATTTCTGTACTGGCATGATCTTATTTGCTGCATACATCAGAAAGAATACAGCTATGAATCCAATGCACATTTAGCCTAACCAAAAGAACAGAAAGTTTGAAAGAGCAAGAACCAATTAAGAGGCAACAAGAATTTCACCAGCATTAATTTCATTCATCGCCCGCTTCACATGCTCGTCAGGTTCTATGTCCACAATAAGTGTTTGAACAATCTCATACCCATAGGCAGACATAGCCTGGAAGAAGAACAAGAGGGTAACAGAATTCGAAACATATTTAAATGTCAGCTTCAAAATCGCAACAATTTAACATAACAAGACCTTAGACCAACATGTGGGGTTGGCTTTCACAGAATGTGATGTACTTAATCAAATTGATTACCTTCTCAAGTTCTTCTTCAACAGCTTTAGCAATTTCAGTCTTTTGTTCAAAAACATCATCCAGATTTAGCTTTGGAACACTTGCTCTAATAACTAAATGTATTGAAGATCAGAAGAAGGGAAACGTTATAACATTTTCTGTGTAAATTTGAAGAAAAAAGTGCTGAATGAGTTCATTTACATGTATATAAACTTATGAGTGCACTGCAATGTCAATACCTACTCAACAAAGTATTGTTCTTACCATCGAACACATAGGCTTGAATTTGTGTCCTTGTGTTTGTCAGCTTGTAAAAGGCATCACTTGCCTTGTCCGCCAGTGCCCGGTATTGAATAGATGCAACAACATTAACAAATACATTGTCCTGATAAGATGTCCATAACAATCAGTTTCACACTGTACAACAGAGGCATATTACTCTAGGGAAAACACTATTTGACAAATTTAAGCCATTTGAAAGTTAGATAACAAGAATATTTATGGAAGTATTCGACCATTTTATTTCTTCATAATCACGAGTTTTCCCTTCACCTCAAACAACATACCCTCCCACTTAAATTCCACCAGAAACAGAGTAACTGACAAAAGCATGAGTATTTATGCTAAAGTTGGAGAAACTAATAGAAGTACACAAAAACTGAAAGGCCATTTATATTCATCATCTTAAAACGTCTAAAAGTTATAAAGCAAATAAGTCATTAACTGAAAATTTACAACATATACAGACCTTAGTCTTGGTCTCACAACGAACATCCAACTGCTGCAATCTTAGCGACAGGTGGCCAGCGAGTTGACTTCCAAGAAACCAAGGTAGGCAATGGCATCCAGGTTCAAGAACATCCTCAAACCTGCCAAATTTCTCCTTAATGGCTACTGTAGACTGGTCAACTTGTACACAACAGAAAAGATTACCCATTTGGTTTTTGCTCTGAGAGTCCAACAGTTTATATATCAGTCTAAAAGAACTCAAAACAAATATAAACCTCATAACATGAATATTAAGATCATAAAAACAGAAAATACATCCAACAAAGTCATGAGAACAAAATAACCTTCCCAACTCAAACCCAATCAGCTTCAAGTGGCAATTTACAAAGAAAAAATAAGCTTGGCAGATCACCACCTCAATTCATAAAAACCAACCCAATTCTCAAAATTATCTCAGGGTACATAGATTCTAGAGATAAAAGATAAGAACATGTAAAATGATTTAAAAGACTTACAACTTAAAAAGGAAGGCAAAGCAGAAGAAACCAAAGAAAAACTAGGAAGATATGGCCATAAAACTCGAATGAAAATGCAGTACATAAATACTGCTGCAAGTTGGCTAGGATATTTTTCAATAATTGTCATAATTTCCCAAAAACACATTACTTAAGCAATTTCATTGACCATAAATTGCAAGTCAAACTAAGACTTTTTTTTTTTTTTTATAATAATCAAACCGAGACTTTTATTCAGCTATATTCTCACCTAGCATTCTGATAAAATAAATAAATAAATAAATATCAAGTTGTCAATTACTTTTCGCTGTTAATATATTAGTCCTACTTGTATAAATTATAACAAATTACATATAAATAAAAATAAATGAACATTAAGAATTCTAATCCCATTATGAAAAGCATCTTATTTCTTCGGCACCCACGAAAAGTAATATGATATTATACCTATTGTTTGAATGGAAACTATTATAAACCATAAAATTTTCGTCATGGGTTGTAACTATCAGGACAAATTCATAGGAAAAATGAACAAGGAAAACAGGTATACTCCATAATCATATTAAACAAAAAAGAAAAAAGAAAAAAAAGGGGGGGTGGGGATTGTGACAGCTAATCTCTTGTTTGCCGGCTTAAATAGCAAAATCAACCATATGGATTTCTTGTTTTGGGCTAATTGTATTTGGTATAATCGACGAAATTGATTCAAAAACTAATGGAATTTAATTCATTAATAAAATAAGAGAGGCGATAAAGGAAAAGGACAAAGTGGATTGGATCGGATTTTGAAGTGCAAAGAAAGAAAGAAGGTTTTTCATACGAAAAATGGAGATCGTATTGATGGAGCGAGAAGATTACGTTTACCTGATTTAATTGGATTTGTCTTTGTGTTCTTAATTATTCCTTTTTAAAAGGAAAACTGGGATTGCTGAAGAAGAAGAAGAAGAAGAAGAAGATAAAGAAGAAGCACATAGAATCAATTGAAATTGCGGGCTCATAAACTGTGGATTGTTTATTCCCAATTGAACAATAAAAATTAGAAACTTTACCCTCACGTTACTCCGTAACTAGTAACTTACCTTTTCCATTAAAGATTAAAATATGCTATACAGAATCAGATGGGATGGTCTAACGATTAAAATGTTCACCGTTATATTATTTGAGTTCAAGTCGTATTAATTAAATTAATTATTCGGGCTTTATCTTATTATCGTAATTTATCAAAAAGAATATGCTATACATGATACGTCCCTGTACTATTTATAAATTTGGTATTTATTTTATGTATTTTTAATTTTTACCATTTAGTCCCTCTATTTTTTAGATTTTAAAATTTAAGTTCAATTATTTCCATAGAATCATAGCATGAAAAAAAATCGAACACTACCTTAAATTATAGTAAGTATAGATATACACACAAGATGAGTGAAACAATTTGTATAATAACATTGAAATGTATAAAAATATCAAAATATTTATTTGTTAAAGTAATAAAAAAATATTTATAAATGCTAATGGCATGGATTCAAAAGTCAATATTTACACTTTTTTATTGGTTTTTCTAAATAAGCAAAAAAAAAAAACAATATTACTCTCATAGTAATATAATTTATATCCTCTGATGACATTCAAATGTATAAAAATATTTAAAAAAAAACTTCAACTGAAGTGATAAAGAAAATATTTTATATCCTCTGATGACATGCATAATTATTGAAATCGGATGGATAATTATGAACAGACAAAAAATTCTTTTTCGGCCCAAAACACTTAAAACCGGCCCAAAACTTTATATTTTCTAAACCCAATCCATTATAGATGAATCCAAAATAATAAAAACAAATGAAAAAAAAAAAGAGGTAAAAGTAAAGCATGTGTGGGGTGCCCTAGTAGCACTTTTCAGACTTTCTTTGCCAAAGGCAAAGCTGCCTCTACCCTGTTCTGCTGCTTACTACAACTTCTCTCTCGACTGAAATGGATATATGAAATAAAAATCGTAAGAGTGAAAGAAATTTGGAGTGGATTTAGATGGATGATGCGTTACAATGCGTTTAATTTACTTTTTGTTTAATGCTATAATATTATTACGGTATTTAATTTTATCATTATAATTATTTTTATATTAACAGTAGATAAATACATCATGTATTTAAAGTCACCTTTAATCTAATTAAGATAACGAGTGGAAAGAAAGATATGAAATGAAGAGGAAAGTGCGATAGAAAAAGAGAGAGATGGAGAAATGAGATTTTAATTTTTGAAAAGAGAGACAGATATGGGAAAAAGACTATATACCAATTACTATTTATTTAGTTCCCGTATTCCAACGAGAGAGCACCTTCAAAAGTCAATAACTAAGATATGAAATTTCAATGTCATTCTTTCTATCTTATTCTTCCATACGCTATCGTATAATATATTGTTTAATAGATTAAAAACTTTTGATTTGGTGAATTTAATTATTGATTCGGTTTTAAAAATGTTAATGGCATGAGTTTAAATTAAAGGCATTGTTTTTAGCTTTCGTGGGAAGTTATGCACGTTTCAAGGGTACCTTCTAGCTCAAGTGGTATTATGTTTACAAGCATGTTACCTATAAAATCTTGATTAATGGTTCGAGTTACATCGCGCCTAGGTACCTCTATTATTATTCATACACTTAATGTTAAGATCTAACTCGAGTTTTGCTAGTACCTATCTCCACTAATTGAGTTGTCTTTCTCCGTGAATCGTACACAACTCTTCGGAGAGGCTGAGAACAAAACCCTGACATGACTATTAACATTATTAAGTTACATGACTTAATAAAATTATTTTGTTAAATTTAAGTTCATTACAACATTGTTCTTTAATTACATGGTTACCAAATGAGTATTTATTTTTATTCTAAAATATCACACCAACAACTTTAACAAAAAAATTTAATAATGTTAAAAATTACATATGAATTTTAAATTTTAAAAAATAGATGGAATAAATGATTACCAAAATAATAAGAGTAAACTACATTAGTAGTCACCCAACTATGTTTTTTTTCGTTTTTGGTTATCCAACTATAAAATGTACAAAATGGTCACTCAATTATTAGTAAATTTCTTTTTTGATCATCTAACTATGAAAAGTTACAAAATAACTACTCAACTATTCAATTTTGTCATTTTTGTCACCCAACTATTTTGAATTTTGGGATCTATTGATTAAAAAAATAATTGAAATATTTAAATAATAATTTTATAACTTTTCATAATTGCATGACAAAAAAAAATCTACTAACAATTAATTGATAATTTTATTAAGTGATAAAAAACATAATTAAATCACTACTAATATAAATTATCCTAATAATAATCACATGCCAAATAGATCACCCTGGAGAAATTGAGTAATCAATGATTGAGGAAGGTTTATTAACTTGGAACTTTAGTAAATGAAAGTTGAGAGAAGACAAAAGGAGACGTGGGGCAAGGGGAGCTAGACGTGTGGGAAAGGAGGCAGCGCTGGCGGTGGGGCAGAGGAGGAGGGGAAGCGTGGGCGGTGGGTGACCCATCCTTGTAATTTCGAGCTCACCCGCTTCCTTTTCGATGGCGATTGATTGGACCCCATTCTCTCCCCTCATTTCCGCTCCTATTTTTAACTTATTTTATAATCCCCTATTTACCCAAATACCCCTAAATTTAATCAATTAATTCACTATCAAATTTATAAAAAAAACAGGCTATAATTCTTTTTCCTCTTCACAAATTTAAAATTTAAAATTTTATTTTTAAAAAATTATTCTTTTTATCTTTCCAAATTTCAAAATTCGAATTTTATTATTAACACGATTAAATTTGATTAAAACTTATCTTATTTGTATTCACAATTTTTCTTATTCCTAACATTACAAGCATTTGTGTACAAACATTATGAAGCTTAATCATGTAGAATCAAACCAACATGAATCGAATTAAAGTCCTTATATGCAATCCAAGTTTTCTAATTTGAAGAGATTGGATCATTTAAATTTTTGGATATATTAAAGATCTTTATCTTTATCTTAACTTTTATGAAGATAATTGAAGACCTTTTTATATAGTTACTAATAGGGAATGTGATTGCAATTGATTCTATCATATCAACCCTAATAAACTCTTATAAATGATTGACTTGAATTAGGTAAAACATATAGACATTATCAATTGTATTGACCCTAAAATCAATGGCATTGAAAAATAAGGTATCGAGATATCGTTTTCATAAATCGAACCCGTAAATATTTAATAGTTATTAGATAGGTAATAAATTTTGAATAGGTAATTTCGCCGAATTGGTGACTAATTAAGATACAAGAAATAAATTATAAAAGTGGTAAAAATTAATCATTATATATTTTTAATTGCAATCAAAGAAAGCAAAAACCATTTTCTTCACTTCACTCATCTCTCTCACGAAGGAAAAAGGAAAAAGAAAAGGTTTTTGAGCTTCAATATTTTGGGTCTTGCAGGGTAAATCAAATTTATATATTTTCTTGTAAATTTTATGTTTTTGAGATTGTTGTAATTTGATTTAATTAATTTGTGTGTTGAATTTCAAAATTTTTAAAATTTATAAATAATTTCATTGATGAATGCTTGAAGTTTTGGTGTTTGATAGTTAGGATTTAAGCTTAAATATGAAAAATAACTAAATTGTGCAGTGAAAACGATTAATTTTGAATATAGGGACTAAAGTGTAAATATTTTGAAATTGGTATGAAATTTTTGTAATTATATATAATAGAGGGCTGTAGAAGGATGAAATTGAGATCCATTTCAAAATCAAAGCTCAAATTTGAAAGATATGGTAATTTCGGTTTTAGGGACTAAATTGAATAAAATAAAAAATTTTAGGGACATTCAAATAATGAAATTGAGCTAATATATGATCATAATAGGATGAAATAAGAGAGTTGAAATTGATAAATTGAACTGAATTATTGTATATATTGAAAATTGAATCAAACGGGAGATAATCGGGAAAAAGGCAAAAATATTGATTAGTCTTTGAAGATTTGGTTGTTTGTGTTTTGAATAGGTAAGTTTATGTGTTATGTTTGTGTTAAATTTTTATGTATTTAAAATTATAATTGTAAATATGTTTAATTAAAATTTAGATTATTTACAATTAGGTACAAAAAGGTGAGATATGGACTAAATCATAAAGAAATAAAAAATTGACTAATAAATTGAATATAATGAATTTAAATTTGAGATTGATTAGTTGAATTGAATGAAATTGATATAATTTTGTTTAATTTTCGAGATAGATAACTAAACTGAATAGAATTGAAAATAATATATATTGATGAAATTGTGAAATCGTCTTAGTATTGGAATGAATAATGCTATTTTATGTATTAAATGATGTCTTGATTGATGAATTAATTATATTGATATCGATAAAATGAGGATTAAACTATAAAGAATTTTAATTATTGGTTACCATATTAACTATTCAGGTATAGTCGGATAGGTCGAGTAGGAGTTACTTCGAATACAAGTCGATGAGTGTTGGACACATTTATATTTTGGTTATACCAATGAGGCATTGGGTGCTAAACACATTGATGAGCGCTAGGCACAAACTATTTACTTTGACATTGTCTGATGAGGTATTGGGTGTCAAATTGGTGTGATTGGTTGGATTCGTGTATCTGTTTGAGTCCGAGTCAAGTTAATAGGGATATAAAATGTAAATAGGATAAATGATATCCAAATTGAGTTAAAAATGAGCCCCGAGGGCTAACTGAATACAAAAGATGTTTATAGATTCGAAAATTATTGAAATGAGACTCTGGATTTGAGTATATATGTATGTAAAATGTTATGGATGTGACATTGAATTGATTTAATGTTGATTGAGTATATAAATGGCATTGAAATTTCGGTTATAAATTAATTGGAATATTATATGTTTGAATTACTATATGATTCGATATATGTTGAACTCACCTTTTTTAATGTGGTAGTCATGTTTAGGCAAACTTGATAAGGTAATCGCTTTTCATATTAGATTGTAAATTGAGGTAAGATGTTGTTTAAATACCTGTGAACTTACTAAGCATTTGATATGCTTACCCTGTAGTTTCTCTTTCCTTGTAGATTGTCAACTTGCAGAACGTGTCTAGCGGATCGTTGAGGAGCTCACATTATCCTGTTATTGATTCGGTAATCTTTCTATCATTTAAAGCTCGATTTTGTGGCATATATATAGGTATTATATTATGTGATATATTGTGAATGGATGGTTTTGGTTTAAATTTTGGTTAATGTTGATTTAGGATGATAATGACCATATATGCATAATTGTATGATTTTGCTCTATGATAAGTCTTATATGTGAATCATTCTGAATGGTTCATTTGATTGTGCAAATGGTATGTTTTGAATATGGAAATGACATAGGTTGTTAAAAAAGTTTTCATAAGCTCGATTAAGACTCAAAATTGATTATTTATCATAGTTTGAATGTAATTGTCATGTATTTGCATGTGTGAATGATTAATTACTGTGGATTTGACCGTAATTGCTCCAGCAACAACTGTAAGTTTGTAACATCCTGTAAAGTGGAAATAAAATTCGAAAGATGAAAATTTTAAGGGGTAGAAAAATAAAAAGATGAAAAATATAATTTTCTTTTCATATGTATGCTTGGTAGAAAATATGGAAAATTTTAAATAAAATAAATAAATTTCTTTCATCCATTGCATGGTAAAGTTGAAAAATAAAAAAAATAAAATAAAATATTTGAAAAATCCATAATATTTGAACTAAAATACACTTCTCCCTCATTTTTTTTCTCCTCAAATTCTGCCAATTTGGAAAGATTGGTTTTTATACTTTGAAATGAAAAATGATCATCTCTCTTATTTTCTTTCCTCTCACTTTTTTTTTGTTATGAGACACACTCAACAATTATTTCTTTTCACTTTTCTACTCTCTCCTCCCATCCTTCTAATTTTCTACTCAACCAAACACAGCCTAAAATCGACAAACAAACCTAATTATTGCTCAAACCTAATTTTTGAACATGATATTTTTGTAACTTACAAAACATCCAATGGCAGAGCAAGAATGTTAATTTTGGGAGGGCCAAGCTAAAATTAGATGTGCTACGATAAATTTTTTTCCCTATAACATATATTATGCATGTTAATTATACTACAAAAAATTAGATAAAAATTTTGTTCCACATTATATTTTCAAATATACATGGACTCGATTCAACAATGAGAAAAACATAAAAAAAAAAACTATTATTGTTGGAGTTTTAATCGAATTAAACAAAAAAAAAATCGATTTAAAACAATAATGAATCGATTCAAACAATAAATGAAACCAATATTGAGCAGCATACACATGTGCTGCAACATGCATGCACTCAACAAAAATCATTTCAGCAACATGATTGGCCATTTTTCCACAATCGCACTTCGCAAATCATTACCAAAAGCAACCAAGCAACCAACCATGACAAATAATAGTTTCTGTAGTGGATCTACTGCAAATCAATTGTTCAATAATATTGAACTTTTACGTGCAAATTGATTTCCCAACTTCCACTAATAAACCATCGAGACATCTAAATACCTCTTTCCCATTAAGAGATGGCACACTGGTAGGTTGAGGGTATATCCCTTGACCGCTTGACTGATGAAAATGCCAATATCGAGATCCTGTAAAGCTCAAAGCTTGTATTAACTTTGTAATAGTCAAGAAAACAAGACAAATAAAGAAACAGTGGAAGCTCCAATTTTTACTATTAAATTTGACTTCTTCAAGAATATTTTTCTTTTATTTTTTAATATTATAAAAATATTGAAAGGGTTTATTTTTATTTTTGAGAGAATAATAAAATAAAAAATTTAAAAATATTAAACTTTGAGAGGTCATGCCCTGAGTCTCGTAGTGGCTCCACCATTACAAACATCCATTCAAACTTTTAGCAAACACCCATACATTTAGATATTTTTATCCTTTGTAAAGTTAAAGGTTATTCTACTTTATCAAAACCAAATTCATGAAATATTTTTATAATTTAAATTTTCTTAAAAAATATGTTTATAATGAAACTTTTACGTCTTGAAAATGGAATACTATTGCGTATGTTTTTTTTTAAAAGAGTTTGCGAGTATCTAATCAAAATAATTCATAGTCAAATAACTATAAGTAAAATAAATTAATTAAATATAAAGTATAATGAACTGAAAATAGAATATATTCAAAATTAATTAAAATAAATTTAAATATGATCAATAAATAGTGAAATTTATACCTATATAATATAAAAAAATTCAAATATAAATATTTGCAATAATAAAACTCAACCTAAAGTATTTTTGGATGAGCAAAATATTTACCTGCAATTAATATAAAAATAATAATAACGATAAAATTAAATATTATAATGATATTATAACATAAAATAAAATAAAAATTAAATACACGGTATTAAAAATAAACATCCATTACACTCTCGATATATTGAGATATCAACCTTTTTCCTCATTTATACTAACAGTATACATTGTGTGTAATTCCTTTTCTTGGAAAGTAATAAAGCAATAAAGGCAAAGGGAAATAAAAGAGAGAAGGCATGAGAGAGGAAAGCCCTCAAAAAAACTTAAATGAACAAAGAAAGAAAAAATAGAGAGCAAAGGGGCATAAAAGAAATTTCCCAGACACCTCCGTGGGCAAGGAAAGCCCCATATAGCCCTTTCAAAGCTCACCTCTTCAGCATAAAAGAAATTTCCCAGACACCTCCGTGGGCAAGGAAAGCCCCATATAGCCCTTTCAAAGCTCACCTCTTCAGCATAGCCCTTTCAAAGCTCACCTCTTCACAGAAAGAATCTTCTTCTTCTTCTTCTTCTTCTTCACTTTACTCTGTCAAAGCTGAAGAAAAAATTAGGCTATTCTGAGTGATGGGTGTGAGCTGCCGATGTTCCCACACCTCCCATATTACTGAAATCATCATAACCAGCTTCTTTCGTCATAAGTCTTAAAACAAGTGAACAACTTTGTGTTCTTTAAAATCCAAAAGCCAGAGTGGTCTTCCTTTCTCTTCTTTTTCTTTTATTTTTTATGTTAAATTTTTAGATCATTTGATGATATGGTGAAGATGATTTCTTGAACAAGATCGATCATTTAGCTTGAAACTCTCATGGCGGGTGGGAGGGTCTTCTCTAGTAATAATACTAATAGTGTTGGTGGTTCTAATAATCTCTCTGTTTTACTTCGAAGTCAAAGGGTTCCTTCTTCTTCTGAGCCTATGGATCCTCTTTTCATTCCAAGACCAGGCTCTTCCCCTTCTTCTTTCTTTGGTATTCCCTTTTTTTCCTCACTTTGGGATTTGGGTTTGTGACAAATAATCTAAAGTTTTGTTTTTGTTTTTCATTTACTTTAGTTTCAGGTAGGAGATCGATGGTAAGCTTTGAAGACGTTCATGGAGGCAACAGATCATTCTTTAGAAGTTTTGATGAAGAAGAGAATGGAGATGAAGATCTTGATGAGTACTTTCATCAACCTGAGAAGAAAAGACGACTCACTGTTGACCAAGTCCAGTTTCTAGAGAAAAGTTTCGAGGTGGAAAACAAACTTGAACCTGAAAGGAAAACTCAACTAGCTAAAGAACTTGGGTTACAACCCCGTCAAGTTGCCATTTGGTTCCAAAACCGCCGTGCTCGATGGAAGACTAAGCAGCTTGAAAAAGACCATGACACTTTACAAGCTAGCTTTAATACCCTCAAAGATGATTATGGTAATCTCCTCAAAGAGAAAGATAAACTCAAACAAGAGGTACTGAGCTTTGAATCTTCGATTGAATTTAGACCTCTATATGGGTTTTGCTTGATTTTGATATTGGTTTATCAGGTTCTTCAGCTTACTGATAAGCTGGTTATGAAAGAAAAAAACAACTCAGAGTTATCTGATGTGAACACAGTGCGTCAAAAGCCTGTTGATTCAGACAGCCCTCATTCATCTGATCCATTCGAACCAGACCAGTCTGATATATCACAAGATGAGGAAGATAACTTGAGTAAGGCTTTGTTTCAACCATTCCCAAAACTGGAAGACAATGATTACTCCGACCCGCCTGCAAGTTCTTGTAGTTATGGATTTCATGTTGAAGATCATGCTTTTTGGTCTTCAGCTTATTAAGTTACACATACATACATACATACATAAATAAATAAATCTATGATGTTATTTGTGTATTTTTACTTCTTGTTTCACTCACTTTGTAACTTTGTACTGATAATTATGAATAAGTAATAAAAACCAATCATTGGCATTGTAGTAACAGTGTGGTGTAATTCTAACAAGTAAATAACATCATTCTCATAAGAGTTGTTGGAACCTATTATTTTGGTATCAACTTGTTGTATTCATATGGAAGAATCCAAATATGATGTAGGATGGGTAAATTACACATAATATCGATAAATTATTAATAAATTTACGTTTTTATTATTCAATTTTAAAAAGTTACAAAATAATTTTTTATTTTATTTGTTTGCACTATTTACACAAAACGGAAGCTCGTTTCTTCTTTTTCTTTTATACTTTTATTTTTCATGAACGTATTTGAATATTACTCTTTTTTTGGATGTTCGACATTAAACATCAGATTGACTTAGATTTAATATATGTCTTTCTATCAATTGATGAATATCGGTTCACTGTACCAATTGTTAAATTATCACTTAATATTTATTAATTGGATTTTTAAAAAAATTTAGCAATCCTATTATTTAAATAACTCAATAGTTTTATAATTTTTAAAAAATTAACAACTAAAAGGTAATTTTACTAACAATTGCTTATTGGTCTTATTGATGTTAAAATATGAATTAAAAAAATAGTTTTGGATGTTACTTTTTTTTAAGAAGATTGCATTGGGATTCTCTCGTCCTATCTTTTGTCTAATAAATGGCAATGGGCTAAAGATGAAAATCATCAATTGGTTTAGAATTTCAAAGTTAATATGCTTTCATATGTATGGATTGTATTAGCTTTATTATATATATATATATAAAAGTTAAATTATTATCAATTATGAAAATAAAATATATTTCATGATCAATCATTTATCTTCTTAAAAATTATTTATAATAAAATAATTAATTATTATTATTAATGATGAATACCTTAATTTTGATAAAAAAATTTGTTTTATCCTTGAGGGGTTAATTAGTCGGAGATTTGGGCAATCTATTATTTGATCTATATTTGAATGTGTTAGGGTTTTCATTTTGCACCTAATTTTTTTTTCATTACATGGTAGTATATGTTCATATTTTTTTATCTTTTGATAAGGCACACACACCTTACATACAGATGCTCGAACTCGAGATTTCTAAGATAAATAGCATCCTCTTTTTCACTAAAACCACTCATTGAGTTCAAAATATATTAAAAGAATTAAATTTATTAATAAAATAAATAAATTTTATAATAAAGATAATTTAATAAAATGTGCTTTTAAATCTTCCAATCCAACCAATAAATCAAACTCCTAATATAACATACCAACATTCCACCTCGTCATTTTACATACTCATAATCTTATTATAAAAAATAATATTACATTGTTTTGAATTAATCACCCCTAAAATCCTTCAATTCAGTTTGGTACCCATATATTTAAATTTTTTTATATTTTCAAGAAATCATAATTTTATGTTAAATTTTCACCATATATAAGTTTTATTTATTTATTTTGGTTTAATCCTTAATATATTTTAGTTATTAGTATGGAAGTACATTATAATATTTAATTCTGATGGTTGCTGTTCAAATTGCACTGTCTATAATTGTAATTTCTTCTAAAATAAACAAAAACTTTTTATTATGATTAAGTGATTGTTTATATAAATTGTAATACTTATGATTTTAGTTTTATGTATAGTTGTAATTAAGAAAGTTATTTTTCTAGTCTAATAAGTATAATATAATTAAAGTATAAATACATATTTAAGTAATCACAAAGTAGAATCAAACAATTACAGTATAAACCGAGTAAGAATTAATACAATCAAAACTAAAGTCAACAAATTAAATTAACGGGACTAAACCTTACACATAATTAGACTAAAACTCATAAATGGCAAGCTCACATGATGAGACTCAAATATCTACACATATAATTACATATGATAGGTCTCGAGTACTCAAGACTTAAGGCTTCCGCCTTTGCCAATTGAACCGAAGACTCATTAGTTATTGAAAAAACTATTTAAATGCAGAATTTTCATACAAGAAGAATTACACAATTCCAAAGGGGTAGTTTTGCTGTTTTGGTGATAAGAAAATGAAATTAATGATATAGATTATTTCCCAAATATAATCTGAATTTAAGTCGTACTAATTGTGTTGCTGTTAAGATTTTGTCCTCCTCCTATGATTCACCTAAAAGAAAGTCTCAAGCATTTCTATTATGACACATGTCCTTTTTCTTTCTCCCTATTATAAGATAGAGGTAAAATTTCAGCATCGATCCCTCTGCTATGTTAATGTTAAGATTTAGTCTTGATATGTATGTAGGTCCCCAAGTGTTTCTGTCTGACGTCCTTTTTCTTTTCTTTTTGCGACCATAAAATAGAGGTAAACTTTCAGCATTGATCCCTCTGCTATGTTAATGCTTAGCATTTAGTCTTGATATTTAAACATAATCTGGTTATCTACTTTATCAATGAAATTAGTTGGTTCAAATAGTTAACATCCTTAATTATTACAGTTAAAATGATGTCGTGATTTTTTTTAAAACCTTTTTAAAACACACAAAACAAATCTATTTCGGTATGATAAATACACTTTTCTAACACACTCAAAAAAGAAAAATCTATTTCAATATGATAAGTTTGAAATGGTATTTTTATTCAAAATAATTAAGAGTTTCAACTATTTAAGTAGAAATATCAGATCATGCTAAATTTAAATATAATAGAGAGATTATAATCATAATTTAATATGTATATATATAAGACAATCATTTGTCATTTGATTTAATAAAAAAATTGAGTTTTTAAAAGGGACAAATCTCAAACTATACATGAATTTTAGTTTAATTTGCAATTATATATGTGAATTTTGATTTTGTGTAATTTTATATATGAAATTTTGATTCGATTCGATTTCACAAACCACTAATGACATTATTGAATTAGCACCATTTTATGTTGAAATGTTGTAAACACAAACAATTATATTAATCTGATATGAAAATAAATATATGTATTCATTTATTTAAATATGTACAATTGAATTAAAATCAAGATTTCATGTATACATATGAAGTACAATTTAAGTTTCATGTATCAAATTGCATATTATACTAGAGTTCATATATAAATTTGATATTTATCATTTTTTAAAATAATATTTTTAATTAATAAAAAATAAGTTCGATCATAATTACTTTAATAAATATATACTACAATTTCAATAAATACCTAATAAATAATTATAATTTAATATAATTACTATATAATTTTTTAAATAATATCTATGACTTGTTCTTAAAGCAATAGTTTATGTGCAAACATATAGTCATGACGTGGTTGATAATAGTGACAAGTGGATAGGGCTTCAAAGCTATGGAGTCAGCATTTTATTTACAGCTTATCATCCACTTCTTCTCTTGTTTTAGATTATCGTGAATGGACGAATCTATTATTATTATTATTATTATTATTATTATTAAGTCTCGGGTAAATTCCTCATATAGTCACCTGTTTTAACGTATTTTTATTTTGGTTATCGAATTTTCTTTATTAATTTAGTTACTCCGATTAAGTCAATTTCTCATCTTTAGTCGCTTCATTATTAAATTTAATTTTTAATATTTATCTATTTGTTGATTTAATCCTGATTTTAAAAAATTTAACAAATTTAACAATCGATATTTATACATTTTACCAGTTTGGTCTTGATTCTAAAAATAAAATAAGTGTATAATTTTTCTTAAATTTTTAACTTTTAAAATTAAGATCAAATTAATAAAATATATAAATATTAATAATTAAATTTATTGAAAATTTCAAAATCAAGACTAAGATAATAAAATGAGTAAACATTTAAGCCAAATTAGTTATTATTATATCAGATTACGGTAGCATTTCTTTTGGTGACTAAATATATTTTAATGGTGAAATGATTAAAATAAACAAAAATTGGCTCGAGAGTGATTAAATTAATAAAAAAAATTCAATATCCAAAACAGGAACTCAGGATGATTATAAAACCAATAATTGAGCTCCAACTGGCAGTGTTGCCGGAAGTAGGGTGGTCCCAGGATTTCCTACTGACCATCTAAAACCCACAAGGGTGGGGCTGCAACGGATGCCAAACACGTGTTGGGTTTTGATTAAAGGTTTACCTTCAAACAGAACAAAGCAAATAGCATCATAGACAGTGAAGAATCTCCTCCACTGGCCCACCCAGCTGTGGAAGTTGGTCCTCATACGTGGCACCTGATCCCCAATTTTTATTGCCAATGATGATGGGTCAAAACATTAATGGGTCCCACTACCCTATATTAACTTATTATAGTTTTATGTAGGATCGTTTACAGTTTTCGTATTATTTGCACATGTTTATGGGTTTACTTTGCTTGTTTTTTTCAATCTATATTTCTATTTAACTCTTTTATTGGTATTTTAATTTTTAAAAATTTTTAATAAAAAATTTGCATGTGATTGGTTTTGAAACCATGTTAATTATACTAATAAAATATTAATTTTACCACTAAATCAAAAATTTATTTTAATATATTATTTACATTTTAATTGTATTATATATATGTTATTAATATTAAATATTTTATTGAGTTCGGTGCCACAAGTCAAATGACAGCAACTCGATTGAGAAAAGTCAGATCTAATTGGATTTATGGATAGTGATTTTGTCGGTGATAAAGATGATAGAAAAAGCACTTGGGCTTATGTGTTTATGCGAGTTGTTTCATGGGGTTCCAAGACACAACAAAGTGTTACGTTGTCTACCACAGAAGCGGAATCGGTGGCTGCAACTAGTTGTGCTACTCACGCCATTTGGTTGAAGAACATACTTCCACAGATTCATTTTCAGCAGCAAAAACCAACTGATAACAGTTCAGCAATTAAACTTTGGAAGAATCTAGCATTGCACGGGAGAAGCAAACACATAAATGTAAAATTTCACTTTTTGCGGGATCTCACCAAGGAGAAGATCATTGATGTTGTTTATTTCAAAAGTGAAGACCATGTTGCAGACATCTTTACCAAGCCCCTCAAGGTTGCTACATTTACAAAGCTTAGGTGTGCCCTAGCCATCTTTTTATCATAGTCATGTTGTTATTATTATAGGTTATTTCTCATATTTTATTTTCATTACTTTTAAAATATTATTTTATTCTCTCAAATATTTAATAATTTTATTATTATAAATTAGACGAATTCTCATTTAATTAATACATATTATTTAATGGATTAAAAAAGAAACACACCTACGAAAAGAAAATTATATTTTTCATACTTCTAATTCTCTACCTCTCAATTTTCCATCCTTCAAATTTTTTCCTACCCTTCCAAGGCCCTAATTTTAACAATACAATTTTATCATTGTGCATATAAAATTTAAAATGAATTTCACATTGTTATCACATCAATCATGACTATACTTTTTTTTATCATTGTTCTATTTTATAATTATTTTTTACATCAAATATATAAGTAGACATTTTAAATTTATCAACAATGCATGTAAACAGGATACAAAATATAGAAGTTAAACTAAATAAATATAAATTATATAAAAAATTATGGAAATGTATATTATATGTGAATCTAGGTTCCAAATGTCCTTTATGTAAGGAAGGGTTTTATGTGCTGCAGGCGCAGGCAATTTGCTCATCAAAATTTGATTTTGTCCTTCAAGAAACAAACCACTTCTTGCTGCAACAGCTCAAATGAACACGCATCACTACAGGCTCTCTCAACACATACGATTCTTACATTTCTATGTTATTTCAATTTTTATTTCTTTTTTAAATATTTGTGCTCATGCGATCAATTGAGACTTAGCTCGATTGACATGGATACTATTCTTAATGCAGGAAGACATGGGTTCGAGTGTGCTGAAACGCATTGTCCTCCTATTTATGGGTTGGAAAAAGACTATGAATAATTTTAAGTACCTGTCAAAAAGAATTACCATAGAAATATTTGTATTAAGAGTCAGATTGTGTTTTATTCTTAATCTTTATATGTTAGATAAAAGAGTAAATTGATTTGTTCTATTAAAATTTTTATCAATTTCTATTGTTAAAAACTGACATAGATGATGGAATAACTAAACATTGCACGTAAGTGCACGATGCTAAAATCCAGAAACCAGTTTTTAACCATAAAAGTTGATGAAATGTTTAACAAAATGACCAGTTTGTTTTTTTATTTAACGTATAAGGATTAATCTACTTATTTTTTAACTAAAGGATGTAAAACGCAATCTGACTCTTAGTATAAGAGCTTATATTATGATGTAATGGAGTCCAAAGGGAATGAAAGGAAGAGGAACTTACCATCAAACAGAGGATGATACATGCAGCAGCGCCAGGAAATAAAGCAAACCAAAAATTTAAGTGGTGTAACTTAACTCCATCAATGAATAGAATCGGCAAACTTGCAGCTGTTCTCAAAATTAGACCATCAGATGTGGGAATGGATATATCTAATGAAAGCAATGGGTAGAAAAAGTATACCTGGTGGATGATTGGAACGTGTAAGGATCATGAAAGCTATGGAAACGGCAAGGGCGGCGCTTCTAGCAAGCCAGCCAGGCCCAAATACTGAGAATGCTGCAACACCGATTGCTGCACAACCTATCTGAGCCATGAACATATTGTACTTCTGCAACATCATTCAGCTTTTCATCACTAGCCTATACTTTTCATCTCTATATAGTTAACAGGCCAACATATATAGAAAATATGCATATGCTGTGTCTCTGTGAAGGTTAACCTAAGAAAGATCCTTAATTCCTCAAGTAATCTATGCTATCCGAATTTGGGATCAACATCGATACTTTAAGAAAAATAAAGAGTTGAAGCAACATAACTACCAAGTTGTTGTCGTACAGGGTACCTCCATGGATACCTTTATCGACACAGTACTCTCAACGGCCGACTACTTCCACCGGTCATGATCAAACTCGCCAACATATCTCTATCATCAGTACTGTTCGCTCTGAACTTAGGGAACATCCAAGCTGCCACTATTAGAACGACTATCATATTGGCATGATAATTGTATTATAACTCTTCTAAAAATATAACTTAATTCCTTTTAAATTTTTCTAGCCTAGCACCCTCATTGCAGGACAATGAGGAGATCTGTCCACCTATGGAAGTCCATCACGTGATCTCTCAAACTCTCTGTATAAAAACCCTAAACTCCCCTTTCTCTCTTTTCTTCCTCTCGACGGCTCACAGCCCTTATCGATGAACTGACCTCCTACCTCCACCGTTTCTTCCTCATTTATTTGGTACCAACAATAATCAATGAAATTTCTTTAGAAATCCCAACTCAGTCTCACAGCAAATTGAACCCGATTGTACGTACAATAATTAGTCATGAACTGTGGTGCTAAGAAAAGGTCTAAAAAGGGGAGCACAAGTGAAATACCCGAGCAGCAGGAGAGGATGGAGTTGCAAACAGGACCGCACAAACAGCTCCTAAAGGTGCAATTGTCATTGAAACCCCTTTTGGCGCTAATATTTGATCCATCTTTCCCAATATCGCCATTGCTGCAAATGCTCCTGCTCAACACTTCAAAATTCAGAAGCTGGAAATTAAATGTCCTCAAAAAACATTTAATATTACTAACCTGCAGAAGGCCAAATGATGTCACTGAGAGAAGGAGAAGCAGCAGAGCTTTTCTCTGGGTTCCAAGAATCCCAAAGAGGTGCCGCCGCATTGCTACTGCTTGATGCAACCACAACACCATATCCCCTTCTTTTCTCTTGTCTTGTCCTTCGAAAAACACCAAATCTCTGCAAAGACAAGAATGAATTCAAACATGTCGCGGAAGGTGATGGTTTCAATGTTCTTGCAGCTGCTATGATGGGATTGGTTTGATGGTGATAACAGTAACTAAAACTCGTACTCATCAGTTGGGCAGCCATTAATTCCTTAATGTCTTGAAACCCACCACCACCGTCTCTTGAATGAGACAGCAACTGGCAACTGCAATTGGATATATCATATCACATATATGTTATGTGGTTGATTTTAAAAAGGAAAAAATAGAAGAATATGTGGGATGTCTTATAATGTAAGAGAGAGATATAAAAGAAAGCTGACCATTGAGAAAGGGCGGTCAGGCATGGACTTTTAGAGGGTTCCAAAGGCCATTCCTTCGAAAAGGCAATCCATGCCTTAAGAAATAAATAAGTAAATAAAGGAAACCATCGGTTGCCCTTTTTTCCAGCCAATAGGAGAGACGATAACAATTTTAATATTTTAAATTCGAGTTTTATTTTTTTTAATTTCTTTTGATTTTTTTATATTTATTTTGTCTTTTTAGTGAGAGTGTTGACATTTATTTTCAATGTTAATTTAATAGTCAACTGGTATAATTTAGAGTGTTTAAATTTCGGTTAAAATCGAATTAATTGATTGAATTGATTTAATTTAATTAATTGGTTGGTTAGTTATTTAGTTCAATTGGAGATCTATTAAAAGTTTTTTAAAATTTCAGTTATCAGTTAATTCGATTTAAAAATTCGATTTGAAAGCGAGTAATTAATAGAATCGAACTTAATAAATAATATTATATATCATATGTATTAGGCTATTACTAATTTGGTTAATTTGGTCAATGATCATTATCAATTGATTTTTTTGATATATTTTATACTTGTTTTAACAAAAAAAAAACGAAACATATGAATTTTGGTTAATTTGGTTAGCTGAGTTGGCGACTCGATTGAGAGTAATATCAACTCAATCAAGAGCTTAAGTTATAGTATGAATATGTATAATTAATGGAGGTAATAAAGTGTGCATAATAAAATTAAAATATATTAAATATTAAAATAAGGATAAATTACACCAACAGTTACTTACTCAACTTTGATATGGGGAAACAAACAGTCACTTGATTTATATTTCAGTCACTTAACTTTGAAAATGTGACAAAACAGTTCTTTTTTCACGTTTTCCGTCACAGATGTCACGGAACAGTGACATGACAGTTGATGGCGTCGATGGAGTGTGGAAAACGTCCAGCTAGCTGGTTACATTTAATACAACAGTCACTTAACTTTGAAAATGTGATAAAACAGTTACTAACGTTATCGAAAAGTGACAAAACAATCACTGATTAACAAAATCTGTTTGGGGCTTAACGGGAATGATATCGTTAACCAAAATAACCCTAAATCAAAATATGTGAATAACAAATCAAACAAAAATTTAAATAACCCTAAATCCTAAATAGAAGCAATCAAAATCCAATCGAAATAACCCTAAATAAAAAATAAAAGTCAAAGTCCAAATCAAAATCGAATAAACCTTAAATCAAAAATCACAATCAATATCGACATTAAATTCGAATAAACACAAAATAACTATAAATACAAATATTCCATAACCCCAAAAAAATAAAAACATACCGATTACATCTATTGTATCAACATTGCCATCTTCTCGTCCATTCACCATCGTCGCTGAAAATGGTTTGCCTTTAATCCCCAAACAATCATTGGCTTCAATCGATTTCTAACCTAAATCAATTTCAAAATCTATTTTCTAACCCTAAATCAAAATGAAATCAGTGAGAGAACCAAACGTTTCTCCCTATTCCTTAATCAGAGTTTAAACAATCTAATTTTAGGGTTAAACAACATAACCCATCTGATTTCAGTGACTATTTTGTCACGTTTTCAAAGTTGAGTGATTGTTGTGTTAAATGTAACCGACCAACTGGACGTTTTTCACACTCCATCGATGACGTCAACTGCCACGTCTGTGACAGAAAACGTGAAAAAAGACTATTTTACCACATTTTCAAAGTTGAGTAACTGAAATGTAAACCAGATGATTGTTTGTTTCCCCATATCAAAGTTGAGTGATTGTTGATGTAATTTGCCTTTAAAATAAAGCTTTAGTTGAATGGTAAATTAAAAGTGTTACTCATGCAATTGATGTGGGTTTAAACCTGACTATATGCATATTTTTATTTTTTAAGTGAAAAGATTAAAATATTTACAAATAATATAACTTATTTGAATTACGGAAGGGCATTCTCTTAACTGCCTAACCGAGTTGGTGACCCGATTGAGAGTGACATCAATTCAATAAAGAGCTCAAATCATTGTATGGATAGACAATTGATAGAGATGATAAATTATGCATATTAAAATAAAAAAGTATAAGTAATTCAAAATGGTGCTTCGGTTTAGTGATAAATTTAAGTTTTTATTAATTCAATTGGTGCGGGTTCAAATATCACAATATGCTTATTTTTATTTTTTTATGAAAGTAAAATATTAAAATATCCTCAAATAATATAATTTATTTTAATTACAGAAGGATATTTTTGTAATTTTCTTAATTGAATTGGTGACTCGATTGAGAGTGACATTAATTTAATAAAACACTTAATAAATAATATAGATATGTTAAAATATATTTTTAAAATTAATATTTCTCAATAATTACATAATTTTAAAAAGGAAAAGGTGTAATTCATTTCTTATTAACATATATTGGATATATAAGTAACCCACATACATTTTGTATGCAACGACAGAATTTAGTAGAGGTTTAAGGGGTTATGGTCTCTCAAGTTTAATTTTTTTAATTTAATCTTTTTTAAATGTATTATGTAAGGAAGTCTCTCAAGGTTTAAGATTTTTACTCTTCCCTTTGTATATATATTATAGTCCCTTAAAATGATAAATTTTAATTTAGGCCTTTTATAATTTATAAAAATTTAAATTAGTAATGGTAAAATTACACTTTAGCTCCCTAAAAAATGATAAAAATTTGATTTAACTCTTTAAAAATTATAAAGATGTAGGCTATTAAAATGATGAAATTGTATTTTAACCATCGTAAAAATATACAATTTAATTTTTACCCTCCAAAATAAATTTTCTAACTCCATCACTGTATACATGAGTTTTGCCTAATTCATGGATGGTTAATATTATGCATGGAAGCTATTACTTTTTGTTTTTATTTATATTATTCATGGGGTGTTGAATGTATTAATTGTAATTTTCACCATTTTTTAAAATATATTTAATTTAATAAAGCAAATTTCATATTTTTATCTCATCAAAATGTGACAATTAGCAAACATTTAACTCAAGCAGAATTAAATATTATGGTATATGTTTCAATATGTTACCTTAGATGATATATATTAGATTCCACAAGCTTTAAGAGAAAAAGAAATTTACAACATTTTTATATAAACTTTAACAGTGTATTTGAATGAAGAATTTTAAAATTTTTGAGATTTTTAAAAAGGTAATTATTAGATATATTGCTGTAGAATTTTTTAGATTTTATAAGTTGGTTGAATTGTTTTTATTACACTTTATAAGCTTTTAATTCGTTTGTGAAGTTTAAAAAAATTTTGTTAGTGTTAAGCCAGTAGCGATGTATTAAATAATTTTCCTTTTTAAAATGCTAGCATTTTAGATTTCATCAATTCAAAATGCTAACAATTATAATTACTCTTTTTTTGTACAAAAAGAAAGATAAAAACCATAACTAAGCTAAGTGAGGTCAGATTATTCCAGAGCAATCATCGTGTAGCAGTTGAAGAACTTCCGGCGATTGCATGTAGATATACCTACCTAGAGGCCTTGAGGACGCTATTAATGCCAAATCATTGTCTACCCGGTTACCCTCTCTAAATACATGTATAACTTGAACCATCCAAGATAGTTGGAATATATCTTTAATAGCTTTTAACATAGTTGAGTGATGTTGTTCTACTGAAGTTGCTTGAATCAAATGAATAGCTGCAGTACTATCTATCTCAAGCACTGTAACGACTCGATTTTAGGGACGTTGGGAACTGTGGCTCAAAGCCACGTATTTCGATGAGTGATATCAATAAATATGATTTAATTAGTAATTACGAGCAATGTGTAAGGTCGCATTAAAATTTTAAATAAGAAATTTTACAGTTGAAAAGGATTATTAAACAAAAGGGCTACGTGGTAAAGATTTAAAGGTTGGGCTCTACATCTAGAAACACTAAATTAATAGGGAATAATAATTAAAGGGGACTCAAGTGGTAGATATACCACTTCCAAGGAGCTTGGACGGCAGGTCCAAAATTTTGAGATTTTTTGAGTGTGGAGGTTATATATATATATAAAGGCTAGTGGGTTTAGGTGAAAGAAAAGAAGATGAATAAGGTAGGCACTGATGATGGACTTTTGGGCTATTAGTAAAATAGAAAAGAAAAATATTTAATAATGAAATTTAAAAGGATTCTTAAAATCTAGTTGAGTGAAAAGAAAGAAAGGTAGTACACCCACCCATTCATCTTCTCCAACCGTGTAGACCTCCATTGTTGAAGAAAAGAGAAATTTGTCAATCTTTTTCTTGGCTTGAAGGAGCCTTTGAGGTAAATTTTAACCTTTCTATGCCTTGGGAGCCCTTGTAGGTTAGTTTGGTGACACAAAAGGTTTATTATGGTGTTGTTTGAAGTTATGGATTCACCTTGAGTAGTGAAGGTAATTTGGTGGTTTTGTAGTCAAACCTAAATGTTATAAGTTATGCAAGTGTATTTGGGGAAGTCTTGTTAAACAAGTTTAAAGATTTTAGTTAAAAACTCATTTATGGAATGAGTAAGAAATAAGGGGTATACATGAGCTAGAAACAAATATGGGGCTTGAGAAAGTGCACGACAAAAACATTGTATTTTGAATTGTGCTTAGTATGAATAAAGTGCTGAATATTTTAGGGAATATTAGCACAAGTGTTTAAGTGATTGGGCTATTTAGTAATATGTCTTAACAAAGATTTTTATTCTTGATTTGATCCTTGAAAATGTGTATTGAAAGATTGATTGAGTATAAAGAAATGTATTTGTTAGATCAAGGGACGCAACAACCGGGCTCAAGTCGAGGGAAGGATAAGATTGCTGAGTAATCGTCAATTTCCTTACACTTTTGAAGTAGCCGAGGTAAGTTCGTAACTTTCTTAAAATTTAAATTGTTTATATATATACCTTGAATGATTGTATTCGGTTGCTTTGTTGATATTTGTTGAGGAGACTTAAATCATACGATGATATAACTTTGAAATGACATGTATATATGCTCGTTGGATTCTGAGGAATATTGGGAATTACATGATCCGATTTCGGGATTTACAGGCTATATGGATGCTGGTCTTATATGTCCTATTGATGCCTGAGATTCGATATTTGTTACGGATTCTCCACAGCTCGTGTGAACAATACATGTAACAGAGATTTTATATGCACACTTAGTGTGAAAACAATACCGTTATGACCCATGTATTACCAAAGTTCCAACGGGTACACAAGTAGCAAATATTATAGTAATGTAGAATTACATGGTTGTACACGATGTATATTGCTAGATTGAATATATATGAAAACTTGAGAAGACCAACTTGATATATGGGAAATTATAAAAGGAAATGTTAACAACATTTCTTGTGGAATATGTATTTTGGTAAGTTGATTCTGGTTATGACTTACTAAGCATTATATGCTTACATAGTTGATTTTTATGTTCTCGTAGATCGTTGGAAAAGCTTGGTCATTTTGGAATCGTGGGAGCATCATCACACTATCCAACCTTTATTTTGGTAGTTCTCGGTTACTTATCTTAAGTTATATATTTGGCATGTATAGGAATTGTTAATATGTTATTTTTGATTAGGATTAAGTATGTATTTGAAAATGAAATTATGAATTTAAAAGTTTTGTGAAGCCAGTGTACTTCTACAAGTAGAACTCAATCAACTATCGGTAAAAGTACAGAACAAGATAAATTTCAGTTACTAACTTATTTGGTATCGGTAGAATGACTTTCAAGTTTCGGTAGTTATATAAAGTTTCGGTAATTTATCTAGATGTTTCGATAGAAGTTGCAGAGCAAATTTCTCTTTGCTCTCTAGAGTTTTTAATATCGATAGAAGTATGGGTTGTATCGATAGTACCCATACTTGTATCGGTAGAACTCTTACTTCTACAGGTAGAAAACTACAGTTATTTTTACTTGTTTTCTTACTTGACTTCTACCGATACCTGTTCAATTGGGTACCGGTAGAAATCCATCAAATCTTTTAAAATGTTATTTCTAAACGGAATTAAATACAATTGACCTCAAAAGTCGAAAACTTTTTTTAGAATGTTTAGGGAACCTTGTTTTAAGATAAAAATAAAGGTTTTAAATAATCAAATGTTGAAAAATAATGAGTAATTGTTACCTACTCAGGTTCAACGACCAGATCGAAGAACGAGCGTTACAAGCACCACCCTTTTTAACCTTAGATAGTAAATTCCAAGCTACTTGCTATCTCTCAAAAGCATCCCAAAGCACAACATTGAGTACAAAATAACACAATTATAATTACTTTATATTTTTATATTTTTGTATATAATACAAATGCTACTTCTATTCATATTCCTCCCAACTATTAAATAGAGAAAAAAAAAAACTCTCTTTCAGCTGAAATAATAACATAACAATTCAATTAAGTGTGAGTTTAGATAAGTGATGTTGTGCTGTGTGATACGTTTAATTTATTTTTTATTTTACGCCATAATATCGCTATATTATCTAATGGCTAAACTATAAAAATAATCACTTTTGTTTGCCTCAGATTACATTTTAATCACTTATGTTTGAAATGTTATGTTTTAGTCACTTATGTTATTATTTTGTTACGAAGTGATCACTCTACTGTTAAATTCCGTTATCTCCCTAACGGTAATCCTACATGGCAGTCCAACTAGATTTTAAGTGTCAACTTGGATTTTCGAATGGGATGCGAATAGATTTTTAATTAATTAAAATTTTTAAATCTTAAACCTTAACTAAAAAAATCCTAAACCCATTTCCATACACTTGTCTTCTTCATTTTCATCTTCTTTCCTTTTGATTCCAACATCTTTTGTTACAAATCTGTCTCAAAGCTTGAATATTTAAAACTCATTAACCCAAAGATTCAAAGATTCAATGTCTTTGATTCCAATAACTTTTTCCTGTTAAGTTTATTTGGGTTAATGAGTTTTAAAGATTCAAGCTTTGAGACAGATTTGTAACTAAAGATATTGGAATCAAAAGAGAAGAAGATGAAGATGAAGAAAAGAGGTGTGTGGAAATGAGTTTAAAAGGTTTTTTCAATTAAGGTCTAAAGATTAAAGTTCAAAAATTGTAATTAATTAAAGATTTATTCTCGTTTCATTTGGAAATCCTAGTTGGCACTTAAAATCTAATTGGAGTGTCACTTAAGATTACCGTTAGGGAGATAACGAAACTTAACGGCACAATGATCATTTCATAACAAAATACTAACATAAATAATTAAAACATAATATTTCAAACATAAATAATTAAATGATAACTTGAGACAAACAAAAGTGATTATTTTTATAATTTACCTTTATTTAATTTTAATGCTTTCACTATTTTTATATTAAGCATGTATAAATATACGACCCATCCAAACCACCAAAAGAATACATTAAAAATGATTTAAGTTACGAAAATACGAAAGCATATCAATTACAAAGTAACACAATCAAGTCAACAGATTACAATCTTGAAGTTTGTAAAAACCATAGAATTAAGAAAAAGAATTACTGAAAGCAAAAGCAAAAATTACCAAGCTTGGAAGCCACCGTCGACGGCGAGGTCATGGCCAGTAATCAACTCCGACTCATCACTTGCAAGAAACAGCACTGCATCCGCCACATGTCCGGCTCTCAACACCTCTCCTTTCAGAGCCCTTCCAGCCTCGTAGATTTCCTCAACCTCCTCCACACTCTTCTCATGCACCTCGCACGTCATCGGCGTCGCCAGCCCATTCGGCGACACACAGTTTACCCTTATACCATACATCCCTAGCTGTTTACTCGCCGATCGAACTAATCCCAACACCCCATGCTTCGACATGCAATAGTCCGTCCGCCGTTTCGTTCCACGGCTAGCCGCCACACTCGCCGTGCATACAATACTTCCTCTCACCTTGTTCTCCACCATCGCACGCGCCGCATGCTTAACGCATGCAGACATGCCACGGAGGTTGACCGCCATCAATTGATCAAACTGTTGGAAATCAAGATCAAGAATGCTCTGATCGGATTTACTTATAATCCCAGCATTGCTAAACATTATATCAAGTTGACCATACTTTTGAATACTTGATTCCACCAATGCTTTTACTTGGTTTTCATCGGTAACGTCGCAGTGAATGTAAGTACAATTGTGGGAACCGATCGAAGTAGCTACTTGTTGGCCGAGTTGGTCTTGGATATCGGCGATGATGATCATACGGGCGCCGTGCTCGGCAAACAAACGCGCTGTGGCTTCGCCTATACCGCTTGCTCCGCCGGTGACTATGGCTACTTTTCCGGCTAATTTCTTCTTGGTTAAGTCTGTCATCTTAGATAACACGGTGAAATTAATTGGTAATTCCAAAGTTGAATTACAATCCAAATGGTTATTGGATTAGCAATATGTGAGGACAAGCATGGGTCGCTTTAACCTTTTTTTTTCTCAACACTCAAATGCTTGGCTTGATATGCCCAGGTTCAAAGTTGGAAGATTCTTATCTTAATTTCTTCAAATGTGTCAACATAATTATTGAGAAAAAGCCTTTTTAATTTTTAGGCTTTACAGGATTGGCTTGTTTCCATATAATATTTTTTTGCTATTTTTAAAAATTTAAAATTTTAGTCAATCAAATACCAGATATTAAATGCATTAAGATATATATATTTTTTTAAAATTTAATTTCGTAAACATGTTATCACATGTATAATGCTTTGATAATTTATTAATTATATATATTATTTACATGCACAAAAATCAATTATGATATTTAACAATTATCATTCACATTAATATTAAAATTTTAAAATCCAAAAAATAAAGCAAGTAAAAATAATTTTATGCATAGTATAAAATTGATAATAAAAAAATAGAATAATTAAATTTATAATTTTATGCATAATATAAAATTGATAATAAAATTTAACTAAATAAATTTAATGAATACCTTTTAATCATAATTAAAATTTTAAAATTCGAAATATATTTTTTTACATACCCTTGTCAACATTTATCCAACTTTGTAGATAATTTTTTTTATATATATTTTGTATATTTATATTTATTTTGTGTTTCCTCACGTAGTTGCGTGTCGAATTTTATAGCCAATCATTATTGCTCACAATGATCACATTTGCCTTTAAGTTTTAGCTTAATATTTTTTAAGTTAACCTTTTAATCTAAGATGGATATATGAAAATGATGTGGGACTAAAACAGATCATGGGTTACCGTCAAAACTTTTGAAAAGTGAGAGGATTTGAGTAAAAATATATATTCAAAAAATAAATTTAAATAATAAAGTTTATTTTTTGAATTGATCAAATCTCGAGTAAGATTTTTTGGCTCAGGTCTGGCTCGAAATCACTTGTTTTGCTGCCATTTTACTGTTATATTGCTACTATGTTATTGTTATTGTTTGAATATTATATAATTATTGTTTAATTGTTAATTTTACTACTATTTTAGAGGCATTAGCTTGCTAAATTGCAAGTATCTTAGTGTTATTTAATTATAAAGATTTTTTAAAATATATTTTCAATTGGTTGGAAAACATTACTTTTAATGTTTTTAGTATATTTGATGTATTATATTTTTAAATTTATTATATAAAAAATAATCTAAAAAATTAATACGGGTTGGTCGGATTGGATTCGAATTAAGTATTTTTAATACGGGTCGGGCTTAACTAAAATTTTAAGCCCATTTTTCAAGTCGGCCAGAGCTTGAACCTAAAAAACGAGCTTAAAAATTTGCATCGGCCTGACTCGAATCCAATCCAACTCATGATTAGGTTTATATGGGGACATATATGTTGCTTTTGTAATATTTATAGAATTGTTTTTATATTTTCATATTTTTCATTACTTTTTAAAAATAAATAGTGAAAATAGATGTGGATCCTACAATTTTTCTTCTCTTAAAATACAAAGTATTAAATCGAAAATAAGATTATTACTAAAAAAAAAAAAGAAACAAAGGAAAAGACATAGTAAAAGCAAAATCATCCCTCTCGGTCATTTCTATATACTCTTTATAAATGAATTTTAATGATTTAATTCAATTTTCATAAATTATTAAAAATATTATCAAATTAACACCATTTTACATTGATATATTGCACAAAAAAATAATTATATTAATCCAATATGAAAATAAATTTTTGTATTCATTCCTTCAAATTTATACAATTGAATTCAAATTAAAGTTTCATTTATACATATTAACCACCATTCAAGTTTCATGTGTATAATCGCACAAAATCAAAATTCATGTATAGCATTATTACTCATGAACACCTTTACTCCTTACAAATCCTTGAACCCATGAACCATGAACCCATGGTCTTTGCTCTTTCAGATATAATCCTATCATCTCCATTAGAAACACATTTTAGTTCTAAAATGCAGGATGGAAATGTGTGTGGTGTGGGGGTTGGTTGCTTTGGCAACACTGAAACTCAGCAATATTCAGAGGAGAGAATTTCAAACTCAGAAGCTATTTGCTTGAGAAGGATTGTTTTTGCGCACAACCCTGGAGGAAGTCTTTAACAGAGCTGTGAAACAGGAAGGATTGCACTTCAGGAGAGTTCAAAGTTGCCACAGGGAGTATCATCATCAGGACGGGTCACTGCTTGCTTGGGACATTGGTGTTCAACGTCTTATGGTGGAAACCATTTATTTAATTAATGGGGTGATGTTGAGAATAGTAATGTGCCATATATCTGCACTTTGCAAGAGGGAATGGAGTGTTAATATCATAGAGGCCAATCAATCTGCAGACTACATGGCTAATTTTAGATTGCAGGCGAACACGGGACTCATTTGATAGAATTCACCTCCGAGGGGATTGAATCTTTACCGGAAGTTGATCATGTTGACCACAAGTTCAATAGTCTGTAACTAGGATGCTGTTTAGCATCTTCTTTTTATTACCAAAAATAATAATAAGGTGGTAACCTTCCTTTATTTCAATAGGCACAATGGCCCGGCCAGCTCATGAAAATCCAGATTAAAAATTTCATAATACATAAAAAAAAATCAACAAAATAGCATGAACATAAAGAAAAAGATGCAATGGACTGAAGATTCATCTGGTAATAAAAGTGAATTAATGTCTCAAGCAATATTTGTTTTCAGCACTGCAGTTTCAAGTCACTCTCACAGCACAAGTGACAAGGATTCAAAACCATGCACACATAGATCAATTTCGAGATGATATATACAAAAGCCCCCCAGAGTGGGACAAAATCACAAAACATCCTACGAAAGTCGAGGAGATGACAGCAGATTTTATGTGCAACAGCCACGGTTAAATCAATATTTGTATGTTCATTCAACAATAATCTGAATGAGACTCGTAATCACTTGGATAAGGCGACATGACCTCTTGTTCCAGTAACTGAAGTACCTGGCTCATTGTTGGCCGTTCATCTGGATTTGCATCAGTACACTTCACTGCTATTTCGAGAATTGCTTCGACAATTTCCAAGATAGCATCAGTACACCCTTTATCGACTATGTCTTCCAGACGGTTCTCTCTCAATAAAGTGTTCGTCTGCAAATGTTCGAGCAAGACAGAAAAAAGGTTATGTGTACATTCTCGGACAAATGAAAATTTATTAGTTTTTCATCTAACTTGAAAGATTTCAAGTCCTTACCCAGCCAACAACATTCAAGCCCCTCTTAGCAAAAGTTGGATCAGTTGGCCTTTTCCCATTTACCAGCTCCAGTAAGAGAACTCCAAAGCTGTAGACATCCGTCTTTTCTGTTGCTATCCCGCTTTGCAGATATTCTGTTCCGTAGAAACATAACAGTAAGTGGATAATTTCTATGTTCTCGGAACAACAATGTTGGTGTACACATGCATATCACAAGATTTTACACATGCCAAGAGGCACCACTAGTTGACTCTCTATGGATCTGTCGTGAAACTTCTTCAGGAGGAAAGTGCATAAAATAAAAGTGAAGTGACAAAAATTCCGGACAACCAAAACATTCTAGATGATGGGTTATAACAGAGAAAGAAAAACCTGGAGCCAAATAGCCAAAAGTGCCGGCAACGACAGTTGTGACATGGGCATCCTCATCCACCAAAAGCTGGGCAAGACCAAAGTCGGATACATGGGGCTCCAAGTTTTCGTCGAGAAGGATATTGCTGGACTTTATGTCCCGATGAACTATCTTTGGACAACAGTCATGATGCAAGTATGCTAGTCCTCTAGCGGAACCAAGGGCTATTTTTAAACGAGCACTCCAGTTCAATAGCCTGCCTTCTTCTTTGCATTCTAAAAATGTAAATTGATATACAAGACCACACAATTAAAATAAAGAACGATATCATGTTAACGAATGCGTTTTATCTATTAAGAAGCTTACCATGTAGGAAGTCATCCAAGCTGCCCATAGCAAGATAATCATAGATAAGAAGCTTCGATGCCGGGAACCTGCAATAACCTCGCATATTAACTAAATTAATGTGTTTGATGCTGCCCAAGATCTCTAGCTCTCTCTCAAACACTTGATCAGATCCTTCGCGACTTCGATCTATTCTTTTAACAGCAAATGTTTGGCAATCATTCATGACCATTCGATATACGGTACCAAATCCCCCAGACCCCATGACATCTTCTTCATTAAGGGACTCCAGCTTTTCTATAATCTCACATGAAGGATACGGTAGATCCCCATGGAAAGTTATAAGTTTAGTACCTACAAAAATGAACATAATTAACGAGCATGTATTTATATGAAAGCCAAATTTTGATAAATAAACCAACTTACTCGTATCGTGGTTGACTTGCTTTTTAACTTCCGTGTATCTTTTAACGGCCCTTTCCTTCTTTGATAGTAGATATATCCAGAGGAATGCAAGGAGCATGACAAACACAAGGGCCATTGTCAACATTGCACCAATCAACACACCTTTTATGTAATGAGATGATCGTTTCGTAGGAACTGCAAAAGCCAAAAAGGATAGCTCCATCTTATTACATGCATAAAGCTTTATAAGAATGTAACAACTAAAGAGGCACATAACAACAAAGCATGCCTGCTACTTCATCACTTTCAGCATGAGGTAAGACTGCTGGAAATCCCAGTGAAGTTCGGCAAGGCTTGTTAACTTGTCGGCCACATAGATCCAAATTGCCAATAAACCTGAACATAAGCAAAAAAATCCTGATCAAGCTACATTGGTTAGGTTATTTACCGCTTCCACATACATTGATGCAAAAAGCTACAATCTTATGCTAAACTTAAGAGTTGGTGCAACTCTTCATTTTTCTTGAAATACTAGTTTCCAACTCACATCCGAACAATGGTTATGGGGATATGGCCCTCTAGATGCCTGTGTAGGGCACATATATGTATCCCACACTCCCGAGCCCAAGCTACATAGTATTCATCCACATATTATAGCAAGCATAGACATAAACAGATGGTCATGGTAATGTGAAGGGTACTCACGAGTTGTTCCCAAAAGTGCTGAGGACTCCAATATCCGGGATTTCACCCGAGAAAAAGTTGGTCGACAAATTGCTGCCACAAATAGCAATCATCGAAAGGTTAAGGAACCTCATTGTCTTTGTTTACAATTGTATTATTAATTCAATCTTAAAACAACCCAAATTATCATTGGCAAGCAACAATTCTTCATGAACTTACAGGTAATGCAGTCTTGTAAGATGGCCTATGGATGAAGGTATAGCACCCTTTAGCAAATTGCTCGATAAATCCCTAAAAACCAATTTTCCAACACATTTATTCCATTGCTAAGCACAATTAACATTTATGCCATGCAACTAAAGAAACAGTAGCATATTCAAGAGTCTTACAGTATAGTCAGAAAAGTAAGGTTTCCAAATTTTGATGGTATGCCTCCTTGCAGATAATTATTTCTTAAGTAACTGTGTAAACAATCAACTCCAAAAATGAGAGAAGAACAAGAAAGTGAAACATGAACTAATGCCTAAAATTAACTTATTTTGCTTACAGGGCTCTCAGTTCAGTACAATTGGTAAGTTCATTAGGAATTTGTCCATGTAGATTGTTCTGGTGCAATGCCCTGCAAAAAAAAACAAAAGGTGGGAGATAACAAGAACAAGAATCAAAATCAGCCTAATGTTTGTTAACATTATTTAGTGTTGAAAAATGGGAATTGAACTCACAATCTTTGTAATCCTTTGAGTTTCCCAATGCTGGGAGATATTATGCCTCCTAGTTGCATGTATGGTAGATTGCTGTAGAACCAACCCACAAGAATGAATATATATATACAAGTAATAGAATATAAAACTAAGTAAAAGAAGTAAATGGGAGATTTACATTGAACGGACTCTATGGTCATTAGGATAACAAGAAATGCCAGTCCAATTACAAGGATTTTCATCAGTTGCTTGCCAGTTTCCAAGAAAATTTTTACTGTCATTCAATGTGCTTTTGATCTCCAACAATGTTAAACCTTGTAAAATCCAATATAAAACAGAAATATCAGATCATAGAAAACAAAGAAAAAAAAAGTTCAACTTTACTTCATATCAAACACAAAGCTGAAAGTTTAGCACTTCCCCTCTACTTTCCCATAAAAAAAATTCAAACGTTAAGTAAAAAAACACTAAAATAGTGATGGGTATTTTAGTTATTACCATCCAGAGTGAGAGCAGAGGAGCCAATGCTACAAAGGGTTGAAGCAAAAATGAAAGAGAAAAGGCAACTCAACAACATCCTCATTTTCAAGCTCAAGCTTCTGGGAAGTGTTATCAGAGAAGGAAGGTTTGAAATTTTGTATAATAAAGAGGGGGTTTGGGAAATGAAATATGATTAAACCAATGAAAGAGAAGAGAGATGTTTTGTGTTTTTAGCAGGCAAGACCAATATTTTATGGAACAAAAAACTAAAGGCAACCTTTTTCTTTTAAAAAAAGAAAAGATTTCATAGAACGTGGTGCAGGCAGAAGTAGCCGTTGTTGTGCCCCAAAAACAAAATTCAAACAGATTTCATATTAAAAGTAAGAATTGTTTGAAAAAGCCTGACACTGCACTGAGACCTGTCTGACTCACTCATAAAATTCCAACAATGCACGGAGCTGGAGCTGGAGCTGGAGCTGGAGCTGCTTGTCTGTAGCAAGGGTCTGTTTCCATAGGTGCAATGTAATATAAGCTGCTTATTTACCTTTTATCTCTTAATTATGGATTGTGAATTTTATCTTTGTTTATGGAAATACAGGGCGTTTGATAGTAATATAATAGACTTGAGTTCAACTTGCTTAATTTTGGTTAAGGCTTACACCTGTTTAGGGCCGAATTATCTGTCTAGATCCGTTTAAATTTGAGAGTATTTGAATAAAAATAATAAATCTTAAAAAAGATTTTAATAAAAAAATTAGATTCATTTAAAATATAGATCAAACTCGGACTTGAATATTTAAGGCTCAAGCCTAACTCAACTCGACTTATTTTCAAGTTTATAAAATTTTATATAATTTACTTTAGAACATATTAAAAAAATAAATCTATACTAAATATATAATACTACACTAAATATTAAAATAATGCTAGGATGACTATAAAAATTTTTAATAAATAAAAAATGTAAAGAAACATTAAATATTAAAAAAATATAATATAAATATTTTTTTTAAATTTTAAAAATAATATAGGCTGACCTAAAATGTGCTTGAGTTAGTTTTTTTCAAATATGAACTGATTTGAGCAAAATTTTAGACACATATTTTGAGTCAAATTGGGTCTGAGTAAACATAAAATATGTTAATATCATACTTAAACCTGATCCGACCCGACCCGATCCAACCCAACTCGACCCGACCCGACCCATAATTGTACCTAGTGTCATTTACTCTTTTTTTTTTTTTTTAAATAACTTCAGATTGGACTATTTTATTGAAATTGGCAAACCATAACCAAATAAATCCACAAAACAAAACTTAAAACTGACAGAACAAAACAGACCAGTACAGCGGCCCAAAAACAAATAAATTAAAAGTCCAATATTAAGAAGAATCTAGAAAGCCACCGAAATTCATGTCATTTATGCCTTTTCTATTTCTAAAAAATTGGACACGTGTCACTAACCATTGCTCAGTCTGGCCATGTATAATTCTGTAACGAAATAGTATAGGTACCAAATTGATGAATAAAAATCTTGAGATACAATATGGTTCGATGAGGTATAGTTTAGGGGCCAAATTAATATTTAATCCAAAAAATAATTATTTGGGCCAGAAGGAAGGATCGGTGTAAATGTGAAAATGCCCCGTCATTGAGCAAGTTTAAGCCCAACCCAAGCTTCAGTAGGCTAAGGAGAAAACCGTAATTTTGGCAGTAAAAATAATATGTATCCGAAATATCGTAGACCGATGGATTTTCTTTCCCTAATTTGAAATCGGAATAAACAACAAGCAGGAAGAGAAAGAAGCCCTAAAAGATTTAAGAAAATTTGTGAAGAAGACGGAGCTTCAAAGAGAAATAGGAAATGAAGACGACGAAAGGGGGCAAAGTTATGAACCCTACGGATGCCTACCGTAAGGAGCTTCGTAAGAAAGAACTTAAACGGGTATAATCCTACTTCTTTCCGTTTCTTTTCACGGTTTTCTGCTTCCTTTTTTACTTCAATGATACTCAGTTCTTGGTTTTAATTGTTCCGGATTCAATTCGATCTTCCCGGTGCCTTTTTTTTTCTTTGTTTCGGTTTGAAAGGGTAAGAAAAAAAGATATCATCTAAATTGAATTTTTTTTCTGTTCTTTTAATATTTACTTAAAAAATGTGAATTTCCGAAGAATCCTGTGGAATTCTGGGGAAATTATTTTCTTTAAAGTTAATATTCGCCTTAAATAAGCTGTTGAATTTTATTTATTCAAAATTGGGAAAAAAAAACATAATAGAAGATTGCATAATTTTATTTCGCTTACTTTGTAGCTGACTTTATAAATATAAGTCTTGTCTCGGTTTTACCATTCGCGTACATTTGAATATTTAAATCGTGGTTGGTGTTTTATATGTTATAACAGAACAAGAAGGAAAGAAAGAAGGTGAGGGAGGTGGGGATTTTGAAGAAGGATCCACAGGCAATTATGGAGCAGATTGAGAAATTAGAAGTGATGAGTAAGTGGTTCTTTTTAGATGTTTCATGATTGATTAATGAGTAAAGATCTCTGTTTGAACTCAAATAAGAGTAGAGCTTATTGTGGTGGTTATGCTTTAATTTCAAAATTTTATAGAATTGAATTTTACCCTTTTTTATCTATAGTGGTCAAAATTTTAGGACTGTGCTTTTAATGAAGGGGACTGAACAAGCCTTTGTTACTGATTGAATTTTTTTGCTTTATTTTTACTTCATCTGGAGTAGGTTTTAGTTATTATCTTCTGTGGTGTTTGAACATTTCCTTGAACTTGGCATTAGCTGAGTTTTTTGTGGCGTGAGATACATAATAGTTTCTAAAACAAATGGAAGAAAATCAGTATTACCTCTAAGCAATGATTTGATTTTTTTAAGTTAATACTAGTATGTTTGGCTATATGTCTTCCTTCTGTGAAGTATTTGTTTGATCAAATACAGCATAAAGATGGAAATGAATTGACTTTTTCCTAGTGTAAGATGGCGGTTTTAACGAAAAATAGATATTAACTACCTAGATGATTTATCTTTTCCCAATTCCTTCTTTCTTTCTTTCTTCTTTTGTGAAGGAAGGTTGAAAGGGAGTATCATAGAGGTATTATAAGTAGGTTTGTACAATGTAGCAGTGACTACTATTGAATGTTTATTGCTTCATTATGTTGTGTCCACTGTTAACCTTATTCTCTCTACTAATATATTTGATTATTTCTTTGCTGATTTTAATTTTAGAATGTGGTCACTAACTTTGTCGAGTTACTGCAGAGGCTGAAGGTGCATTAGACAAAGCAAGAAAACACAAGAAGAGACAACTCGAAGACACACTTAATCTTGTCTTAAAGAAGAGGAAGGTAATAATTTATGATTTTTTTTTTACATTTATTAGAATTACTTGTCTGTATGAGATAACTACAGTCTTCATTACTCCCTTGGTCAGGAATTTGAAGACAAAATGAAGGAGAAGGGTGAGACCCCTGTTATGTTCAGGTAATAGACATTTTCGCTTTAATATGTTTGTTAATGCTTCATTCTTATCATCTCCCAATTCTTATTTACCTACTATTGTTTGTCTTCTGCTGCAGTCACTTGGGGCCTCCTCGCAGAAGGACAACTGCAGAAGAGGAAGAGAGAGCAAAGCATCCTAAGCCTGAAGTAAGATTTGAATCAGATGACTATCATGTACAATTAATTTTTTGATGGACTTTTTATTTGCTTTGGAGCCTAATTTTTGCCTTTGCTTCTGCTTTTTTTTTTTGCAGGACTCTGTTTACTATCACCCTACTCTGAATCCTACTGGGGCTCCACCACCTGGAAAGCCACCCATGTACAAATCGTCAATAGGTCTAGCAACTTCCTTTTGATTTGTTGTCTGTTTAAACATAGTTCTCTCTGCTGCATTTTTTACTTATTATTTTCTCCCACTCATGCTTTTAGTCTGCTTTTGTGTTTTGGCCTTCAGGACCTAGAATTCCCTTGTCTGCTGCATCATCAAGTGCCGCATCATCCTCACAGACAGAGTCGGAGGATGTTCCTCTAGCTGTACCACCTCCACCCCCTTTGCCAGATGATGGTTCAAACTCTGGGGATGGCATGGTTGTGCCTTCATCTTTGCCTCTACCACCCCCACCTCCTGTGCCGTCCAAGCCTGCCATGGCAAACTTGGGTATTCCTTTGCCTCCACCACCTCCTGGTCCCCCACCTAAAGAGCAAGTTGCAGTTCGCCCTCCACTACCTCCACCTCCTCCTCTTCCACAGTCTGCACAGCCACCTCCACCTGGCACTAATGGAAACATGCCAGATGACTCTACCTCCAAGGAGCTGGCTCAGGTAAGCTCTTCTAACATCCTCTCTGGATATGCCGCCTTTCTGGCTTGAGCATATAAAGAATATGTATGTTTATTTGTGTTTGTGTGTATAATAATCTTTAAGATCTGAAGAGTTTAGTTTATCTACAAAACATGCAAAATATTTGGTTGGACAATATACATGATTTCCTCAAGGTCCCATGTTTGTTGTTGAATACTCAAATATTGAGCAGTAGAGAGTTTGATACTGTGCCCTTTCTTACTAACAAAGGTACATCCATTGAAAAAAGTTAACAATAAAAGAAATTTAAGAGATCTCCAATTAGGTCTTGTGTGTGTGTGTTTTTTTTTTTTTTCTATGGCCTTGCAAAAAGCCTTGCTTGGAAGGGTCTCTAGCGCATTTTTTGTTTAGCCCTAAGGTGCAAGGTCTAGGCGCCAACATTGATCTTCTTACACAGAAAGATCTACACTTGATCAAATGCTGAGAACGATGAAATTGTTTCCTAATTCTTTAGAAATATTTTCTGTGAGAAAAATGTTAATTTTTCTGTCTTGCTCTCCTTCCTAGGTGCCAACTGTACTTCCTCCCCCTCCTCCTGGAATGCCTCCTAAATTGGCTACTAATCAGGGTGAAGGTGCTCCGTCAGAAGCTGATACCAATAACCATACAGCAATTTCTAAAATGGTTCCACCACCTCCACCTCCTCCCAGACAACCTCCAGTGCCTGGACCTGCCATGGTCCCAGCTTTACAGCCAGATGTATTACCCCCTGGAATACCAGGTTTCCCTCCGCTGCCACTTCCAGACATGCGGGCACCACTATCTGCCAGTGGGCTTCCTAGTCAAACTGCTCCTCCAGGAATGATGGTTCCACTTATTCCAAAACCACCTTTAGGCCCTCCACCTGGACCTCCTCCAATGATGAGACCGCCACTTCCACCTGGTCCACCACCTGCTGCTCTGGATGATTATAATCTTGCAAACCGACCACCCTTACCACAGAAACCATCATATGTTAAATCTGCTGCATCTACTGTTGTTAAGCGGCCACTGGCTCAGCACCAGCCAGAGCTTACGGCTATGGTAAGTGCACTTTGCTAGAACCATGTTGATTTATAATTATTGTGACTATGAATATGATTTGATACTTATTCATGAATGCATGAGACGTAGAATTTTGGAGCTTATTGAGCAACGTTACTGTAGCTTGGTGATTAAAATGTTTTTTTTTTTTATAATTTCTTTTTGGAACATGTCCCTTTTGGTATGATGGTGAAACGGTTAAGTAGTTTCACTCCTACCCCTCTGGCTAGTAGCTTTCTTTTAGATGATCTTTAAGGTCTGTGCCAGCAACCTACATGTAAGGATTAGAACTTTGAAGAATCTTTTCTCAAATATGGTCAAGTATGCACTGTTTCTATATTTTGTGCCATTTATGATAACTTATCTTAGCCAGGATTGTTTTCTAATCTTGAAAAGAATACCGGATAAAGAAATTCTATTTTTGTGAACATTCTTAGCTCTTCCTAAAGACCAATTACTATGTTGGTATATTGCCAAAACTCTAGAAAATGACTGCATATATGTTATCACAGTCCTGATTTAAGCTATTATGAGTCTTAGGTGCCTGCATCTGTTCGAGTAAGGAGGGAGATTGCTGCCCCAAAAGCAAGACCAAAGCCTTCACACTCAATCATGACAGCGACCACCAAGCCTGTAGCTACTACCATTGTGAAGCCTGAATCAGCTAGCACATCATCAGCTCCAAAGGCACAGAGTATAGATGACTCGTACACAGCATTCCTTGAGGATATGAAAGCACTTGGTGCACTTGATAGCTGATATTGCCATAGCGAGATTTCAAGGAAAAGTGGCTCCCATGCAATCGGAATGAAGCGGAGGTTTAAGGTAATTTTATGGATGTATGGGTTTGGGATTAGTGTTAATTCTTTGGTCCAGTTTTTCCATATAGCTGTATTATGATCAACTGATTGCCGCATTTTTCTGTTGGCAAGCTTCCAAACTTTCTCAGTTGATGCGATAGGTGTAATGGAGGGCAATTTTCCTCAAGTGAATGATAAAATGTATCTGCTCCGATCATCATATCAATTTTACTTGCATTTTGCGTTTGGAAGTTGTATCTTAATCTTCTGGTTTTTAGCCACAAACTAATCATATTTATATTATTGATTCACTGGTTCCCTGTTAATCAACATAGATCTTACCCACTAGGCATCATTCAGTGCGTCGGCAATGATGTAGATGGTTCCACGGATCAACGGATGCATGAATTCATTACATCATTAAGCAAATAAGAAGAAGCTTCTGCACCATCAAAAGTGTCAGATTGCATATTTTCAAAAAAAAGAAAAATGGAATTGTTTGCAACGAAAGTTTAAAATTATATTAGAAAAAGAACTTCTCTAATTTTTATTACAACAATACACATCAATCTTAGTACTTGTGTATGAACTTGTCTGATGCCATGAGGAGGTGGTCAGATTGCAGGGATCTTATAGGGAGGTCTTTGGGTTTTTGGAATAATTCGATTTTAATTTTGATCAATTCTAATTTTCTATCTAATGATTCTTTTTTTGTTATTCTCAAACTCACGGTTTAATAAACACAACATTTCAATTTCTTTAGGAGTGACTATCAATTTTTTAGATTCATTTTATTAATTTTTTGTGTATTATGAATAAGAATAATAATCTCTCTTTAAATTTAAAAATAAGAACTAAAAAATCTATTTATTTTATGTTAAAAAAAAGCACAAAATGACTTTACAGAGTTTTATCCAGATAAATTGACTATATAAAATTTGCTAACGTGACAATTTGGAAAAAGAAACTTGATAGTTATATAATAAATAGAATGATATTTTAATGAGTAGCAGTGAGGAAATTCTTACTGAATCAACAGTGGAATCGGTTGAATTGAATTAAAAATCAATTAAATTAGTTATTTTTAATATTTAAATAATTTATTAATTGAAACAGATAAACAAATAGAATCGACTAGAATAAAAATTGATGACGTAACCGAATCGACTATGAATCCGGTTTCTAAGCCACCGACCGGTGAACCGTTAACGCTACTAGGCCGAATGACATTAACCCATAGTACACTACAATTTTTTGTAAATGTATTTTGAAGATTTCACCGTTGATTTGCTTGGCTATCTCCACCGTCTACCTCTCGCTCGAGAAACGAAATAGTTTCTGGTTGGTCCCGCTCTTTTTATCCACCGAAATCACAGCTTGGCCCCTTCTCCTTCTTCTTTGTAAGCCTTTTCTATTTCTATTTCCTTTCCTTTTCTACTTTTTTCTTCCTTTTTTCCTTTTAACTTCACTGTAAGAGTTTGTTCTTTCTTTCTTTCTCTCTCTCTCTCTCTTATTGATTTCATCACTCATTTTATTCCGTTTTATTCATCAATGGTTTTCTTATCTGGTTTTACTTCATGTTTGTAAATGGGTTTTGATTTCATTAATAAATTATGCCTTGGCCTGTTCAAAGGCTTTTCCTTTTGTTTTCCATTAATTGCTTGTCTACCAATTTTCTTCTCTTTCCCTTTGTTTGTAATTCTATGGTTATTTTCTTTCTGGGTTTTTTGAAGTTTAATCATATTCTCCTTAAAACTTATTTGTTTGTTTGATAAGACGTGGGAACATGATCATGGGTGCAATAAATCCCATTTCTTTTTTATATATTAAGTTTCAGTTAAATTTTCTATTTTGAGAATTTGTAATTGAAATTCTGTCGAAGCTCATATGGCTATATATTGCATAACTTTACTATTTTTTATCTTGATTAAATTGAGTAGATGTAGAGAGTTGTGACCTTGGAATAAACATTTGGATTTTTCTTTTGAATTTGCAGGATGGGAAGGGTTAAACTAAAAATAAAAAGGTTAGAGAGCTATAGCAACAGACAAGTTACATATTCGAAACGCAGAACTGGAATCTTGAAGAAAGCTAAGGAATTATCCATATTATGTGACATTCACATTATCCTTCTAATGTTTTCTCCAACAGGAAAGCCTACCTTATTCCATGGAGAGCGCAGGTATCATAAGAATGGGAATGTTATTTTATTTTCTTGGAGGGTCTAATTCAAACTTTCCTCAATATATTTATTCTTCATTTTTCCATAGATTATACTTTTTTATGATGTTTATTCCCATCATTGTTGTTTCTACTGCACCTCCTGTTACACCTTTTAAATCATTTAATATCATTTTTGTTTGCAAATTCTAGCTATATTAATCCTTTTGGTATCTATTGGCTTTCAGTATCTATGGTGAAATAATTTTATGTCAGTATCATGTATAACAATAGCGTAAGAAGTAGAAGCTATAGTAATTCCAGTATGATTTATACCTACTGCAGATAAAAATACAATTTTTTGCAGGTGTCACCTCACATTTTTATTCTTAGCAACTTTGATAATTACACAGCCTAAAGTCGGTGGACTCTGATTTTAATGATGTATTGGTTGCCATTTTGATCTCTTGATTTGTGCTTTATTTGGGTTTATTTATTTTACATTATACAAATATGCATCAGAGTCTATGTTACAGTGATTCTTTGTTTACTTAGTTTCACAGTTTCAGGTTCATATCAAGCACTTCAAAACAATCTTATATTCATGTGTTTAGTTATTTATGTATATGGTAGATGCCGTTAGAGGGATAACTTGTTTGAAAGGTAACAAATGAGGCTCACTTTGCTTGTTTGTTTTTACCAGCAATATTGAAGAGGTTATTGTGAAGTTTGCACAATTAACACCGCAAGAAAGGGCAAAGAGGTGTCCAATCTGAATTTTGATTTCTTTCAGTGAATAGTTTTTTCATATTGAAATGACATTATAGCTAACCGATTTTCGTTGGTCTGCAACAGGAAGCTGGAGAGCCTCGAAGTAAGACTACTTGCATCTCATATTCTTCAATACGTTCTTCTCCATTCCTTACCAAGGAAGATTTTAATTTTTGGGTCTTGTGATTGAGAATATAGGCACTGAAGAAAACCTTCATGAAGTTGGATCATGATCTAAACATACATGACTTTCTAGGTGCAAAGTATGTCGCCTTTATCTCAATTTCTTCCAGATAAATATTTCTGTTTATGAGGGATCTTGAGAAGAATCTAATTTTTATTTATTTTATTTTGGGCCCCTTTGCAGCAGTCAATCTATTGAGGTAAGAAGTTTTCTAACATTACATGTGTCCTTTTTTATCATCGATTTTCAAGTTATTGTTAATTCTGTTATGCGTCTGGGGCATTGCTATTTTTCAGGAAATGACAAAAGAAGTATCAAGGTTTCGAGCTCAGCTTGCTGAAGTACAGAAGAGACTGAGGTGCACCTTTGGAGCTTTTGGTTGTTAAAGTGTTGATTTTTCTTTTTGGTCTTGTTTGTAAAATGCCAGCATGAGATGACGGTCACATCTTACTTCTTCTTCTTCTTCTTTTTATTCCATTATAGAAAATTATATTTGTATTTCATTTCTTAAGTAGCTTCTCCCTATATTTTAATTCCCCAGCCTTTGGACCCGAAATATAATGGTTAGATCCTTACAACTCTAATAATAACACCAATGCAGTGCAATAATTTCAACCTCTGTCCATTATAACATCCTTTAACAAAACTTTAGACCCTAATGAAGTTTGTCTCATAGTTGGGTGTTTTAGGTTGATGGTTCCTCAAGGACAGAACATACAAGATGTATTACGAACCATCATAAAAATTCCAACTCCAATGCTATGTTAGATTCATATGTTTAATGTTGCTATATATTATCTTTGGGATATTATACTTGGAAAATTATAGTCCAAGGGATTTTTCTTGTTGGTTAGGCTAGGTCGCCCCAAAATGATTTCAAATTTTTTATTATCTGAAAAATTTCCTGAAAATAGTTGTGCATCTGGTTCTGGAAACCTCATTCAGCCTTAATTTTTTACCTCAATTCAGTTTCTGTAACTGTTTTCAAATGATAGCTGGCCTCTTATCATGTGGATGATGGTGATCAATGTGTATTTGCTTGTAACTTTATCTGCATTTGGTAAATCTTTATTTTGGTTCGGTTCCTTCTTAATTGTTACCTCCATAGTTTGGGCATTCACACATGCATTAACAAAATTACGTATAACTAATAGCAACAATATGATTTATTTGCGTTCATGGAGTAACTCTGATAAAATATTGTGCAATGATTTCAGCTACTGGAGTAATCCAGATAAAATTGACAACATAGAGCATCTTAGGCAGATGGAAGATTCACTAAGAGGATCCATTGAATGTGTGCGTATACACAAGGTATGTTGTTTTGTTCTAGTAATAATGACCTCTATGCACTGCTTTTGTACCTTATCTTTCAAAGTCAATGACACATAAATAAACATGCTTAGCCTCTTGCATTGATATATAATATATAATCAAGATATTGCATATTTTTTCTTGGTGTGGAAAATAGTGTTGTTTAAAACTTCTTGATTCATTATCCTCTTGATAGATACCGATAGAGAATGCTAATTGATTTATCAGTTCAATAAAATGTGGTCCATGTCAACAATAAATTACTTATGCCTGTTACTTTCTTTGCAGGAAAATTTTGGAAAGCACCATCTTATGTCAGTAGAATGCAGTAACCAGGTAGCAAAAATATTCTCTCCCCCTGTGTGTGTGTGTGTTTGGGAGAGATGTCTTACGACTTATGATGGCTTACAGTTTCAGAATAGGATGCCTTTGTCTGTAATGATTGATGCAGTGCAAGAAGCCCAACCCGTTATGTGGCTTCCCAACAATGAAAATCAACATATGTTATTGCATAATGAACCGAACTTTCTACCTCATCGGTAAGAGAGATATTTCAAATACAATTCATTTTAGTCTTCTTCAGATATTCAGTTTTATCAATATAAGTTTATACTTTGAAATAACCTAGACTCTCGTGCCTATCTGCGGAGACATGATTGTTTTTAGCTTAAATGTTCATCATGTTTCTCATTACTACTCTTTTTCTCCAGAGATGCAGAGTGCTCTATGGATTGCTCCCTTGCTGGCTATTCTGGTTTCTTTGGCTCCGGTAAACAAATAGAGATCAGCAGTTCAGGACAAGTTGATAATGTGGTACAGGAATGTAATGCCCTTAATGAGTTAGGTAGTAATGCTTGCTTAAATTTAGAACGCGGTGAGCAATATTTCTACCAGCCATATAGTGCTTCAAATTACCAGGATGATGAGAAGTTGAAGACAGAGATGGAGGTGAACCTTCAAGGGAATCCTGTGGTTAACCAAGTTATTAGCAACTTTGAAATCCCTAGACCTATGTATAACAATGGGCATCAAGCATGGGTATTGTCTTCTGGCCCTTGTGGCATTGCAATGTTTGATGGGAATTCTTACCATCAGGTGAGGAGTTCCTTTACTTTTATTTTATCCTTCATATATGTTCAGGATAATTTAATATTCTATGCATGTAGTAGTGCCCTAGGTTACTTGGACTTGAGTTTGAGTGTCCGGCATGGGTATGTGTCTAGCACCGATATGTTTGTTTTTTTTTCTAAGTTTTCCCATGTATTTGGAGGATCCTTTGAGATTCATATCACCATACTTACTTATGGCGGATATAGGTGTTGGACACGGATACTTCAAGAAAAGTAGAGTCAGAGCAACATAGGTAGCACCTGATTGAACTGTTCAATCATGTCAAAGTTTTAGATGATGAATAGCCATTGAAAGCAATTAAACCTGTGTCCAACAATTATTTTTTATTTGCTTTACTTCGTATGGTAAAAGATTTTGGCTCAATTGTTCAAGAAAAGTAGAGTTGGAGCAACATAGGTAGCACCTGATTGAACTGTTCAATCATGTCAAAGTTTTAGATGATGAATAGCCATTGAAAGCAATTAAATCCGTGTCCAATAATTATTTTTTATTGGCTTTACTTCGTATGGTAAAAGATTTTGGCTCGATTGTAATCTTCATACCTGCCCACAGTGTCATTGGCCCGAGATTTGACGTTCTGATTTTTTGCCCTTGTGACCACTTAAACAAACACCACGAGATTAACTTGCATGTTGGAGGACCGAAATTCAGGTCCTCATCGTCTACACTGCTGTAATTGTACACTTGAGTTCAACTACCTGTAGAGATGCCAAACTTGTTTATGCAGCCTCTAACTTCTGAAATGTGCATAAGTTACAAGCTAAATGTATTGATAAGACTACAGTAATTGTTGAATTAAATTTCATTGTCATGTCAACAGAGGAGATGACTAATCTATCAAACTTGTAGTTATTGAGATTGATCCCTTTAGTGAAGAGCTGTATCGAGTCCCATTTAGGTTCTTCTGTCACATGAGTTGAATCTTGCTGTATGACATTTACATGTTGAATCTCTTTGACAAAAGTTAACATATTCATGTCATGATAGTAAATATGAAACCAGTTGCTTGAGTAGATTATGCTCATATCATGCTTCTATGGCATCAAGCAACATATGCTTGATTTGTTTTGTTTACTCTCTCTAGTTTTTGTTCTCTCAAAGGCTAGTTTTAGTGTATCATGTCTTAAGGAATTGAATCTGCCTGCAAAGTCATTGATTATTATGATCATCCTTTATCGCAGCAGACTAAATCAAATTTCATGAATCAGACAACTTCATCCGGCCAATGTCATGATTTATAACTGAAGGACTGACAGACGTGCGTCGAAATCTGATCGTTTCATGGATCATTGTCATTTCTTGTGATAGAATAGGTGAAACATACAGCAATGAAGCCCTCACCCAGTCAGTTTTTGCTGCTGGACATGTTTCTTGTATATTTAGTGTAACTTTGTAACTCATACATGATTACATCTTCTGTATATCAACTCTTTTTTCTTTTTTTTTCCCTTTTTTTTAGTTGTCTAAACGCAGTTTTCATGGGGTTTTTGAGAGTACTTCCCAGCCCCTCAAGATGTATATAAATTATATATAGAAAATGAAAACATGACTTCTACTGTCATTAGTTTCAATCCAAATCCATGATCTTCTGAGATGCTTATTTTGTTGTTTAGAAGCCATAATGATAATATAGTTATATATATATAGATGCAATCTGAAGTTCCACTGTACATTAGAAGTTCCTTGTTTTACATTGAATATGCTTTAAAAAGCATTCAGTCAAAGCTTTACAAAATATAGGAACATTGAGCTACATCTCCTCCAAACTTCAAACCCATTTATTAGTAACCTCTGATTGTGTTGATGATGGTGTTGTGCCATGGATCTGATAGATGCTGCAACAGGTTCTCAAATGGCCCTTTCCCAGTCACATTGTGTTGAACTATAAACCCCAAGAATGCCAACATTGCCAATCTCCCTTCACATTCAAACACCACAAATTTAAGCTACACATTCTTTACATGCACATAATGTGTGTGTGTGTGTGTGTGTGTGCGCGCGTGTGTGCGTGTGTGCATGTATGCATACCATTGGCAAGCTCCTTTTCCTTGGCTTCAAGTGTAGGGGCAAAGTTGAGGGGGTTGAAAATGCTACCAGGGTAGCCACACTCATGAGGGGGCAAGCTGTATTGCTTGAAGATAGGGTCCTGGTTCACACAACCAGGGTTCTTGATGTCTTGCCACCTTCTGATCTCCACATAGTGGAACAAAATGAACTCGATAACGAACAGGGTCGAGGATGATGCGAAGTATTCGGCTTTACCGGCATCGTACCATTGAGGAGCATTGATTATCCCAATCTTAGTGAAAACTTCGGGCAGAAGCATCCCTGCGACACCCAACATAGCCCAACGTCCATTCACAAGCTCAGCTTGTACATACCATCTTAAGTTCTCAGGGTCCTCGGCCAATCCAAGAGGATCAAAGCCATTATCACCTGGAAGACTGCAAAAATTCTTTAAACCTTTAGTTCATAAAACCATATGTTACAATTCAAAAAGTTCCGGATCTGGTTCAGGTTTGAAATATCAATACCTGCCATTGAGGTAAGCTGGTGAAGCAAGACCAGGTAACCACTCCCCTTTCTTTGCTTCAACTTTGAATGAGCTAGTTGATGTAGAAGCCATTGGTTTAAATGAAACGTCTCGGTTTAACTTACCGGAAGAACCAGTAAGGAACCGTGTTTTCGATGCACATGGCCGGAAAACAGCGGCAGAGGCTTGCGTCGTGACGGTGGCCATGATATTTTCCGGCAGTGTAATAGTAGTGTATAAGGTTAAAGTGAATGTGGGATGTTTTTAATGCATGGCTTAAATTAAGCTTTGTATTTCAATTCCATGAGGGGGATTCAAGTGGTTGTCATTAGACGGTGGATACTGATGGTTGGTTTGTTTGATGCTGTTGATCCAACGGTTGCTGTGAATTTAAGGCTTATCACATTATCTAGACGCCATATCCACAAATCTCTTTCTTTATTGTTGTTGGCTGAGAAAAGATCACGTGGGACCCATTCTTGTTTTAGATAGCAAGATTTTTTTCTGCCAGGTGGGACCCTTTTTGTCCAATAGCTGCATGACATGTGGCTTTCAGATTACATCTTAGCAACATCATGTTTCATGACGAAAATTCAATTCAACTTACGTATCGAGATTTTTTTTAGATATGTAATTTTGTGGATCCAAATTTTAGAATTTCTTTTTGGTACAAAATTTTTGGAAATTTTGATAATTTTAGTATTTTACTTAATGTAGAAAATAGATTTGAACTTGTGGATGTTTTCAATTGGATATCAATTATCCGAATTTATTCTATTTTTAAATAATTTGTATATAATAATAGTATAAGGATCAAATTGATAAAAAAAAATTGTATTGATAGTAAAATGATAATTGGAGCCAAATGAGTTAATCAACCTTTTCTTTTAAATGAAGGTAAACAATGAGGGTAATGGAAAATATAGAATGATAATACAAAACTGATAAAAGAAGATTGTATAAGCATTAAAGTGATAATTTAACAATAATACAATGGCCGAAAATATTAAACCTTTTAGAAGTTTTTATATGCAAACTTCAGAAAAATCTTAACATCTTGGAAAGCTGCACTTTCTTTCGCGTTTATGCATATAAACTCTATTTTTTTGATAAATTATATCTAAAATCATTAAATCATTTGAAAGTTTTTATTTAAATTACTATTTAAAAAAATTTATTTAACTCATTAGACTGATAAGTTGTTTTTTTTTAAAATCCGACTAATACGCCTTACTTGACAGTCAATATAGGGAATCAACACCCATTGACGAGTATAAAAACATATTTCAAATCTAATGACCAATGTCAACCGTCGAAGGAGAAAACTATTTAAATTTTGATTTACAGATTAATAATGTTTAAATTTGTATCATTAAAAAAAATACTGAAATCTAAAAGAGGAAAAAAAATACGAGCTTTCTATTGGTGCATACAGTGTAAATAATTTTTTTTTTTTGAACTTTTAGGTTCTTAAACTCGAAGTGAGTGTTAGATGAAGTATAATTCAAAGAATATTTTTAAGATTTCCTTTATATTTAAAAGTAATATATTGAATACAAATATTAAAAATATACAGATAACATTACATTATTAATTCACACAATATCTTTTTGTACCATGTCATTTTCCCCACAGATATTTTTGGATCATCAACTCAAATATAGAACCAAGCAGAGGCAGAAATCGTAACAATTGATTGCGAAAAACGATTCCCTTACATGCTCTCACAGTCCAATTTATTCATTTTCAACTGGAAACAACATTTTTTTCAATACCATTCACTGCCATGGCTGATGATGGACACAGGCATTATTTGATAAATTCCAGTTTCCAAGCAATGAAATATTTTGATTAAACTTATACAGCGTTCGTTCGGATTTACCTCCTTAATCATGATAATCCTGAGAAAAATCATGCAGACTAGCAAACTGCTTCACGATTGCTGAGCAACAGCTGCTGCCTCCAATTCTTCATTTGTCAGGAACCTGCTTGAGGGACAGAATTCCGCTTCCGAGTAAGTTCTAATTGCTTCCAATTGGATAGGCCTTAATGAAAACTGGGTTTCAGTTGCCTCCACGGTTTTATCCATAAAACTTGACCTCGGCATGTAATCCTTCATACGGCATATGAAGTCCAAATGGCTCCTTGCCTAAAGAGAAACAGATGGCATGATCATTACCATCCAAAATGGCACACTCAATGTTGTAAATATCAAACATATTTGTTTAGTGTTCACATTCAAATGAAATAAAAAAAATCGGATAGAAGTTGAGAGATTGTGGGAATAAGATGGAAAAGGAAGTTTTTAACAACCTAATTATGAATCAATTGTGAGAAATAATAGGAGAAAACTCCATGAGGTGGATATGAGTTCAACCCACCAAAAAAAGTCTTAAGAAGGGAGACTGAATTGGTGTGAAACTAACACATCTGATGCTCTTGTTTATCCGTAACGGTAGCAAATGCAATGTTCATATTGAAACATAAGGCAGATCATTAAGCATATAGGAAATTAATACAAGCAAGAGAAAGAAGACACATCATATAATTTTATTAAGCTATGTTACTTGGACTCAGGTGCGAGTGTTAGATAAGGTATTGTGTGAGCAAGTTCTTCTGAGTTTTCTCATATATTTGCAGGGTCATATCCTCAAACCCATGTCTAGAAATGTGTTAAACACCGGTGTCTTTTATGGGTGCTTCAAGAAAAATGAAGAGTCTGAGGCCACCAAGAAAATCTTGTGATAGAGGCATAGAGCTAAACTAAGCCTAGGTATGAAGGAAAATCTAGTGAACTATCTTTTTCGACAAAGCTTGTATGAAATACATGAATAAACAAGCAAACAAGAGATTGAAGTATTGCTAGCTTACCGATCGATATCCAGGAGCTCGTTTAGGATGCTTTAGGTAAGACATGTTCTGGACATTGAAGTCCCATAAAAATGAAGTGTGGTGGATCCACCTATTCTTGGTAATGGATTGAGCATTTCCACCGAACTTGTGGTTACCGAATACATAATCTAAAACAAGACATCCCAAAGTTTACCGTTAAAGAATGCAAACTTCCTCATAAAATGTTTTACGTTAGTGATTCCATGACCAGAAGTAAAACAAGACAAGTCATTTGTCATGAGACATATGCAGAATTGATTCCAAATTTCAGAGTAATTAGTTCGTATTCCACAACTGAAAACACCATTGTACCCTTCTAAGTAGTTGACAATTTAGCTCAGTTTTTTAAGTCCGTTCTTTCTCTTTCAAAGACGAAAATGCAGCCATTCATAGGAAGTTGGACAAGAAAGGCACTTCTTTCATTTTCTAATGTAATTCAAAGGAAGAAACTGAAGTAAAAGAATTTCTACTTGCAAAGAAAATACTACCAAGCACGTCAGCCGGAACATACCAAATGCAAGAGTATCAACTCATACAGATTTTAACATGGAACTTTTGCAATATCTATGCAATAAGAGTAAGAGTTAAAAGATGGCAACATGAAAGTTCAACAAATTCCACTCATCCATTCCAAGATTAATACATGACAAGAACTGGTTCTGATATTTGGTTTAAGTAGCATGGATATATTCTCCAGTGAAAGGCTACTCGGGTATAAATTTTCTGTGTAGAACCTTCAACCAAAATTTGGTAATCACCATTGGATGATATATAAACAAACTGAAATGGTGAAGAGCATATGCTGAATCTAGAATTTTGCTTCCAGATTACTTAGTGTGTATCATCTTAAACTATTGAATCTAGCCAAGAAAAAATTATCAGAGGCATAAAGCATATAAATAGAGCAATTTATCTGATAAAGCCATCATCTAATTTACCATTTTCACGAAGATGGAAATCACCAATTCCTTGAAAGACTTTGCTGTATAAAGAGCTGCTCCAAGACATGATTGGTCGAGGATATGGCTGTAAGTTAGGAACTGCTTCTTTATTGCATATGAAAGTGACAAATACCGTACCATGGTCAACAATAACAGTACCTCCCCCAGTAAACCTTCTTATGACAGGGACCTGATCGCCTAAGACGGATTCAATTTCAAGAAGTTCAGCAGGTTTCCTATGCAGAATATTTATGTAGCCTTATGAATCACATATGTCCAGTATAAGCAGAAGATATCGCAGCCCAAGAGAGAGCGTGAGGTCACAGAACTTTGAGAAGCCATTTATATTTTAACAAATATATACTCTTCTTGAACCTATCAAATTAAAAGAGAAGGCTGATAGGGTAACAGCTAAAGCCAATTGCCATCCAAGTGCCATTAACTCAATTCAACTTTGAGAATAGCTAGTTGCTTACCTTTGTATTATAATATATATATAGTAATAAAGGATTTACCATCCAAGTGACATAACTTATAGCTAGAAATTCGAGCTAATGCCAAATTTCTACAATCAACCAGGATTGATGGATACTCCTAAATGAGATATACATTTCAATTGAAATCTTCATTGATGTTCAAAGCTGGAAAGCTAGCTTACTAGTTAACATCTAACACAAGTGGAGCTAATGACTAATGGCCATTCAACAAAATATAGCTATGCTGGCTGAATATTAACATATTAAAGAGCACAAAGTCAAAAAGGAAAGAAGGCAAATGAAGGTTAATAGAAAGAGGAACACAAAATAATGAAATATCTTACCCTGACACACCCATTACAATGGTGGGATCATTAGTTCCATCATTGATTATGCACCAATTCTCTGATGAAGTTCGAAGTAGTTGTTCCTCTATATGAAGTTGCTGCAAAATGGGCAATCTTTTGAATCTCATAAGATTCATCAATGGAAGGCCAATGTTTTTGGTCTGAGGGATAAGCATTTTAGAATCAGAACCTGAATTCCAGGTCGGGTTTTCTTTTCTCCTGCAAGAAACAGACACAACAAAGGATGCCCATGATTCCCTGTTTCACCCAACATGATAAACAATGTGTTCTTTAAAGAACAAAAGTGGGAAAATTTACATGAATGAAGAAAATGGGATTAATTGTTCCTAATAAAATGAAAACTTCACAGAAATTTGGGTCAGAATTATCATCTTTGAAAATCCAAATGTGCTAATCAGTTAAAGGACACTAACAAGAACATTAGTGCTGTCATAAAATGTTGAATGTGAATTCGACATGCTAGACACAAAAATCAAAATTAGAGTCGCCACTAATCAATTTTAGGCTAGGTATGGTTAGCCACTTTTGAATCTACTCGTTTTAGAATTAGATTAAGGAAAATCCTAAAAGAATGCACTCAGTCTACATTACTAGATTTAAGTTCAGGAGCATGGTTATGTATAAGGAAGGATCAACACCCCTACAACGCCTGTCCTAAGACAGTATCACCTATCTTATAACATTTAGGATAATACCACCTCATCTTATAACATTTTTGTTAGAGCTTCTAAGATTTTATCCAAATCTTTATAAATTAGTGACTCCATTTTAACTTAGCCATTTTTACAACGAATTTACAAAATATACATGCTAATACACATGTCATACATCATTACTCATAGAACAAAAAATCATATATCATATACATATAAAATTACTAATGAAATTACGCACAAAAATATATACAAATTTATCAGTGAAAAATATACATAACTATAAACATAAAAATATCCATAAAAATGTACATATGTATGACAGTATACATAAAATGTTATAAAATAATAAATAAGAATATGCACAAGGTTATGCATAAATGTATAAAAAAATTACATAAAGATATACATAAAATAATATTAACCTCAAGACATTCATAAAAAAATATAAAATTATCTTACTTATCAGTCTAAAAAAAATTTACCATCATCATCATATATATATCATGCATTACATAGATAAGAGTCATACATACCATATATAATTTCAATACATCATGCTTATTTCAATAAACCATACTTTCCTACATATTAATCATACAAACCACAAATGAAAAAAAAAATGACATTACCAAGATAATTAAAATATGAAATATTAGAATTAGCGACAATGTGGGAAATAGAGGGATTTAACGGGCACTTTGGCAATTTCAAAATTTTAAGAGTTAAAAAAAAAATCTTAGAGATTAAAAAAATGATACTTTAAAAGGCAAGGAAAAAATAGAAAATAAAAAATAAAATGTAAAGCCCTTGTTTAACAACCAAAATTTTAAAGTTCAATTGAATTGAAAATGCAGGCAATTAGGATCTCCATTTTAAAAAATAAAATAAAACATGGGAAAGTTCATACACAACTATAAAAATTTCTCTAAAAATCGAAAGGTTTTTTATTCTCTGTTTTCCTTTTCTGTAAAACCATGTTCCATCGCCGGAGAACCCAAAATATTTCAATTTTCAACAACGAAATCCTTGCTGTGGCTGGATACTAGTGACATTTCTCTGATTTAAAGACTCCATATAAAAAACTGTCATCAATTCAAATCATGCAATTTCAAACTGAGCTAAATATGCTAAAGCATTAATAACACAAGATCGGACACCATATAGATCATATTTTACCTATTTGAAAATAAATCATAACTAATCAAGGACAAAATTATTGGTATTGAAAAATTAGCTCCAAAGACCCAATTATAAGCATCCAAAACAATGAGGGACTTGGCATGAAATTATCCCAAAATAAACAAATGCACAATTCTGTTCTCTTTCCCCGTAATAATAAAACAAATATATTAAATAGGAAATAGCAGTTACCTGAAGCAGGGTCGGGAGGCTACAACTGTCGGTGCAACAAGCTGCTGCTGTGATCGGCTGGATGTCGTGACAAGTTGGGAAGTGGCGGAACGATGGCCGGCGAGCTAGGCAGCGGCGGCTTGGAGCAGGAGCGTGAAAAGGCAGTGGTGGTCTGGAGCAGGTGCAGCGGCGGGACGTTGGTCAGCCAGCTGTGGTGACGAGCTGAGCGCGGCAGTAGACACAAGAGCAAGGCGGTGCAGCTGGGTGGTGGAGCAAGGGGTGAGCGGCGCAGGAGCGAGGCGGGGAAAAAGAAAGAAGGGAAAAGAGAAGAAAGGCGAAAATTTAAAGTTAAGGACCTTCGGTTTTTGTTTTTTTCCTCCCATTTTCGCTCCTGTTCAGATCAATGCTTTTTTAAGTATAATATTAATATATTTTATATTTATTAAGTTTAGCTTTATGTGAAATATAAACTTAAAATTTTGGGAAGTTTATTCACAAATAGTTAACTTAAGTTCATTTTAAATTCATTCATATTTTTTATATCTTTTAAAAATATATATTATTTTAATTTAGAATTTAATAATTTTATATATTTTTATTTATTAAATTTTTATATATAATTATCTTAACATTTTCTAATGATTATATTATATTAGCTAGTGTTATATATTACTATAAATTTAATTTTGTATTATAAATTTTATAATATATAAAAATAACATAATATAAAATATTATAAATTTAAAAAATAGGTTGGGTCTAAGTTTAAACATTCAAATCCAATAATCCATAAACGAACTTAATTTTTTTTATTTAAATTTATTTTTTGTACCTAATATTTTTTTCCAAACTTTCCCAAATTTATTCTGTATCTTCATCACAATCACTTTCATCCATGTTTGCTTTAGAAGTGAAAGTCAAATAGTTACTTAGTTGTTCCTCAACTGAGTCTAATTCACTGTTCGAATTATTTCATCACTGTAGAAGAGACTTCTTCATGGTGTTTGCACACTTGGCCAAATCCATGACATTCATGACACTGGATTCTTTCTTTTTGTCTTTGTTTGTTTCCTCATTGATAGTGACTCATTTAGATTTCCTTACTTTGATTTCTTGAATTAATCTAACTTTTGACTCCGTTTCAATTTGAATTTGTATGCCTTGTTAAATTGGTGAGGAAGATAATCTTTTCTTGTAAAACTTCATCAAGATTGATCTCAAAGGTTTGAAGAGATTCAATCAGTTCATCAATACACATAATATTAATGTCCTTGGCTTCCTCAATGGCAATAGCCTTGATGTTGAATCTATCAGGCAAGGATCGAAGAACCTTCCTTACCAGTTTAGCATTGGAATACTCATCTCCAAGAGCAAAGGCCTAATTAGATAGGTCACATAATTTGGCATAAAATGCCCCTATTGTTTCATTCTCTCACATTCTCATATTCTCAAATTTAGTAGTAAGCATTTGAAGTTTTGATCTCTTTATAGTATTTATATCTTTGTGTGTTGTTTGGAGAATATCCTAAGCTTTTTGCACTTTTGCATTTGGAGATACATTTGAATTCATGTTTATCCACTCCACAAAAGATAGCATCGACGGCTTTCAAATTAGCACTTTCAAGCCTCTCTTCTTCAGTGGTCTATAGTGCCTCAAGTTTTGGTGTTTTGATTCAGTAAACAGATGTTCCAATCCATTCACAACATATCTCCAGACATGTTCATTGGTAGCTTAAATGAAGGCAGTCATCTTAACTTTCCAATTGCTTTCCAACTGCTTTAGGCACAAGTAATGAAAACAGAAAGAAAAAAACAACATAAGAAATGTTTACGTAATTCGATTTTCTTACATCTACAGGAAGTTACCCTAAGAGAATATTCACTATCTTAGCACCTTATACAACAAGTGTTTCCAAGCTCTAATGCTCACCAATTACACTTGATTACTATAGAATAATGTACTAAAAATATATGTCATCACTTATCAAATTCCATTGTGGAAAATAATTTTTTCTGAAGAATTCGCCATGATATATATGATTCATACATAATATCATGAAAAATGGATAAAAAAAAATTACTGTTACTTAATATCTACAATAAAAAATATCTTAAAAATATTAAATTTAGATATTGTACCCTGTCAAAGTAAGGAACCATGGCATATATGTTTGGAATAAATTCCGTTTTGGGAGAGTTGAAGAAGCATTATCTCATTGAAAGGTTTTATATATGCACCCTTTCTCAACGCATTTCTTTAGACAAAGACTATTTTTTCTGCTTTTCGGATGTTAAATATTTCTCAAAATATGAAATGTGAATCAAACTTATGTTTGAATTGAAATTAAGATACTGATACAAGTTTCCTCGAACAATTTAAAGTGCTACAATACCTATACCAATTCTCACCACATACTAAAATTGTTAAAATCAATTATCCCTCAAATTAAATAAGATAAATAGCACATAAAATATCTTCAAAACAACAGAGGATAAATCTTCAATCAACTCGATATCTTTCCTTAAAAAATGATCATGAATCGATCCAATCCTTAAGTTAAGGGATGATGATTGCTTCAATCAAAATCAAAACAAACATCAATTCATTTATATTGACTTAAACTATAATTATGTACATCCACATCCTTCTTTTTATTACAAATTTCATCAATTCATTAGTTTTAATCAAACATTTCAACCTTTTTCCATCTTTGGATACAGCTATGGCACCATTTTATATATGTATTAAACAGGTAAGTAAAAATTCAAATGAGTACTTACAATTCTCTTGAGCTTAACAAAATTAAACCAGTTATTCCTTTAATCTAAGGCTTTGTCTTTTCCTTTGCTATTATCGCCTTTTATCACCCTCTTTCTCTTTCTTTTTCTCTTCAGTAAATATTCATGAAAACGTAATAGTAATATGCTCAAAATATCCAAATCATAATTGTTGAGGGCAGAAACGTTCCTGGACCGCAACACCGAGAGCGACAATTTTCAAGACAGGGAGATGCTGATAGGGTGAGCGAGTGAACAGGAAACATTCCAAGATGATGTTTGAGATAATCTTAGTGAGATGGTGGTTCCCCACGGAGTAAAAGAGATGATCTTTAAGTTATCTAGGTTGTTGCTACCTCCCTTTTGATGATGATTTACTGACTTTTTCCAAGCGTTCTTTGGATTCAGTAGTTGGGGTTAGGTGTGTTTTGGATCAGTTTTACAAGATGCTGGGCCTTCAGTTAAAATTTTCTAGAGAGGAGCTTAAGGATAGTATCACAGGTTTCAAAATGAGGGAGTTGGCTGTGAGGTACTTAGTAACGAGAAAATTGAGTATGAGGGACTGTGCTCCATTGTTAGAGAAGATGTTAACAAGAATAAATAGCTAGAGTGCTAAAATGCTTAACCATGCAGGGAGAATGCAACTTATTCAGTCTGTTCTCTTTCAAGTTCAAAACTTTTGGTATTTGGCCGTAAGTTGTTCTTTAGAAAATTAATCTGAGGGAGGGATGGGAATGAAAAACCTTGAGGATTGGATTAAGGCAAGTATAATTAAACATATTAAGGCTATACTTGCTGGAGAGGGTTCATGATGGATTGCCTAGTTGTAGTCTCATGTTTTGAACAATAATTCATTTTGGCAGGTTGCCGAAAGTGGAGATAAAAGCTGGTCATGCAGGAAGATTTTACAACTTAGACAAGTAGCAGCATCTTTATCTAGCTTACTGGTAGGGAATAGTAAGTTAGATGTTTCGAAAATGGTAAAGTGCCATTGGCATAGGATCATTTGGTTTCCAATGCACATTCCTAACCATTCATTGATTGCTTGGATGGCTGTTTTAGATAGATTACCAACAAAGCAAAGACTTGCTTCTAGAGGAGTCAGGAGGTTCAGTGGGTAATTTCTCGTCTTAAGGGGAAATCTTTGCTTACTTTTTATTTTGAAATTAACATGGAAATCTTTGCATAAATTCAATATAAAATTATTATGTTACATAACATGAGAATTTAAATTTGCTCTAATAATTCATTATACTTTGAAAATAACATATTACAAATTATTTTTGAATTAATATTTTTATATAATTAAATTCAAATAAAATAATATAATTATCACTAATTAATAATAATAGAACCTAATAAATCAACCCGAATTTAAAGAAAAAAACACTTTGGAGAGGCCAAATGATTCAATATTAATGATAATTTCCACCATATAGACCTTAGTCTTAAATAAATGCAGGCCTTTAAGTGCTGCCTGCCACAACATCATTCTTTGGTCACATTCCACCTTTACATTGTGCTCCATCTTTACGTACCTTTTGATGGCTTCAACATAATTTCCGTCAATTAATTATAAATAAACCCTAAAACCCATCTTAAATCTTAAACACTTAAACACAAGATATTAAGTTGGAGAATTATTAATATTTATTTACAAATTTATAATATATTTTTTAATTAATTTAAAAATGATGTGTCATGTTATTATTTAATAACTATACATAAAACTTACGTACCATCAAATATTATTTCTTCTTCGTATATATTTCACAACTTCATAATTATTTCTCTCGATCATATTATCTCCAAGATTTGAACTCTTACGACAATATAATTTACGAAGGGTTGATAAGTTGACTTTGGAATAAGGTTTAATTATTACCTGCTTCCATTATCATCATCACCATCATCATAAATGTCTAAAAAAGTCTATGCTGTAAAAGTATATATTAAGTGTGATGCTTTTTTATATGTATGCAATACTGAAGTTTGTTGACAAGAAAAGACTGATATAGCTAGCTAAGAAAGCAAGTCAGCCATGGAAAGAACTCTCTTTCACCTATTCCTTGTTTTGTTAGGGTTTTCTCATATTATAAGCTTGAATGCAGTCTCGGGTACAAGTAAATCCTCTATAAATCATACCCTTTTATCTCTTATCTTTATTATTGTTATAAATTAATCATCTTCTCCATGCCCTAATATGTTCATTCTTTTGCTTTGAAGGAATCCAAAGCTTGGTGCATGGACCTCAAGTTCCTCATGTTCCAGAGAATCCTCACCTGGTATATACAAAACCAGTTTAAAAGGTTTGAATCTTGTGAATCAAACCTTTAATGGGTTATCTTCGTTTTTTGTTTTTTCATAGGAAATTGAAGAGAAAAGTTCAAAGGAAGGAAGAGTTTTTATGGAGTTGAATGATTATCCAGGTTCAGGAGCTAATAATCGTCACACTCCAAGGCCACAATTTGGCAGATGTGCTGATTGTTGAGTGTAGATGTATGTTTTCTCATAGTATAATCCTTAATGCTTTTGGTCCATAATCTCTCATTTTATTGCTTCTTAAATTTGTTTTTTTGTTTCTTGTCTGTTTCAAGAGTTGGGAAGTTAATCTGTATTTAGAGGTATTCATAGAACTTACTTCTATGGTAATAGTATGAATGTTTAGATATAATCCTCCATATTATAGTTTTGTGAGATGGACTATTAACTGCAAATCACCAATTGATAATTGGTCGTTTGATTTTGGTGCGCTGCAAAATCTGTTCATTTCTTCTGCTTTGATTGTTCAATGTGTTGGGTCAATTTCTAAACATTTTCTTTGTATTCCAACCATCATACACCATACTTTTGTACTTGTTGATACTACCAAGGATCATAATGGAAAGGAATGAAAATGAGAGATGAGGTCGGTTCACTAGTGTGAGACAGGGAGTCATCAAAGGAGGAGGAGAGAGAAAGAGGTCGAAGAATCCATGATATTTCACATGAGCCTATGACCATAATATAAACCTAAGCACGAGGAAAAAAGGTGCATCGATTTTATCATCTTTATTCTTCAACCTCTTCTCTCTACTTGACTCTATATTCCAGACAAGTAAACCCACTTCATCTTTATTCATTTCTTTATTAATTCTTGACATCAACACTATTCATATTTAAATCTTGATAATATAACGATATAAACAAGTGAAGTGGAGCAGTGGTGTTAGGCAACCCAAATTTTTTCAACCTTTACCGTAAAAAGTGCTTGTGCTTACACTTAATTTGGTAAAAGAAAAGAGCACGTTGGAGTAAAATACTGAAAATTCCATCACATTTTTAGTTTTATTTTTGTTTAAATGTTTATTAGAAAGGAACTTTGTAGGTGAATCATCACTCACAAAACCCTAGTAAATATCTATTTCAAAATCAGATTTTTTTTAATTATAAGAAGAAGATAAAGTCCTAACAATAACGCGCGATTAATACGATTCGAATTCAAATCACATTTGAGACGATAATTATCAGGTTAATACACGGGTTCTCTCAAAACCAAATTTTGGTGTGCTTTGTTACTTTATTTGTAGTGGAGTATGATGTGTGAAGCATTCACTTTCTTAATTACCATTTCTTTTCCTTCGATTGTGCCATTTTTGGTACAAAAGAGGCTGATTTTCTCTTCTTCTATGCCAAAAGTATGTGTTAATTTAAATTCAATTTTAGTATATAAAAGTTAAAAATTCCTTGTAAAAGTTTAAACCCAAAAAAACGACATAAAAATTTTATTATTTGGTGTGCATTTATCATCATTAGCCACGGACATATACGACATGCGAGTCAAGTTTTGAATAATTTTTAAAAAATATTAATTTAATTGAATTAACGAGTGGTTCTAGTAGAAAAGAAAATAATATTTATCTTAAAAAATTTGGATTCGAGTATTTGTGTGTGCATAATGTGTATGCGTTGTCAAAAAATTAAGAAAGTATGAGTAAATACTACCTTATAATCACACTAGTATATTCAAAAAAATATTAATTTAATTTAAATTATTATTTAATAATGATTTTTAAAAATTACAACTGTTATGTGATTAAATGGTTGATAGGTTGAGGTGTTTTGATTTTTAAAGTGGAATTCTGGTGGTTTCCACTATCATGGTCTAGAAATAGAATTAAAAGATAACAAAATATAATTATAATTTGTCTTGCAAGATCTCCTATAGAGCCAACCTTTCATTTGTGCATTGCAACTAAGCATGAGCTTCTTTTTAAGCTATAAAGTTTGAACCGAATAGGATTCATGGATTGGATTGACAACCAATTGTGATATTGATTTAAAAAAATGTATTAAATTGATTTATTCAAGAATTAATACGGATTGATTTAATCGAAAAATTTAATAAATTTTTTATTTTAAATATTTTTTTACGAATTTTTAATGATTTATTTAATTAAATTGGATAAATTGGTTGGATTGGCGAATCAATGACCTGGTTGGTTGGACTACTAGTCCGGTTCCAAAACATTAGTAAACTCACTCATTGATGAGTGGGTTGGGTGTTAAAACCAAGGTAGTTAGTATCGTATTAGTGAACGCATTGATTTTTTTTTTACAGAAATTTATATGTAAATATATCAATTTGTTTCGGTATATCTTTTCGAATTTACCAATATTTTTAAAAATATTTAATAAATGTATATAAAACTATTTAAAAATATTAAATTGTTAAAAAAATATGGAACGATTGAAATGTGTTTGAGGGAGTGTCCACTTTCTGAAACACTACGACAGATTGGCCTGTTTTCGTATTTAAGTGATTGATAATTTATTGAACTGAATTTTTGGATTGTGCTGATATTGTGAATTGTATCTAGCCTAGCATGAAGATCATACCACTTTGAAAAACTTGTTTAAGGAGACAAAAGATAATAAAATTTGAAAAAGATTTATTTTTGTTATTCTTATATTTTTTTAAGGGCTATTTAAATTTAATTTGAAAAGTAGATAGACCTAACATGCAAATATACCAAAATTTTAAAAGCATTTAATTGGTGCCGATAGGAGGAATGACAGGTCCTTGAATGTTTATATAATTATACTTCAGTCCAGTGTTGCCAACGACAACGACGACACTCAAAAAATTTATTATTTTTTAAACCGGAGTTGGTGAGCCAATGACAATGACATCTCCGATGTTTACTATTCAAAATGGGTCATTTATGTATATAATTTTTAAAGTGAGTCATTTTTGTAAATAACCAAAAGTTTTAATTAAAAAACCTTTTATTTCACTTTTGGTTAAATATTTATGTTATAAATATTATTATATACAATACTTATATATAAATATATCATTTTTTTAGTGTCAATTAAAATGTTACAATTGATATTTATCAAAAATTTTAAACTTTCACCTAGTTACTTTAAATATTTTATTTAATTGAAATTTATTATAAGAACTAAAAAAATTTAAGTTTTTTTTGAACCCGTATATTGGTTTGATGATCAATGATGTTCATCGCTCCAGGTACAACCTAGCTTTGAGTCGCGCTAATCGTTGTTTGTAATTCACCAAAATTTTTTTTAAGTTTTTTCAAATTTTTACAAAGAATAAATTTTAAATAATAAAAATAAAAGTTGAAACATTTTTGTTATAAACAAATGGATGTGACAATTTCACTCCAACCCTTATTATTTTTTATTTGGGTAAACTATATTAGTAATCACTTAATTATATTTTTTTGTCACTCAATTATGAAAAGTTACAAAATGGTCACTCAACTATTCTATTTTGGTTTTTTATTAGTCAACTATTTTAGATTTTTGGGTGTTTTCATTTTTATGTTAGCCAATTTGTGACTAGAAAATACAAATTGAATAGTGGAGTGGTTATTTTGTAATTTTTCATAGTTAGATGACCAAAAAGAAATTTACTAATAATTGGGCAGCCAAAAAAAAAAGGAAACCATAGTTGGGTGACTATTAGTGTAGTTTACCCTTTTCGTTTCTAAAATTTTGAGTAATTTATCCAAGTAACCCAAAATTTTTTATTATTTACGAAAATAACCCAAGTTCAAAAATATATAACAAAATGACTTAAAATGAACAGTAAAAATTGAAAATGGCCATCTAATAACCGACACCACCTACCCAATGATTGGTGTCAGATATAAAAATTTGTATTTTTTGTATTTTTTAATACGGTATTTTATTAATATACGAAAATATGAGAATTTGAAAAAGAAAAAAAATTTGGTGTTGGCCATTGCATGGCTGACACCCCCTTTTTGTCAGATAAAAATTTAAATTTTTTGTGTTGGCCAAGCTATGGTCGACACCACCTTTTTATCTGATAAAAAAATTAATTTTTTGGGTATTGGTCATGCCATGATCGACACCACCTATTTATCTGATAAAAAATCAAATTTTTTGGTGTTGGCCATTCATGACCGACACCCTCTTTTTAATCTGACAAAAAATTGAATTTTTTTTGTGTTGGCCATTGCATGACCGACACTATCTTTTTGTCTGATAAAAAAGTTTAAATTTTTTTGGTGTTGGCCAATGCACCAGTACTGGTTGTCAGATAAAAATTCAATTTTTTTTGTGTTGGCCTTCCATCGTCAACATCGGACATATGCCAGATTCGATGTCACTAGTCAATAGGTGACTCGATGTCTCGATTTTATAATTTTTAAAATTTTATTAATTATCATTTTTATTCTAATTATTTTTCAATTTTTCAGATGGCATTTAGTTCCGGGAATTGGGCGACGCGAAAAATGTCCCTATTTACGTGGTTGGTTAGACAAACATGGAGGAGATGATGTAAGATATATTTTCAAATTTTTTATAATATTTTTTTCTATTTTTGAAATGTTTTTTTATATTTTTGAATTTTTTAAAAATCAAAATCTGATATTTTTTACACATATTTTTTACATTTTTGAAATATAAAAAATACATTTTCGAAATATTTTTTTACAAATAAAAAAATCTGATTTTTTTACATTTTCGAATTTTTTTAACTAAACTCTTGTTTTTACATTGTGCAGTTCGTGTGACAGCTTTATATCTTGGACGAAATTACGCCTTTCATTCCACCATTTGTTTACTAGCACAATGACCAATTGTTCTCATGTAATGTGTCGGTATTCAATTTTCATATGATGAAATGGCACGCTGGGGATCGGGTCTTGCAACAGTTCGGTGCTATGCAACATATTCTGAACCCTCCCTTCCAACTCGGTCAAATGCACCAGCTCGACAAAAAGGGAAATGGTAGAAACAAAATAAATTGGGCCCATGATCTTCTGCCATATATCATGCTTTGGAATGACCGGGCGAATAGGTGTTCAACCTTGTATTCATGTAACGGGGATTTTTCTGGTACCCCACATTACAAGCAATGGTATTTGGCATACGGGATGCCGGTGGTTTATCCCGGGAAGTATACGCCGAAGAGAGTTATTCCGGAAGGCAACGGATGGGGTCTGGCGAATAACGCATATGGATGTCGTGATCGAATCCCTGGTTCAGATTTCGAGCCTGAGGATGAGCCTAATGACAAGCCCGCGGGCGAGCCTGCTGACGAGCCCAAGTACGAGCCCTAAGATCAACACAAGTACCAATCGGAGCACCAACCCGATCCCCAATATCGAACATCCGGCTCTTCGTCTTTTTTGTTGCACGACTATTATCATCGTTCCATGAAGGAGATTTTTGGCGTCGACCCCGACCCTCAACATTCATGTTACTCCGGTTCTTCCTCATATCAACCGGAGATCCATCTGGAAGAATGTACACCGACAGTGGAGGATATTTTTGGCTCAGCACCTCCGGTCACTCAACATACTCCCGATTACGTTTATGATACGTACGATTTTACCACTTTTCTACGTACGCCAATCAGGACACCCAACGTTGACACCACCGAGGATGAGCCGACGAACACTAATGTAACACCTCCTGAACGAACTGTACTACGGCCTCGGCCTCGCCGAGCCTGGAGGAAGCCGAACTGTTACACACCAACACCGAGGACGTCATCAGGATCTACTCAATTTTGATTTTTTTTTCCGTTTACTTTTTAAATTTAATTTGTAATTTCATTTTTATTTTAAATTTAATTTCTAATTTCCTGTATATTTTAATTTTAATTTCTAATTTCGTTTATATTTCATTTCTAATTATTATTTTTTGAAAATTTATATCATCTTTTTCAATAATATTTATTTCCCCACATTTTCACAATAACATATTTAATATTTTTGTATATAATTCGAAATTATTTTAATAAAAAAATACAAATTAACATTGTTGAATATTACTAAGCATGGGCGTTAAACATTGCCTTTTTCAGTTCGTAAGACACAATGCAGTCGGTCTCGGTTACCTGTTAAATGACGAATAAAGTCATCCGATCTTTTACAGCATAACCTTTACAGGCTTACCACATAGCCCACATACGGCGACAAAATATCTACATTGGATTAGCTATTCAACAGTATTTTCCGTGGTAACAAATTATTCCAACATAGATAATGTCCATCTACGTTAGACATCTCGGATAGCCTTCAATGGCGCAGAAAATTGTCTTACCACTGAAGACATATCTTTGCTGCTTCACATGACAGTATATATTTCAACTCCGACAATACATGACAGTATATAGTTCAACCTTGAAATTCGATCGTACACTTCACAACTTTCCCCCAAAATAAAACACTCATCTAATGATAAATAACGAAACACTCTCATTTTATTGTTATTTTAAGAGAAATATTTCTTACTTACAATTTTAAAATCAAAATCTAAACCCTATATATAGAGAAATGAAGGAAAAAATTAATTTTTTGTCAGATTAAAAGGGAGTATCGGTCATGCAATGGCTAACATCAAAAAATTTAAATTTTTTATCAGATAAATAGGTGGTGTCGGCCATGGCATGGCCAACACCAAAAAAATCTGATTTTTTTATCAAAAAAAAGGTGGTATCGGCCATGCAATGGCCAATATAAAAAAATTTGAATTTTTTGTCAGATTAAAAAGAGAGTGTCGGCCATGCAATGACCAACACAAAAAAATTTAATTTTTTTATCAGATAAAAAGGGGTGTCAACACAAAAAAAATTTAATTCTTTATCAGATAAAAAGGGGGTGTCGACCATGACATTGCCAAGTAACATCCGCGTTTTTGAACCAGGGTTGGAACAGTAATAGTGCCAAGTTAAGAGTTAGAATATGTGGTTAAAATAAGAAGATTAGGAAAAATTAAGGATTAATTAGAAATTGTGAGAAAATAGGAAGAACTAAATAGCAATTTATTGAATTTTGAGTCATCATGGGAATTAGATTGATTAAGGAGGGGCAAAAGAGTAATTTGGTGGAAGATATTTTTGGAGGTAAAGTTTTGGGCTAAAGTGTAAAGTTGGAAGGCCTAGGGACTAAAAGTACAATTTTACCATTTTTATTAAGTGAGATATTTTAAGAGAAAATTCTAGAGAATTTGAGAGAGAGAGAAATCAATTAAAAAGCAAAGATATCAGATCTCTCCATAAGCTAGCCGTCCAAGCTTTCATCTCTCATTTCTAACTTTTGCTTTTATTCCAATTATGTCCTTCCACCATTATTAAGCCCTCCAAGCTTCAAAACCCTCCCTTTTCTTTGAAATTTCCTTAAGAAAGGCATAGAGGGAAGTTAGTAGACACCTTAATTTCTTTATAGAGTCCACTTTGAAGTGTTAAAGTGGATAGGGATTGAATTAGAATTTTGGAAATTCAACAACAAAGGTAAGAGATGATTCAATTTTCATGACATACATGTATATTTACATAATCTAGCATGAAAAAGTATTAAATTTTAGTCTTAAGCTTATATGTGTTTGTATGAAATTGAATAAAGAGGGAAGAAGGAGAAGGACCAAATTGAAGAAAAAGGAAAGGAGAAAGCTAAGGTGTGAGAAGAAATTATCTACAAGTGAGGTAAGTACTACAAGTATTAAAAGGTTTAGAATTAATTAAGTTAAAGTGTTTATAATTTTAACATATATGATTAATTATGATAAAAATGATATGTTTAATTATAAATATTAATTATGTATGATTGAATGAAATTTAGTATAAAGAAACATGAGAAAAGAATTATTCTCATTAAAACAGATTGGACAGAATCAGAGGACTAACTTCGAAAATTCACCAAAAATTGTATAAAAAGATTTAAGACTTGAACTAAATATGTAATTAAATCTTATTGAGTGTAGTTTCATATGGAAGAAACAGTGAAAGAAAAGGAATTGTATATTCTGAGATATACTAGTTTTTGTGTAACAAGGTCAGAGTAGGTTTGGGTTCCCTTATTCTAACTTTGAAAAATCATAGAAAAATGTAGAAAAATTATTAGAGACTGCAATTTATATGGTTGAATCTTTGATGAGTCTATTTTCAAAATAAATAGACGAGAACATTATTGGATTTCTGTACTAAAAGATAGATAATTTTTAGTGAAGAAAAATTGAAAATGTTAGGCAGCAGAGAAGGGGTAAATTGAAAGAATTTACTGTACAAATTGACTAAATTAAACATTATGAAATTTTAATGGTAAAAATATATTTGAGTCTAATTTCAAAATCATCAAGCGGATTATAATTTCGAATTCTGTAGCTCAAGATATAAATAATTTAGTGACTATGACTCATATGAACAGTTTTGAAAACTAATGTGAAGATAAGAGTAAAGAGGTATATGATGATATATATGTGATGAACAACGTACATGTGAAATATTATGTGTTTAATTATAAATATTGATTATATGATAAAATGGTGATATTGTGAAAGCCATTGAGGAAATAAAGGTGAGAAATACATGATTATGTATATGTGAAGAAAAATGTATATATGATGTATAAGTTGTGAATGATTTGTGATCAAAATTGAAAGTGAAAGTGAAAGTGAAAGTGAAATTGGAATTGAAAGTAATATGAATTGTAAATTGAAAATTCCTATTAACTAGTCGGGCTGAGTCGGATATAGTTGGCATGCCATAGGATTGAAAGAGTTCAGGGATATTTCGACCTTGAGTCAATGAGACACTGAGTGTCATTATTTTACTTCGGATAGATTCGGTGAGGTACTGGGTACCACTTTACTTCGGCTAGGCCGATGAGACACTGGGTGTCACTTTATTGCTTTGAACTATCCGATGAGGCACTGGGTGCCATTCTGGTGTGTTTGGTTGGATCCGTGTATCAGCCAAGGTCCGAGTCTTGTTAATAGGGTAAACAATGTGAAAAAGAAAGAATGTGCAAATTGTGACATTGATGTAAGTGAAATGATAATCACATGAAAGGTAAATACAATATATGTATAAGAAATCAAAGAATGATAAAACTAAGTAAGCTAAAAGATTGGCATGGCTAAAATGTGAAATGAGGAAGAATATGTGAATTCATAACATTACTGTAAATTAAATGTTATATACATAAAAGTATGTATTTTACATGAATAAATAATTATATGAATGAGTTTGAAATGTGTGATTAAAAGATGAATGATTAATGACTCTTGTAGTACTTACTAAGCCTTCACCGGTTTAACGCGTTTATTTCAACGTGTAGGTATAAGACCTCTGAGAAGTTAAGGTTGGCTTAAGTACCTTTCATCAAATCATATTAACATTGGAAGATTGCAAGACGAGGTATATTTATTTTGTGTGAAATGGCATGTGCAAATGGTATACCTATGTGTCTCTAATGAATGAGTTATCAATGTTGCTTTGTAAATTTACATGAATTGAATGAAATGGTTAAAATTGTGTTTTGGACTGATTTGAAATATTGGGGAAGTTTTTAAGCTGTTTCAGGGGGTTATTACTAAGTTTTTAGCTATATTTACTGATTTTGAGACAGAGGTATCGATATTTTAAGGTGGTAACGATACCAGAGTTCCAAAATGCCCCATTGGTTTCGTTTTTAAGCAAAAGTATCGATATTTACCTTGTTTTGAGTAAAAATTACATTTTCATTATTTTCAAACTGATTTTAAGTTTCGATTTTGATTATACTTGATTATTTTGTGATATTTTGAGTAAAAAGATTCAATTACACAATATTTGAAAGAAAATTTTGTTATACTCGTTTTTAATTCTCTGACACTGTATGTAATACTCTTATACCGGGTTTATATATGTGAACCGGGTGTAAGGGTGTTACAGCCAACACAAAAAAATTTGAATTTTTTATCTGATAAAAAAAGAGTGTCGGCCATGGCATGACCAACACCAAAAAATTTGAATTTTTTATATGACAAAAAGAGGGTGTCGACCATGCAATGATCAACACCAATTTTTTTTTATCTTAAAAAAAAAGGGGTGTCGACCATGCAATGGCCAATACCAAATTTTTTTTTCAAATTATCGTATTTCGTATATCAATAAAATACCGTATTAAAAAAATACATAGGTGTCAGCCATTGCATGGCCAACACCAAAAAACACAAATTTTTATGTTTGACACCAATCATTGGGCAGGCGGTGTCGACCATTAGATGGCCATTATTATTTTTTACTGTTCATTTTAGGTCATTCTGGTGAATGTTTTTGAACTAGGGTCATTTTCGTAAATAATTAAAAAATATGGGTTAGTTGGATAAAAAATCCTAAAATTTTGTTGGGTAAGCTACACCATTAGTCACTAAACTATGGGCAAGTTCTCGTTTTGGTCACTTAGCTAAAAAAAAGTTACAATTTGGTCATTGAATTATTCAAAAGTTTTCATTTAAGTCATTGGGTTGTTAAAATCGATGTTATATGACTTTCTATATTCACATTGCCTGTACCAATCAAAAGCTCTCTTTTCCTTTCTCTTCTACAATTCAATTTTTTTTCCATGAAATAGTTTTGGACATCATGAATCTACGAACCAAGATTCAAATAGATTTTTCCTCCCATTGTTGACACTGACAATCATATCAACTTGAATCTAAGGTATTTTATTCTACTCGTCAATGGGCACGATCCACTATACGATCGTCGAATTGTCGCTTGAAACTCACTGGTGGAACCAGGGGCAAAGCTAGAAAATGTTTTTGAGAGGGCAAAGTTAAATTGTAATTTTTACTATAGTAAAAGTGTAATTTTTAAAAGATTAAATAAAAAATTTATTATTTTTAGGGGGCAAAGTGTAATTTTACTTTTATTAATTTACAATTTTAAAAATTTTCAAGGGCCAAAATGAAAAGTTTTCCATATTAAAAGGGCCAAGGCCCTTGCCAACTCCTTGGATTCGCTCCTGGGTGGAATTTTAAAAAAAAACTTAACAACTTAGTGACTTAAATAAAAACTTTTGAATAATTCAATGATTTAAATAAAAACTTTTGAATAGTTTAATGATCAAAATATAATTTTTTTTAGTTAAGTAACCAAAACGAAAACTTATCCCTATCTTAGTGATTATTGGTGTAGTTTACCCAATTTTGTTTTACATGATATCTGTATCACAGGCAGACTTTAATCTTAACCGTAGAAAGGGTCAACTGAACCATCGGTCACGATTTCGCTTTGAAGAAAAAGAAAAAAAAAGGCATTTGTTTGGTAGATTCGTTTCAAAGAGCGGCGGTGTAGTGGGTACACTGAAACGAAGAAGAAGATAAAAGAGTTGGTGGGATTTGAAAATTTTGGTGCTTTCTTTTAACTTCATTACTGGAGTTTCATATAAAAAAGGAAAAAAAGTCCATTTTTCTTATATATTACTCGTTTCCTTCAAGCTAGCTCTCTCTTTATTTAGATCTTGAAGGTTCGGTTTTTTTTTTTTTCAACTTTTTATCTTCAGATGGGGTTATTATTCATAAAATCTAAGCTATAGATTTTGTTTATTTATCTATAATAAGATCTGGGCTTGCTTTCTTTTCTTGTTTCTGATTTTCATTATACTGTTTAAGATGTTCATTTTTTTTTCTAATTTTTTCTTAGTAATTGACTAACGGTGTAGTATTGCTTAGATCTGGTTCTATCATTTTCTGTATTTAATTGTTGTTTTCTTTCATTTTTCAGATTGGACCTTGAGATTTCTATTCATTTATATATAAATACAGAAATGTATGCATTTTGTGTATCTCCTGCAAAATATGCTATGTTGTTGGTGATAGTGATATATAAAATGGTCCTCAATACTGAAATTCCAGGATTCTACACCCAAGATTTATGGATTATGGATAAGTGACATATGATCCCTTCGACATTGTTGTTTATTTCAAGTTTGTGAAAATTATATTAGGAATATGCTATGTTACCTGGAGTTGGGACTAATGTCATGTTCATGTTTGTGTATGACATGAGCATGCTTAAATTTTCTTCTAACATTTTTGATATATTCCAAGGATGTGACTTCGAAGCCTCATTCGAGTACTTTAGGAACAATGAAGAGCTCATATAACGTACCAAATATAATGAATAGAAAGAGCACGGCCACTCAACGGCGTCCGAGTTTATGTAGTAAAGAAGCCTCATTTGTCGTTTTGAATAGATTTGTTGTTAACTAGACATGTGCTGCAAAAGCAATGGGATCATTGGTATTTTATCTACATGGTTTTGATGATCTAACTTTCCCAAGTGACAAATGGGGATCTTGTGTAAGAAGAGAATAGTCATTGCTAACTTTGATTTGAAATGAAGGGAAAAAAGGATTGATAACTTTTGTTGTGTGGAAGGCCCTGCTAAAAATTTGAGCCTTTTGGTTTAAATGCATGATAGCACTATTAGACATTTTCCTTCTAGTTCTCTTTAAACATTCAATGATGACTTTTATATGCATATCATGTATTGCTGTCACATTTGTTCATTTGGATGTGAGTTGTTCAGCTTGTTGATTATAATTATATTACCTTATATCTGGTTTTAAACCATCATTTTACATTTTTTTCCTGTTTTATAGTGTGAGATGGCGACAACATCAGCAACAACCTTCTCGATTGGGGCGACTGTCTCCTTTGGAAGCAGGGGGAATCCACTTCCACAATCCAAACCTTTTGTTGCGAGGTTCACCTCCCCAAATTCACTTGCAAGTTTTAGTGGCCTCAAGGCAGCAACATATGTGAACTGTGAATCAGAGTCCTCATTCTTCGGCAAGGAAAGCAGCGCCGCTCTTAGAGGCTCATTTGTACCAAAAGCACAGAAAGCAAACCAGAAGTCTCAGTATGGTCTACAACCTGTGGCATCTTACAAAGTGGCAATACTCGGAGCTGCTGGAGGGATAGGTCAGCCATTAGCCCTTCTAATCAAGATGTCTCCATTAGTTTCAGCCCTGAACCTCTATGATATAGCAAATGTCAAGGGAGTTGCTGCGGACCTCAGTCACTGCAATACTCCTTCTCAAGTTCAGGATTTCACTGGTGCTTCTGAATTAGGAAATTGTTTGAAAGGTGTAAATGTAGTGGTTATTCCTGCTGGAGTTCCAAGAAAGCCTGGTATGACTCGTGATGACCTCTTCAACATCAATGCCAACATTGTGAAGACCTTGGTTGAGGCGGTTGCTGATAATTGTCCCAATGCCTTCATCCATATTATTAGCAATCCAGTTAACTCCACAGTACCAATTGCTGCCGAAGTCCTGAAGCAGAAGGGTGTTTACGATCCAAAGAAGCTTTTCGGTGTTACAACATTGGATGTTGTGAGAGCTAACACATTTGTTGCTCAGAAGAAAAACCTTAAGCTCATTGATGTGGATGTTCCAGTTGTCGGGGGACATGCTGGTATCACCATTTTACCTCTTCTGTCAAAGACGAAACCCTCTGTTAACTTTTCCGATGAAGAAGTGGAACAATTAACTGTTAGGATTCAAAATGCCGGGACTGAAGTTGTGGAGGCAAAGGCTGGTGCAGGGTCTGCCACCTTATCTATGGCTTATGCAGCAGCAAGATTTGTTGAATCATCTCTTCGTGCTCTGGATGGAGATGGAGACGTCTATGAGTGCTCTTTCGTGCAGTCCGATCTAACCGATCTTCCATTTTTTGCATCTAGGATCAAGCTTGGAAGAAAAGGGATTGAAGCTTTGATTCCATCTGACCTTTCCGGGTTATCCGAGTATGAAGAGAGGGCCTTGGAAGCTCTTAAGCCTGAATTAAAGGCCAGCATCGAAAAGGGAATTGCTTTCGTGCAAAAGCAACCGGTTACTGCTTAAAAGCTCGGTCTTTGAAGCTCTTAACTTCATTGAAACCATGCTTGAGAGAGAGTAGACCAAGTCTGGGTTTAACCCTGCACCAGTACTTTCAGTTTTGCAGAATGAAAGATTTTCAGTTTTGCTTTTTTTTTTCCCGAATGATGATCACGGAGAAGGGAACTTAAAAAAAAAGGGGGTAATTTGGTGTTGTAGATGAGAAGAATTGAATCATTTCTCAATCAGAGTTTTGTAGTACTTTTGACACTTTTAAAATAATATGTTGCTACTATTTATTTGTTAGGCTTAATACCACTTTTAACCCCTATATTATACTTAAATTATCACTTTGGTACTTTTATTTTATTTTATCAGTTTGACTCTTCTACTTTAGTTTTGTAACCAATTTGACCCAAATTTACAGTTAAAAAACAATTAAATCAACCAGTAGCACGTGTCAAGAAAAAAATACTTGAAAATTTTAAAAAATATAAAAAACGAAAAAATCATTAAAAATAAAAAAAAGCACAAATATTTAAACTCAAAAAATAATTAAAAAAACTAAAAAAATTATAGTCTATTTTTGAAAATTATAAAAAAAATTAAGATATTAAGTATTTAAAACATCAAAAAAAGTTAAAACTTTTCATAAAATTTTAAAAAATTGCTTATTTGGAATTTTAGTCTTTTTTTTAGAAATTTTAATATTAATATGAAAAAAATTAGAATTTTATGGTGTTTTCTTTACTAAAAAACTCTATTTATTTAAAATATAAAAAACATAAAATGCAAAAAATTCCCTAAAATTAAAAAAAACCATAAAATTCTTAAAAGTTTTCATAAAAAATCTAAAATTTTCTAAAAACCTAAAATTCCAATAAAAATAATTTTTAAATTTTTTTGAAGTTTCATATACTTATTATTGTTAAATGTTTTTTTTAAATTATGAAAATTTCAACTTCAATGTTTTGCATGCTTATACCTTTATTTTTATAATTTCTAAATATATATATATATTTTTATTTTTTTATAATTTTTTAAGTTTTAAGATTTTTAGGGGGTTTATGATTTTTTTTATATGTTTAATATTTTAAATGATTTTTTCCCTTTTCCTTGACATGTGCTAATGTGCCATTGGTTGGTGTAACTTTTTTTTAATACAGATTTGAGTTAGGGTGACGAGGATTAACAGAATAAAAATATAGGAGCCAAATTGATAACTATTACTTAATATTTTACTATTGCTTATTTCCATTTTTTTTATTTTCATTATTTTTAAAATATTATTTTATTATCTAAATAATTTTGAAAACTCATTAATTTTGAAAAATAATTTAGATAATAAAATAATATTTTAAAAATAATGAAAATAAAAAAAATGGAAATAAGCAATAGTAAAATATTGAGTTTTTATTATAAATTAGATCAATCTTCATTTAATTAGCAAATATATATATTTATATTATAAAAATATATTATTTAATTAAAAAAATACGTAAAACCACAGACAATATGATCAAAATAATAATCATCAAAACCAATAAACTTTAACATAATTGGTAAAAATTAAGATTCCAAACTTTAAAGGTCAATATTTGAAATTTATCATTTGCAATTAAGTTAAATCTTACTCTCCCAATATGCTTATGTAATTTTATTTGGTTCTTTTTAGATTAGTCTAACTTTTTTTCAATTATTCATCCACTATATGTTGTACCTATATCATACTAAAAAAATTAAGTAAAAAAAGTAAAAATAACAAGTTTTCGTGTGTATTATTCTTTTTAGATTATAAAGAATTTTTTTAATATTCTGGACAATTTGAATTACATAAATAAAATCACTTTAAAATAGCTAAAGACTAATAAAACTTACAAATATGTCACAATATTAAATAAAATTAAACCTTGACATACGTATAATATGGATGAAAATACATGCATAAAAATAATAATATAAAATTAAATATTGCTTGGTTGAGATGGTAAAAGTGAAATGGATATGTTCTAAAAACATAAAAAGACTGATTATTTATATAAAGGAATAAATATTATTTTAAGTTTTTAATAAATCCACAACTAAATTGATGATCTAACTTAATAAAAAATTTAAATAATAGTAGTGAGTATTAACGAATAATGATGTAAATAATCAATCAAATAAATAAATGTCACAAATCTACTAAATGACAAATCACAAATCCGTTGAAATATCAACTAATCTATTCCAAACAATTTTCTTCAACCTCTAATAGTTAAATCAACTTAAATATAATATATACTATTTTATTCGTCTATGAATATTAATTTACCATAAAATCATCACATTGTTACTTGAAACTCACTAACTAAATTGTATGACTCAATAATTTTAATAAAGACTTGCAAATAATTTTATAACTTAAAAAAAAAAACCACCATTTTGTAACTTTTTTTGAAGTTAAAATTATCAAAATACAAACTTGCTAGTAGTAAAATGAATGGAAGGAAATTGACCTTCTACTGTAATTTAAAAAAAAGAAGACAGTAAAATATATCAGTATTCGAAAGTGCTCCAAACCCAAAATAATTTGGATTATTTTGAATGAAAAATACTCTAAAACCAAATATGAAACCAATATAACCAGATATCAAAATCATTCAAAATTGATGACAACCAAATCCCACTCAATTTCCATGAACATCATACGCATCCAAGTCATTTTTCATAGGAATTGCCAAATTGCAATACCCGGTCCCTGCTATGCCCTCTAAACCACTTCCCAGCATTATATCATAAATCCAGATGCAGGGAAAAGAAGATCCCTTCTAAATAAACACACATCAGAGTTACGTGTGTACATACACATGCATGCATACATACATAAAGAAATCTTGATTCAGTTAAAATATTTTGTGGATGGTTGGATCCTAAGAAAAGCTACTGCTAAAAGCATACCTACAAGAACATGAATTCAATTTCATTCAATGAATTGATAGAACTATATCCTAGTTAATCATCTACTAGTAGTAGTCTAGTACCAAACCGGTAGGTCCTATACCAAAAGCACCGACGTAGGTATTATCAGCAAAAAGAAACGGAAAAAAATGATAAACGCAACAAACAAGTTCAGTATGCAAGAATGAATTAAGCAGGTAAACCAAGAAAATATCTCATCATGCAAATACCACACCCCAACAATTTAAGGACAGAGGAACCGAAGAGCAACTTCCTTTCAGGGACAGTTCAGAAAGGGCTATGAAAAGAAGGTACCAATCTGCTACACAGCCAGAGGCAAACCGAACCTCAAAGTCGAAGAGTTTTGACACTACGAACCGAAAAGGACTTGAAAAGCATGATCTGAGCTGAAAGAACTATATATCAACTTGTCTGAACTTAGCCAAAAAGATCGAGACACTAGAGCCTGGTAGAAAAACTAGGCAAGAAGGGCAATCTGAACCCAAACAGGGCAACATAGTATAGACTCATGGGACCAAATAACAGCGGCTGCTGATGTATTTTAGTGGAAATGGAACTCTTCCATCAGCGCGCCATGAACATTGGGTCTGCTTAATATTCAATTAGTATGCAGAGGCCTTGCTGCGCCCAAAAGCACTCGCAATTTTAAAGTTTATTAAACCATGCCCAGTTAGAAACAAAGAAACCCAATAAAGTATCCATAAAAACCAGAAACGGCCAAGCATCCTGCCAAAATGTCAACAGCATTAATACTGCACAAACTATTAATTAAAAAACTAGCACAGAGCAAAGCAATACATAAGGAAAATAAATTACCCGCTTGACTCCTGTTTATTTACTAGATAGCGAAAACAAGGCAGACAAAATGGCATTACTTCTAACTAAAGATTCTACTCCACAAGTGAGAAAAAGCAAAACTCAAATGGTGAACCCCTCCCCATCATTCTTCCAAATACCCATGCAAAGACCAAACCATCTTCCATAATTGGGCAATGAAAAAGTCAACGAGAAGTTGGACAGAAGTAACGGCAAGTGCTGTTGGTAATGCATGAGTCACAAAAAATGGAGCAGAGAGCATAAGACCATATTTGAAAGTGCATGTCAAGAAAGCACAAAACTCCAACGAACACAGCATTTTACGAACACATAAATAGTTGTAGGTTTGTGCCAAGTTTCACACTTCAAAGGACTGAACTATTATATTGTTCCACCCAGACAACAATGAAGAGAGCACATTCTGTAAAAAAGAAACTTCATGCTTTGCCAAAAAGCAGCAACCTAGTTCGTCAGCTGCAATCAGAGTATGCTTCCATCAGTCCAATTATAATATAAATTTCAATCCAAAAGAAGAAAGGAAAATAGCAAGCAAAAAAGAACAATGAAAATAAATATGCATACCACAAGCAGTCATCTTAACCAGAACGAGGACCTCCAGTTCCACGACGGTCATAGGGTCCAGATCGATCACGATTGTATCTATCACTTCCAGATCCCCCACGACTACCTGCATCCCTGCTGCGCCCACCAAATCGATCTCCATTCCGATCAGGACCGTAACGGCCACCACCTCCACCATGACGATCACCCCTACCACCATACTTGCCACCCCTAGCCCCATCACTAGGACACTCCCTAGCAAAGTGCCCAGGCTTTCCACACTTAAAACACTCCCCACCATTAGATCCACGCCCACTATCATAGCCCCGGTTACGGTCATGGTCACGATCACGTCCACGGTTACGGTCACCATCATAATCTCTCCCCGACCCTTGTTGAGGCTTAGCTCTATCAACTGTTATATTGCGCCCATCCAAGTCCATTCCATTCATTGCTTCAATAGCTTCTTCCATGGCCGCTTTCTCATCAAAAGAGACAAATCCAAATCCACGAGAACGTCCAGAAATCTTGTCGACAGCAACCTGAATCAAGAAAGAGTTCAGTCAGATTTTGTTGTGCAAATCAAAACCATAAAAATTAACGCCATAATGTATTTAAAAAGAATAAAGTTCTATAACAGTTCATCAGTTATAGTGCTTTAAATAAATAATTACATTACAATTACTAGTTTTGTTCCATAAAACATATTCCTATTATCTAAGTAATTATGTCTTTCAAGTTTTGCATTGCCTTCACCCCAAATTGAAGCATAAGTGGACATCTGCAGGTAGAAGGGATAGTTTTCAAAAGCGAGAGGGGTCACATGGTCAGAAATAAAAGGTGGCAGCATAGTCGTGATAACAAAGACAGAAAAAAAAGCCTATAAACTAATGAAAACTATGACCTGTGTAAAAGTAACATACAGAATACAAGTTTTGACCAGGATTCAATTTGATGAAATCAGTGAACTCAAGTTTTTCATAAAAAAAAGTATAACATAAGAGATATCATGATGAGAGAGTTCCATTATTCATTACCTTAGCCTCGATAAGCTTTCCAAACTTCTCAAATGCATCCTTTAGGCCCCTATCTGAGGTTGACCATGAAAGATTACCTATAAAACAACGGTACTCAACGTCTTCTGGCATTCTGTAAGCTGCATTTTTTTTCAGCAAAGGAATATCAACACAAAATTATAAACTAGCATAAAATTATAGATATCTTCTTGAAATTAACATGCCGTTATCAAATCAGCATTCAGAAATGGACGAAACATGCTTAATAAATGTAATAATCGAGCAAGAGGATTTCAAAGTATGAGCAACAAAGAATAGAAAGCAACTTATGACTAATAACCCAGAAGATGTAAACACTCTCCAGACATTAAAGCAACTTATGACTTATGCCACACCACACATTCAAAAGATATATTTTGTGAAAACTAAAAATGGTTAAAGTCACCAAATTTTTTGTAATAAAAAAGTAAATGACTGACTACAGCATGTAACAAAATCAATTCATCGTATTCGCTTAAACAAGTTCAGTACATATATCATTATGCACTCCATGGTTGTCACATTTTTGATTCCACAAGTGTTGCTAAAAAGGGAAAAGAGAATAATAAAAAAACAGATCAGTTTTATAAACAGAAAATAATCAAAATGCAACACATTCTATTGTGGTTTTCTCAATACTAAATTAATGATCATACTTTAGCAGTTTACAAAATTTTAGTTTTCAATTTTCAACCATCTAGAAGCATGTGGTATTTGCTTCTGCATATATGAAAGCACTTACTGCAACAACCAAAAACAGGCTGCAGCAGGTACAAATCTCCAAACTACATTAGTCAAAGAAATCAACATAGCAAGATTCACATCTTGTTTAATAAAAAGGAAAAATAAGAAAATTTCCCCTTTCTTTATCGTCGATACTGTCATCCTCACAATTTGTATCATCTCAATCAAACCGTAAGTTAGTTAGCAGTATTGTTGTATACATTCAATTTCAAAATTTACCTATGTCACTCTGGCTTTTCTGCAAAACCCTAGAAACAGTCCGTATACAACCGAATACAACTCCAGAGTCGCATAAAATCAGATAACTTAATACACTCCTAATCCGAAACCAAATAAAAAGCAACAGAATGCAATCAAAAGCATTATAAAGCAATTCAATTATTCATATCAGAAGCCGATAAGCAATTAAGTAAAACCTAATCGATAACGAAGAACAATTAGAAGATTGCAGAAAAGATGAAGAGTTAATGTCAAATATTAAGGATTAAAAAGAGAGATAGAGAAGATCAGCGTACCAAAGAAGAACAGGCGAAAGATAAGAAAAGTTAAAATATGTAAAGATCACCTTGTTTCGAAGGAACCCTAAAATATAAACTGCGAGGCGGAGGAAAAAAATAAAGCGATAGAGAGAATCAAAAGTGGAAGTGACAGCGCTACACGGTGTTTTTTAACGGTTTAACCTTAAAACTAGGTTTTTGCTTCTCTAAATATTTGTTTGTTATAACTGGCTTGAAAATATATTAAATTATTTCCAATAAAATTCACTTTTTTAAACATTATATTAGTATTTTAAAAAATAATATTTCTTATCATAAAAATGTTCTCTCATCACATTTGTATATTTAAACCGTCAATAAAATTTTTGACTTTTGAGTCAACTCAATTAAAAAATAACTAAACTATTCTTAATTCTTTTTTAATATGGAATACAGAAAATAACATAGTGGGGATGAAAATCTCTCTGTATATCCATTATACATGAATAGGAGAAAAATTTACAAATCAAACTTATTCTCTTATCGTTTTCACCTGAGTTAAGGTTAGGTCTGATGAGAATATATTCTACGATAAGAAATTTATTTATTTTCAAATCAATTTCCTATATATTATTTGATTGATTAACCTTTTATATTGAATACATACACGTATGATAGGATTTGTTCTATAAATAATTTTTAAAGTTCTCATCTTATAAATGTCACAAGTTCAAATCATGTCATCGCTTTTCTTCCTCTCCTAATGTTATAATAATTAAAAAAAAATAAAGTGTAAATTTGATTGAATTTTAATTCAATTGGTACGGCTCTTATTACAATAATAAACTTGTTTATGAGTCGGGCCACTTAACCTAACCCAAACATAGAAAAATTTGAGTAAAAATATAAATTTGAAAAAAACTTGAACAAAATAATAATGATCATTTAAAAAAGAGGTCGAATTTCGGATAAGATTTTTTTAGTCAAGTGTTGATATTGCTTTCTTGTTTAGGTTGTATTTCCAATGTATAAGACCTTTATACTCCTTTCTTTGTAATGTTCACAAATCAAGGAGAGATATGTAAAAGAGAAAGACATAAATAACCTCAAGTTAGGATCCTTGTCATTGTAATCTTTCTTCTACCTGGCATGGGCTTATTCCAATTAAACTCTTAATTGTGCTTTTTAGGTTGGTGTCAAAACCCATATTTTGAGGGCCTACTCATCATAATCCAAATGTTTAAAGTCCAAGTTGGGTCCAAAAAAATGTTTAGATCAAAACCCCATGTTTTGAGGATTATGGGCAGCCCCTCTTCTTCCCCACGTAGCAAAGAGACGGAAAAAAATCCTTGTAAAATCATTCATCAGGTGCAAGTTTTGTTTTCTTTCTTTTGTCTGAATATAGTGGCTGGGGCATAAGGTTACATTTCAAGAACAGACAGACCCAACAACAATACATGATGAGTCAAGAGACATGGTAACTCTCAATGTTGTTGGATTGGATGCATGGTCAAGACAGCTAGCTAGTGGCACTTCATTTCACTGCTTGTGCTTTTTTAGATAAAACATATATATTGCCCTCATTAAGGATAATTATCTATTCAATAACAAGCTCTTTTTTTTTTTTGGAAGTATTCAGAAACATCTCTTGTTAAAACATCTATTTCCATTTTACTTTAATTTAGCTGGAACCTAAAAGTCACCATTTTCACACTCCAATGTTCTTCATTACCAACATTTCCTTAATCTCTATAAATTTTCAACTTTAAAAATTTTAATCCTTATAATATTTGTAATGATATGTCGACTTGTTATTTTCACATATTACTCACTAAAAATTCAGTAAATGGATTAACGATGGTCATGTACTTCAAGATTGGATTTTTAAATTTTGAAAAACACATAGAGATTTAAAATGATCCAATTGGAGAATTTGGATTAAATTTACAACTATACACATAATAAAGGACTAGTAATTGAATTTAATCGAATGCATTTAACTGTTACCATTTAGGTTAGGACTATAATTTCAAATTTGAAGAGTACATGTGTTATGGTATTTTTTTAGTACCAGGCCTGTTCTTGACATTTTTGGGACCCTAGGCAAAACAATAAAATGAGGTTTTAGGTTCCTTAAAAGTTTGAGAAAATTTTTTTAAGTCCTTTAAAAGCTGATAAAAAAATTTTGGATTCTTAAAAGCTAAATTTTTTTTTGGAAAGTCGGTAAAAAAATTTTGACCTTTAAAAGTTAAAATTTTTTTTTGGAGCCCTTAAAAATTGGAAAACAATATTTTGGATCCCTTTTAGCCTTGGGCCCTGGACGGCTGCACCTCCAGACTACCCCAAGTTGGGCCTGCTGATTACCAACTCGAAACTCGAATATAACCCAGACCACAGACCCGCGACCCGATCTTGAGCCCTATCAAGTGGGTACGTTAAGGGCTTGTAGAGAGTGCTCGCAAGGAGGACTCACGAGCCTAGTTCGTGTGTTCTTGGGTGTTCGCAGGTAGAGGTACGAAGTCAAACGAGTAGACCGACAAACATGTGTTAAGTCTAGGACAACATACATGTTGATATGTATGGAGCCTGTCTAAGACGTCACTTTAATGAACAGTAACCATGTCATATAAATACTCGATTCTCCTCACCAAGAGGACACACAACAAAATACTCAACAACATGCATTAAAATTGATCAAATTAAAGAGAGGGACTAAATCCATAGTTTTCACAAAGTAGAGGGACTAATAGTAAAATTTAACCTAAAAATTATAATATATGTTTTTGTATACAATTATAATATATGTTAAGTATAACTTTTATTTACAAATACAATTGATCCTTAACTTATATTATAATATATATTTTTGTAGGTTTAGGGTTCACATAAATTAACGTAAAGTTAGACCAAATCCTAATATGAAGATCCTCTTACATGAAACCAAACATGAAACACGATTCCTACCATTGAGACTTTAAAATAATATATAGTGCATCATCTTTATTGTATGATTTGGCTTTATATAATTCTTTTGAGATTGAGGAATTTTATAATTGGATTTGCAATAATTGCCTTTTTTTTCCCCTTTGATCAGTGGTGATTAATGTTTTTTTCCCTTAGATCCTTGTTTAATTATTGGTTCAATTAATTTTGTAGTTTGATTCAATTGATTCGTACAGATTCACTGATCAACTAATTTTTTTATCTTTTATCGAATTGATATTATAGTCGATTTTCTGAATAACATTGAGATTTATAATGTTATTATTTTATGTTCTTGCCCCCTCCCCAAAAAGAATCCCTCTAAAGTAGTTGAAAAGATGTTGATAAAGGTTCTTTGGGATCTAACTTTTTGGAGCTGAGCTTTAGGTTTTGAATGCTTAAAACAAAGATATAGAAGCATGCATGCAAGAAGATTCCATGCCATTTTTTCTATAGTAGTGGGAGTTAATAAGAAGCATGACTGGCTAACCACCTACTCCACTAACTAAGCCCACTGTACTTGGATCCTTGAACTTGCCCCAAGTGGTTACCTCTTCTCATCTACCTAATATGTGACCCTAAACCTACATCAATATCTATCCTTTTAGTTACAATGCGATTTTCCAATTTGAGCCGACTTCCTCCTTGTTCATGCATGTTAGCTCCAGCATACAAAGTTAAGGTAAAATTGTCATGGATGCCTATGTGTTAGGAGTTAAATTGTAATTTGTTTCTTTCACTAAAAAAAAAAAAATTAATCTCATACATTAGATCAAAGAGTAAATTGGTCCTTTATGTTAAAAATTGGTGTGGCAGATGAAACAACTAGACAGTGACACATAGCGCGTCATGTGTACATCATGTTGATGTATAGAGATCAATTTTTAACAGTAGAAATGGATGTTAATTTACTCTTTGCCTAACGTGCAAAGAATAGAGAGAACAAAATGTAATTCAACTCCTTTATCCACAAGCAAAAGACTTGGTCTAAAGAGGGGTCAAAGAGGTAGATTTTGGTTGGGGGAAAGAGTAATAAAAGTGGCTTTAAAAGGTTAACAAGCCCCAAGCCCTTATCAAGCATCATTCAAAGAGGTCCTAGAACCCCCCACGTTGCCCATCCTCTTGGGGGCATTACATGGCCCATTTCAAGCTGTCTTCCTCCCCCTATTGCACCCTCAATTTCTTGAATGCATTGCATCTGCCCCCTCTTCACTTTTTATTTTGCACTACAAAACAAAATATAACTACAAATAAACAACTAAAAATTGTTTCCGCCTCCTACACATCAAACTTGTTTACTCCAATCATTCACTTAATGAATTGGCAACATCCATTAGATTTTATGTATGCTTCTATTTTGTGGGATCCATTGAGCATGTATTAGACAAATTGGCCATGGTTTTCACCGTCTTTCCAAGTACAACAACTTATTGCCTCTCTAATAGAGCCTATTTGCATCAAAATCTTATTGTTTCATGGGACACACCACTAAATTGTAGGTGTGTCAAATTAGGATAAGCAGCTTCTGAATATAATTTTATAGACAAGTAGGATTTTTTTTAACAACTTGTTCTTTCATTATTAGCTGTTTTTCAAGCTAGTTAGCTTATCCACAATGATGAACAAACCGGTCTTTATGGTATATGTTTATAGTACACATTTGTGTTTAGTTAAATTGTAGAGAAAGTCCTTGTACTATATATTTTTTTACGAATTTAGTCTCTTTATTATATTTGAACATAATAGAGATTAAATTTCTAGTCTTTAATAAAATTAAAAGACTAAAAAATAATCAAATTACAATAAAGAGATTAATTTATAAAAAAATCATAAATGTTGTAATAGAACTCAAGTTTGTTAGAGTTGAAATGGGAAGAAAAATGAAGTAGTTTAATTTACAACTAAACATGTTGATGGCAAGCAACATGTAATGCTTCTTGCTTTTAAAAATGTCAAGGTTATATGTCTTTTACTCAAGCTTTTGGGATGACAATGTGGGGCTATGAAGTCAAAACTACTTCATCCTTGGAGTCAATATTTACCTATATCCATTTCAACAATACAGGCAAAACTACAGTGTCTTAAGTTTGATTAATTTAATGATATGGGATGCATGAAAACCCTTGTCTCACTCATTTTTGTTCATTTGTCTGGTTTTTCCCATCATTTCTTAACAACTGGTTTTTCCTAAGTTTGTCATTAAACTATTGTCTTAAATGCAAGTGAAGTCTATTCAGAAAGCTGCTGATGTAACTAAAGTTGTTATTCATTTTAAGCTTGGTGTCTTCAAAGTCCAAATGGGGTTTTGTCTCTTCTGCTGTCTTTTTATCGTTTTATTAAAACCAAACAATAACTGGATTTGTTTGTGTTTAATTTGGTAAATTTTTTATCCAAAGCAGTGATGATATTGATTTTTGAATATATAGAAGATTTCAGTCTTAACATTAAGATAGTCTTTAATACTTGAAGACCTTATGGGGAATGCTATTGTAATTTATCGAGGCCGATAACATTAAGATAGACATTTACATGATTGGCTTGTATTAGGTAAAATTCAGTTAAGGCATTTTATCATTGTCATTTTAGGAATTACCTTTAGATAACACAAGTGAGTCACTTAATTTACACCTAAATTTTCATGGGGAAACTTTAGAAGAGGACGATCCAATTTAGAATATAGGTGTTACGCGACGAGTGTGTAAGGCTTAAATTATAGTTGGTACTTAATTTAAGTGGATTAACTCTTTAAATAAAATCCCGTAAATATAGGAAGAATCCGAACTACGTAACTAAACTTTTTATAATTTTTATCTTTACTCGTCACTTGATCGAGGTGCAACATATATATTATATATGGTAGAAAGAAGAAGAGGAAATGAAGAAATGTATACTTTTATGTTAATCTCTTGTAAATACATAATACAATTCCATTAATGCATTGTGATGGGAAATAAAGTAGAAAGTATAAAATATTTTTCACTTAATGGTAGGCACATCGTGAAGAAGTGGGGTACATTTTTATATTCTTTTAAACTTGAAAAAGTGTTGAAAACTAGAGCATCTTCATGATCATGTGTTGTAAGGCAATTAGATTTTCAAGTCAAAGAGGACCATATGTTGATGATGAGTGGAAACAAGCTACTCCTCCAGTTCCGACATATCCAAACTCCTTTGCCTCCTCTGCTTTTTCCCTCTGAAATGCCATTTTACACATTACAACAAACCATACGCTTTTTGAGCTTATATGCATATATGTCTATATGTATATGTATAATTCTGAGTTGGGAAAGCACCTGCATTCTTTCCATGGCATCTGACTCTGAGTTGAAGTCATAATATGTGCTAGCTGCTGTCAACTTCATTGAAAGAAACTACAACATTTCCAAATAGTAAATTAGTGTTAAAGCTTTACCAATATGTCCATATACAATCCGTATAACCAAACATACATGTGTATATATGTTACAAACTCACCTCAACTTGATTCTGCAAGGACTGCACATAATTGATAATCTCATCTAGCATTAATGCCATGCCCATGGTCTGTACATATTATCAAGCACCATTGAAAAATGTAAGTGAAAACTTCTGCTACTTTCAGTACTTCAAAAAAACAAGAAGCCATTTTACCTTGTAGCAGCCTGGAACAATGTCTTGCAAGCATCTTAATCTCTCATTTATTTTCCCTCTTCTGACCTGATGATTGACAGAAATATACATCGTTTTCAATAAGTTGGCATAGCTAAATCAATCATATAAAGATGTACGTATGTATGTATATACCCTTTCTGCCAAACTGTGACTGTCAGTAGCTTGACCTCTTCTAGCTCTGACATGAACCACTTCTTTTGGTTTCTCCATTTCCTTCTCATTACTTTTTGCTCTTTTCCCTTTTCCTGAATTCTGCATAACAATCAGACAAAATTAAACAAAGTTGAAATTTACCCTTCAAAAGCCATAAAAAAATAATAAAAAAGTTTGAACATAACACATACATTTCTTCTCTTGATCCCAGTTTCAGAACCCTGAGGAGATGATGATGATGAGTTCCCAGAACTACTCTCTGATATATCCAATGCTTTTCTCTTGTTGCTAATTTCCTCCACTTCAGTTTTAGCACTGAAAATAGGCTGAGCAGACACTGAACTTTGGTTGCTATTATGGATAAAACCAGACATGGTTTCTCCTTGAGATGCTTGGTTACTGAACAAGCTGTCATTAATGGAGAGAGGGAAGAAGGTTTGGAAATTGAAGGCTGAATTGTCTAATATGAAACTTTGGGGGTTTAACTCAGCAAATTGGGTAAGTGATTCCATGGTAGGATCAATATCCAAGAAAGGAAATGGTAGTCTATTTGAGAAATCAGCCATTGGAATCTTATGAGAAAGTTTGGTATTTTTTTTCTTCTTGATTTTGGATGATGAAGAATGGGGTGAGAGTGGTATTTATAGAGAGGGATAAATTTTTAATATCCATGTAAAAAAGAATTTTATATATATTTTTAACTTTACATTATTTTTAAGAATAAAATAAGAGATGTATTTTGAGAGGACCACGTGGCAATTTAGGCTTCTGTGATTCTGCTCCCTGGTTGAGCCCCAGGTTTCAGCAGATAGACGCATATGTCCAATAATCCAATGGTCCCATCAATGAATTTTTTTGTTATGGTTAACTAATGCTCTAAATCTCTGTCTCTTTGTATATTTGTAATTCAGTCCTCTACTTTTATTTCAGGAATTTATCTATTTTTTTAATTTGAAAATGCAAGTTCAATTATTGATATTGTTAAATTTTTCTGTTAATTTTAGGTTTATAGCAATGCTATGTTTTGGTTACATGACTATTAAGTGTTTTTTTTATTTCAAAATATCACATTAACTAATTTAACAAAAGAAATTTTAATAGTGGTAATAATTGGATTTAAATTTTGATATTTGAAAAATAGAGAAACTGAATTCTTGAAAATAAAAGTAAAAGAGACTAAATTCCAATGTAAGAGTACATGGACTTGGAGCATATTTTAATCGTTTCTTATATATTTATCTATCATATATTAAACATTTGATTAAGTTGGTGTCACGAGTTGATCAAGCACCAACTCAATTTGATAATAACAAAAATACCATTATTTTACAAAGTAAATTGCTTATTTTGAGGGTGTTTTTATCCTTTTATATTTTTATATACAAAATATTAAAAAATATACACATAATAAGATTTTACCCCCAAACTTTTATGATTTTCAATATTTGTACTTTACCATTCAATTTATTTCGTTTTTAAAAAATATATATTTATTATATAATTTTGTTTTTCACCCACTAAAGATGTGCCATAATCTAATATTTTTATAATCTCTAAACCTCTCAAAACTCTGACTAATTAAATTAAATGAATATTATGCAACTTTATTTTTTAACTTAAAAATGTAAAAGTGTTGAGGGGGATTAATTTCTCTGAGAGAAGTCTTCAAAGTGTTGTTCTCGAGGACGACAGCATTTCCCCTCAACAATGGAAGGTATTATCCCTTGGGGAACGGTTTTGCCCCTCATCCACAGAGAGTCATGTACGGTTTATAGAGGAGCGCATCTCGATCGTACGTGGATGTATGACCACACATCAAGAGAAAACATGAGTGTCTCGCCCTTGATAGATTCAAACCCCTGAGCTATGAAATATAGGTTACTTGTTGGGGTATATGGTACTTATGTTCCATAGGTTAGGGGTTTGAATCCCTCCAAGGGCGAGACACTCACGTCACTTCTTGGTGGGCGGTCGTACGTCCACGTACGGTCAAGGTGTCCTCCTCCATGAACCGTACACGACTCTCCATGGATGAGGGGCAAAACTCTCCCCCAAAGGACAATACCTTTCATTGTTGAGGAACCACATCGGTGTCCCCAAGGACGATACTTCAAAGACTTCTCTCGAGGAGCCGATCCGCCCTCAACAAAAAGTAATGAAGCTAACCAAATTAATATTTAAACTTTTGGTTCATTGATGAATATCACAAGAAATGTTGATCCGAGCTTCATCTCTTCTTGAAATTCTTCTAGTTTTCAAAAACAGATCGATGATCAAACCATTCAAACTATTGATTCTCAATCCAATCAGTTTTGTTCTATGTAATTAAATAAATTATTAAAAAAATTATATATTAAAAATAAAGAAAATTGATTCAATTTATTTGATTGGCGAATTCAATCAATTCACAAATTAACCAATTTAATCTCTTATTCCATATTGATACCATAATCAATTTCTAATCTATTTGATTCGATTCTATTTTGGAATATCTTAATACTAGATAGTAAGCTCCTAAAATATAAAACCTAGAGCAGTGGGGTTTTGCTATTCTATTTTTAATGTAAAAGTAAATTAGCATAGGATGCATGCAATTATTAGGATGGAAGAATTTGGACTTGACTGTTTCTTAACAATATAGAATTGATTTTGGGGGGCCTTATCACCACCACCACCACACAGCCCCTCACTCATTAAATCACTGTTAATATTGTGGCTAAGTGCATTTAGACAAAAAATGGGTTTATCCTTAACTTATATATATATAGCATAATAACTTATTTCACTTTTTAATTTTATAAAAAAATTATTTTATTTCTATTTAATTTTCACTTCTTATAATTTTTAAATTTATATTATTTATCAAATCACTCGAAAATAGATTAAAAAGTTAACGTTTGTGAATTTTATTATCATAGCATACATGTGGATTGAATATAATTATATTTATAATGCATGTAATTTTTTTAACCAAACCAATATATCTATCATAACCATCTAAAATGTTGTATATATTAATATTTATTCAATGGTTTAAAGTTTTTTATATAACATAAATAATTTAAAATTTTAATTTATGTCAAATTTGACATACATTATATATATATATGAATGAAATATAATATTTAACAGTTAGATCGTTAAAATATTAATTGTAAGAATAGATATAAGTGAATCCTTCTTCATATTACATCGGTGTAAAACTAAAGTAATTTTAAACCCTTCCATATATTTTATTTTAACACTTCAACCGTTAAATTTATTGAGATATATATATTTTAAATGAGCTTAATTTTTTGCTTAAACCTATTTTTTGAACCTAATATTTTTGTCCAAACTCTTTCAAATTTAGGGCGGACCTTCGAGCTACCTTCGGACATGGGTGGGTAGCCCGACCCATGAATAGATCTAATCCTAAGGTCTCAATTGACATGACCGCCTACTTTTAAATATAGATAAATTTGATACTAAATTTACATGTTATTAAATTTTATCACTAAACTTTAAATTTAATTAATTTTTACCACTGACTTTTATTTTTTAATTAAATTCTATCACTCAATATTAATTTTGAAAAGTTGAAAACAAATTTTAGTAATAAAACTTTCCATAGTTAATAATAAGTTATTTTTATAAAATGGAAAAAATTAGTAAATTAGCTTAGACTTTTTAAATTAATGAAATAAATACTTGAAAAATAATATATATATATATGTAAAAATTAAATTTATTTTTATAAAATAACCTTTTTTATTAATTTTGACATTTTACTTATTGATGTTAAATATTAAGATAAAATTAAAAAAAATTATTAAATTCTTTTCAAGTTATTTAAAATTAAAATTGAGTAAAAAATTTCAATAAAAAATTTAAACTTTGAAAGCAAAATTCAATTAAATATATGTAAAGTGGCAAATTTTAATATAGAGTTAAAACATAGGAGTAAATTTACTTTTAATTTATAGGCACAATAATAAATATCAATTAAAGCGAAATATAATGACAATTTTCAATTTCACCTAAAATATAATGACAATTTTACACGTAAAAATAAAATTTAAAAAACTACATATAAAATTTAAAAAAATATACGTAAAGAAATTCGTTTGAAATTTTAAAGTAAAAAGTATGGTATCATATTTAAATTTTAAAAATAACATTTTTATATTTATATAATTAAAAATATTAATTATTTTTAAATTACTTATATTAGTTTTTTATAACTTAAATCTTACCTTTACAAATTCGATTGTATTCATTTAACAATTAACTTGGTACAACTTTTTATTTAAAATCAACCTATCCTTCTTCTAATAGATAATTAAAATATTCATTTTACTAATTTTTTTTATGAATTATAAGTGGAGAAAACTTTAACAGTAACGTTATTAATGTGATTCGAATTTAGATCAGATCTTGAACATTGAACACCTTAACATCAGATCAAGGCACGTGATTCTTATTTTACCAATTTTAACTATTAAATTTCCACGGGATCATTTGTCTATTAGGCTTACTTACGTTTCGAAATTGATGGACTGAGTCCATAAATTTAATTTAATTCCTGCTTAGTTGGAGTGGCTTAAAGTTGAATTTTGGGCTTAAATAATTTGTTAGATTTATAAAAGAGTTGGATCCATATTATAAATAGTATGGGTTAGATTTATAAAACTCAAATATCACATTCAATAATTACCAATTTCAATAATTTTACTCTTGATGTATATAGGAGATTTATGGTTACTTTTTTTTAATAATGTAATTTTGTTGTGTTTTTTAAGAATGCAACACGTTTTACTACTATGCCCAACGCTTATTAATAGTATTCAAGAAGTTGATTAGAATTAAAATTAAGTTGGATTTAAATTAAAAGTAACTAGAACATAACTCAAGTTAATTTAGGGTGAGTTTTGTTTCATGAAAAATGACTTACGGAAAATGATTTTTGTATTTTCCTGTGTTTTTTCATGAAAAACAACTTAATCAACGTAAAATAGTGTAGGCAAGAGAAAGAACAGGACTATTCAAGAAATGACTCGAGTTCTATTAAACAAAAAGAACATTCCACATAAATTTTGAGATGAAATTGTCAACATATTTGTGTGTGTCATCAACAGAGTTCACTTGAGACCAAAGACACATGACTCGCTACGAAATGTGGAAGGAGAAGAAGCCAAATGTGAAATACTTTCATGTCTTTGGGAGTATCTACCACATTACCAAAGATAGAGCGTATCAATGAAAATTCAGTTCCAAGAGTGATGAAGGGATTTTCCTAGGCAACTCATATTCAAGCAAGACGTTTCAAGTATATCACAAACAAATTCATAAGATAATAGAATCTGTTAATGTTATTATTAATGATGAATCCATTCCAAAGGATCTTATTGATGAAGATGAAAGAGTGATATAACCTGTACTTGAACCAGTGCCCACTGCGTCAGACACTAAGCAAGTAGTTGATAAACACAAAGGAGAAATTCAAAATGGATCCAAATTAAAGTTGATTTAATAATTATTATATTTTTTATGGATCCATTCAAATTTTAACTATTCAAGAAATTATTTAATTATTATATTTTATATTAAAATCTATTTCAATTAAAATGGATCAAAATTTAAAATAATCTAAATTGGGTAATTGTTGGAACTGGATCAGAATGGTCGTATTGATTGAACCTAAAACCGATCGATAATACTAATCTGAACAAAAGGTTGAACTGATTTTTGAATTAATCGCTCGAAATATGTTGAATCCGGTAAATCAATGAAACAGAAATTGGAATTCTGACCGGTTCCATGGTTGAAGAATCCAGTCCAAATATGGAACTCAATGAAACCTTTGACCTTTCACCACCATCGTGATTCCTACACAACAATTTCAATCGGGAGATGATGCAGCGCCACATAATATGGCGACAAACTAGTCATATTTATAGTCAAAATTAGCTGCTTCTGCATAACTAAAGCATTGTAATTTTGTAAATTCTTTCATCTCCAACTAATATTGCTGGCGTTCTACAATAACTGGAACCACATGGAAATGGCACTTTTCTCACACCATTCTTTTTCTTTTCTGTCTGTTTGACAACCAAGAACACATCATGCTTTTCACCTCCTTGTACAGCCTCAATATTCTCCAATACCAATTCCCCACGTCTTCCTCTATGCTGCTGGCATAGTACATATACTTTGTTCAGTCAAAGCACGTTTCATGCTTTAGCATATTTGAAACCAAAAACACAAAACTAGGGACTGAATCAAACCCATTTCCCATAACACCACCGACTTTCATTTCAGTAAGTAAACTGGAGAAAATTTGGCCATTCCTAAAGCAGTGGAGTAAATTCAATGCATCAAATTTGTGTCTGCACGTGTACTTCTCAAAAAGTTATTCATTGAGTATATATATATTAAATCTTTGCCTCGGCTGTGACTTGTAGATTCAGACCCAAAAGTTCTTCAGCAAATATTATATTTTCTTATATAGAGTCATGTTATCGTATGCAAATTCTAGTGAAGACGATGCTGAGCAGCTTAGAAGAGGAACTTGGTCTGCTGAGGAAGACTCTCTCCTAATTCATTATATTGCTCGCCATGGCGAAGGCCACTGGAATTTGCTCGCAAAACGAGCAGGTAACTTAAACCTGGAATCATAACGAGGTGTATTGTGGTGATTGCTTATCTCATCTTTTAATCGGGGTTTCGACACCAGCAACGAGGAGGTTAATCACTGTTTTCGATAGTGGATAACCTTATTACGATAAAGAAAACTTAAACCTGGAATCACCATTCACCCATCAGATGAAAATAAAATCTATTAAGTTGAACTATATATGTGTGTGTGTCTTAATACGAAATTTCTGGTTTTGTGGGATAGGGTTGAGGAGAACTGGAAAGAGTTGCAGGCTGAGATGGCTAAATTATCTGAAACCAGATGTTAAGCATGGAAACCTTACTCCACAAGAAGAGTGTTTGATTCTTCAACTCCATTCCAAGTGGGGTAACAGGTAATAACTTCTTTTACTATTTCCCATTCTGCTATTCGGTTGACATTATATGATATTGATTTGTAGGTGGTCAAAGATTGCAAAATATTTACCAGGAAGAACAGACAATGAGATTAAAAACTACTGGAGAACCCGTGTTCATAAACATGCACGTCATCTAAAGATTGATGCTAATAGCACACCATTTCAACATGTTATTCGATGTTGTAATTGGATGCCAAGACTGCTTCCAAAAATGGAATCACTAAACCAAACTTCTCAGCATGATCAGGAATTAATGACAATGGAACAAGTGCCAGTACAGGAGCAAATTTCAGGATCTATGGATATCATGTCAACTATATCCCAAGTTGCAGAATATCAAGCAAGTCCTTTTAGCATCATTAGTAGCAATGATGACTACACACTTGCAAAGTATTGCTATCATGGTGATACTATTGATAAAAATGGTTGCTATGACAACTTGGCATCCACATCAGCATTTGAGGATTTTCCATACCTGGTTGGCGACTGCCACAAGCCAGATTATAATTGGGTTAATGATGGTTTTGCAGATGGTCTATGGAGCATTGGGGAACTATGACAACTTAGGGACTTGCATTGAAGGGGAACCCTGCCATGTTTTTTATATATAATTTTTCAGCAGCTAAAAGTATCTATTTTGCATTTTGGTCCCAAACTTCTGATCAGCATAAAAAATACTACTCTACCTCATTGTTTCATTGCTTTTAGTAGATGAAGAACCAATAAGATTTATCCTTGGCAAATGCATATGTTGTGACTGAAGATCCACGTCATAATTGCGTGTGGTTTAATGTTGCAGATTTAATTCAATATAGTTTTAAGGAAAATCATCTCATAAGTAATTTATGAAATTTTTTAAATTTCACAAACGGATTGAAAGTATGACATGTGTTCTTTATGATGCAGTAAAAAATTAATATATAATCAAAGGAGACAATTGTCATATTTTTAACCATGAGTCTAAGAACTTTACAAGTTATGTATCAAATAATTACTTTTAGTTTAATGTTGTAAATTGAATTCAAGAACCATCTTGTCAAAACTCAATATATTAAACGAGGCAATCTTTAACTATTTTTTTATTTTATAATTAAAAATAATGAATTGATTTAATGTTTATTTATCATTACATTTTTAATCTTATTTTTTTACCAATTTTAGTCCTACAATTAATATAAAATAAAAATGGGTTGCAAAAATATTTGAAAAGAAAAAAAAAAGTGTGTGGCTTAACATAATGGAGGGGGCACAGATTGGGGCATAATGTGGGTAGGGGTGAGCATTCGATTGAATCGAATCGAATCGAATGAAAAACTTTCGAGTTAATCGAGTTTTCGGATCCTATTTCATCATCCTAGCTCGATTTGAAATTTTTACGAATCGAGTCGAGTGAGATAGAATTCAAATCGAATCGAATCGTATATATTTGTTCGAGTTAAATTAAAAAAATTAATTTGGTGTTTTTAATTTTATGTAATTTTTTTTAAAAATATTTTGATTTAAAGTTTTTAAACATGACTATACAATGAAAAATTGAAATAAATAAGTGAAAAAATCCAAGTAAACAAAACACAACAAGATTATAATACAAAAAAGCAAAAGTTCAAGTAAACAACATAAGCTCAAGTAACAACAATAACACAACAAAATTATAAAAAAATATAAGTAAAAGTCTAAAATACAACTCTAATGTTTTAATACATGTTTCTGTGAAATGTGAAAATTCCTTCAAAAAAATTTGTAATGAATATAAATAAACATGTTTTATGAATAATAAATTACAGAATAAAAGGAAAGAAAAAGAAAATCTTAGTTTGAAACTTTGAATAAAGTACGCGACCAAACATACCATAGATTGATAAATAATACTCATTGAAAAAGATCTTACCTTTGGGCATGAAAAGCAAAGGAGTTGCTACTTGCTGGTTAAGTGCAAGAGCAGCCACAACAATTCCGTGCGAGAGCAGCCACAGCAAAAAAGAAGAAGAAAAAGAATGAAGTTTAATTTACGTTTTTTTAGGAAGAAAAAATACATTTGAGGTTTACAAAGTTAATATTTTCAATTTTTTTTCCAAATAAAAACTAAATAAGTGCATCTAACCATAATAATAATAATAAACAAAAAAGAACAATAAATTTAGATACGAAAAAGAGTTGTTTATGAGTGTTATTTAGGAATAAAATTATATTTGGGTTTAGTTTATAAGTGTTTTTTAAGAATGAAATTATATTTGGGTTTAAAAATATTTGGGTTTAGTTTGTTGATGGGTTTTAAATATTAGGGGAAAAATTTAGGTAAGATAAATGTTTGGGTTTTGGGAGAAAATGGGTATAATAAATTGGGTCTGGGTATTGAGTTTGGGTAATATAATTTTAAAATTAAAAATAATATAGTTTTATTCGGTTTATTCGAATTTGAAAATTAAACTCGATTCAAACTCGAAATTCGAAAAAAAATTCAACTCGAATAACTCGATTCGAATAATTCGAAATTCGAAATTTTTTTCGAATTTTTCGATTTGAATCGAATTTTGCTCACTCCTAAATATGAGAACAAAAGATTCGATACCTACCCACAAATTCGGTACTTACCTTAGAGGTATTAATACCTAGTCAATACTAATGACTATTTTTATGCTAGGTATCAATAATACCGTTTTAGGTATTAGTACCTATGCTAGCAAATTATCATTAATGAGTGGATTTAATGCTTTTATCTGTTAGAAATTCATTCAAACAATTTCGAACAACTACAAATCAAAGAGAATGAATGAACCATAAAGTTTCTATCGTGATTCAAACTGATAATCTTAAAGCAATTCATGCTTTGTAGAGGGGTGACTCAATTAGTTCAAGATCAACTTTAGTTAGGCGAATTCAACAAAGGCTACAAAGTTTTGAGCATTACGTGATTAGACATGTTTTACGGGAAGTCAATCTAGTTGCAAATCGGATTGCTAAAATGGCATTTGTTGATTTGGAGGAAATCAATGTTTTGATAACTGCTCCTACAGATATACTAGAAGCTCTTGAAAGTGATAAAGTTAGTGGTGTTTTTGATTTTGTTAATGTACTTTAATTTTTAAGTTTTATTTTTATCACCAAAAAGAAAATAAAAGAAAGAGTGGACGGTAAAATTTCTTAACGTGTCATTTAACAGTTAACTTAACAATGTTAGTAATGTAAAGGTCTAATTGATATAATCTTGACAGTTTGGGATATAATTAGAATGATTTGAAGTTTAAGGACCAATTTAAAATGGGGTCATAGTTTGGGATGTTTGTTACAATTAACTCTCTAAATTACATAAATTTAAGTTCTATTAAAATTTTTGTTAAATTAATGTTTTATTATGCAAATAAAATTAGGTTTTCAAAAATTTGACGACCCATTGTGAAGTCTCTTTACACAGCCCCGCCGTCAAACAAGCCTCTCAGCAGCCCTTTCTTTCTCTTCTTCTCCTTTTCCCCTTCTTCAGTCCCGGAGGCCAGGCCAGTAATTCAAATAAGGTAACTTTAAACTTAACTTGAAGATTGATTTCTAATTGAGACATTAGATTGTGAGTTATCTGCTTCACTCTGCTAGATTTGATTCTCTGTTTCCGCTCCTACTGTTTGTTACTCTGTCTCATCTATATGCTCTCTGATTACTCTGCCTCATCAAATATAAGCTGTCGGTTCAACGATTGTGATAGCTAATTTGTAATTACATTCTCTTGCAGATCTTGAAGATGTATACGTCAAGGAAGAAGATCCACAAGGATAAGGATGTTGAACCAACTGAATTTGAGGAGTCGGTTGCCCAGGTTTGAAAACGCTCTTTTGTTTGTTTGTTTGTTTGTTTGTTGCACTTGGAAAGTTGATAGAAATTCTGGGTATGATATGATTTCATTATGCCTCTTTGTAACAGGCATTCTTCGATTTGGAGAATACCAACCAGGACCTGAAAAGTGACCTCAAAGATCTCTACATCAATTCAGCAGTGTAAGAAAATGATTCACTGGGATTCTTATAATGTCACATATGTATTTGTCCATTATATGATTGATATAAATCTGTTCACTTGCAGCCAAATTGATGTTCCGGGGAGCCGGAAAGCTGTTGTTATCCATGTTCCCTACAGATTAAGGAAAGCTTTTCGCAAGGTTCATGTTAAGCTTGTGCGGGATCTTGAAAAGAAGTTCAGTGGCAAGGTATGATAAGGACTAATAAGATATTCCTTTCTCCTTTCTACAATGAGGGATTGAAGTTTGTTCCAAGTTCAATAACAATTTAGCTCAATGGTTTTACTGTTTTACATAAATTTCAGTTTGTACTTGTGGTGGTGATTAATTGATTATCAAGTGGTTTGATTGATAAGTACATGCTCTTGTTGCTAAGCTTTAATGCAGTTTATCCATGTATGATAGGATGTGATTCTCATTGCCACTCGGAGGATACTGAGGCCTCCAAAGAAAGGTTCTGCTGTTCAGAGGCCGCGTAGCCGCACATTGACCGCTGTACATGAGGCAATGCTAGAAGATATCGTCTTACCTGCTGAGATTGTTGGAAAGCGCACTAGATATAGAATCGATGGATCAAAGATAATGAAGGTAGAACCTCCAATATCATACTATTTAGTAATACTAGAATTAGGTTTCTAAGTGCTGATGAAAAAGCAACGTGATTTCGAAACACTAAATATATATTAGGAGGATTGTTATGATTGTTGTCATCTTTCCTACTTCATACATCATTTGCTTTTTTAAAAGGACATTTTTCATACAATCTTTGCCTTTTTGGCAGGTCTTTTTGGACCCAAAGGAAAGGAACAACACTGAGTATAAGCTCGAGACGTTTTCTGCGGTTTACCGGAAGCTTGCTGGAAAGGATGTTGTGTTTGAGTTCCCAGTTACAGAGGCATAGATAAGTATTTTGTGTGTGTGTGTGTGTGTTTTAAGTGTTTTGACACCTTTCTGTCCTGGAAACTGCATTTTATGGAGGTATTTGAAATTTTGACATTTAGGAGTTGTTAAGGAAGCAGAGAAATGATGGATGGATTTGTTGTTTTGATTATGTGGTATTGCTTCTAATGGTGTAAGATTGAGTTTTAGAAAGGTTTTGTTAATTTGGTTCTCATGAGCTCTGTTATTGAAGCAAAGGGACAAGATACATGGAAATGGAATTAACTAGAAACTATGAATCCAAAACGATCAGGTTAGGTAAACAAGATTAGTCTGAGTTGAGCTCGAATACTATCAAGCTTGAGCTTGATACTCAGGTTGAGCTCAATCGAACATCTATTTTTAAGCTCAAGCTTCACTCAAGATATAATCGAGTTCAATGGAATTCAGTTCGTTTATTAATTTTTGTACTCAAGCTCTAACTCGAGCTTGAGCTTGATTCGATAATCAAGTTTAGGGTTAATAACATTTTAAGGGTAATAATTAAAAATTACCAAAAGTTAGATAAGGTTATGAGATGTTCAAATCGAGTATTATTAAGTTCAATTTTTTTTAGACAAACTTAAATAGCGACGCCTAAAATAATGGTTTTCTTTTTCAAAACCTAAAATAGACTTAATATCTTCAAATTGCATTTGTTCAATGTAAATTTGATCTCAAATCAATCTGATATGATCTAAATTATTATCTACTAATTAAAAGATTATTGTTAAATTAAATTAAATTATTTATATTTTTTAAATATCTTATTTAACCAAGGGTTTAGGATTTCATTCATCAACTGAGTTCTCATTCTTCTGATTAACACACCATACTTTTTGAAAATCAATAAAAATTAAAAACTCACTGAGATTTTAACCTAATACCATAGTATCTCGATTTTTAGCTTATCATTTTAACCAAGGTTTTATTTGATCCTTACATAAATATTTTAATAAATATATTCTTTACATATTTTTTTCACCCGCTGAAATGAAATTTTTTGAATAATATCATTTTATAACTTTTGAAATTAAATGATTAAAATATAAATTTATTAATAATTTAGTAATTTGAGTGCAATTTACCTTATAAGTTTTTACTCCAATGACGTCAAAAGAATAATTATTGTTAAGTATTAAATTTAAAAACCGTTTATTAAGATTTAGAAATGAAAGGAAGGCAATCAAACGGTATTTGATTCAAAAAAAAAAAGAAATGAAAGGAAAGGAAAGTGGGTCCGCTTCTCTCAGTTCTCACACGATAAAACGAAGATTATCTCGCGATAAATTAAGAAAAGAATATTGTCGAGAAAATGAACTAGCCGTTAGGATCTAAATTTCAAATCTATTGGCCACTCCCCCATCTCTCTCACTTCAATGGCTTTTCATTTTTTCCATTAGACAAAGTTCTCTAAAGTTTTCGCTTCTCCAAACCCTTACCTCTCTCTCTCTTTGCTTCTTGAACTTTTCTTTATCTGGTTGGAAGTCTCAAATAATCTTTTGACTAGATCCAGAAATTTGAGTAAGTATGTGAATGTGATCTTTTTTAGAAACAAATTTTCTGTTTAATCATTTTTTTTGGGTAAGATTTGAGTTGAATATGGAAAATAATTGAGGGAAGTGAACTTTCCTTTTATGAAATTAATTTGATATTCAGTAATGAATTAAGTTCAAATTATCAGAAAATGTTTCATTTTCAGATAATTGAAGGAAACTTTATGCTAGAAAATGTGTGATTCCGAGAGAGATTTTTTTTAAATTCAATTCGTTAGAGAAAATTCAAAATTTACCTTTGGGATTTAGTTGATTTTGTTTCTAGTATTTTAATATGAATAAAAGTTAGATTTGGCTTTTCCACCTCTTTAGTTTTCGTATTATTTCCTATTTTGTTTAATTTTTTTCAACTGATTTATATAAACTATAAAGGCTCGATAAATTCAGGAGTAATTTTTTTTCTTCAGCTTCTTTAACATCTAATCTTTGGAATTTGGATTAAATAGTAATTTAAATGTTTTTCTATAGGTTTATATTTAGATTTGTCCATAATTTCATAAATGTTCTTAAATTGTTGACCTTGTATACATAAAATATACATGTTCATAATATGTTCATAATATGTTCATAATATATAAAAAATATATATGTTCATAATATCCTAATTGTTTCTACTAATTCATTTCACAGTTAAAATTTCAGTCGATTTCCTTAGGCTCGGGAGGTGAGAGGGTTCTGACGGCATTACATTTTGTCTTTCTAAATTCCAAAGGCACGAAGTAATTAAGGGAAAAAAATGACAGTCAGAACTCCAGGAACCCCAGCCAGGAAGATAGGCAGGACACCAGTAACAACTCCTGGAGGCCCAAAATCAAAGGAAGATAAGATTGTAGTTACTGTAAGGTTGAGACCATTGAGTAAAAGGGAGCAACTGGCCAAAGATCAAGTAGCATGGGATTGCAAAGATGACTACACCATTGTTTCTAAGCATCCTTCTCAAGAACGCACAGCTCAGCCTCCTTCTTTCACATTTGGTAACTTACCTACGAACTTGTTTAGTTGGTTCATGTTTTGTGGTAACTTAGTGTTGAGATTTTTCCTTTTGTTTTCTCAGATAAAGTTTTTGGACCTTCATGCTTAAATGAAACCGTGTACGAAGGAGTGAAGACTGTTGCGTTGTCTGCTTTGGGAGGCATAAATGGTACTAAGTTGTGTTCTCTTTTCTACTATTTCATTGGGGAAGCCTGTCCATAAGTCCTTTATTCCCTTAGACACTTCAATTATGTAATTTCTGGCACAGCTACTATATTTGCATATGGCCAAACCAGCAGTGGGAAGACATACACGATGAGAGGAATAACTGAGAAGGCTGTTAATGACATATACCACCATATAATGAATGTGAGATGAGTTTCCCTCGATTGAACTAATTATTCTTGATACCTGTAATTTGCTTTACATTTATTTGAGTAGTTTGTTGCATTAACATAAAACATCGCATTGAGATGGTTGAGACCTGTGATTTTTCGCGGTTCATTTATTGTTTATTTGAAATTGTTGCAGACACCAGAGAGAGATTTTACCATTAAAATTTCAGGATTAGAAATTTACAATGAGAATGTTAGGGACCTGCTAAATTCAGAATCTGGCCGCAATCTCAAGCTTCTTGATGATCCAGAGGTAATGGCCTCTCTTTAGTTAGTGTCTTTCAAATGAATGAAGCACTTAATGCTTTCACCATCCTCTTTCTTTTGACTATAATTTTTAGTTTTAATCTCTTTCTGCAGAAAGGCACTGTGGTTGAGAAGTTGGTGGAAGAAACAGTTAGCAACGATCAGCATTTAAGACATTTAATTAGCATTTGTGAAGGTAACTAAAGAAAATCGCTTTAAGATAGCAAACGTTTCCCCTTCTCTTCTAAATGCTAGGCTAATTGTTTTACTGCCATTTTGTAGCTCAAAGGCAGGTTGGTGAAACTGCCTTAAATGATACTAGCTCCCGATCACACCAAATAATAAGGCTGGTATGAATGATGGTTTCTGTTGGTTCCTTAATGTATACTCAATACCCCAAGGAAACTAACTCATAAATTTGTTTGGATAAAACTGCAGACAATTCAAAGTACTCTGCGTGAAAATTCTGATTGTGTGAGATCATTTGTAGCAAGCCTGGTAAGAATGATCTTATCCCTTCCCAGACTTATCCATAAAATGAGTAAATATTAGCTTTACAGCCACACTTGTTTTAGTACCCAAAAAGGATATATACATTCTTGTTCCTGATGGCAAACTGTTTGAATCAACACTTGCAGAACTTTGTGGATCTAGCTGGTAGTGAAAGAGCTTCACAAACTCATGCTGATGGTGCAAGGCTGAAGGAAGGTTGTCATATTAACCTTAGTTTGATGACTTTGACAACTGTAATCAGAAAACTCAGGTCAGAATATATCTTAGCATATTTTTTTCATCTATCATTATATTTCTTGACTTGTGTCCCTTCATCTGTTCTAAAACTTTTTAAGTGTACTCTGCATGATGAATGTGAGAAGAATAATGCAATGAAAGAAAAGAAAGTTACATATTGTAAAATTTGATTGTCATCTACAACAACCTTTTAACCCTTCTTGCATCTGACTAACTTTTTGTTTTGCCAAAATCTAAGGAAACTACATTAATGTCTCTAAATGTTACTTGTTCTATACTTAACTGTAAAATCAATACTTCAGTAAAATTATCTGCAAATTGTCATCTTCTTAAGCTAATCTTATTGTCAAAATTTGTGCAGAACTACTCTTAAAGATACTCTTGACTCTAGGTGCCCATTAGAACTTTTTGCTAATGTCTAGTTTATTAATGTTAATAGAGAACTTCTCTAGATTGAAGGAACAATTTCGTTTTGCAGTCATGATTGATTTGTCCCTTGTGTCAATGAAAATTTTCTCTTTGCAGTGTTGGAAAAAGAAGTGGTCATATACCGTATAGAGACTCGAAGCTTACTCGTATTTTGCAGCATTCTCTTGGTGGAAATGCACGTACTGCCATCATTTGTACTTTGAGTCCAGCACTAAGTCATTTTGAACAATCTCGTAATACTCTCTTCTTTGCCACCCGGGCAAAGGAAGTGACAAATAATGCGCAAGTCAATATGGTACTTACTTTTTCCTTCTTGCTTAATGAGATTGACATGGATTTCCAAATGCATGAACTTTTAAGTGAATTGACATGAATAAATTTTTCTCTTTGCATGAAAGGTTGTTTCAGATAAACAGTTAGTCAAACATCTTCAGAAAGAAGTAGCCAGGCTAGAAGCAGAGCTTCGAACCCCTGATCTATCAAGGGAGAAAGACTTAAAAATACAACAGGTAATAAGCTATTCAAGTTGGTTTCATTTGGAATTTTTTTATATTGCAAATGAAACTGAAACCATATATAAGCACATTTTCTGTTTTTGCTTTATAGATGGAAATGGAAATTGAAGAACTTAAGCGCCAAAGAGATCTTGCACAATCTGAGGTGGATGAGTTACGCAGAAAACTTCAGGATGATCAACAGGTTCCCTTCTATATCTCCTTATTCTCTTTACTTTCTCTCTTCCTTTTAGAATATTTTTAACTAACTTTTTCTTGTTTGTTTAATATAACTATTCAGACTTCAAACCCAATTGAGTTACCACGTCCGCCAATTAAGAAGTGTTTGTCTTTTTCTGATGTGTTGTCTCCGAAACTAGACAGGAAGGAAATAGACCATAATGATAAAACAAGGAAAACATTGCTAAGGCAGTCTATGAGACAGTCATCAACTGCTCCTTTAACACTTATGCATGAAATTCGTAAACTTGAACACCTTCAAGAGCAGCTTGGAGAAGAAGCAAATCGAGCTTTGGAAGTACTCCAAAAAGAGGTGGCTTATCATAGACTAGGTAATCAAGATGCAGCTGAGACAATTGCCAAGCTGCAGGCAGAAATAAGGGAGATGTGTGCTGTCAGGTCTATTAAAAAAGAGGTTGATGTTGGAGTTGCTATAGCTCCTAACAGAAGTGTCAGTGCTAACCTCAAGGAAGAGATAACAAAACTTCATTCACAAGGTAGCACAATAGCTAACCTTGAGGAGCAATTAGAGAATGTTCAGAAGTCAATAGACAAATTGGTAATGTATCTTCCAAGCAGTAATGAAGAATCCAACGGTGAAGCAGCCTCCAAAACCAAGAATCAGTCTGTAAAGAACAATTTGCTTCCTTTAACTTCAAGTAATGTTGCAAACCGGCAAAATTTTATAAAATCTCTTTGCTCCTCTCTATCAACCTCTCAGCAAATTACGGAGCCTGATAATGAAGAAAACAGACCCCCAGAGGATGATGACATTGTCTCTAAGGAGACACTCCCAGAGTCTGAGAAAGGAACACCTGCAAGGAGTGAACAGGTTGGAGATGTCTCTTCAAAGGAAAGCACTCCATATAGACGTCAAAGTTCAGTTAACATGAAGAAAATGCGGAAGATGTTTCAGAATGCAGCTGAAGAGAATGTAAGAAGTATAAGAGCATATGTAACTGAGCTGAAAGAGCGTGTTGCTAAACTGCAATACCAGAAGCAACTACTTGTTTGTCAGGTAAAATAATGACCTTTCTGTATGATGGGCCTTGCATTCTTTGTTATTATTCATTTATAGGGAATTTATTTAGTTTTCCTTTTACTTGTTTTTTAGGTGCTTGAGCTGGAAGCTAATGAAGCGGCTGGATACAATTTAGAGGTTGATGAGAGTGCAATTGAACCAGAGAAACCCCAAGTTCCATGGCATATAACCTTCAAGGAACAAAGGCAACAGATCATTGAGTTATGGGACGTCTGCTGTGTCTCCATCATCCATAGGACACAATTTTATTTGTTATTCAGGGGAGATCCTGCCGACCAAATATACATAGAAGTGGAGCTTAGGCGCTTAAATTGGATGCAGCACCATTTTGCAGAACTTGGAAATGCAAGCCCAGCTCTAGTAGGAGATGAGCCCACAGTGTCCTTGTCATCAAGGTTCTCTCTCTCAACCACACATCTCTTGCTGCTTTCAGTTGATTGTGTTAGCTTATCCCTTCTTGGAATTTGTCTGTTTTCTTGCAGCATTAGAGCCCTGAAGCGTGAAAGGGAATTCCTCGCAAAGAGGTTGACGTCACGATTGAGCGTGGAGGAGAGAGATGCATTGTACATTAAATGGGATGTACCCCTGGTAGGAAAGCAAAGGAAGATGCAATTCATAAACAAGCTGTGGACTGACCCTCATGATGTCAAAAACATAGAGGAGAGTGCTCAGATAGTGGCAAAGCTTGTAGGGTTCAGTGAAGGTGGTAACATGTCAAGGGAGATGTTTGAGCTCAATTTTGCATTACCGGCTGATAAGAGCCCTTGGACTGTGGGGTGGAATCAAATTTCAAACCTTCTAAATTTATAACACAACTCATTGTTTGGATCTACTTTCTATACCTGTAAATAAATTTTTTGGAGGCCTTTCTCCAAATGTTCTACTTTCATTTATCACGGTGTGACGAATCAAGCACACTGTCATTGAGGATTGTTTGAGATTCTTTGTACACTTCGTGAAGCCAATAATAAAGGAATTAGATCTTCAAATCACGTGATATCTATTTACGTTTGATTTGAGATATAATTTAACAATTCAGATGTGATACCATTGATATAACGTTACATAGTTTGTAGTATACCAAACATTAATCTTTACAGCACAATAAATTACAGACGACATTTGATTGTGTCAAAGTAGTCAACTCTCAATATTGTACTTATGATCAATAGTTTTATCTTTTAACTTTTCTGCTTAGTGAGTTCACAAAGTGAGAATGTCTCAAAATACTTGAACAGATGAAATCATGATAAATTGAAGAGTTCGAATCCATTATCCTATCTCGACCTCATGATGAGGAATTCTAAGGTGGTTTCTTAGAGTGAGCACTCCAATTACACATTACTATAAATTTTCATATCTTGTGTAATTAATCAATTATACAAATTATTACAACTTTCATAAGGTTTTGGGTAATTGCACAAAACATCATCCAATTACGCAAATTTATAATGATAAATTTAACCTTTAATGTTTAATCATTTTGTCCCTTTAATCTTCAACCTTCAAATTTTAATCAAATTGTATTTTTGTTGGATGGAGAAACTAACTAACCTATTAAAATTTTAACATATATGACAACTTATGTGAAGTCCATATGTACTTCATTTAATTTTTGACATAATGATTTAAAAAATGGTTTTTAATTTTTTTAAAAAGTTAATTAATTGCTCAACGTCAACAAAGTTAACTTATGTCAATTTTTTCTTTCATTTTGAGGTGATTTAATAAATAATACAAATTCAAAAGCTAAAAAAACAAAAAAAAAAACTAAATTAAGAGTTAAAATGATTTTATTCGTAAAATTGAAAAGTCATATAAATCATTATGTTTTTTTTTTTATGTCACCTTACCCACCTGATCAAATAGGCCTCGGGTTTTAGACATTTTTGTTGAATAATGCAAGGCGTGCCTTGACAATATTCTAGTGGTTAGGTTGAGTCGAGGATAAACTATTCACCTAAATTGGGTAACGTTGTTTGAACTGGATTATACTAACCGGTTAGACTAAGAATTAGTTGGTAAACTGGTCTGATTAGAGGGGTTAGACCGGTTGTTTCGCGAACCAATACAAACAAGTTTTCTCTATTTCTTAATATTTATGAATTTTTTAATGAATTATTTAATCAAACCAAATGAATCTGGTTGAATTGAGAACTAGAAGCTTGACTGGTTCGATCACAGGTCCGATTCTTAAAACTGGGTAGTATGATTGAATCCAAGGCAGGCGGATATGGATGTTATGTGGGATTGATATGGCAAAGCTTCCAAAAGTTGAAGAGTTTGAGCAAAGCCAATAGCTCCTCCCTTACAATGGGGATTCTAAAATAGTTAAAAGTTCCGTATTATGTGGGCAATCTAACCACATGTAGATCACAACATAAAATCCTCCCCAAAACGAACAAGTTCCAACTTACAAGCATCTAAACTGCACACATTCGCTACTTTTACCTGGAGGATGGGTCTGCCTTCCCACTTTACAAACCAAATGTATATAACTTCTGCAAGTCAAAATGACATTGTTACTATACATACTTTGTGAGAAAGACGGCATAGGTTTGAACAACTAAGAGGGCATAGGTTTGACTTGCAAAAGTAGGTTTGAACAACCATATTAAGTAGGATTTTAGCTCAGTTCACACCGTTGTTATTGAACAACTAAGTGGGCGCGTAGGTTTGAATGCACTTAAGCACATTTTTTTCCTCCGATTTAAGGGTGGAGGTGTCATGGATAGAAGTAAGTATTTTATTAAAGAAAACATCATCTTCAGTAAACAACACTTGTGTATATTCAAAACAGCATCTTCATGAGATTAAACTGAAGTTTGAAGAAATCTTAGTTTGCTTATTGGTATTTTAACACTGGTTCCATTATTCAACAAAGATTGCATGTGTTTTTCAAACTATTAAGGTAAGTTTATTTTCAATACCATCTATTCTACAATATTTCCTTTAATTTTTGTTTCATCAAGTTTTTTCTTTATTGCTAAAACTTTTTACATAATGATGATCAATTTGCTTCAAACAAAGAATGTAATTGAATTAAAGATAAGCACATCCTACAACAAATTAGGAGGCAAACTAGGGGCCTACCATTCAATATTTTCCCAAAGAAGGAAACTGCCCTGGCCACTAGCATTTGTGAACTTGTAAACAGCTCCATGAACTAGTCACAAGAAATAAAACATAGTCAAATATCAAATTTATTACCATAGAAACCAGAAAAACCAAACACACACTGTCAGCTTCAAGAGTATGATACCTTCATACCCTTCGAGAACTGGGTCTTCAGACAAGAGAAGGGGAGTATCCAAATCAACAAATCTGCACACCATGTCTTCAAGTTAAAACTTGAAACAAATTACATTAAAATGCTAGTCACATTCATGGAAGCTGATATATAACATTGGTGAGCTATGGTTGTCATTTCTTTAACAAGGATGATGATACTCACTTGAAACATCCAAGGCCAGCAGCAAGATGACCAGCAAAGCCCATGGCCAACCTGGTTTCCACCATACCACCAATCATGAGATCCAGTCCCGACACCCTAGCCAAATCAATAATTTCAAGAGCACCAAGGACTCCAACTTTAGCAAGCTTAATGTTAACAACATCCGCAAGTTCTCCCTTCACTATTTTCTTAACATCAGCTAAACTCCGACAGCTCTCATCCGCTGCAACAGATACCCCATATTTGCTTTTTGCAAAATGAGTAACACGACCAAGGCCTTCCCAATCATCTCTATGAACTGGCTGTTCAAAAAGAACAGGAGTCACTCCCATTTCTGTAGCAAAAAGAAAAACAATAAAGCCATAGTTCATAATAGGTAATACACATTGAGCAGAAACTTAATACATTCTCTACCATGTAATTTTTCAAGAACTTCAATAGCCTCCTCAGGTTTATATCCCTCATTAGCATCCAAGATGAATGAACAATCAGGGTGAGCGGCACGAATTGCTTGTAAAACTTCAATGTCAGCTTTCAGGTTCTTTCCTACCTTAAGCTTCAAAGTTTTGAATCCTTGCTTGTGATACTTTGAAGCTAATGCAGCAGCTTCAGCTGGGGAAACAATAGGAATCTGCACATATCGAGAGCTGAAGCTGACAGATAGAAAACAACAATTATGGAAGAAACTGAAAAACAATGAAGGGAGAGAAACTGAACTGTTATATCAGTGATTATTGTATTTGAAGATCCACCAAATAATCTCCACAGAGGTAGACCACTGCTCTTAGCAAATGCATCAATCAATGCCATCTCAATTCCTGCCCTAACCTTCAGATGCAAGAACAATCAAATGAACACATAAAGAACAACCAAAAACATAGAGAGGGCTAAAAAAAACTTACTGAAGCAAACTGATGGCCAGGTAAAAGATCACCAATCTCCCCCAGCACTGCCTCAAGAGTCAAGAAAGAACAATTCTTGAGCATGTCACAGGCCTCCTTGGCTTTAGCCGTGGCAGTAGGTTGATCCTCTGCAGTAACAAAAGGCAGAATTGGAGCCTCACCCCAACCAACACATCCATTTTTCAACTCGATCCTGATTGCCACGTTCTCCACTTTATCAAGCCTAGAAGTGGCTATGGTGAAAGGAGCAATCAAAGGAACATTTAGGGGTTTGTTCTCAGCTTTCTGAACTTCCACCGTGAAAGTTTCCAACAATTCCTTGAACCCAAAATTTGAGGAAGAAGAAGTAACAGGGGCCTTCATTGAATTCTTGACATACAGATTGGAAAGGGGGAGCTGGAACTTGAGGGGTTCATGGGGTTTTGAGGAATATAAAGGGGATTTACTGAAAAAAGAAAGGGCGAAATGAGACAACATTTCCAGGGGTTTTGGACTTGGATTGGTTTGCGGACTTGAGCAGCCACTATAACCATTGCAGATGATTACTGTTCCAAAAGGGTTTGTTTGAAGTAGTTGAAATGAAATAAATGCTTATTTTAAATTGAACATGTCAGTTTCCACGAGTTTGGACTTGGATGGATACATGTGTTTGGACTGTTCTCGCCGGCCACCTCTTCTGTTTTCTTCTTCTAATTAATATATATATATTAGCTAAAATTATTATCTCCCCTGATTTTCAATAATTGATTTTATTAACGAAAAGCATCATTTTAATGATTTTTATTAATTTTGAATTTAAAAAAGTGTATTTTTATGATTAAAAATGAACCGAGTCTATTAGGGGATAGTCTTGTGTTTCTGGCCCATCATCCACCTGAAAATGTTCTCGTCAACCACCCCCATCCTTATCCCCACCCAACCCTCCTTCCCAACCACCATCTTTTGACGATTGTTTCCCCAATAATGATGCCAAAACCTGATTTTACTTCCATTTTGCTACCGAATCCCTAGTCCATGATTGCGTTATCAAATTATGGTGTATTAAACAATAGGCTAAATTAGATACGTGAAATTAATAACTTTAAGGAAAATGATTGAATGAAATAGTGACACCACGTCATTTGTGTCTCTTTTCCAATAGTTTTATGCCACATCAGTATTTTCATTTTTAATTTCAATATTTTTATCATGAAAAAAAATCAAATTACAATTAAAATCCTGAAATTTAAGATGAAATTATTGGTGCGTCATAAAACTATTGGAAAGGGATAATATATCTGTTTCATACAATCCTTTCTCTACTTTTAATGGTTAAAAACTCCCTCCAATGATTTTAAACATCCATAATTCAATGAGAATGTAAATATTATTCAAGGACACTCATACGAAGATAAGAAATAAATATACAAAGATCAATAGCTTATTTCCAATCAATTCTCATTTTCTCTTGTACACACTTATGGGTTTAGTTATTATTCATTCTTTCAAGTGTTGTATTGTTTTGCGAGATTACTAAATTGTTATATATCAACCTTTTAGAGGTGATAATCTTTTCTAACTATATTTCTCATTTTTTGTAAGAATTTACTTGAGGTGTTTGATTAGAAAACTTTAAGGGGAAAGACCGTGAGATTGTAAATGTTAAACCTTGTATATGAAATGTTCAAATTTAATGAATTTAATGAATCTTTAGTTGTGATAAGTTAAGATAGTAAAGGTAGACTATTTAAGGCTAAACCACTATAAATTCTTGAATCTTTATGGTTAGTCATCTTTACTTTAATTAAAAAAAATCAATTCACCCCTATTAGTGATTATTGATCTTAACATAATCACTATCAATATTCATGAGATGAACAGGTTGTTGTGGCTTCCACAAGGCATAGATGCGGTTGTACGGGGCATTAAGACCAATCCTTCGTCATAACAGCTTGACGACCGCCGTCCGCGCCGTACTCAACTCTTATAGCTTATTGACCCTTTCAGAAAACTTGATCGAAGGAACCCCATCAATCTCACTTGTCGTAAAATCCTCTTCAGCAAGTACGATATCATCTTTTTCAATAGCCATCCCATTCCCTTTCGACCCTTGACCATTTTCCATTAGCTGATCTCTGGAAGACCTAGACCCCCTAGTCGGGTTTGACTCCATAGTGTCCCCTGGATCATCAAGCGGATCGTCCTCCCGCAGCCATACCTTCTTCATGGCTTTGTTGGTTCCCGACGAAAAAGAGAAAGTACCGTTCGTACCTGTCATCCTTTCCACACTGATTTAAGAGGTTGTTAATTTGCTATTACCAAAAGTGGACAAACATCTCAGATCAAGATTTACATATATTTAGTAGGACTCAAAGTAAAGCAAATGAAAAAAGGAAAGGAAAAGAAAAGAAAAGTTAGTATTAATTAAAGAGAAGCTACTTATAACTTTATTGCTGTCACACGTTGATGTTTGACATAATAAGGGTGCAATTAAAGTTGACATTAAGTCCTCAGCAATGTTTAATGATTCACTACCTTTATAAGTGGCGGGCATGCGAAGCAATAAACTTCGCCAAAAGGAAACATCCCAAGCCATTCCTTCCTTCTGTATTGTGATTACTTTCTTCCCAAGCCTAGAACCCCCCCAAAAGCCCCCGGCCGTATATAAGTTTGGTTCAATTAATGCAAAATGGTGATTGGAACATTATTTTTGTCATCAACAACAAAAACTAAGTATATTAAACCATGCCGATGAACGAATCCTATGAGTCCGACGGTGACACCACCACACCACGGGTAAATTTCTTTGGACGTGAAAGGCCTATGCATGCTATTCTTGGAGGAGGAAAAGGTTCTCTCTCTCTCTATAGATTTTAGATTTGTGTTCGATATATAGATGCAGGTGTTGAAAATGAAGGGTCATTTCCAAAATGGCTCTTGATTTATGCTATGTGAATGTGAACCAAATATTGGATTTTACTGAACATTTCAGCTGCGGATGTGTTACTGTGGAGGAACCAAAAATTATCAGCCACATTATTATTTGGAGTAACAGCGATATGGTATCTTTTCGAGGTGGTTGAATACAATTTCGTCACCCTCTTCTGTCACATCTGCATCATCACAATGCTTATAGTCTTCATCCGGAACATCACTGCTGAATATTTTGGGTGGTATGGTGTATATATATATATATATATAGTTTCCAAGTAAAACCTCCTTGTTTTTTGAATCATACCATTCATCTCTCTAGGAATCCTCCAAAGATCCCTGAGTTGATATCCAATGAAGATGCCTTCAGAGAAGTAGTTTCCACCTTCCATAGGAGGTTGAATGAATTATTGCGAAAGTTCCTTCACATTGCTGGTGGAAATGACCCACCATACTTCTTTTTGGTATCATCTTGACAACTAAAAGTTGATTTACTTATCAAATTATCCTCTTATTAATTTATATATCTCTACAGGTGCTTACTTCTCTGTACATAATATCAGTGATAGGATCAATTTTCAACTTCTTGGATCTCCTCTTCGTTGGTAAGATTTAGTTATCATCTCATGTGCCTTACTAACATACCATAAATCAAATAGTAATTTGTTTTGCTCTTTGAATTGGATCAAGGCTTTGTCTGCATGGAGACGTTGCCGTATCTGTATACTAGGTATGAGAAGGAAGTTGAGTATCATGCCGGCCAAATGACCAGAAAGGCCAGCAAAATGTACAAAAGGTTTGATTCTAGAGTTCTTAACAAGATACCTAGAGGACCGGTTAAAGAGAAGAAGCGCACGTAATATTAAGTTTATATCATCAATATATTGGAATTTTATGCAGATGAAGATTTCCATATAAATGTTTAAAAATTACACTACAAAATCCATGTATATTTAATGTTCAAGCCATACAACATCTGTAATGTTTGCTGTGTGATATAATCAAACAAGATTTTAATGAGGTTGATGAGTATTCACATAGAAGTGTTCATGGATCAAGTTAGGACTAAACATGATATTAATATATTTTATTTTTGTCCAAGTCCGGTCCGACCTTAAATCTGGGCCTAAGATTTTATCCAAACCCACACATTTTTGCAAAAGATTAATTCAAACTCATTTTAGGTTCGCCCATATTATTTTTAATTTTTTAAAATCTTTAAATTGTTTTATTTTAATATTTAATAATTTTATATATTCTTTTATTTATTAAATTTTTTTATATAGTTCAAGCCTGAGCTCGACTCATATTTTAAACGCGCCTAATTTTTTTGCCCAAGTCCATTTTTGGATCCTAATATTTTTGCCCAAACGACCAAAACCTCCCGAATTTCAAACGAACCTTCGAACCTAAGTGAATAGCCTGACTCATAAACAAATTTATACTCACACTAATACTTCATCACTATTTTTCGAGCGTCTATATGTACAAGGTGTGTGTGCATTATCAAAAAATTAAGAAAGTATGAACAGATACTACCATGTAATCACACCAGTATATTAAAAAAAAAATTCACAATACATAATTTTTATCTAATTGAAATCTATAGTCCTACTTGACACGTGTTGCTCCCTTTCTTTTTTTTCTTTTTGCATTTTATACAATATTGATCAAATATCACTTTTGGTCCCTCTATTTTACATACGTTCATTCTTTCTCTTCTCTTTGCTTTTATTATTTTTTTCCATTTTATTTTTAACTCTTTTATTTTGTAAAAGCAAATAATTATTACAAATATCATTAACTGAAAGAAAAATAATATGTTTATAAAAATAATTAAAATTAAAAAATTAAAAATATCAACAAAACATTAATTAAAAAAAGCTTGAAACAATATGAAATAAAAAAATACATTAATATGCTTATAAAAGTAATAGAACCTCAGACTCAAGAATGTAATTGCAATTATTTAACCATCTAACGAAAGAAGCTAATATGTTAAAAATATTAATTAAAAAAATTGAAGCAACATAAAATAAAAAAATACAAATGTGAGTAGGAGAAGAATTAAACTCAGGATTCAAGGATAAAAGCACCATCATTTAACCATCTGACCAAAATTGAAAATGCATCCAATTAAAAGTGTTTTGCTGCCATATCTATTGAAAACGTGTCCAACTCTTTCTCTCTCTAAATTTGATTTAATTCGATAAATTTCACAAAAACTAACTTAATCCAATAATTACGGTTAAAAATCAATATTTTTGAATAATTCATCCATTTAATGCCTAAGAGATTTGGAATGATAAATATAGTGCTGAAATACATTCTAGTATTCAACTGCCCTTTCGGAGGGAGTATTTTTTTTTTTAATTTCAAGATGTGACCTTAATAAATTTAATAAAAAATATAATAATATTAATAATTAAATTTAAATTTTAAAAATTAAAAATTAAAAAATTAAATTTTTAAAAATATAAAATATAACAACTTAATATCAAATTTGTGAAGAGGGTAGAGATTTATGATAGTTTTTATATGAAACATATTAAAAAACGTAGTAAAAAAAATTTTCAAATAATATAAATTATTTTATAAAACAATCATATTTTAATTATTATCCAATTAAATTGATATTCAATTAATTCGTAACACCAAATTAATTAAAAGTTAATGCACAAGGGTTAAATATATTGTCAAGCCAAAAGCCAAAATTTTTTGTGACGCTTTGTGGTAATCAAGTAGCCACCAAGCTGGTTGCTCTTCCTCCTCACGGCCATTGCCATGCACGAAGCATTTTGAATACAGTAATCCACAACCCCATCGCCGTTAGCGCCACCTCTCTTTGCCACCAACCTCCTCATTAACCGCCAGATTATTGATTTCTTCCTCTGTCCCAACACCAAAAGCGACACTTGATGTTCTTTGGCTGCCTCCACTATTATTGCACCTTTCTCGTTTCCTTCAGCCTTGGCCACCTCAACTTGCACCTGCAATTAATCAGTCATTTCAAACCATCACCATATATTAAAACCATATCATATACTTTAAAAATATTAAACTTAGCTGTCCCCATAAATAATAAAAACAAATGAAATTGCAGCAAAAATATCAAGGAATTGATTGTAGTAAGAGTTAGATTACAATTTGTTTCTTCTATTTAAAAAATAGATAAAATAATCTTTATACGTTAAATTAAAGAGTAAATTGATCCTTCTGTTAAAAATATCATACACGTAGCACGTCACGTGTTACTGTCTGATTATTTTATCATTCATGCTCGCTTTTAACTTTACAGATAGATGACTTTTAATAAAAACGATTAATTTTTTCTTTGATCTAATATATAGAGACTAATTTACAAAGTGATAAAAAGTTGCAGTTCTTACTGCTGGCTTTTTCATTTGACACATTTTTTTCATTGAGTGAAGCAGTTCATCAACTCTTGGGTTTCGCTTCCTTTTAGACGACTCTGCAAATCAAAACTTCAATTTCAAGCACCTAATATAAATAATATATATATATATATATATATGAATGAATGAATGAATGACCTCTTTTTCTGGGTTTGGAGACATGCAGAAGAACAATGGTGTCCTCGGCTTGAATAGTGTGAGATAATGCCCAGTCAAGAGCTCCCTTAGCTTCCAGGGTCGACTCAACCACCACCATGACTTTATTGCCACTGCCATCGCCACCGTCGTAATCAGTTCCGGAAGCCTCGATGTTTATCATAAAGTTGGTAGCCTCTGATTTATTACCTAAAAACTCGACTTCCTGATCGTTTTCGATAAAATTAGATGCTGATTTTCGCCTGCGAGACGGTGAGTTGACACGAACTCGAGCCACTGACCGGCCAAGACTCATTGTTGGTGATCTTGAATGTGATCGACCCATTCTTCTCCTTTCTTTGAATTAAATTTTGGTTGCAAAACTGATCTGTGTAATAATAAATATATATACATATATAATAATATGCAGTATGAGTAGGGTGGGGGCATTTTCCTGGGACGTGCAAGACATGAAGAAGGAAGATAATATGCGAATTTTTTTGGATTTATATAATTGTCGAGGAGATAATAAGACCTTTAATTAAGGGTAAATGCCAACTATTAATTTAATTAATTTCACACGTTTGCAAGACATTTTGTCTAAAATGAGCTGTTTTTTTTTTTTTTTTAAATTACAAACTAAGTTCAACTTTAAAAGCTTAACCAAGAAATAAAGGATTGGGTTGTCGGGCACTAATCACAGTATAATATCTTGCATCATCATAGACGGGTGAAAGAAAAAATGAAATCCCGTTGTATAGTCATAACATCAGTTGCTATGTTCGACATTTGTAGTACATGTCAGATATTTACTTACCGGTCTCTCGCCATCCATTTTCAAACTTATCAAATGAGCTTTTTAATGCATTACTAACGTTATAAATTGAGGAAAAGGTTATGTTATATTAACAAAGTTTCATTTGATAAAGGTGATCATTAAGGGTGGTGGTTCAGTTCAGCTTTTGGTTAAAAATTGAATTGAACTGCATGCTTTTGATTCATTCATACATTTATAAAGTAAATTAAATAATTAAATTGATATATAATTATTAATAAACTTTTTTAAAAATTCATTTTAACTTAAGCTATTAAGTAGATAAATCATTCAAAATTGTTAAAAAAAAAAAACCTAATACATAAATCCGTATACCTAATGCTTTTTTTGTGCTAATTTTTTAATTAGTTATAATTAAATATTACAATATGTCATATAATTGATTACAATAAAGAAGATGTACAATTTCAGTTTATTCTGGAAATTCCACTTTGTGTCAATGATGCTCCAATCAGTAGGCCTTGGCACAAGTTGTCAAACTCTGTTCCTTTCGAACGGTTAAAGCTCCTGCTACAGGGGTGGATACAGGGGGCTGGCAGGAGCCCCGGCTCCCTTAAAATGGGAATTTTTTTATTTTAGTTCTTTAAATTTTTAAAATTTTTAAATTAAAAAAAGTAAAATTGCACTTTGACCCTTTTAAAAATGATAAAAATTTGATTTAATCTTTTAAAAATTATAGAAATATAAAGAATTTAATTTCGCCTCCTGAAAAATTTTTCTGGGTTTCACCCCTGTACATAGCTTGAATCAATCTGCATCCTCCAAGTCATCTTCAACATGTTTAGGTTCAATCTGAGATGTATAGAAGCTAAGTCGCATTAGTTTTGCGTTGGTCTTCCTCTGGTTTGAATCCCATCATTGATATCTCCAATGACGTCATCAACAGAATGATTCATTTTGACCTTGGAAGGGGGTTAAGGTAGCTCAACATCATCATTTTGATCATCAATTAAATCAACAACTTCTGTTTCGTGTGTTTCAGCAACAGGCTTATTAGGAGGAACATTCTCAATGCCATGTGTAGTGGCCACTTCAACAGGCCTTGCTATTACTCGAATATCCCAAAAAGATCCCTTCATCAGTCTTTGAATCAAACTTCCTCTGATTTTCACGATCCTTCAAGATGTAGCAGGTACTTCCAAACACATGGAAATACTTGACATTTGGCTTTCTCCCTTTCCACATCTCGTAAGGTGTCATATGAGCCTTTGGTCGGATAAGAACCTTGTTACTCACATAGGTTGCAATGTTCATAGCCTTAGCCCCAAACCTATGAGCAACTCCATTGTCGTTGAACATCACTCATGTCATCTCCTGTATGGTGCGGTTCTTGCTTTCTGCAAATCCATTTTGTTGCGGTGTCTTGGAAGTGGAAATTTCATGTTTGATCCCGTCCTCATCATAGAAATTGGAAAAATCTTAATTCTCAAACTCACGTCCATTGTCACTTCTAATTCTTCTAATCATCCTAATGGTTTGTCCTATATCATTCATAAACTGTTGATGAATCTGCCTGTGTTGCTTCCCTTTCAAGCATCTACTACAAATTTTAAGAATAACACCACTCAATTTTGGAATTTTCTCTCGTAGCATCATATCGAACTAATCTTTGAAGACCTTTGTAATGAATGTGACCAAACTTCTCATGCCACAAACCTAAATAAGAAATACAAATTTCATGTTTCGAGACTTACTAACATACCATACCAATTACACTCAAATCCCTTAATAATAGTAGCTGAAATAGCAAAATTCAATATAATAATAAAGACTAAGAAAAATTGGATTGTTGGAGATATTTCTTCAAAACTTGTCTCAATCCAATCTTTATACATCTCCAATTCAACATTGTTTTCAGCCCAAAGATTTTATTTCAAAAATTGTCAACTCCAAAACAAAAAATAGAGTCTATCACAATGCTAATCATAATGACCACTACGACAGACACTTCGCCAACCACTATAAAAACTTGCCTCAATAAAACAAAAATAATTATGTAATTTTCATGTAATATGCCATATATCAGTCATATATTGATTACATTCGTAATCTCGTTAGTGCATTGGAGTAACTAATATTACATTTGTCAAATCAAGGTGTTACATTGAAAAAAGAAAACTTAAATACTGAATTAAAAAATTTGTTTATATATCTATATACATGAACGTCTCATATCTAGTGAATTGTGACAATAATATTGTTTAATGAAATATGTATGTCCAGAAGGCAAAATGATTGGCAAGTGACAGGCTTGCATGTCTTTCTTTTTTAATTAGAAGAGATAGGACTATAATATAAATATGAATAAATATAATGGTAACATTGTCCCATTAATTAAAGCAGTACAACATCTGCTTTTGTCCAATTAGAGGCACTTCACACTTGTATTTGGGGACACAAAATCCATTAATAATTAAGAGTTTATTTACTAATATCAACTGTACAAATTAAAATAATATTTTAAAAGTATTTTTGGCACTCATTGTAGTAATATATCCTTCAAATTTTTTAAAGAATCAATATTTTTAAGGTATAAATAAACCCAACTAAATTAATTCACTGACATCTTTTCGGAATCAACGCCAAAAAAGAAGAATTAATCCCTTTGTCCACCTTTCATGTCTTAAAGAAATTTGCCAAACTCCGTCACCTTTTAAAACCATCAGGGCCAACTCCAAGGGCTTCTGCATCATCTCCTTAATGATCTCCTCTACATCCATTTATTAAACTCCAGACATGAACCAATCTCTTTTATTCTGGATTCACAATTAAATTTGTATTACAATAATAGTCAATTACTTTTTCCTTTACTTCCCTTGGCTAAATGGGTGAATTGTTTTTAGCCCCTCCCCTAAATTAAAAGATTCAATTTAGGCCTTTTTAACTTTTGGTTTAATCAATATATATATATATATATATATATATTTAACCCTTTTGAAAAATTAATAATTTAATTTAAGCTTTTTTTAACACAAGACTTTGAACTTTGACCCCCCAAACTTTATAATTTTATCTAGACCTCCCTAAACAATTTTTTTTTCGCTGGTTCAAATCACTATATGTTACCAAAATGTAAACCCACAATGCTATTCTTCTTTCCTCTAATTTTGGCAGCCTTGCGAAAATGTTTTGTGTTCCCTTAAGCCACACCATCCTTGATTTTTTAGGCAAGAAAAAGGGTTCAAGTTCTTTTAAAGTTTCCCATAATTCACATACAACTTTCTTCCCATCCTCCAATTCGATCACATTCTATTCTCCAATAAATGGAAAAGCTCCACCCTTCTCTCCATCATATCCACCTTTTTTATTTAAATCCCCAATAAATGGAAAAGCTCCACCCTTCTCTGCATCTGCTCTATACATCTCTCCTTTGATAACCAACATTCAGAAAACTTAAAACGGGCGAGGCCCCCAGTCTATCACTATCTTGGAGAACAACAATGGAATGTGGTCCCAAAATCCCTACAAACAAAGCCCAACCAACTCTTCTTATTGTCTCTCCCATACCACTTGAATTTTTTCCCTTCCAAAATAAAATAAAAATATTCACCCTCATTTAAAAAACTTTTTATTAATACAGATTTAAGCATACTAAAACGCATTTATCCTCGAGTTGAGAAAGAGTTATAAATACTTTTTAATCCCACAACATCAATTGACATTCCATTGCATTGGAATGCAAATACCACATAAACATTAAATTACTCTCTAAATTGGAAACGTAATTTCAAAAGGATAGCATTTAACAAAGATAAAAATACATGTTTCCTGCTGCTGAACTGATAATATGATTTCGTAGTTAACTTCAGATTTTACATTATATTATGAACCTTTCTTACTAATTACATCACTGAGATTACACATAGATGCAGGTCGCACGTCAGTTTGTGGCATGCATATATAAACACATGTATACATATTTTATACGTAAATGTTTTAAATTGCATACTAATTAAAGAAGAGACTTTTACTCGTTTTAATTACTCAATACGAGGAATCATCCACGGTGGCAATAGCACATTGGAGTTGCGATGTTGTGCAGGACTAGGATTACCCTCTTCTCTTCCATTGCTCCTTGCTTCATATGTGTCACTGGACCATGTTTTAAAATGATTATCCCTTTTCTAAATATCTACATTTAGAGATTTAGTGTGAAGATAAAATTATTCGAAAATCCTCTAAATACATTAAAAGATTAAAAATAAAACCCATGTTTGGATCTAACACTCACACCCGAATCCAAACACCATCAACTTTCCATTTGAACAAAGAGAGAGAAAAGAGAAACCTGATGTTCAAGGACTGCAGTGGCTGTGGAAGCATTGAGGATGAATCTTGGCAATTGTTTTGTTGTGGCTGATGGACCATTTCCTTCTCCTTCTCCTTTACCTATTTTTGGCTCAAACAACATTTTTTGGTACTCATTACACAATAAAGATGATGTACAATTTCAGAAACAGATTCATTGGATTAAAATTTGTTGATATTGAATTTAACTGTTTTACCTTCTTTGCAAGGATATTGTTCTGCTCTTGTAATGCTTTATCCTGCATATGGAAGATGTCAAGCAATCTCTACCATGACTCTAGCTCCATATTAAACATTTTAAACTATTCTTTTTCACATTAAATTGGGTACTTTCTTAAATTGACAAAACCTTAAGCACTTTAAGGTAAACACCAATATGGTATAACGCTACTAAAACTGCAAACAAGACAGTATAAAACTTCTAAAACGCAAACCCAAAAATTAACTCAATCGACTCATGCAACCTAAAAGTAAAAAACATTTTTCTTAATATTACTTTGGGTACTTTCTTAACTCACAAACCTTGCACTTGGAAGTATAATATTTCTAAACCGGTAAATATATATTTCAGTATCTGAATTTAGCTTCAAGGTTCAAATTGGTACCTAAGTTTTTTTTATCCAAATTAAATACTTGAACTTAGTTTTAACGTTCAATTTTGTATCTAAAGTTTAATTAGGTCCAATTAAGTACCTAAACTTGGCTTCTTGGTTCAAATTAGTACCTGAACTTGACTTCAGTAAATGACTTATTTGAACCAATTTAAACTATGAAGCCAAGTTCAGTACTAAATTGAACCAAAAAGCCAGGTTCATATACCAAAAAAGGTTTAGGTACCAAATTGAACCTTGAGGCCAAGTTTAGATACTTAATTGAAGAAAAAAAAAAAACCTTAGCCACCGATTTGAACCTTGAAACCAAGTTCATGGAACAAAATGTATATTTAACCCTTTCTAAAACTGTAAACACAAAATTCAATTGATTCAAATAATCAAAAATCATCTAGTAGGCAGAGGTAACATTTTCCCTTATCCCTAGACTGCATGACCTTTGTGCTGAAAAGTACTACTAAAGCTGCTTTTGATGGGTGTAGGAAGTTATGCAATAAAGCACACCATGGTTAATCTTGCAACTTTATCTCTTTACATAATTAAGACTATTTGAAACTTTCTACTTATGGCAGAGGTAAGATAATTTCATGAGATGCAAAGGCTTACCTTTTTCTGAAGCTCGGAAATGGATTCGAACATGAGCTGATTCTGCAAGTGAAACATTTTCAAGGCCAAATTATTTTCTAAGCTAAGTTACAGAACCATAATAAATTTTTATATTCTTTAAGTGATAGTTACCTTTCTTGACCGTATGTGTTTAAGGGCGGAATCAAGTTGTTGCTCCAAGTTCTGAAGCTCTCTAAGACTCAAATTCTCAAGATCTTCTCCCATGTAATGCCTGCAAAGATATGTATATTGACAAAGAAAATCAAGAAATTTGATTTCTGTCTTTTAATGTTGAAAACAATCAATTCGATACCTTTGGTTTCTTTGTAAAACCTCCATCCTGGCTTTAAGTTTTGCATGTTCCAAAGTCCAACTTCCCTGTAAAAATATATTGGAATTATCTAAAAATATATGACAAAAGGCTAATAGCACCATAAAAACAAGCTTCATTCAATGCTATGTTAGTGGAGATTCAAGTGTGAATGTTGGATGCACGAGTATGATCATTGTTCAACTTTTAAACGTTTGTCCATGAATTAAGGGTTTATGGAGGTATACTTACTGGAACATGCATTAACTCAGATTAGAAGCAGTGAATGTCATTCAACAATACATAATAGACAGTGGCATTTCTAAGGATGAATGTCGAAAACTATACAGAAACTGGAAATTTGGGAAAGGAAGTGGGTTTGGGGTTTACAGTTCGTTCATTTTCATTTGCAGCAAGTTGCCTCTCTGCATAAGAATATCTTTCATACCGTTCGAGGATCCTCTCCATGCTGCACAACAAATAAAACATAATTTATGGAATCCTCAAGCATAAATTAATCAAAATACAATTTATTCTTTCTCAATTACAGCTAAACTTCTTAGCCTGTATACTTGTTCCATACAAAATGGGTTCCGGTGTGAATACAGAGTACATATATACATATATTATCCCTGTATGTTTACTTGTCTTTTGAGGTTTTTAATGCAATTTGCAACTAAGCAAAACAATCAGACCATTGTAAACATAAGAACTTTCAGGATTGTAAGTTTTTTACTTTTTTGAAGATTGCCAAAAAAAAGTTGATATGGTTGAAATGTGATATTTATACTTGTATAATTTATTGGATTGAATTGGTGTCGAGTTTAGAAAATTACTTTAAAATTTTTTTTATCGAAAATATTTTTTTGTTGATTGATTTAGCTATGGCATTTATATGAATATATTTTATCAAAAGTATCCGTTTTGTACTTTTATTATATTATACTAGCAATTTCTCCTCACTAATGCGGGGTTTTTTAATATATTTTTATAATTTATTCATTTAGTTAAAGTTTCTAAAATTAAATTTTATTAAGTAATAACTTTTTATTATTTATGCAATTAAATTATAATGTTTAAGATTATGTACAGATTTTAAATTGATTCATAAGAATCATTTGAAAATTAAAAAAAAAAAACCACTTTTTTCACGATTAATTACCATATCTTTTATATACCTAGTTTAAAAATAAACAAAATAAAATTTTGCAACTCATTTTGTGAATAGATGTGCAAGTCTAATTATTTAAATTTAAAATAAAAATAATAAATAATTATTCTTTAGATTAAATCAGTAAATAAATTATTTAAATATTATTATTTGATATATTGATGGTAGAATTTTTTAATTTCACAAGTGGAGTTAAAAAAGCATCATATATCTCATTGTTAAGCCTTCAAAAACAGTTTTCGAAATATTATCAATCAGGCTGGATCCCAAATAACTGAAGGTAGGGGTAAGTATTTGATTGAGTTGAGTCGAATCATGTTAAAAAATTTCGAGTTAGTCGAGTTGACGAATCTTATTTTAGCAACCGAATTCAATTTGAATTTTTTTTAATCGAATCGAGTCAAAAAAATTCGAGTCAAACCAAGTCGAGTTAACGAATCCTATTATTTATACCCAATGTTGTGTTTACATGGACTGGTTGTTTAACTAGTAAACGAAGTACAATATTATTTAACTACATAAACAATATAATGATTTTGCTTTTTAACTTAACGAGTAAACATTTATTAAACAATATAATGATTTTACTTTTTAACTTAACGAGTAAACATTTATTAAAACGACGTAGTTTTGACTTTTAACTTAATGGTTTTGACTTTTAACTTTAGAAAAGATAAACATTTATCAAAACGACGTAGTTTTACCTCTTCTTATTCAGATTTTCGGATAACTCGAATTGTATAATTCATATTCGAGTTAAACCAAAAAACTTAATTTTTTATTCGAGTTGATCCGAATAACTTGATTAACTCAAATAACTTGAACTATTTAATTCAAAATTTGAACTGTTTTTCGAGTTTTTCGAATCGAATCGGATTTTGCTCACCCCTAACTGAAGATATTGTCCCCTGAGAGAGGCTGTCTCCCGTTATTTGCCAAGAGTCAATGTATCATGAGCAACTACTCTGACGATCTGGTTCATTAATCCAAGAGCGCATCGACTGTATGTGAATATACAGGTCACTTGTTGGGAATATGGTACCACTTAGGCTAGAGAGATGCTCACATCACCATGGTGGGTAGTCGTATATCCACATATGGTTGAGGCACTCTTAGCTATGTGAACTAAGCCCTCAAGGCAACCGCTCGCAACACACTGTCTCTTGACAAAGCATTGCCAACAAAACTCCCTTGTAAGACAATACATTCAGTTGTTGGAAGTCCAATCAACTACTCGACAGATAATATTTCAAAGGTCTCTCCCAAAAGATCGACTCCCCTCAACACTCATATATTTAATTTTTAACATTTTAAAAATGACAAATGTTGATTTCTTAATTTTACTTATGAAAATATCAAATAATTATGGTTTAAATAACCTTGAAACATGAAAAAAGATAAATTAATTTGAATTAAACACATTTTTCCATAAAATTTTTATGCATTCCCTTATTTTTTTTTCCTACTAGAGTATTTTACCAGAACCGAATCCATACTCGATTCCTAAGATTGGTCATGCATATATTTCATAAATAGATGTGCCCTTATGAAACTACAATCAAGTTAGTCATAGTTAAACGTTTCCCCAAATTAAATTAAAAGAAATTTTTATTTAAATTTAAATATATATATATTAAAATAAAATATTTTTAATATTTTATTATTTAAATAAAATGACTTGATAAGACATGACAAGTTCAAGTATGGGCATGAAACTTTCTACGAACTATATTACGGCTCATTTTGAATTGGCCTATAGTACATGATGATCAGTATCATATCCATATCACTTGATATGTAATTTTTTAATTTTAAGCTTATACTAAATAATGTCAGTTTTATTATTTAAATATGGTCACTTAATTATGGATTTTTTTTTTGTCACCTAATTATAAAAAATTATAAAATGATCATCCAACTATTCAATTATCTTTTTAGGTTATCAGCTGGTTAACATAAAAATAGAAACACCCCAAAATCTAAGTTAAATATTTGAATGATCATTTTGTACCTTTTCACAGTTGAATGACTAAAAAAAGAAAAAAAAAATCCACAATTGGGTGAACACTAATCTAATTTACCCTAGATTCAAATAGAATAAAAAGTAGTAGCACCATAAAAATCAATAATCGTCCATTTGAACAGGAACATAGCATATTCAAACACAAGTACACCTACTTCAGTTATGTAATGAAATGGTGGGGAGATAACACGACAACATATCTTCTTAGACTTTGCATTTTAATGATGTATCACCATTGTCCATCACTTAATTTGTAATAGAAGGAAGGCAATCCTAGTTGACATATATATACTCTATTAGTTCCCTATCTTCCATTTTCCTTCGTACTTCCACTCATATATTTCTACCCTCAACTTTGAATCCATGTAATCATATTATGGAGTTCCAATCTATGCATGTACTCACCCTGTCCAATACCAATAACTTAAACTACAGAAATCTTTTTAATGGAAATAGTTTTCGTTTTAAGTTTTGTTTTATCTACTTCCACCCAACTCTTTTATGCTTTTATCCATTTATATCAGTGTAAAGTGAAATAATTGTATATAATAAAAATTTTACTTGAACAATAAGCACAATTATATTATTAAATTTAATTTTTAAATTATTAAAACTTTGATCTTAAAACAATTATAGAAATATATATGAAAAACTACTTTAATTTCACACTAACTTAAGTAAATTCCTTCTCATTCAAAAATATAATTCTAATATGTCTAATTCTTTAGAATAGATAATATATATATATAAAGGACAATCTAATACATATGTATTAAAAAGATCGTGGAATCATTTATTAATATTTTAATAATTCGACCATCATATTTAATTTACGTATATCAAGTTTTGATTAATTTAAAATATTTAATTATTTATTTTATAAAAAAAATTTAATCATTAAATATACATCAATAAAGATAATATTATAAATTATTTAACAGAATAAATTATATTAAGATCATTTAAAATAATTAATTTTTAAATTATAATTTTTAGGCACCAATAAAATAGTGTCACATCATTAAATTTTAAAAATAACAAAGTATTATCATACACTCATCTATATCTAATATTTTCTCCAACTTAATTTAATTTTAATTAAATTATTTAAAATGATTAATTTTTAAATTATAAACAAATGTGTTTTCTTTTTTTTACCTTGAAATTAAAATTCAGAACCTTAAATCCCAAACCTCAAAGTTCAAGGTTTATGTTCGGAATTTAAGGTTTAGGGTTCGGGTTCGAGTTTTTGATTCAGGGTTCAAGGTTTAGGTTCAAGGTTTATAGTTTTGAGGATTAGTGTTCAAGTTTAAGGTTCAAGGGTTAGGGGTCATGGGGTACGAGTTTAGGGTTTAGTGTTCAAGATTCAAAGATTCGGGGTTTTAGATTTAGGATTTAGGATTTTATATTTTGGGTTTATGGTTCTGGATTCTAGGTTCATGGATTTGAGTTTTGGGTAAAAAAATTATAAAAATCATATGTTAATGACATGAGAAAATTTTTAAGATGTAATTAAATAATTGGAAAGGGGTCATGGATAATGTGATGGGATTTGTCCATAAAATAGTTTCTTCATGTATGAGTGTATAATAATAATTTTATATATTTAAAATTTGAAAATATGACATAATTTTATTGGTGCCTAAAAATCTTAATTTTTAATATCATACTTATGTAAATTATTCCCATTATTTAATTGCTCTAAAAATTTATATGCATGTAAAGCGTAATTACATTAATAAATTCAACCGCAATCATAGAAAAGGTTACTAGTACAAAAAGATTAGTTTCTCATATATAATAAAACAATAATTTTAAAATTGGAGGGGACAGAACCAAGAAACCTTTAAAAAATTCAACACTTTCTAATCCACTATTAAGCTACACTTTTCAAAAGGAAAAAGGAAAATTTTGAATCAATTTTCAGTATGAACCATTGAGATAAACTGGCAACTCCTATAGTAATCCCCTCCCAACCATAAGAATATGCTATTATTGGAATAAATCAGATGCATATCAATCATTTTCATAGCTAAAAAGATGTTTTAGATTGGATAAAAACACAAAGTGTTGGCAGTGAAATTACCTATTTTAACTAAAAAAGAACATTATCCAAAAGTTATTAACCATAAGTATTTACTCCCAAAAAAAAGCCCCATAAATGCCCCTAATACTTTCCCTAAACATATGCATGCTTTGAAATTCAATCTAGTGTCCTATTACATACAATCTCATCTCAAGCATAGTAATCTTCAGGTGGGAAGCTAATAAAAAAAAAAACCATCATGATTTTCAACTATTTGTCCAACATGACTGTTAATCGAATTTTTGTTTTATATATACCCATTTTTTAATCAGAATTTTATCCAAAAACGAAAGTCTCAAGCAAATAATACCAGTATAACTAACAGGAAATAACTTATTTATGGTTTCTTTTTCTTCTGTTTGCTTACAGTGAATCAACAAAAAATGAAGTTAAAAGAAGGGCAGTTTAATGTTGTTATGAGCAATCAAAAACTGGGAAACATAAAATTTGACAATATCATTCATGTTCATCCAACAAAAATCAAATATAAGAAGGATGACGTACCAAGAATCTGATGAGTATTCAAAGAGCTTCCCTTTAGTTGAGAAAACAATCAAAGCAACTTCAGCATCACAAAGCACAGAGATTTCATGGGCTTTCTTCAATAAACCGGACCTTCTCTTTGAGAAAGTGACTTGCCTGTTGATCTTGTTTTCAATTCTCTTTAACTGAACCCTACCCCTCCCCATGCTGATATCCCCTTTTCTTCCTTCCAAATTTCGACCCTTGAATCAAAAAACCCAGAAAAAAAATAGAGAGATTAAAGAAGAAGAAAATTGTTGGTATATGTAAAAATATGACAACTCTCTCTGGGTATCTTTTATCAGCAGTGCCCTTATTATCGCTTTGGGTTGCTAGCCAAGCAGATAGAGGGAATCGGTGCAAGTGTGCGTGTATGTGTGTATATATATGTGTGGCAATAAATGGAAACTGCTTTGGAGAAAGGAAATGAGATTTGGATGTAAAAATAAAAAGGTGGTATTAGAATACAAGGGTGGTTTCGTCAAAAGAGTTGTCGAATTTTGATTGGCTGAATCGCCTGCAACAGTCGTTTCTGTCTCCTGGTATAGATCGCAGCGTGGATTTTATTTGTTCCCTGCTCTCTTTTTTTATTTTAGCCATTTTCGGTGCGGGCCCATCGTACGATGTTTTCAAATTCATATTCATTTTAAACCTTTTCATTGGTCAAGTCTCCCAGGCTCCGGCCCTATAACGGCTTAGACCAATGAAGTTTTTTATTTTTCTACCTATTTTACAACACTATTAACCACTAAATTATAGATAAATTTTTTAAATTTTTATTTTGGTAATTAAATTATTCAAAAAAATTTATTCAACTTATTGAATAGTTAAGATTCTTTTCACAAAAAAAGTTTTACCAACGAGTTCTAAGCGACAGTTTGACAATCGATACAGTAGATTGGTAATTTTTAATGAGTAAAAAAATATATCTTATATCCAAATTAATTTGATGATCAGTGTCGGAGATTGAAGAAAAAGTTATTTGAATTTTGATTTACAAATTTGTGGTTTCCAGATTCATCATTGCTACACAATTAGCACTTCTGCTCTATCATTTATCAACTTAAATATAATGCATGATCTTAAAAATCACTGTTATTTTCATAAATATTAGATGCATCATCCATTTATCCCCATCGTACTTCGCTCCACTCCAAATGAATATTTTGCTAATTATTTTTAATATTTTAAATTTTTTAAAGATAAAAAAATATTTAATCACAAAAAATACACAAATAATCACTCAATTATGAAAAAAAAATTATTTTAAGCACCCGAAAAAAATACAATTTAGACACCATGTTAGATGGTTTGATTAATTTGCGCACTCCCCATTAAAATTACAGACGAAAAACCCACATGTTTTTTTTTCTAAATTATAATAATTTCCAGAGAACTAGGGATGAAAATGCAGAGTGAGTTAGGGGCTAGGGGTGAAACTTGGTTTGATCCGGAGGACTTCTTCGCCTCAAGCATATGTTTCTCCATTATCATTTCCAGCATCGACCTTTTGAAGTCTTCGTAAGGATCTTCCTATTTCTTCATCACCACTACGCTTTCTGCCACCTTCTCTTCCGTCATTCTCGGCAAACCTTTCCATGGTGGACTTTCATTCTCTGATGAAAATCCTTTGTGTGTCTTTGACCCAAAGCTTCTTAGATCCCTTCATCATCATCTTCTACTTCTTCGTTGTCATCGCACTATTTGCTTTCTTCTTGTTCCTAATTTTGATTTCCATGGCAGAGCCTTCACGTCTAATTTGAAAAAAAGTTAGATTTTAAAAAATATTTAGGATTTTAAAATTTTTTTTTTTGGCTAAAAACCATCCTACAGGTGTTTTTTCTAACTTTTTGACACATCAAATCTTTTGATAAGATATTTTATCTTTTAGTACTGAATTCGATTTCTCTTTTTGTTAAATGATTAATCAATAGTGATTTTATTCTTAGTTCTAGGTTTGATTCCTCATATGTTGTTTCAATTTTTTCAAATTTTTAATTAATAAATATATTGTTTTCAAATTTTTATTTTTAGTCCATTTTTTAATTAATAATTCTTTTTTATAAAACCAAATAACTAATTATGAAAATAAAAAATACAAAAATATTTAGAAGAGAAATCAAATCTGAAATTCAATGATAAAAATAAAAGTAAAATACAATTTTTTTTTTTGGTAATAAGTAAAATACAAATGTTAGTAGGAGAAAAATCGAACAAAAAACTCAAAGAAAAAATTACAAACATTTAATCATCTGACCAAAAGAATTAATATGTTAAAAACTCAAAAAGCCCACCCTATAAGATGTGTATTTTATTTCTCTCTTTAAAATCGATCAATTTTTTTAAATATCTCAAAAAAATCCTCAAAACCCTAATTTAAAAAAACTAACTTTTTTTTATCAAATTTAGCCGAATCATCTTGCTTTCCTTCATTTTTCTCTCAATTTATTGTCTTCACTATTACATCTATGACTAAATAGGACACATATACAAAAATATAAATTTATTGGCTAAATAGGTTGATTTTTTTAAAAATTTAAGAAAATATATCATTTTTAAATATATATATATATATATATATAGCTTATTTCCCTAAATTTTTTTAAAAAAATTAACTTATTTGGCCAATTTTTTTTTTTTTTGCATATATGATTAATTTAGCATGCATCACTAGTAAACTTAAACATTAGAAGAAATTTCATCTAAAAATAAATTAGCATGCATAATTTTAATTATATTTTAATGAAATATAAAAATAAAATAATGCACATTATTAACCAAAATAAATTGTGAGTTTCAATTGCAATAAATTACGGGTATTTATAGAATTTTCAAATTCAATACAAAACATTTTTAAAGCGGATATTAATCAAATGATTGATATTTTTCATTAGTTTCTAATGTATTTTGCAGTTACCTTCACTGTTATTTTCTATAAAAAATAATATTAATTGATTTCTATATTAATTAGTAAAATTTTAACTTAAGATTTTTAATATTAAAAACTAGAATAATATTATTTATTTGTTTAAGACAAGTTTATGAGTGTTAGATGGATGTCATTATCTTAGTACGAAATCGGAGGCAAACTTTAAAGAAAATCTCAGCGATATTTATAATTTGTGGTTGATGGCTATCGCTGTAAATAGGCCGACGTGAGTATATTTTTGTTAGCCAATCATACAGCGTCGGTCACCATCCAACTTCTTCTTCCTCCTTTTCTTTCTTTTTAATAAAATTATATAAACACAACTATAAATTCTATCATATAAATACATGGGAAAATTATGATTTTAAAACAAAAAAATATGTTTGGATATATGTACAACAAATAATGAAACATATGATATGAAACTAATTAATAATAACAAATAAAATATGTACGCTATTAAAATAAAAAAATTAAATTATCAGTAAGACGAAATTTAAATATTGTCATTTTCTTTTAATCTTTGATGTTTGAAATCTAATTAGTGTTGCACATGTTTTTATATATTTAAGTTCAGTAATTTATTAAATAGTATAATTTTACTTCAAGATAATATTATTAAATTACAAAAATCTAAACTCAAATCTATGGAATACATAAGTTGAACTTCCTCAAATCGTAAAGTGATTTAAGTTTGACTTTCTGCTGTGCCACAGGTCATATGGAGTTTTAGATATTACCTTAGTTGGTACATCATTTAATATATAACAAATATTTTTAATGCATATCTCCAAAAGATTGGTAGTTGTGAATAACTTAATACTGAATCAACCATAGTCAGCAAAGTTATTTCATTCACTGTCACATCACACTGTTGTGGTGTAACATATCAGACATATATCGATACATGGTACTTGCGACTAAATCGGAGTAACATGCGCCAATTTTTTGCATACAGGTAATTCAATCTACAAGTTTGTCTTAGTTGCCTGTAATTGTCTTCGGACTAATGCAGTGTAAACACCGTCTTTGCTAAGAAGCTGTTCGTGGTTGCCACTTTCAACAATTTGGCCATCAGAAACAACTGCCACAGTATCTGCACTTTGGACCGTTGATAGCCGATGAGCTATCACTAAAACAGTTCTTCCCTTCATCAGAGAATCCATGGCATCCTACATAACATACAGAGATAACCCAAAAATTATAGTCTAAGGTTTCTTAAAGGATTAAGATTCAGAATCATGGCAGCCTATGCACTATACCTACGAGGAAAGAACTTGAGAATTATAGACTAAACAAGTTAAAGAACATGGTTTCTTAAATGAACAAGATTTGGATTCGGATTCGGATTCGGATTCGGATAATGAGATATTCTCACCTGCACGAGGTATTCGCTTTCAGCATCTAGAGCACTTGTGGCTTCATCAAGTAGGAGAATCTTTGGATCCATCAGTAATGCTCTTGCTATTGCTACCCTCTGCTTCTGTCCGCCAGATAGCCGTACTCCGCGCTCTCCGACATGAGTTTGATACTTGTCCGGGAAGTTCGATATGAATTCATGTGCATTGGCCATTTTCTGCAATTTCTCAACATTCAAATGTCAATGCAACCTGGTATAGAGGTTCCTATATAATCTTGAAGATGCAGAAAAACTTACTGCTGCATTTTCAATATCGGTAATACTGGCTCGGCCTTCGCATCCATAAGCTATGTTTTTCTCTATTGAGCAGTTGAAAAGGACAGGTTCCTGGCTTACTATGCTGATCTGAACATCAAAGGACCCCAAAATTTATAAGAATGCTGTAAATTAATATGTTTTCGGGTTTGACTTTTAGATGTGAGCAACATCAAGATTACCTTTCTATGAAGATGTTCATGTGATATTTCTAGCAAAGGAACCCCATTTAATAGAATCTTTCCCTTAATTGGATCATAAAACCTTTCTATCAAGTTTGCGATCGTGCTCTGAGCAGACAAAGTAAAACAGATGATAATATCTTCTGCAACAAAATAGTGTTCGAAAATATGCTGGAAATGTTTATAAACGGTGCAAAAGCTTCAGATAAAGATATTACTTTTCCTCCACCACTAGGGCCAACAAGAGCAACTTTTGATCCTGGTTGCAGTTTAAGTGTTATTCCCTGAAAAATATCGAATGCATCATGTAATACTAATCAGAATACCGTTTATTTCCGGACATCACATGATTGTTACAATAAGTATGAAATGATGAATACCTTGAGTACCATATGGTTCGGACGGGAAGGATAGGCAAACCAGACATCGTCCAACTCGACTTCTCCATCTTGATCACTAATAAAAGAAAAATGCCTCTATCCCTTTTAGCATTATATATTGCAAGAGTGAAGCTGATAATCCACCATTGGCTTCATCACAAATTCATATAACAGACATGTTGAGAAAGAATAGACTAACCCCAATGGACACTTATTTCCTGATTTTGGCATCGATGAGACTCGATCCAGAAGCTGGAAAACACGCCTGCTTGCTCCTGCAGCTTTCATTGCAACGGTGTATAACCCTGAGAGTCCAGACAGAGAGGATCCAACTGCAAGTGCAAATAACCGAAATGAATTAATGATAGTAGAAAACCAGCACAGAAGATGCCAAACTTGAAGATGGAAACAAGGGGCATACCTGTGAGACTATAAAGAATGAAGGACGTTAGAGCACCAGGGGTCATCAAGCCTGAGATTGTCAAATTAGCTCCGTATATAACTACCACGATAACTGATAACGTCGATGCAGCATTTAGACCTCCGAAGAAGAGTCCGACCACTTTCTGTTGCAATCAAAAGATGAGATTATTAGCCGCATTAGGCTGGGGCAGGGGAAGAGGAGAAAATGAGATAGGAATCAAATAACACTAGGGAACTCACTGCTTGTTTAAGTCCAAGATTCAGTGTCTCATCAACTTTCTGAGAGTAACGAGATATCTCGTTCTCTTCCTGTGCAAAAGATCTCACCGTTCGAATTGCTCCAAATGATTCCTAAACAACAATTGAAAAACTGTGTTTGATTTTCAACAAAAGGAAGCAATAGAACAGTAGCTGCTTCAACTCCTCATTTTTGCTTTAAGTATCCATGTCTGACATGGGTGTGGAGGATATAAAAATCCTAAGACCCTCGAAATACATGAAAAGACATAGAGAAGAAGACTGAACATACCCCCTGTTAGACACATACACCTATCCGACACTTACACTCAAGTCCAAGTAACATAGATAGAGAACCTAGTTCCTAGTATATCCTCAAACTACAGCAGAAAAGATGCTACGGCAATCAAAAGCTCACTAAGTGATAGAATACTGCTCAAATTTGTGTCTGGACATTATATAGATATGACAAAACAATTCCTATAAAGGTTCAACTGTGTCAGACAAACCTCAGCAATCGAAGCAGCTTCTGCAGCTGCCGCTTGAGTCTTGTGAGAAAGTTCGCGAAGAAAGCGACCGAATTTACGAACAGCAACAGAAATTGCAGGAACAACAACCAAAGCCAGCACTAGAACACATAAAACAAGGTATAATTATGTAGGATCAAATCTAAATAAATACAACTTCAAAACACTGCTTTGAAGATGAAAAAGAACTATTACATGTTAGTTTCCAAGATGTTGCAAACATGAAACCGAGGCCAATGAATGCAGTTGACAAGTTTCTTAGGGCCTCGGAGAGATTGGTAGTTGCAGCATTCTTAATGATCTGCGTATCTTCTGATAGCCTGCTCAAAAGTTCACCTGTTCGAGTAATATCGAAGAAGGCTATCTCCTGCAAAACTCAGCAACCATTGTAAACAATAGTTCATATGAAAATATTTGTCACACTAGTTTAATAATGTTTTTACCTGGTTAATAAGATGACTAAACAAGTTCTTTCTCAGTCGAGCAACGACCCTTTCACTAGCTGAAGAAAATAACCACGCTCGCAGTGCGGTGCAAACTGAACTGAAATCAGAAAACAGAAGTAATGCAAAGATGAACCCTGAAGATGCTGTTGAATTGAAAATATCAATTTGCTTCTACCGAAACCCAACTTATAGGTTATATAACAGCATAAAAGCAGAAATCATACCCGACTATAACAATCAGAAAAATGTCTAGTATGGTGTTTCTAACTGCAGCTAATGCCTCAACTTTCTGTTCCGGCGTTCCAATATCTCCTGATACAATATCGATTATCTTCCCTCCAAACTTTGGCTGTAGAAACAAACCATTCACATCACCATCAATAAGCTTGGTTATCTAAATTTCTCGTTACATGTCTGTAAAATCGAGAGAATTGATACGTAGTATAGAAAAGATACATACAATCAGTATGCTTGAAGTGGATGCAACCAAGAGAGCAATTGTTGCTACTATAAGTTTCCCTGCATCAGGCTTCGCCTATCATATAATGCAAGGTTAGAAATTCCAAAAAACAATCCATGTTAATAGCTCTAAATAATAACAAAATGCTGAAGTTCAGCCACTTACAAGTGAGAGTACTCTAGTGAAACTCACATTTGCAGCCTGAAAATTACAAGAAATCATCACTTATTTACATATAAGTTATAGAATCTAAGGTGACATTAAACAAACAAAAAACCTGATATTTACCGGTATTGCATCCCCATGCTCAAGGTCTGTCGAATTATCATCTCTGTTTCCATTTGCCTTTCTTCTCCCCTACGTATGGATATAATTCACGTCAGATAACATAACACTGAGCTGGGCTCAGATGTGAATGTCGATACACATATTATCAGATACGGGTATGTTCAACTTTTTCCATGTGTTTGGAAGGTTATATCTCCAAACCGATGGCTGTAAATGTGTTCAACACCCCTATCCATACATATTTGGTTAAAGTACTATGGAAACTCTTCGGAATCAGATTGCATTTTGCCCCTTACTCAAAAAATGAGTAAATTAGTCCATAAACAAAGAGCAAACTAGTCCCTGCTATTAAAAACTAGTGTAATTGTCAGAATAAACAGATAGTTACATATGGTATGCTAGGTGTAACTCATATCAACCTACAAGGATCATCTTTTAACAAAAAATATGGATGAAATTTTTAATAGAATGACTAATTTACTCTTGACAAGGGCAAAATGCAATCCGACTCCTTGTACAAAGTACTCCGTATTACTTTTACCACGTATTTGGACATGAGTTGAGGGTCTGATCCTCAAAGTATATAAAAAAAAGAGCTTTAATTAACCAGTGTAAGACAAATATTTGTATCCAACATTCATCAAAATCCAAATAACATAACAAAAATAGTGATTTCAATTGGCTCTCAAGCTGTAATAATCAATAGACAAAGGAAATTATGAGGTAGAATACAATCAACTTCACAGCCACCAAGCAATGAAATAGTGATTTGAGTAAGTGGGTGAGAATTAACACATTCAAAACATGAAACCCAAAAATCCCAACAACATCAAAACCGAAAAGGCAATATAAAGAAAGGAACTTACTCCTCGGTCTAAGAGAGGAGCTCTCTCACTTCTACCGAAATGCATCCCAGAAAAGCTGTGAATGAAAGGTGAATGGGAGCAAAGATAAATGCAGTATTTATGGATAATGTAGGAAAGGGATTTGAAATGGAAGTGGGTGAAGAAGCTGAAAGAGTTCACTACGAACTCAGACTGTGAGCATCATTTCATGATTGAACCCTTCGATTTTATAGAGAGAGATTGTTGGAGTTGGAGTCGGAGTCGATGTCTTGACTTGGGGAGAGTCTCGTTTGGGTCACATGAATGAACCCAGACATGCATCAATTCGTCATCACCTACGTAATGTTTTTGTTTTCAATGGAGAATTTTCAATTTTGGTCCTTTCTCTACTCTACTGCTGTCCGCATTTTTTGGGTTTAAATTAATTTTTAATGACATAATTTTGAAATAAGGGAAAAAAATAAAAACAAAAATATGTTATTAGTTCCTGTATTTTGACAAAATCTAATATTTAATCTCTGTACTTAAAAAGGTTAAAATTTGAATCCATTTTTTTATTTAAAATTCTTAATTCAGTTACTAAAATTGTAAATAATTTTGCTAAAATTTGTCTAACTTTAAATTTTAGTTAAAAACTTTTCATATAAAATGGTATATAATTGACCGAAAATAAATATAATAAGTTGATAAGTTTTAACAAAAATATTAACAATGATAATTTCTTTTGGCCCATTCAATCCGTGATTCTATTTTAATAATAATACACATTTTAACATGTTGGTATTTTTTTTTATCATATCCTATTTTAGCATCTCCTCATCTCATATATTTTAATAGTGTCGAAACATCGTAATATGGAATGTAATCTTATTATCATATATTATTAAGATAATATTATTTAAATTCGTTTAGAAAATGGGTCAAACCTCAAGTAAAGGTTTTTTGACTCAGGTCCATCTCGAATTTGCAAAAACATGTTGTTGTTTTTTACCGTTTTCTTGTCGTTTTATCATTGTTTTGCTGTTATTTCACTATTATGTTACTACTATTTTGTTGTTTTTGTCTGGATATTATATAACTCTTATTTTATTGTTAATTTTACTACTATTTTAGAAACATTTAAGTTGCATCTATGTCAATAGTATTTAAATGTCAAGATTTTTTAAATTCATTTTTAATTTGTTAGGAAACATTTGTTTTAATGTTTTTAGTATTTTTGATGTGTTATATATTTTTAAAATAATATAAAAAATTTAATACGAGTAGATCGGGCCAAGCCCGAATTTTAGCTTTTTTATATAGGTCAGATTTGAGTAAAATTTTTGGTCCATTTTTCGGATCGGATCGAATCCAAACCTATCAAATAGGCCTAAATTTTTTTCAAAGCCCGGCCATAAATAGGTCTTGCTCAATTTTAAAGTAAAAAACAAATTTCATTAAAAATATAAAAAATATAAAAATGAGAAATTATAAAAAGAAATTGAAGAAAAAGATTTACAAAACTATAGAAAAACCAAGAAACTAAAAAAGTTCTAAAAATAATGATTTTTAAAGAATTAGATTTTATATTATTATTTCTTAAAATAATAAAATACACATCCATTTGTGAAAAATAAAAATTGAAAAATCTAGATAAAATTAATGGCGTTATTTTATTGAGTATCAATACAAAAATTAATGACGTCAACTAGATACCTTAAAATGTACAATTTAATTAACAAATTCTAAATTCAAATTCCAATTATAAACTGTCAAGTTTAAGGTTAAATTATGTATTAACTATTTTAAAATATCTAAAAATATTTACAAATATTAAATATTCATGCACCAACTGATTCATAATGTCATGGAAAAAATTCTATTATTCATTACCATAGTGGTAAAAAGCTAAAAAAAATTATATTTTTTAATATTATTCATACGCAGAATGTTCTAAGTGGTGCAATTGAATGAACTGGTGCAACCAACATGAATTGAAATTTTAACTAGTGTGGAAAAAGAAGTTGATTGTGCTAATTTATCACTAAAACGGTGCACACCAATTGAAACAAACTACGCTACTGGTTTTGATACCCAATGATGGACTATGTTCACCAAAACGGCTTCTAAATCAAACCGATTAAATTACCAATTCAGCCAATTCAACCGTATTCAATTAATTCATACTAATTCTCAATCTAATCAATTCAAAACCACTCTTCGAAATGATACTCTAACCGATTTTTAATCCAACAGATCATTCCAATTCAGTTCTAACAACTGCCAAAAACTGCTCTCCTCTTTGTACTTCCTGATGTTTATATGAGATTATATTTTTCCTCGAGTTGTATGTGTTTCTTTTTAATACATATATTATGTCTAGCATGGGCCATGAAACCCTAATACTAAGCATATGAAATTAATCAAACTGTAACTATGGTTACAAATGGGGCCAACTTCCCCATGGCATTAGATTAGAACACTTCAAAACTTACATTTCATTTCACTTATTTCCTTCTACACAAACCAAATTAACTAAATCACTAATCAAACATTAATAACTTCAACCAAATGCAAATTAAACAAAGACTGCAATTTTTGTGCGTGTGTGTGTGTTTTTTATCTCCATTAGGTGAAGAAAAGACAAGGGAAATACGGGGCTCGGCGATGATTCCCGATTTGTACAGTCACTCCAACAATGTGCCTCGATATAAACGCCAAATATGCAGATGAGTTTCAAGCCAGATGCGAAACCAGAGGCACTCATAATGCACATATCTTTTACCAAGTCAGGTCGATTAAGTTCAAAGATTATTCCGAGTGCTCAGAGATTTTCCTTCCAGAACCGGACAGATCTGTCAGTCCCACAGGAAATGAAGGCAGCCTCAGTTGGTGAGTGCTCGATCCAGCGAGGCGCACCGATATGGTTGGAAGGCCACTTTGCCACTTTGTCAGCCGTTAAAGCATCCCAAATAACAATCTGCATAACACAATAATTAGTAGAGGCCAAAAGTATGAAGATTATATCATTGCCACTACACTTGCGGAATCCAACAAACCTCGTTGCTAGGTTCATCTATGGATATCACAAACTCTTCAGTATCATTAAAAACAGCCTGCAGACACCATATCTAAGTATTTAGTAGTTATGATCTAACTGAAAACACGGATTCATCCAGAGGAAATACGGATGCATCCAGCAGATAGCAAGCATTGTTTCAACTAGAAATTTACAAATCCAGTGATAACTCTGTTTTAGACCAAATAGAAAACCACCATCACATACCTGGCACCGCAATTGCGTGTGAGTAGCTCCAAGATATTGCTTTACCAATCTTCCAGTGCCAATCTCCCAAAGCTTCACTGCTGAATCCTTTCCGCATGAAAGAACAAACCTAGAAAATTGATACCATGCTCAAGTTTCTAAAAACATACCAAGATACTAATGCATATAAATCATGTAAAGTTTATGAAGCACATCACGTATATCCTGAAATGGGTAGGAGAATAAAATCTCCCTCCAAATACATGGAGAAAATTTAGAATACAACGCATATCCAATTAACATAGCACCATATTACATTTTCTCTTCTGTTCTATAATTTGTAGCCCATTTTGTTTATAAATTGAAGCACATCCCATTGAGTAAAACATCGGTACCTTTGATCCTTTGTAAAACATGCACTTGTGGCCTCTGCTGTTCCATGGGCACCAGCAATGGCTCGCACACAACTGGCACTTACCCCATCCCACAACCGAATAGCACCATCTTTAGATGCAGTAACGTACATGCCGCCAGTAGAAGAATATCTTACCTGCACATGAAACAGATTGAGTTACGAGCTAAATTGTCTTGATTTATCTTTTAACAAATGGAAGAAAGATTCTTATGTTTTGAAGATGGTGATATTTTATACCTGGTTTATGGCTCCATTAACACCAATCTCAGGGGGATTTGCAGATAGATAACATTGGAAGGTATTAACATCGTATAAATGCGGTATTGGATGATCAGTTCCTGTTAGTTTTTGTCTGAAACTGGTAAGCAGTCAAATCATAGTAAAAGACCAAACTCGAATATTCAACTAGAGTAGTTTCATTAGAACAAATCATTTCTAAGTTTCAATGTATCCTAGTCTTCAACTAGAATATTCATCTAAGCTTCAAGTATAACAATGCTGCATGACAAAACAGGCATGCAAAAATATCAAAACACGGGAAATATGATTCAAATAGTTTACCTGCTAGAAGGAAATCACCAGATGGATGGAAAGATACAGACCGCACGTTGTGAGTATCCTAAGTCATCATTCATACAAAATTTACTATGATGTCATAATTACATAAAAATCAGCTTAGATCAGAAACCATGATTGAAAGTGTAAAAATATCCAAGAAAAACCTGGATAACTCTGAAGGCTCTCTTTGCGGTAGCTTTGGAAAAATCAAAGAATCTGTGAACACATTTTAAGCATAACGTAAAAATGTCGGTTAGCTCAACTCCAAAAAGGAAACATTGATTTTCCCCATATCTATAATTAAGTAAAAAAATGATGAACTGAGGAACAAAAACAAGACGAAATAGGAAAAAAATAAACTAAAAGAAAATCCCAAGACTGATTAGGTTTGGAATAAAAGTTGTACTTTATTGTGTTATCTTTTGCCGCAGATATGAGCACGGTACTCTGAGGATGAAAATCCAAGTCGTTTATGGGCTGCATTTGAGCAAAAAAGAGTTAGACCATGCTAAGGAAAAACGTCAAGCATCTTTAATAGGTTTTTAGAGTTAATGGGAAAGATAATATACACAAAATATTAAAATATGAAGTAATTGTTCACATTCACATCTAATACAAAGAAGATGATCCTTTTACTTTTAAACCCTCATCAGATATTTGAACGGCAAATCATAAGAAAATCAAGACGGTTCTCATTTTAGGCACAAATTATTAGAAAAATGTACTAATAATATATAAAAAAGGAAATGCAACTAAAAGTATCAGTTCCTTAATGTCTTTTCCATGATCCCAAAATAAGCAATCATGCAAATATGGTTGATACATTTTAGACACTAGCCAATGTTAGTTGCAGATCAATGGGTTTGAAAAAGACCAAAATAAATAAATTGAAAAAAAAAATAAAAGCCCCCAGAAAAATTAGGGGTCGGAACTAAATTAAACATAATAAAAATAAATTTTCATAATTATGGGAATAGTTGCCATTGACTTTAAGCATACTGCTTGAAAAACAATTCAATAATACCTGCACATGGTCGTAAAATGTCCTTATAACAGGTCGCACAGGACCTTCTTTTGAATCCGGTAGCATCATTTGCTTTATTTTCGATATCTGTGCCAATTTAAATACCGAGTTAGATACAGTCTACAGTGAGGAAAAATGAACCATACTAATACAAAAACCATTACTTCAAAAAGTTTTATTGATGTGTCGGCACTTCCAGTAGCAACAAACCTCCCGTCAGGACTAAACCTTGCGCACCTAGCAATATTCTAAAGAAGATTTGAACCGTTAGATCAGTTCAATTATTCACTTTTTTTACGAGAGTATTGCAGACCTATGGTAACCAACCTTGTGTTCAGAAAGATGCCTTGTCTCATGCTTTGGAAAGCTCTTTGATGAGCCTTTTGTATCTTGCACAGCACTGATTTCACAATAGACATTCATCATGAGTTTATGTCAATTAATATGAAGGAATTTCAAACTTAGAAATGCTCAAAATCTTAACGACATAATAATATCACGATTTCAAAAGATATTGCTAAAAAAAGATTGGTCATCTAGCATCACTACATCATTTTCCCCAGCCCACTCCTCCACAAGCCAGACCAAATTATGTTCCTTTTAAAACCTATCTTTGTCTATATTCCATATTCCACCACCATCTTCTCAGGTATGCTTGCTCGTCAGGCCTACCCTCATCGAGAAGACCAGAACCAAAGAGCAATCAAAGCCATATCTCCGTACCGACCTTTACAAGCTTGGTGGCCAGGACCCACCATCCGACTTACAGCTAAAAAAGAAATTGTTAAAATAGATTGTTCATCTAGCATCACTACATCGTCTTCCCCAGCCCAATCCTTCATGAGCCAGGCCAAATATGTTCTTTTTAAAACCTATCTTTGTCCACATTCCATATTCCACAACCGTCTTCTTAGGTATGCTCTTCCTCCTGGCCTATCCTCATCAGGAAGACCATATCCAAAAGACCATCCCAACCTTTATGGGCTCCTCTTATGGAAGCTTGGTGGCAAATAGTGGTGTAATCAAGCCTAGCCAAGCTCAAATACTGGCAAGCTCACCTCAAACTTGACTCGAAATTTGGAGCTTGATACTTGACTCAAGCTCAATTGAACATCTACTTTTATGCTCAAGCTCGACCTTGATTAAACTTGTTTATCAATTTTCGTACTCAAGCTTGAACTCGAGTTTGATTAAACTCGTACGTATTCAAGCTCGAGCTCGAGCTCGAGCTCGGTTAAATAATTAAGTTTAGAGATAATAATATATGTTAAGGGCCATAATGTAATTTAAAAATACATATTAACAATGAAAAGCTCAGTAAAGCATTCGAGCTCTTTGAGTCTGGTATTACTAAATTCAACTCGATGGATAACTTGAGCTCAACTTGATAATTACCAAAACAAGTTCGAGTTCGTGAACACCAATATACCTGCGTTGCTTACCTACTCATATGAACACTCACACTCAGTCCGAGTAACAAATTATAAATCCAATCATTTGTGCCAAAAAAAAAGAAAAATAGAGAAAAATCATAGAAAACTAATTAAAAGGAAAAAAGCAAGAGAATTTAGCCAAAGGGTATTGCCTGAAATCAACAGAAGAAACCCGAGGATCCGGATTCAAGCCATAACCCAAAGCAGTCCCTAAATCAAACAATGTAGAAGAAGGAACCCCTCGTAATGTCTCATCTTTCTCCACTGCAAGACCCTGTTATCACTTTAGAACTAAAAAAAACAAAGAATTGCTTTGTTGTATGCTTTTTATATCTTGTCTTTCCTTCAAACCAAACAAAAGAAAAAGAACCCACCTTGGCAACAAGCTCGAGAAGCTTATTAGGAGGGGCTTCAACGTCTAAAGGCGTCATTGTTGCTGAAGCCACTGCTCTTGCAGCCTTAGAAAATAATAAAGGAAAAAAAAGTTCGATAAATTTGAGAATTGAAAAAAAAAACCCAAAAGTATGCAGAACTTGAAGAAGCTATGTACTTACTTGGGTGAGATTGTGATGGCGAAGATGAGCAACGATAAGGCAATTGAGTTGCCTGAAAAGGTTCCCTTCTTGGAGTGTTTTCTCCAAGTTATTGCCTTCCATTATTAAAACCCTTTGTTAACCCTAATTCTCTGCTCTATTAACGTTAAACGGATCAGAAAAGGGATTTTGCTTTCAACTATTTTGAAACAGATGAGTAACGAGTTTTTTTTTTTTTTTTTAAAGATGAGTAGGAGTTGAATTGTGGAGTAGAGCGTGAAGTGAGCGTTGAAGGCCGCCATTGCTATATTCTATTTAGCTTATATTCACGAGTCCTGCGGTTTGGCAGCCCAATACGTATCACAGTATTGGACTATTGTTAGCCATAGCCCATTTATAGGAGTTTGTACTCCTAAAGTTACTACGTCAGTCAATTATGGTATAATTTCTTTTTGGTCATCCAACTATCAAATGTTTTAAAATGGACATCCAACTGATCGGATTTGTTTCTTTTAGTCCTTTTCCAGGGTCGTTAAAAGTTTGACAGCAAGGTAGATGGCAGTTCAAAAATTAGTGTAATAATAAATTTAACCCTCAACTTTTACATATCATATCAATTTAGTCATATTTAAAAAAATAACCTTAAACATTAGAAATTATCTCCTAATTCTAAAAAAAATAAAATACATAATTATTTTTTAAAATATATAAAAATACATTGTATTTTAAATAAAATAATAAGTAAATCTAATTTTTTATACATTATTTTTCTAACATTATACAAAATATTTTTTTAACTGCTCATTTTTTTCTTTTTCCAGAAAACATTAGAACTCTTCAACATTTTTCTCTTTAGCACCACCGTTGCCATTCAGTGCCTCAACATCAACGTCGCCACCATCACTCATTGGGAAGGCCACCAATCAGTTAGCCTTCTCTCTCACTCCTTGAAGTTGGGCATTGCTTCCCTTGAACTCACTCTGAATGATCGTTACTACCTATCCTACCGGTCTTCACCATCGTTAACCACCCGATGGAGTGATGAATTAGATAACCTCTCCTCATCATAGTCGTCTTCCTTGTCGATTTTGATTCTTGAATGAACCTTTGTTGTTGTCTTCTTTTCTTTTCTCTCCCAGAGGCCATGGACCCCCTAAATGGTAAATTTTTAAATTAGATTTTTTATAATTTATAAATTTTTGAATTAGTAATGATAAAATTACACTTTAATCCTCAAAATGATAAAAATTTAATTCAATCTTTTAAAATTTATAAAGATATAGACTATTAAAATGATGAAATTGTATTTTTATAATCATAAAAATATACAATTTAATTTTGATTCCCTCTCAAAAGAATTTTTGGCTCCGACATTGGATTTGAGGACTAAGATGCCCACAAAATGAGAACTGAGCAAATCAAAGAACCAACACAAGCAATTAATCGAAAAACGATCAAACTAAGCAAATCAAAGCCTATTCAGTTTGATAGTTTTTCTGAACTAAAATAAATCTAATCAATTTTCTCATATTAAAATTATTAAATCAGTTAAAAAAATTCAATCTAACCGACGGATTAAATTAATTGCTCGCCTCTAGTTGCATTTACTTTCAAGTTTTGATGATATTATTACATGTAGCCATGTTGAGAGTGTTGATTGGTAATTGTATTTTCTTGTGTGTGTGTGTGTGTGTTTGGAGAGCTTTTGAGTAAGTAGGAGCTAGTAGAGGCAAGAAACAGGTGGTTGACTGAAAGAAAATTTAAAGTGTGGGGTCAATATTTTAAAAATAAAATATTTATAAAAGTAATATAAACTATAACATAACATTAACCCTTGATAAACCAATCTCTGAATTTAAATTTACTCTTCTACCTTTTTCCAAATTGGTTTTTATTTTATTTTGGTTACTCATTTTTTTCGTGTTGATGTTCTTCTATTTCATAAATAAACTTTTTTTTAATATTTTATATAAAATAATTGATTAAGATTTTTTTTTGAGTTTTAATGGATGAAAAGAGATTTATATATTTTTATATAAAATAATTTATTTTATAAAAGAGTTGTTTTCAAACAAATTTGATGGGTTATTTTCAAAAAAAATTTGTACAGAATTTTTTTCGCGGGGTCAATTATATAAATTTAAAAATATATAAAAATAAAATTTTTATTTTCTTTTTCTCCCATGGGTGGGCTGGTCACTAGGTGGGATCAATTGGATTTTCTTTGGGTTTTCTGGGATTCAATTTTCAAATTACACCAAAAAAAACAAAAGGCTAGCAAGATCAAAAGCAAAGCAGCAGCAAACAATGAAGGATGAATTGGATTCGGAGATTTTGGCAAAAATGGGTAAGAATTAGGAGGAGGCATAAGGCATTCATCGCCATTGAAATAAACTTTTCGAGGAAAAACCCATCCTTGATCCAATGTAAGTTCCTTTTCATCTTTCCCAAAAATCATCTCTGATTGAACATTTCCATCTTCCATCAGGAGTTCATTGCCTTCTTTCACACCATAAAACACACCGATGTCACCTGCAAGCCAACATATTTTTGCTTGAAGCATATATCTATATCCGATACTCATAACCGAGTTGCGTGATTAAATCGTGGAATGGTAAGGGAGTAGGTTGGAAGTGAAGTTATAAACATGAGTGACATTGTTGAGATTTGGATGTTGAACAACAAGATTCCAATGCTAGTAATTCAAGCAGTGATTGAAATTGGTGATGCTAATCTTCACTCGTCAATGCTTCTTGTAGTTCACCTTAAAATGCCAATGCACTTGAATTGGGCACTTGTGTTGCAATTATGTTTATCTTTGCAACCACAAGCATAGGTTGAACGTGGTGTGATCATAGGGTTATAAAATGAAGATAATGAGACACAACAATTAGGATTCCTGGAAGCAAGCGTCGGTGAATATGTACTTGTAACTCTCCATGTCACAGCAAATATTGATTGGAAAATGCGTTGGAAGAGAATTGCAACACTATCTCAGTATGAAATTTTAGAGCATAAATGGCACACACATGACTAGGAGTAAAACGCAACTCACTCATTGCTCGAGTTTTTCGCTGCCCATCAGCTGATAAGAAAACCGACGGTGGGACAACAACGGCTGAACTGCATGCATATCCAGCTCCCGGACCAAGCAAAAAAAAACCCATTTGGCACTTTCACCGTTTTCCTCGACTTACCTGAATGCCCAACACTAACTTGAAACCACGACACCGTCGCTGCCTTGTCTCGTTGTCCCCAAGAACCGAGCACGCCACCCTTGCAACAGTTGGGAAACTTCTGGTTTCGATGGACACTTCCTGGGAGCAAATCGATGATCGCTGGACTGGTTTCGCAACTGTGGGGAATGTTGGTTTTGAAGTTGGAACAATCTCCTGGCTTGAGTTCCCAGCATTGACCAGATGACTTCTTTGTTAGCCCGTGTCCACCTATGGTCCAACCAAGGCTCCTTATGCAACTAAGATCAAATTTTAGTTTTCATAATAGGGTTGACTTCTCAAATTTTGTTGGCTACTGTCTTCTTAGATTCTCCTGTCGTTTTCTCCATTTTCACCTTAGTGAGGGATGAAAGTAGAATTACCATATAAGCTAAGTCTTGGATACGGAATTTTGTAATTTGGGGCCCTTCTCCCTCCTCGAATCCTACACGATTTTTCATGGACATTTTGAAGATTTTTCTCGAAGGAGCTGACTCATCTCAACAATATTAATCCAAATTAAGAATATATTGATCTAGATTAAGATAGAAAAAATATATAGCTATGATTTTTTTTTTATATAACTAAAGTATACTTCATGTTTATTTTAAGTTTCATAAAGATAATCCTTTCAAGATTCATATCTATCTTTTCAAATAATATCATCTTTAATATTTGAACATAAGTTCTCATAAGTGTAAATTGCCCTGCACTCAACTATAACTTAATACTATTACAAATGGGTGTCTAGTTAGATTCAAATAAATCTAGACAGTAATTTATCCATAGATATATTATGTAATTATTTATAAAATAATTTTTACTTTTCTTTGAATTTTTTTATTTTTTGTTGATGTAGCACTGCCACGTTAAAAATCAATAATGACGTGATGTCTGTTAACGACCACACTAATATTATCTTTAAATACTTATGATCAGCACCAATCAAAAAATCTATTAGATAGTTTTATTAATTCAGAAATTTAATTGAGTGCAAAAATTCTTTTAAAATATTGGAAGGATTATAATACCCGTAATCTTTCAAAACATGATATTCTATTAATAATTTGAAAAACTTGCAGGGTAGAAAATGAAGGTTTAATTCAGGATATTGGATCACATATTTAAACTTTGAAATGTTGGATTAATATCAATAATTGGTTTAATTATTTTTTTTGTTATATATATATATATATATATATATATATATATATATTGTTTAATTTGATACTAATTAAAATGATCACATTTGTAAAAATCAATTTTTATAGTTTAATTTTTTTAAATAAAATAATATTAAATTTTAAAATAATTAATACAAATTATTAATAGCTCACCTAATATAATTGAGTTAATACATGGAATAATCCAATGTGTCGCACAGCTAGAAAACTAATATAATATATAGTGTGATATTGTCGGTGAAGTTAGTAATTAAATGAAATGAATTAAATTACGAGTTTGAGGTGACAATAATATTGGGATCTGAGAGAGATTTGTAAAGGTACCTTCATAACCTTATAATATACATATATCTATAGATTCATGTTTTAGAATATGGACCGACAGGAATCATTTCATTATTTTTTTTGGTTGATTATTGGTTCACAAGTTATGTATCATTTAATGTGGATATTACGTGTATTTTATTTTGATATATAATAATTAATTTTTAATGATAGAATTGGATAGAATTTTTAGTAGAATGATTATTTTGTTTTTTCATCTAACGTATATGAATTTATTTATTTATTTTTAATAGAAAAAGCAAAATGTAATCTAATTTTTAATAAAAAATTTCTATGATACTTTTACCCTTAAAGCATGGTATTTTGTAATAATATTAGTCAAATTTTTAAATAAATGGTTAAAAGATTTCGTAATTTATGTTTCTATTTTTTATATTTAATAATATTTATAATTTATTATAATTTATAATATATTAATATATAGATGTATAAATTTTTTTATCGATCATATTTTATATCACATTTTAATTATTTTCCATATTTAGTAAACATGTGAAATCTAAATTTGTTAGAGCTTAGGCTATGATGATTTTATGAATTATATTTTATTCAATTAAAATAAAACAATAAATATGAAAGAATCTTATTTATAAATACCCATTAATCAATAAGACTCTTGTAGGAATCGAAACATTTTTTTAAAAATAAAAATGGTTTTACATGTTAGGGTGTCGGTGGCTTGTAGAAGCAACATTTCATGCATAATAAAATTAAAATAAAATTTATATAAATTACATTAATATTTTAAAAATACAACAATAAATTTTCTTTCAAAAATTTAACATATGAAATTTTAAAAAACTATGAAACACTTTAATTATAATTATGATATTAAAAATACACGATTATGACAAATAAACATACGTATCATATATTTAAATATGATAAATTCAAACATTTTTAATTCAATTATTGTATGAAAAATAATATACATAATATAAATCATGTTGGACTGTTTAAAAAAATCATGTTGAACATTGAACATTACAGGAACCAAAAAAACATTGAATATTACATGGAACAAAAAAATCATATCAAACTAATAATTCGTTCCTTATATATATAATATTAGTGTAAACATTAATTTGCTTAATTAATAACAAGACACCCAAACACCCCAATTATATATTTTTTTGTGAATTATAGAGGAAGATAAAATATTAACAGTAATACAATTAACGTGATTCGAACTCAAGCACACGCACTTTTTTTTTTGTTTAAACCTTTTTCTTTTTTTTTAATATACTGATGTGATTACAATGTAATATCTCTTCATGCTTTCTTAACCCTTTGATAATGCATAAGTACCTTGCATACACAGATGCTCGAACTCGAATCTCTTAAGATAAACATCATCTTCTTTTTCACTGTAATCACTCGTTAAGTTCCGTTTAAACCATCTTTTAAATATAAGATGAGGTGGCAGGCTTGATATTATTATATCCTATTGTCTGACCAGCATTTCAAATAAAATAATTGCATAACTTTTTGTTTTGTAATTTAAAGCATATCCTTCAAAATGTTTCATTTTTTAATTGATAAAACATATCCTTCAAAACGTTTCATATTTTAATTGATACAATACAAAATATTTGTCTTTTAATTTAACTAAAAATATACAAAATTGTTGTTTAAATTTTAATTTGATCGACATCGATATTATTATCCATGTAGGAGAACGTGAGTTTGAACCTATTGAAATGTGTTTATATTCTCATTTAAGGTTGAAAAAGATTCTAGATAACTCTAAGCATTGTACAAAATCTTTTTTCTTTTTTTTTTGTAAATCAAGATATCCTTCATATCTATTGTACAATCCATAAAAATTAATTATTCTAGAATTCATGGAAAATGTACAAATATTTATTTAATTTTTCAAAAATTTCAATCAAACTTTGATTTAAAAAAAAATCAAAAAATTAGCCACAAGTTCAAACAATTGTCTACACACAATCAAACCCTTAAACTCTGAAAAAATTAATTAATTTATCACAAGTTCAAACGATTGTCTAAACACATGTTCAGCCACGAGTTTAAACAAACACATGTTCAATCAATTATAGTGTTTTGAACTCAAATCTTATTATGTGTATATGAGTTTCTATTTTTATATAAAAAGATTAAAAAAACACTCTTAAAATAATATAATTTATTTTGAAAGTAATGATATTTTGATCATTATTTAATTAAGGCAGTATTCGATTAGTTCGTGACACAAACTCAATAAAATTTTTAATATAAAACTTTTAAAATTACAAATTTTGTTGAAAGTGTTTTTTAAATTGTAGTTGTGTTATTCTTATTCCATGTGAACGCACGTGAGAGGCATGTGCAAGTTTTTGCGTTATTAGGAAAAAATTTCGAGCTTTAAAGTGCATTTTAAAGCCACATTAAACACTCTTTAATAAGTTTTGGCCTAATATTCCATTATAGTAAACCATACGATAAAATAAAAATTGAATGAGTGAAATAATAAAATATTTGTGGTTAAATTTATCTTACTTTATAAAGGGGTAAACTCCATTCATTGAATTATTAATAAATTTATATTTTGAATATTAAATTTTAAAAAATTTTAGATTGATAATTAAACTATTCGAAAGATTTTATTTAAGTCATTGGATTGTTAAAATTATCATCATATGGCCTTCTTCATTCGCGCCGCCACCACTAATCGAAAACTTTAATCTTTCCCCTCATTTTCTTCATTTTTATTTTTTTTCTTTAAATAGCTTTAAATATCATGAATCTAATAACCAAAATTCGAATAACTTTCTTCTTTTTTGGTTTTTGACATCGACTGTTAGATAAGCTTAGATTTAATGTATGTTATTCTACTCGTTGACGGGAACTATTTCAAATAATCCAATGACTTAAATGAAAACTTTCAAACAATTTAATAATTATTTTGTAACTTTTTAAAATTAAGTAATTAAAATATAAACTTACTATAATTCGGTGATTTTAGGAGTAGATTACTTTTTAAAAATAATATAATTTTATTTTGATTTAAAATTATAATTTAATTCTTTTTATTCAACTCTTCTATGTAAAATCATTTACTTCACATTTGCTAATTAAATTTTTAAACTCATCTGAATCGGAATCGAATAAGTGGAAACACCTAATTTTATCATGATAAAAAATAACATATAATTACATACTCGTGTTTGATTTTTTTAGTGCAGTATATGTATTATTTTTGGTCTAATTTTATATTTGTATTTGACATAAGTTATATATTTCAAAATCCAAAGGTAATAATATTGTTTGTAAGGTTTAATTCAAGTTTTAGAGTTGATTTGATAAAAAATGATCGCTACTATTATTAAGTTTGAATTTTTCAATTTGGTTAAGAGAATAAAGGATAAACTAAATTAGTAGTCACCGAACTATGATTTTTTTTTTGTCACTCAACTATGTAAAGTTACAACATATCACCAAATTATTAGTATTTTTTTGTCTTTCAATTATGAAAAATTGCAAAATGGTCACTCAACTACTCAATTTTATTTTATTTTTGTCACCCAACTATCTTAAACTTTTTGGTGTTTCCATTTGTACGTTAGCGAATTGATGATCGCAAAACACAAAGTTTAATAGTTAGATGATCATTTTGTAATTTTTCATAATTGAGTGACAAAAAAAAATACTACTAGTTGGATGACTATTTTGTAAATTTTCATAATTGAGAGACAAAAAAAATATAATTGGGTGATCTTTATTATAGTTTACCCTAGAATAAATTGTGTTAACTATGAATTTGCATTTAGTTTTAGTTTGTGATTTAATTCGGATTTTAAGATTGATTTCATGAAAATTAATTGTTAAATTAGTAGTTAATTATGAATTTTTATCGAATCAACTTTAAAATCCAAATTAAATATTAAAAGGTTAATACTATTATTTTCAAATGCTAAAATTTATACTTTTGTCAAATATAATTATAACATTTAACAAAATATAATATAAATATTAAAAAAAATGTCAAATTTAAATATTAAATTATGTGTTAATATAAAATGAGAACTTCATTAAAAATAAAATATATATATTAAAATGATGTACCATTGGCGAATCTAAAAAATATTTCATTTAGACCTTTTATAATTTATAAAATTTTATATTAGTAATAATAAAATTATACTTTGATATTTAAAAAAATAAAAATTTAATTTAATTATTTAAAAATTATTAAAATAATAAATTTACATCTTTATTACTGTAAAAATATACTATCTAATTCTGAGTCTCAAAATATTTAACTTCCATCTAAAAAGTTTTTTATAACATTATTTTTATATTTTTTATGTTATGAAAGTAACGTTTATTTTCACTTGTTATTTGGTTATAGGAATACGAAAGCAATCGACGGCAATGAAGGACAAAAATATAAAACAGTTGACCTTCGTGTACAGATATGCCACGTGTGCTTCGTTGGCCTAACCTTGTTGTTAATCGCTAGACACAAGTTGGGTACAATAATTAAAGCCAACGGTGACTTTGAAATGCGTCACCAACCCGCGCGTGGCATACACCCTTCAGACACGTTACTATCGTTTCCCCGATCACTTGTTTATTTAATTTTATTTATTTCAAAAATTATATCATCGCTAAAATTTAAAATTTAAATATTTTATCCACAACAAATCACAGTATCTGTAAGCTTGTATTATTATATACCAAATTTATATTAAAATTGGAACTCTACCCCCACCTTTGAAATAAAAAACTATCCCACTCCAAATCCATTAATATAAATTCACAAGTAGAAAAGTATATTTTATATTCAAATTGATCTAATGATTTATATCAGAGATTAAAAAAATAATTTTTTTGAATTTTGATTCGTAGATTTTGGACATTCAAAATTATTTCATGAAAAAGTAAATTAAATTATATAAGAGAATGAGAAGAAAAACTTTCTATTGATGTCAACGAGGCGAACAAAATAATTTAGAATAATTTAATGATCATTTTGTAACTGTGTAAAGTTAAATGATCAAAATGTAAAATTATTAATAATTTAATGGCTTTAAATATAATTTACCATAATAATAAATATCTGTGTTAAATAATACAAATTTCAATTGAATATTTGAAATAAAAATCAAACTAAATAATCATTAATATTTATCACATTTTGTGAGCAAATTTTTTAATTATTATATTTTAATGAATATTAGATAAATAAAGTATATAGTGGATAGATTTATTTTCAAAAAATAATTATTTTATTCTTATTTTTATTATAAATTTAATCTATTTTTTGTGAAGTGTTCTTAATCTAATTATTAAACTTGTTTTGTTTAACTAAAAAAGGGTCTTTCAGAAAATAAATGACTAATTATGACAAAAATGATTGATTCTTATTTTTAAGGAAAATATATAAATATTTTGATTTTGATTTTTATTTTTTAAGTAATTTTATTTGAATTTAAATATAAAAAATTAAATATTGATATTAAATAATAATAAATAATAATTTAAAAATTACTTATTTAATAAATACTCTAAATAAAATACTTGTTTTCTAAAATACCATACTAATTATATTTTGAGCAAATAAAACACCATATAAAGAGTGATTGGCTGTTTTTGTTTTATTTGAATAGTTTGTCGGCTTTGATTAATCAAAATAAAAGAAGCATATATTTCTAGGAAGAGTATAGAGAAAAGAATATTCTTCCATATAAATTTTCTTTTGCCAATACACCATATTTGATATTATTATATACTCTTGTTTCACCACCAAATCAAATACAAATATATTTATATTTTTTAATTATACATCTAGATATTATATATCTGGTTGGTATTTAAATTTATTTAAAAAAATATTTTTAAATTAAGTTTTATTTTAAAATATTTTTTATTTTTTATTTTATCCATCACGTATAATATTAAAATATTGTTACGTATCACTATCAGATTGACCATCAATATCACGTTAGTATAAATTAACGGTGTTAATGTAAATGTACCAATCTAAATGACGAAATATAAATTCATATAGCTAACGGTGTTAAATAAATACTTTTAAACAAATCTAATGTACAAACCACATATTACTCTGAATTAGTAAACCAAAAATTTCAAGTTTACCCATTTACGAACATCTAACACCTCGAATTACCCTAAACTATGAAATTAGGTTGGGCAAACGAATGGCAAAAAAATAATCAAGTGATATATTGTGGCATTTAATGTCATAAAGAAATTGTACCAAAAACATTTAACAATGCTAACTTGCACTGAGTGGGGGTACTTATTTATTGTAAAGTATCAATATATCAAGGGAAAAATATTGATACTTTGCTTTATGGTATCGATACTTAAGTGTATAATTAAAAAAAATCATTAAATTTTGCTCGCCAAATATACATTATGTTGCAATTGAGCCAAGTGACTATTATAAGGAAAATACATATGGACACTAGAAAGTTGTTAACGTAGTACGGAACCTCTTTCTACACCATGTATTATCTATAAAGTAATTCACTATGAATCAATAGTGCAATATGTGATTTAAGTTCAACTCACTCGTCAAGCTATAACCTCACTCATATATATTTAACTAAGATCACTTTCCCATTAAGCTTTTTTCTCTGATGAAAGCATAGTTACACAATTTACTAATGTTTCTTACAATGAACAAATTGAATTCTCTCTAAATCCATACCACAAACACCATTGAGGCAAAAGATGATATTGAGATATATTTTTTTGTATTTTCCTTGATCACATATTTCTTTAAGTTTCAATTGGTATAGCAGTTGGTAATTGTAACAACTACTTCCAAGGTTGAATAACACTTTCATATAAAGAGCTCACATTAGTCTAGCTTTACTAAGTAATTTTGATTTGTCTAGACCTCACCAAATCAATTACTCTCAATGTATAAGATAAAAGATTGAGATAAGTCTTTACAAAGTCAACTCACATCTTATTGTGATTGCATACTTCAATATATAAAGTAAACAGATCACATTAGGACTCTTGAAAACTAACATTGTTTGATCCAATCTCTTCTCCAATTATAATATCCATATATATGCAAGTAAATAATTGAGATACGTTGGCCAAAAATGCCAACAAACAAAGCAAGTTTTATCATATAAACAACTATGTCCCAAGTTGCAATTAATGACTATATTTTGTGAATTCACTGATATATAAACACCTTAAGAGCACTACAACAACAAAAATATATTTAAGCATGAAATCAAGAAAAAAAATTAATTGGAGCTTCATTTTCTTCATATTTGTTAGTCATATTTCATTCTTTTTGTGAGAGTAAATAAAAAGGATTATTAACAAAATTAATATAAATGATCAACAAGTTTTGTGTGTAATGGCAAAACATATTGCATTCTTAAGGGGAGAATGGGGTTTGAATTTTGGAGACGATATTGTTAGGGGAGACAACCATGGGCTCCGAACATGGATTGTAAAACAAACATGAAAAGTATCGAAAAAATAATATAAATGAATATTATCTTTTATTCAATAAGGATAATTTTGTAAAGTAATATTATATTCTCAAAAAATCATTGAATGTACCAAACATGTTAATGTAATTTTCTCATAAATGACATTCCCATCAATCAAGTTTCAATGAATCGATTCTATTTGAATCATATCATGCAAAAACACCAAATACCCATGAGATCCCAAATTCGAGTCTCACTCCATATAAATCATGTGTAGGTTCTTAAACCATATTTATTTTGGTTTATGTTATACCATATATGGACCTATATAGATTTATTCTCGTATAGATTTAGATATATTTTAATTATTTGTTTGATCATGCTTTATAAAGATTAATTCTGATTATGATTATTCAAATGTATTCTTTATAATTTTAATCCTAATGATTTATGTAACTTCAAATAAATTTATATATGTTAATTAAAGGTTAAGATACACTCTATTATTTTTTATCTATTAATATCTAATGCGAAAATTATCGTCACGTTGTAGAATTTTTATATTAAATGTGAAAATCAATTTTTGAATGATTGAATATTAATGGAAGAAAAAATAATGGAGTAGGTTAAACCAATTAATTAAAAAATAATGGAATTTATAATTTAATTTTTCATCAAATATTGGAATGATTTTAAACCATAAATGGAAAAAATGGTTTTTTTAATGGAAATTAAATAACTTCCCCAAAAGAACATGACACAATGAATCTAGTGGAGCTGTTTTCCATACTTTCCACTTAAAACGCCACCTCATTACTTTGCACGTGCCACCCATGCTCTTTCCTCCCCTATACAAACCCCACATTTCCCCCCTTTCCTACCCTCTCACCCTCGCCCTTCCATCCCCTCTCCCTGCTTTGCTCTGAAAAGTCCAAGTTTTTCTCCAATGGCGACCGTCTCTCCAACTCCTCTGTTGAAAGATGAGCTCGATATCGTGATTCCCACGATTAGGAACTTGGACTTTTTGGAGATGTGGAGACCCTTTTTCCAGCCTTACCATCTCATCATTGTTCAAGATGGTGATCCTACCAAGACCATCAAGGTCCCTGAAGGCTTCGATTATGAGCTTTACAATAGGAACGACATCAACAGGATTTTGGGTCCTAAGGCTTCTTGTATCTCTTTCAAGGATTCTGCTTGTAGGTGCTTTGGTTACATGGTTTCCAAGAAGAAATACATCTATACCATTGATGATGACTGCTTTGTAAGCTCAACCCTCGTCTCTTCCTTCTTCCTTCTTCTATTTTTTGTTTTTGAATTTTGGGTTTTGGTGGGTTTCTCCAAAAACAGTTCATTTTTAAAGATCTGGGTTTGATCCAACTTTTTTAACACTGTTTTGCTTTTGGTTTTAAGTTTTGGATCTTGATGTATGGATGTTTAGATCTTGACTTTGATTCAGGAATTTTGCATTTTGTTTGCTGTTTTTGTCACTTCAAAAAGCTGTTTTCTTTAATGTAATTGCCTATCTTTTATTTGCTATTTGGATCTGCAATTCCATAACATCTTTTGATCTGTGTTCCATGGTATGTTTTCAACTCAATTCCTGCTTTGGTTTGTCCTAAATTTAGTCATTTACCAATGAAATATAAGCCTTAGCAGCCTTTCCTAATAATTTAATGAAACATAGTGTTTTCTTTGTTTTCTTGTCTTTCATGTTTGATCTGTAAATCTTGAAATGTTGGTCGATTTTTGGATGCATATTATGTGTGCCTAATTGCTTTGGAGATGATTTTAGAGCTTACATTTTAGAATGTGGATTAGATTTAGCTGTATTTTGATGCATTTTCATGAGATCTAAGAATCAAATGTCTGGTAGTTTATATTCAATACATCGGCAATATACAAAAATCGGAAGTTTGAGGGGTTCCGGTTCCGGTTTGCAGGTTGCTAAAGATCCATCTGGCAAAGACATCAATGCATTGGAGCAGCACATACAGAGCCTACTGACTCCATCCACTCCATTTTTCTTCAACACTCTTTATGACCCATACCGATCCGGTGCTGACTTCGTTCGTGGCTACCCTTTCAGCCTCCGTGAGGGTGTTCCCACTGCCGTATCACACGGTCTCTGGCTCAACATCCCGGATTATGATGCTCCCACACAGCTTGTCAAGCCACTCGAGAGGAACACCAGGTATATAAGTATAACCCTCCACATTGTGTGCTACCTATATGTCTACTCATTTGAATGAAATCGAAATCATTTGTTGAATTCCATATCAGGTATGTTGATGCTATAATGACGATTCCGAAGGGAACCTTGTTCCCCATGTGCGGAATGAATCTGGCATTTAACCGAGAATTGATCGGCCCTGCAATGTACTTTGGACTCATGGGAGATGGTCAACCAATTGGACGATACGATGATATGTGGGCTGGCTGGTGCATGAAGGTATAGCGTATACTCAATCTTCTCCCCTATAAGCTTATGATTAAACTGCATTGTTCGAATACCAGGTTATTTGCGATCACCTCGGATGGGGAGTGAAGACTGGACTTCCCTACATTTGGCACAGCAAAGCAAGCAACCCGTTCGTGAACTTGAAGAAAGAATACAAAGGAATTTACTGGCAAGAAGAGTTGATTCCGTTCTTCCAATCCATTGCCCTTCCGAAGGACTGCACCACCGTTCAGAAATGCTACATCGAGATCTCCAAGCAAGTGAAGGAGAAACTCGGCAAGGTCGATGACTACTTCAACAAGCTGGCCGATGCTATGGTGACATGGATTGAAGCTTGGGATGAACTGAACCCGTCGGGTGCTGTATCAGCCAAGATTCCTAATGGTGCTTCCAAGTGAAAACACAACATTGTGTAGGCTCTTGCCATTAAAGCTGGAAACGCTGATTTTGCGGGTTGGAGGGAGATAACATTTATATATGTTACTATATATATTTGATCATATTTAGATGAACAATAAGAAATTTATGGTTTATGTATTTGTATTAGACTTTGAGAGTTAGCTGCTATAGTTTTTTAATTCAGATTATTGCATTTCAATTGGTTTTATTTCCTTTTGTTGGTTTTATGTTTGAAAATTTTCCTTTTTGGTCTGAATGTTAAGGAAAGGGTAAAGCTTTTATGCCTTTATTCCTTTGGGCATGTTTTTCTAATTCAAATTTGATTTGGCCGCCCCTACAAAGCCGGCAAAAGTTATGGTGAGCGATTAAATTTGGATGATGATGATGTTTTTTTATAATAATAAGGTTTCAACAAGAAGAGGAAAGTGTGGGTGGAGCGTCAATCTTGGAAGTGTCCCACAAACAAGCTCATGCCCTGTGTCGTCATCGTTCATGTTCTGTTCTCTATTGTAATTCAATGTCCCTGTGTGCAGTGCACCGCCCCATCACCTGCTTGCTTGATTTTGACATTGGGCCACCACTCACCAATTTCTACTCTCTCTCTTTTTAACTAAAAGTTAGGTGATTTTTCGTATTCCAGTTCTTTTTTTTTTCTCTTTTAAAATGTTTTTTATTATATTGAGTTAATTGACTCCCATCCTATGTCTTCAATCTTTGGCTGTTTTGTCCCTAAAAAAAAAAAAAAAAACTTTGGCTGTTTTTATTTCTAATTTTAAAACATCAAATTCGTCTTTGAAAAAATATTATTTTTAAAATTTTAAAGATTGTCTTTTTAATGGCCCAGATATAAGTTCACATGATTGTGAGTTACCATCGTAAATATATTACTTCCCATCACAACCAATTCATCAATTGATCTGTCTTTTTATGTTCCATAAGCTACATTCAAGCCCCCTTTTTTACATTTTTGGAGTTTTAAATAAAATAATAAAATGAAGTTTTAGATTCTTTAAAAGTTGAAAAAAAATTTAGATCCCTTAAAAATTGATAAAAAAAAAATTGAGCCCTTGAAAGTTAAATTTTTTTTGAGCTCCTTAAAAATTGAAAAATATTATTTTGAACCTCTTTCAATCTTGAGCCCTAAACAGTTACATTTCTAGACGACCCAAACACCGTACCTTTCTAAATTCACATATGAAAGGTGAATAAAATTCAAACAACACATACCAAAATGGAGCACCACAAACTACTCCTCTATCTTGCCTTTCCCTTTGTTTGTGACCACCTCTCCTTTTTTTCTTGAGCACCTTGTAAAATTAACACATTGAACTAAATTCAATGAATTATTTAGGCTACTTTAAACACCAGGTGCAAATAATGATAATGAGATCAAGTTTACAATTTTTCTTCCACATTTCTTACCTATTAACCAAACCTTCCTACTAGAGGTGTTTATGGACTGAATTATGTTCGGATCAGACCCTGACCTGATCCTAAGCATAATACTAACATATTTTATGTTCGTTCAAGCTCGGTTAAGCTCGAAATCTAGGCCTAAAATTTCGTCTAAATCCGCCTATATTTGCAAAAGATTAACCCAAGTCCATTTTAAGTCTGCGCAAATTATTTTTTGATTTTTTTTAAAAAATATTTATTTTATTTTAATATTTAATAAATTTTATATATTTTTTATTTATTAAAATTTTTTATATAATCATCTTAATATTTTTTTAATGTTTACATTAGAATAGTATAATATGTTTAGTATAGGATTATTTTTTTTAATATGTTTAAAATTACATAATATATAAAAATAACATAATTTAAAGTATTATAAACTTAAGACGGGCTAGACTGGACTTGAGCCTTAAATGTTCAAGCTCGAGCCCAAATCATATTTTAAATTGATTTAATTTTTTGCCCAGACCCATTTTTTGAGCCTAATATTTTCACTCTAAACCTCTCGAATTTCGATCAAATTTGGACAGATTGTCCAACCTATGAACCAGTCTACTCCCTACACTTCATTCTCAATCTCTTCTTTAGCATTTCATTTCATTCTCTCTCTTAAAAGTGAGCTATGATCCCTCCTTAATATTTAGCACTATTTCAAGCAATTCAAGCTTGTAATGACCAACTTTCTCACCTTTATTCTCTTAGGACCTTAAGTTATTATTCCTTTAGCATTCATTAAATTAAGATTGAGTTTAGATGGACGGTGAATTTAATTGCGGTTAGTGTAAAAATAACGGTGACAATGAAATTAGATACTATAGCGATATTATAGTGCGAGACGATAGATTCATTATGTAAGGTATAACTATAAAAGGAGGAAAAAAGCGGGCTATAAGAAAATTTTCCGCAGCTACCATAGTGACCGCATATATAAGAGCCAAAATAGGAGTAGGCCCCTCCATGACATCAGGTAACCATACATGAAGAGAAAATTACGAAGATTTAGCAATTCCACTGGCAAATAATAGACACATAAAGTAACAAATAAAAAATAACATCATTATTATAAATCAAATTATTAAATATTTCGAACAAATATTGGAATTTGAAACTTCTCATTATCCAATAAAAACTTAAAATTTCTAATAATAAACCAAAATCGTCTATCCGATTAGTTACAAACGCTTTTTGATAAGCGTTTGTCACAACTGAACTAAAAACTTATTAATAGATAAGAAACATTCCAATTAATTCTCAAAAAATATAAATTAAGAATAACTAAACGCAACGTACTGCATCGCCCATCCAAACTTATACTAAAACTCCTCGCTTGAACAACATCAAGTTTACATGAATTTAAGAATAGCTTAAACCCAACAAGTGGCTTTAGTGGAAAAAAGAATGTTGTTCATTCTAGGGGTCTCGGGTTCGAGCGCCTATTTGTGTTTTGTAAAAGGATTAAGAAAGTATGAACAAATATTACCAAGTGTAATCACACTAATATATTCAAAAAAAGAATAGATTTCATCAAAAATTAAGTGTGATGCAAACTTCTTACCTTTTTCGCTTTGATGGAATGACAGCAACTTTGTTCTAAATTTTCTCTTCTTTTTCCTTTCTTCTTTCTCCACCGAATGATAGCAAATTTGGCTAATTCTTTTGCTCCATTCAATTGTCCACCAAGAAAACAAGCATGAAATGTAAAGCTTGTTTAATGAAGCTAACACCTTACTCACTTCCCACTTTAATCCACCAAATGACACCTAACACCGACTCGCTCCATAACCATGGATTATTGTTTTTTTCTTCCAAATTTAACCCCATCCATTATTTCATGGGTTAATTGCAACTTTAGTCCCATTTTTACTTAATAGGAAAATTGCACCCTAACTCCTTCCTATTTCAGAAAATTCAGTTTAGGCATTGCTGAAAAATTGCCAATTATACTTTTCTACCTTTCTTAACTCCTAAATGTCTAAATCAATCAGCAAATTGGAGAAGGTGAATGTGAGGAAATCTTAAAAACCCTAGTTTTATTTTATAAAAAAAATACATTTATTACTAGAAATAATATGGTTAAATAGACTTACAGGGCTTGCACTGGCAGCCATTTATCAACAAGTAATAACACTAACATTGGATGTTGCGGGCGGAAGCAATATGGTAGCCAGCTCCACACATCACGACTGCCCCCTTCACATTTCCAAAATCAAATATGTTGTTTTCATGAGAAATTTTAATCTGTAAATTTATCGAGAAAGCATACTAAACTTGCATCATAGAAAATAGTGAGAGCTATGATGAATACTTTAATCATATAAAAACTATGACAACCAAAAATAATCACAACCTAAGCAAGTTTAATTCATTAAATAAAACGAAGTCAAATCTTTTTTACGTTTCAGCAACTATATTTTTTCATATATCATTTGTTAGTTTGTGAAGAAAAAAACCATAGATAGAGAATGTTCACATCAATAAATGAAGAGAAAAATTAGAAATGAAAAGTAAGATATTAGGATTATTAAAACTAAAAAAATTGTATACTTTTTCCTAAAAAAATTATAGGCATTTGCGTGGGAGAATGAAAATAAAATTGGAAAGATAGAAAATTGAATGATAAAAAATATCTTTTTTTCATAGGTGTGCTTAATAGGAATAATAAAAAAAATAAAAAGAAAAAAATAATTTTATTTTCATTCATTGTTTGGCAAAGAAAAAATAAAATATTTAAAAAATGCATAAATTTATCTTGAAAAAATACATAATTTTGAACTAACATATAAATCCTTTTCATTTTCTCTCCTTTCATCATTCCAATTTGAAAAGATTAATTTTAATCTATTAAAATAAAAAATAATCCCCTCTTATTTTCTTCTCTATCAAGTGCACTTAAAATTATTTTCTTTCCAATTTTCCACGCCAACTTCTCTATCCAAAACAAAAACACCCTTAAGTTTTGCTTGGTAGAGTGAAAAAAAATTGAAATTTATGAAAAATTAAATAATAGAGAAATAGAAAAAAAATATAATTGTTAATTCCATAAGTATACTTGATAAGAAAGATAAAATAATAAAAAGAAAAAATTAAATTTCTTTCCATTTATTACTTGATAGAATTTAAAAAATAAAATAAAACATTTAAAAATATGCATAATTTTAAACTAACATATACTTCTTTCTCACTTTCTCTCCTCTCATCATTTCAATTTGAAAAAAATTAATTTTAATGCATTAAGATGAAAAATAATTATCCTCCTATTTTTTATACTATCACTTATATTCCTTAGCACACTCTTTATTTTCTTTTCACTTTTCCAATTCCTCCTCACATCCCTTCACTTTTCCATCCAACCAAGCACACCCTTAAAATAGCAGACATTTATATTCAATCAATAAAACATACCACTTATCACAAACATGCACTCCCATGTAAGCAAGTTTCCATTTTTGCTTGAATATATTACTTTAATATATGATAAAAGATAATTATAACACTTGATGAAAGGATTGGGTAAGCATGGTTAACTAATAGTAAGCAGTTGCTTAGAAAGCTTAATTTGAAGTTTCCAGAAAGTCCAGAATGAAAGGGAAACCAACATATAGTTTATACTTAGATATTTTCTGTCCCAAACCTTTTAGGACAACCATAAGCAGTGGTTCCAACATTTAAGATCTCACATATCACTTCTCGCTGCCACCAAATAGGTAATCCAAGGAAGACCCACCGCCAGGCGCTGCATGAACCTTAGTTGTCCGGCGCTCCTGCCCAGACAAAGTTACCCAACTATTTAGTTTATGCCTACTTCAAAGAAAATAAATGGTATCGAATTTGAAGCATGAATGTTATAAGCATGTGTAATAAGAATACCCTTTGAGGGGCTTGCTAGAAACTATAAAGTTATAAGCTAATACAATGGTAAAACGTATAATTTAATTTTGATATCAGCATACAGATATTCATATCCATATCTCAACATGATATTTTTCCTATGTTTCACATGATACTGGTGCATGCAAAGTTCAGACCGCTAAATCATATAACCGAAGAAAGGGAAAACAATGTAAAGTTGGCAATTCCCTGACCCAAGCTTTCATAATTTAGTAATAAACATGGATGAAGTCAGAAATATTGTGTTAGGGTCAAGATAAATTTATAAATTTTGGGAGTTAATGTTAAAAATTATGAGTTAAAAATATCTAAATTGGATTATTAATTTTTAAAAGGGGCCAAGGATCCTACCCTTTGGATCCACCCCTGGCGACAGAGGTCAACTTCCCTACAATAGATTATGATTTCAACCAACAGTCAGTTGAGGTGGTGAGGACCTCACCCCTAATAAACATTTACTTTATATTAAATATTCCAAAACATTTTTTCTTAGGGTCAACTACACTAATAGTTACTCAACTATTAGTAAACATTTTTGGCCCGACAGGGATTAGTCTCAAAACTCCGAGTTAGAGAAAAGAAAAAAGAAATGCTCCCCCTGAATCCCAACATATTATTTCCTAATCATTTATGTCAAATGAACTCATCTAGGAGCTTCAGCATATGATTTTAAATTTATGCAAACTGCAAAGCGGAACATAATTGCTAGATGTGGTTTTTTTTTTCTGTTCTAATTCTATATAAGATATAGACAATCATAAAGAATTAGCATCATTTTTTAAAGTGAGTATGATATTATAGATGGTGAAATTTAAGCAAAATGTAATGCATCAATTCTTTGTGTAGATCAACTGCAGACATTTGATCAAACATTACTAAGCTACCATTTAAAGAGAATTGAGACTAGTGCTCTACCGTAAGAAAGTTGCCACAATTCTGGCCATCAGCTCGGAAATAGTTGTTCGTTTTGCTCCCTGGAGCGCCTGCAGGGATCTCCTTAGCATCACCTGATGATGGTGATGCAGTGGTCGGTTTTTGCACGGTTTCCTTCACAACCTCAACCTGCTTCTGAGGAATTTCACTACTGGTGGTGTCAGTACTCGTGACATTGGTTGGTTTCGGAGGCGGAGCTTCTCCGCTCCCGAAAAGGTAACCCAAAGAACTCTGTCCCCCACCACTGCTGACTCCACGACCCATGTTCTCTAACTTGGGACTTCTAAGCAACTAATTCATGAAGAAACAAATATTCCAGTAAACAACAATAGATCTATAGTTATAAACTGAAAAAAAAATTAACAAGAATTTACGAATATTGCTTGGACTCAATGTGAGTTCTGACATGGATTTACTTAATGTTTCCTAAGTCCCGTATATATTTGAAGGATTATAAGCTCGTGCAGATACTTTGAGTCAAAATAACAGGGTTATGTACAAAATCCCAAACTTCAATTCAAGTTTCAGAAATGAATCTAATTACACATTAGATTAGGCAAAATCCAACACATAATGCAGTAGGATTCCATTAAAAAAATGTCATTTAATCAAGAATAGCCCTCTTGTAAACCCAAATCCAATCTGATTCAAAGCCTCACATTGTGCTGAAATTTTCAGTTTGATGTGAAACTTAACAGGAAAATCAAAGATCTAAAAAGACAGATGCAATTACATAAATGAGATTCAAAAACATTTTCAAGGAGATTTAAGGAAAAAAAAAGAAAAGAAAGCCAAATGCCTAACGTTTTATCATACAATATGGAGCCGGAATGCATAACACCATGTTAAAGCATAAAGCGGAAAAAATGTAGATCGCGAATGCATAACGCCATGTTATTAGAGCATAAAGCGGAAAATCAGATCGAAAACAATCAGGATTTTCTCAGGAAACAAACAGAAATAAATAAATGAAAAGAAATTTGAGCATTCGTTTTCTTTCTAGAAAAAATTAGGTTTAGCTTCTCACCTTATTTGTTTGGTTGTTCTTTGATCAGATCTGAAATCTGAAAGGAAAGCAGAGAACAAGGTAACTTATGGGTGGGATTTTTTAGCTTTTATTTTTCGATTGTTTTATTCAATAATAATTTCTTTAAAATTTAAAAGAAATTAAAATAGGTCTTAAATTATTGATTCCACCGCATGATATTCTGTAAGAGGAAACTAGTGGACGTGGTACTCACTACCACTCACGTAGAGTTGTCCATAAACCGAATCGGGTCAGGTTCGGATCGAGTTCTTATAAAATTTTAGATTTGATTGATAGGTTTAAGTTCGATTCGATTTAAAAGATAAATTTAAATTTTTATTCAAATTCGATTCAGATAAGAGTGTTAAAATTTGAATCTAGTCCAATTATATTAATTTTTTAATTTTTATATAAGAAATTTTAAAATATATAATACATCAAATATATGATTGTATTTTTGAAAAATATTCATTTTCAAAAACAATTATTAGATTAATCTATTTTTCTGAAAAATTACAGAACAAGGCTAAAATAGAAAAAGTTTCGTACCGGAAGCATTTTTCTTTTGGTATTTTTTAGGGTTAAGTTTTTTTTTTAAAAGTATAGTTAGGTTAGAGTTTTGTGGTTTCTAGGGTTTAGGGTTGGGTAGGGTTTTGAGTTTTTTTTATATTCTTTAAGTTTATTATATATTCTTTAGTTTTTTTTTTATAATTTTTTGAGTTGTAAAGTTATTAATTATTTAATTCGATATTTACATGCATCGTATTTACACCATTCGTATATTTAAGTTATTCGAATTATAAAATTTAATTCGATTCATAAATCGAAATTCGAATTACTCGATTTGATTAAATCTTAATTTATAATTTTTTTCGATTGTTTTTAATGCAGCTGAGTTTTGATTAGTTTTTTTTATGTGAGGTTGAGGTCAATAAGATTTTTCAACGCATTTTTCTTTAGAAAATATACATCGAGAATCCTAAGATATTTGATGGTTTTTTTAAGTAAGGTTAAGATTAGTGTTTTTTGATTTTTAGAGTTTAGGGTTTTAAGTTTTTTTATACATATTTTAAGTTTATTAAATATTCTTTAGTTTTTTTTATAATTTTTTGAGATGTAAAGTTAATATTTATTTAATTCGATATTTGCAAGCATCTAATTTACACCAATCATATATTCTAATTGTAAAATTCAATTCGATTCATAATCGAAATTCGAACTACTCGATTTGATTAAATCTTAGTTTTTAGTTTTTTCGATTTTTTAATGCAATTGAGTTTTGATCAATTTTTTTATGTGGGATTGAGGTTGATCAGATTTTTCAGCGCATTATTTTCAAACTTTCAGTGCATTTTTCTTCAGAAAAATATATCACTAGAATCCTTGGATATTTGATGAGTAAGTGAAAATATGTGGGGGATTGAAAGTGTTTATGTCTAGTCGGACGTGCTTTCAATGTAACACCCCTATACCCGATTTATACGTATAAACCCAATATAGGAGCATTACATTACAATACGGCACAGAAGGTCGAGTAACAGAATTTTTTTTTTTTTTTTTTACAAACCGATGTCTTTAAAGGCCATTCAAATCGAAATATCATATATTAATCATTTCATTTTCATAATTCATAACATTTAAGATAACATTTTTCCCATTCATTAGGGATTCATATAAGTACCATTGTACATGCCATTTTCTTAAAAAAAATACCTATATTTGGAGTCCTCCAAAGGATGATGTGATGTGATGAGAGGTCCCTAAACTCGACTTTACTCCATGTTACTTTGTACCTACGCGTTAAAATAAACGCGTTAAGCCGGTGAAGGCTTAGTAAGCACTACAAGAATAATAGATGACTATTTATTTATTGCTTAATTTTATCAAACATTTCAATACTCATGCGTATAAAATTTCTAACCTTTCTTGCATGTAACATTTAACTTACCTTAATGCCACCATAACACACATTCATTCTCATATACCAACTTACCTCAATGGTAGATATTACATTTTCATCCCTTTTTCACAACTTAGTCCTTTCAGTCGTATTAGTTCACTTAATTATCAGCATTTAATTACACATACACATATGGTACTTATCTTTATGTATTCATCATTTCACTTACCTCAATGTCATAATTTGCACATTCTTTCACTTTTCACAATCTAGCCATCATAGCTTTCTTAACCATAGCTCACTTATCTTATTTGTTCACTTGGCCCATAGTAGACTTTTATAGAACCTATCGGATAAACGGAACAAACAGAGAGTACCGAAGTACTGAACAGAGAGCACATAAGTGCTGGGCAACAGAGAGCACACAAAGTGCTAAACAGAGAGTACACAAAGTACTGAGCACACAAAGTGCTAATCAGAGAGCACACGAAGTGCTAATCGGAGAGCACACACAGTGCTAATAACAGAGAGCACGAGACGTGCTAAACAGAGAGCACACACAGTGCTAATCAGAGAGCGCGCTAGTGTTCCTTAATGGCATGCCACTAATATCACAACGGTTCTACTTCGTCTACATGGGCATAATCTCATTTAACATCATTATCCATAACTTATACATCACATTTACATTTCTCTTCACATATACATAATCATGTATTTCTCACATTTATTTTCTAAAAATGCTTCCACAACATCACCATTTAGTCATATAATCAACAATTATAATTAAACACATAATATTTCGCACATATATTTTTCTCACATATTCATCATCATATACCTCTTACTTTTATTTTCACATTAATTTTCAAAGCTGTCCACTTGCGTCACAGTCACTAAATAATTTATATCTCGAGCTACAGAATTCGAAATTAATATCCGCTTGATGTTTCTGAAACTATACTCAATCATATTTTTACCATAAAATTTCCAGAATTTTTAATTTAGCCAATTTGTACAGTAAATTCTTTCAATTTACCCCTTGTCTGCTGTCTGACAGTTTCGACCTTTCTTCACTAAAAATTATCTATCTTTTAGTACAGAGATCCAATAATGTTCTAGTCTGTTTCTTTTGAAAATAGATTCATTAAGGATTCAACCATATAAATTTCAGACTCTAATGATTTTTCTACATTTTTATATGATTTTTCAAAATCAGAACAGGGGAACTCGTATCTGCTCTGACCTTGTTACACAAAATCAGTTATAACTCAGAATATACAGATCCATTTAATTCACTGTTTCTTCCATATGAAACTAAACTCAATAACCTTTAATTACATATATAATTCGACCCTTAACTCAATATATACAATTTTTAGTGAATTTTAGAAGTTGACCCTGTGATTCTGTCCACTCTGTTTTAATGAAAACATTTTCTTTCTCATGTTTTATTACACTAATCTCACTTAATCATCTTTATAACACCTAATTAAACAATAATTTCCATGCTAACAGCTCAAATATATTATGAAGAATAGACTATAAACTAAAATTCTTGTAGTACTTACAACAAAAAGGCTGAATTTCTTCTCTTTTACCCCTTGCTCTATTCTTTTCCTTTGTCTTCAATTTGATCCTTGTCTCTCTTCTCTTTCTCTTCAATTTCACATAAACAAATATAAGCTATAAGATCTAATTCAATAGTTTTCATGCTAAATAACAGTAAAATACATATATATCATGAGAATTTAATCACTTCTTACCTTAATCCTTGAATTCAAAATTTTCTCGATTTAGTCCCTATGCTCTCTAACACCTCAAAATGAATTCTATAAGAAGTTTGAGGTGTCTAATAACTCTCTTTTATGACTTTCTTTCAGAAATTCCAAAGAAAATAGGAGATTTTGGAGCTTGGGGGGCTTAAAAATGATGGAAGGACCTATTTGGAATAAAATCAAAAGTTGGATGGAAGAGAGAATGGTATGAACGGTTGAACATGAAAAGAGCTGATATTTTTGACTTATAATTGATTTTTAACCTTTCTCAAATTCTCTAGACTTTTCTTCAAAAATATCTCACTTAATAAAAATGGTAAAATTACACTTTTAGTCCTTATGCCTTCCAACTTTACACTTTGGCCCAAAACTTTGCCTCCAAAAATATCTTCCACCAAATTACTCTTTTGCCCTTCCTCAATCAATCTAATTCCCATGATGACTCAAAATTCAATTTGGATAATTTGCTATTTAGTCCTCCATATTTTCTCTCATTTACTATTTAATCCTTGATTTCTCCAAACCTTTCTAAATTCAACCATATATTCCAATTCTCAATTATAATCTATCACTGTTCCAAATCCGATTCAAGCACGCGGATGTTACATTCAATGCTTTTTTCTAACAGTGCACTGAAAACGCGTCTTACATGGAGTGTTTTCCCTTTTAACACTTTCAACTCTCTACTCACTTGGGAAAAATTTATGAATCAATTGCCAATCACCGTGGCTCTATAAAAGGGTGGCTTTCAGCATTGAGTGACATAAGGCATTTACGAGCAAAAAAAATGTAAGGAAAATCAGAAGAATAGGAAATTCGCACATAAGGCATAATTTGGAGCTACCACACAAATTGCATCAAGGATCGATTTTTGTTTTTCATATTTAATTACAACACTTTTTTTTTGCATAATGTTTTTGTTTCAAACATGTGGAATAGGTTATTTGGTTGAAAATGAGTGAATAAATTAATGCTATTATTTATTACGATGATGAAGTGTGTGACACCAAGAATGAGATCATTTTTTTATCAGAGAACACAACGCGATTGATTTTTAACCCGAACATACAATTGTCGGAACTGCGTAAAAGAATTAGGTGAAAAATCGTCAAATCCAACCAGATGAGAGTATCGTTAGTTATATGTTATAATTTTTATATTATTTTTTACTTAATTTGCATATTATAAAAATTAGGTTTATTTAGGTTTTTATAATTAAAGTGAGAGACTATTTTTTTTAGTATACTGATGTAATTATATGGTAGTATCTGTTCATACTTTTTTAACCCTTTGACAAGACACACATACTTTGCACGCACAGGCGCACACAGACGCTCGAAGTCAAGACTTCTAAGATGAATAATATTTTTTTTTCCACTGGAGCCACTTGTTAGGTTCACAGTGATAGATTATTTGGATTATAAACTCAAATATAATAAAGTCTAGTTATGCAAATAGGAAATTTTTTATTACATTATATAACAGAGTAGGATACCATTTGAAAGAATGATACCTGATACAAGTATCAAATATAGCTTGCGAACTATTTAATACGAGATATTCAATGCCTCGAAATGTGATTGAGAAAACATTTATCCTTCTAAAAAAATATTTATGATATTAACAACATCACATTAGTAAAGTATAAAAAAAATAGTTAATTGTACAAGCATATTGTATATTTCATAACTTTAATCATATGTGGAATTGAAATGATTCATACTTTGAAAAATACATGGAAGAAGAAAATCTTAATAACATTAATGATACAGATTCAAATTCAAATGATTATAAGGTGCATGACCCAACAAATATGCACTAGAATAATTAGATATAATTTCATATGATGTTTATTTTTATTAGTAATTGTATTATCAAGTACTTTTTAAACTAATATAATACATATGATTATTAGTTTTATTTTTTGTTACTTGTTTAGAAATTATTTTTATCATACCAATAATTTTTATAATAATTATCATTTGTATTACCAAACATGACAAATAGAATAAGGATGTAAATCATATTACAGTATTAGTCAAAAACGACTAAAAAATTACAATCTTTGTAATTAAAAAAAGTGAAATTATTATTTTTTATAATGACACTTTTATTCAATTAATTTGTGATTTTCGAAACATATCCTAAAATTCTAAAATATTTAAAAAATATATATTAAATCATTATTTCAAAATTTCATTACATTCAATCAATTCAAGCACATGAGTTCTTCTGGGTTTAGGGTTTGGGGACGGAAAACAATATGACAATAAAACCCTAAATGCAAAGTCTGCAACAACTGTCTGGGTCGGCGCTGCTCAGTATTTTCAGGTTATTCTTTAAACTATTTACCCCTTTACCTTTGCTCATTGTTAAGGGATTGTTTTGATGCTTCATTGCTTATTCTATAGCTTTAATCTTCTGCGCTTTTTGTTTTAATTTTTAATTTGCGATGAATGAAAACAGGATAGACCTTGGAATTAAGAAAAATGGAAGTGAAAAATGTTTCAGAGTCATCGGTCTCGGATGCTAAATTGAGTCGTTCTGAAAGGAAGAAACTGAAGAAACAGAGGAGGGAGCGAGATAGTGAAACTGGAAATGTTGAATCCCTAGACAAAGCAACTTGTTTAGGAGCAGAGGACGTTGATTTAGGGGCAGAGCAATCGAGTCCTTCGCGTAAGAAGAGAAAGAGGAAAGAAAATTCTTTTGTGGAGTCATCGGGATTGAAGGAAGAACCGAACTCGTTAATGAATGATACCGTGTCAGGTAGAGATTTAAATGTACAGACTCCGGAGAATAATGTCTCGGAGAGTCCAGTGAAAGGACAATCGGCTGATTCTGAAAGGAAACGAAAGAGGAAGAAAAAGAAGAGTAAGATGGCTGCATCTGTGGAAGTTGACAACTCTTTGGTAGATGAAAAGAATAAAAGTGATTCTCATTTGGAGTCTGGACTGGAAGGGGCTCAATTGAATGAACAAACTGTTCAACCGGAAAGTAAAAGGAAGAAGAAGAAGAAGGGGAAGGGGAAAGGAAAGAAGACAACGCTTAATGTTATGGAGGTTGAAGATATTAGCTCAAAGAGCAATGACAAGGACAGTAATGGAGTTGAAAATGAAAATAGGTGTACTGAACCTCAAATTATTAATGAAAAGGATATTAGAAAGGAGGATCCTATTTCCATATCAGAAACTGTAGAGTCTAAAAATACTAACAACATTTCTTTGATATCTTGTAAGCAAAGTGAATTTTCAGGAATTCAAAATCCCCATGTTGATGGAGATATTGTTATGCCTGAAACTGAAGTTAATGAAAAATCAGAAAAGGTAGAAACCCATCACAAGAAGAAGAGAAAGTCTTCTAATCTATTGGGAGATGGTTTAGAACATGTCCAGGAGAATGGCCCAATACAGATTTCTGTTGAGCATATAGAGAAGGAGCTTACAATTGGTTGTTCTGAAAATAGGTCCGGTGAAGTACCAGTTGGTCACGCCATGCCTGCACAGGCTTCAGAGGAAGCATTGGGCAACAACACAGGCATTGAGTCTGATCTTAAAGGAAGGAAAAGAAAGAAAAGAAAAAAGTCGAAGGAGTCTTTGTGCAAGTATGCAGACCAAAAGGTTGTTGAGAAAGAAACCAAGATGGAAGAAGTTAATCCTTCTCCTTTGAATTTTGCTGTTGCAAAAGATGATGTTACACTAGCAGCTAATGTCTGTCCTTCGAACTTGTCTGTCACAAAAGATGATTTTATACGAACAGCTAATGTTTCTCCTTCAAACCTGGCGGACACAAACGACAATGTTACACTAGCAGCTAATGCTTCTCCTTCAAACTTGGAAGTCGTAAAAGACAATGCTACACTAACAACTAATGTTAAAGAGAACAATTTTTCACAAACATTGTACTCTTCATTTCAAAGAAAAAGCGTATGGCGTCCTAGGAAAAAGCTTCTTGTGCTTGATTTGAATGGAATTCTTGTAGACGTTGTTCAACAACCAAATAGAAAGCCAAATACTAGAGTAGATGGGAAAGGAGGTAATATATAGTAATTGAAATAGAAATATCTGAAATCTTTGTTTGTCTTCCATTAATTATACTTCTACTGTGGCTCATGTTTTCCTTTTTTTTCTTTACAGTTTTCATTCGACCATTTTGTGTTGATTTTCTCGACTTTTGCTTCAAGACATTTCATGTCGGAATCTGGTCATCAAGAATTCAGTATGCTCCTGCCTTTGCTTGAGAATTGTCTTCCATAGTTATACTGTCTTATTTATTTATTTATTTAAGTGTTGCTATGTTACATAAGCGAACTGTATAATGTAAGGCTCCTTCATGAATGACGCTATTCCTTGACCATGTTGCTATTAATTGTTGTTGCAGTAAAAACATGACCAAGATGTTCGGTTTGCTTCTTAGAAGAGAATGGAAACGTAAAATGTTTTTCTGTTGGGTAAGCAGCATTCCGTGTGGTATTTAACTATTCCTAGTAATGGGATAATTGCCAAAGTTTTGGTTAGCTAATTAGTCTATATCATTTCTTTCTTGTCTTTTTCATCGTATGCATGGCCTTCAATCAATGAGCTACATTACATGATTAGTTAATCACATAAGGTGGTTTTAATTAGTGTGTGTGGTTTTTTAAAATATAAATGACATACTGAAGCTGAACTATACAGTATACATGTTATATATTATTCTAAGTTCAATTCTATATACTTATATATCTACCTAACTACTAATACATCTATATCTTATGGAACATTAAATGATATAGTACTTAACACATAGTAATACCCAACATTTCTAAACCTATCCAATCTAGCCGGTTGAATCATGAGTTTGCACACTCAAAATACTCGAGAGATAAAATAGAACCTAAGCAATCTAGGTTGGTTACTTTCCTTTTTTTAACTAAAATAACATTCTTGTTCTAAACAAATCTGATTTTCATCAAGTTTATATTTGATTGGGGGGAATATAAGCCAGATATGCAAAACTCTTGTGGGCTAAAGTGGCATGAAATTTTTTGACGGATGTTTCTCTCTTTTGTAAGTAAATTAATATGTCAGTGCTCTCTATAATTTATTCGTCTCATGATACTGGTTTCTTGCAGGATCGAAAGCTGTGTACAATTACAAAATTCAAAACCCTCGAGAACGAGGAGAAACCACTTGTTTTGAAGGAACTTAGAAAATTATGGGATAGGTGTTCACCTGAGCTTCCTTGGAGGAAGGGCGACTATGATGAATCAAACACACTATTGTTGGATGATTCGCCATATAAGGCTTTGCGAAATCCTGTGAGTTTTTAAATGTTTTCCTTTATTTGCTTAATCATTTGGTGAATATGGCTTATTTAGCACTTCAGATTGTTGAAATTCAAATGCTGCTCTAATACTTATGCTAGCTTCTATCTTTTCATTCGTAGGCAAATACTGGTATCTTTCCATATCCTTATCAATACACAGATGCCGATGATCATTCATTAGGTGAGACATGAGCTAAGCATGTTTTAGGGAATTAAAGGTACACAAACAGATGACTGCTATGTAGTGTATAAGCCTTCACAGGGGGCATATTGTTGATCTTACCTTTTAGGCCTTTTTCACAGAAGAGAAAATGTAAAAGTGTGAATCTTGTTAAATAGGCCCTGTAAATCCTACTCTTTACCTATGTTAAAATCATAAACTTGTTGGGTCCAAATGCGTCTTTCCTGTCAGGGAACTCCGGTAATGGAGTCATTGTATTTGCATGTATGACTGTGTTATAAAGCTGTGTTTGCTACATGGAACAGTGTACGTGCAGTCAGTAATCATACTAATGTGATTGTTGTGCTATTATCTCGAGTCGGTTATGCAGATATATATATTTATATTCTAGGTATTGTGAGAACGTCATTGACTTAAAATCATTTTCAGCTGATCTTTTCAACAGTTGGTAATACTTCATTAACTTCTGCAAGATCAATGGATATACCTGAGTTTGGCTTGCCCATAACTTTGTAGATTTGGCTAGTGATGGTTTAGTTATGTTTCAGTAACTGGATATACTCTCATATTTCAGCACAATTTTTTTTTGGGGACGGGGCAAGCGGCTTTATAGATCATTACCTGTATCTGATATTGGTCCGTGTTACAGATCTGGCACTAGAGTTTGCATCGACGGTCATCTGTAGTGTACCTAATTCCTTCATTTTATTTATCCTTGTGTACTCATTTTATCTCAATTGTCATTGTTAAATAATGTATGCAACAGCACCTGGAGGAGATATTCGAAACTATCTTGAACGGGTAGCTGTAGCAGAGAATGTTCAGAAGTTTGTGGAGCAAAATCCATTCGGGCAACAGGCTATCACTAAGGCAGATCCGAATTGGGCATTCTATTCCCAAGTTATAAAAGATTTGAGGTCACATGCTCGGTAATTGCCATGCTCATATTTTGAATGGTAAGTCCTCCAATTTGGCATCTTTTTAAGTGATGTTAGCTGAGCTGCATTTAGGGTTTTGTTCCAATATTAGGCCTTTCATACATCACACTTGAGATGGCCTTCCTTTTATTGTTAACTCTCAATTCATTTTCTAGTGTCTTTACACATTTGTTCTCCGATGAATTAAAATGTTGCTTCAATTACACCGATGTACGTTAGACTATGAGTAGGAGGATATAATCTTTCGAGGATGTTTCAAACAACAATTGTCGCTTTTTCTTTCTCTTTTCAAATGATAGTTATCCCTATGCAACTTGGAATGAGAGCAAACATGAAAATAGAAAGCATTAAATAAGTTGATCCATGAAATCTCTCTAATACCAGACTAAAAAATATACATACATAGGTATAATCAAGTGTTAAGTGCAATGGGAAGGGACATTGTATACCCAAGGAAAGAACGTAGATTTGAACTTTGGAGTTGATATTATTGAGAGAGACAGTCATGAATTTCGAATATGGACGGTAAAAACAAACATGAAAGTTAAAAAAAACATAGGTATAGGTATTGTGCAAGTATTACAACTTTTAATACAATTTTGGACTCTTGTGTCTGTTTATTTATGCTATTATTTAAGTTTTTGATTGAGTTGATTTTACGAGTCAACAAGGAACTAACTTGGTTAGAGAAATTATGAAAATATGTTTTTGCATTTAAAATAAGTTATATTATTTAAGGGTATTTTAGCCGTTTTAATTTTTAAAAAAATCATAAAAAATATGCACATTGTGTGATTTAAACTCATACCATTTGTATTGATAAAACTTTAATTTTACTACTAAAATTTTTTATTTTGTTCTATATTTTTTAATTTTATTATACATATTTTATTATCTTCTATCAATTGATAATGTTTTTGATTGAGTTAATATTACAAGTTGACACGAATTTAAGATTGATAACAACATCATAATAAACTATTGTTTAAATGTTGTCGTACTTATTTTATCTTATTAATTAGTTTTAAATCATACATTGCATTACTTATGGTATATTACTTTTAAAACACATTTATATATTTTAAATATGTAGTTTCACATGTGTATGCAGTGAATATAATTAGTTTTGTTTCGATAGATGGTGTTCTTATAAGTTATATCCATAAAGAAAATTATTAAAAATTTGTTCGATCGTTTTTTTAGTCTAGTGTAATTGGTTCCAAACAGTTCATTTAAAAGTTGGTTCAACTTTTTGTCCGAATTGATGTACTGGTTGGTTTTTTTTGTCTGATCGGTTTATCCGATCTAAAAGTGTTTATGTAGTGTCGGGTTAGATTTGGGTTGGGTTTAGGTATGATATTGACATAATTTAGTTTGTTCAAGTTCAATTTTGTTTAAAATATGAATCTAAAATTTTATCTAACTCAGTCCATATTTATAAATAGTTAATTCAAGTTTATTTTAGATTTACTCATATATATTTAGATATAGATATATATATTAAATTAAAAATTATATTATTTTTAGTTTAATATTTAATTGGGTTATAATTTACACAATATATAGAAATAATCTAATATAAAATATTACAGATTTTTAAAAAGCGGGTTGGATCAAGCTCGATTCTTGAATGTTCGAATTTGAGTTGAGTCTATATTTGTAACAATTATGTTCAAGCTCCATAAATTTATTTTTTGGGTTTAATATTTTTATTCAAACTCTCAAATTTTGGATGAGCTTTCAGACTAGAACAAATAATCGGGATTTGACTCTATTTGAGATTCATTGCTTCGTATAATGTTTGATGTGAATGGGAAGTTGAACATTGACCAAATTTCGGAACCCCAACAAACTAACTACCATGTGTTTACAGAATCCTTAACACTTTTGAGGAATATCTCAATATCTCATTGTTAATTCCCATTTTCATCCATATTAAAATAAAAATAAAAATTAGCTGCAAATCCTTCGCTTTCGAATTGTCCCTGAAAAAGTGGGTTAGGAATATATTTAGATTTTAAAAGAAATTGATTTTTTTTAAAAAAAATAAAGTTTTGAGGTTAATAAAGTTCCTTTTCAGACTAAAAGAAAATCAAAGTTTACATCTTCAAAGAAGTATTATTAAGGATTTAAAATAGCAACAAATATGTATCTAAAATTATAATAAAATAACTTCTTCTTTTAATTATTAGAAGAGCAAAGAAGCTATGATCTGGTCCCTTGTTAACTATATGGACCCCCACCCCTATAACCTCACAAATGGTCTTACAATTGGGTCCAACCTACAGCTAAGAAGAAATGTGCATTAAATCCAATCACTTGGTAATTATCATTATTAATTTATCAATGCTGTTTCTTCAGTTGTTAACATCCCTGTTTCAGTGCTTGTATTATTATTATTGTTCAATTAATCCATATTTATAAATATTGTTTCATGGATTCTCCATTGATCTCAGAAATTTTATTTAGGAGGAGCCGAGATAAGATTATAAAATTTTGGAGGTCAAAATTATAAATTTTATATTAAAAATACTTAAATTAATTTTTTTTAAAAAAGTTTGAGATTATTTTCATTTAATCAAAAGGATTAAATTGAATCTTTTAATTTGGGGGAGGGATTATAAAACAATTTTTTCATTGAGCCAAGGGAAAGGCCCTGCCTGTCCCTTTTGCAACGCCCTGGTGATGACGATGGGGATGAGAAATTATGTTGAAGTATTTTTTTAAGGCCATAATTTGGCAATCAAGGAGATTCGGTGAATGTAATTAATAATGTTTCCCTTTTTAATGATTTCATTTTTGTATTTTATTTTTCATTAACGATATGGGTGAAAAAAATATATAACAAATATATTTATTAAAATTTTATATAAAAATTAAATGTTTGATGATATACTTAATATTTTTAGTCCACGGATAATTTTTATTGATTTATAAAATAAGAAAAGAGAATAATACTTCGTAATAATATAATTTATTTTATAAAAAAAATAAAAATTATAGGTGACATCAATCCAATTAAGATTTTAATTTTATTTTTGTGTAACTACTACAGTTAAAATTGCTAAATTAAATAAAGAGTAATTTAAACCAACACTCAAGTTTTAACTATACAAATACAAAAATTAGAAGGAAATGGGCTGCCCTTCTTATCTTTCTAATATTTCACTAATTAATAATTTTTATGAGACTCTAACCGCTCTCATAATTTTGATGTTTAACCTTCCATTAATCTGTTGGGACCAAATCAAATTATAAATTAAAAACTTTATCACACACGTATATATGTGAAAATCATAAATATAAAACATAAATGTGTGTTTATAATAAAATATATGACTTGAAATTAATTAATAATAATAACCCATATGATACTGAAATTAAAAAAAAAAAAGTTTAAATTGTTTATTATTGTGTTGTTATCAATTTTGAATAGTGATTCGGTGTTGAGTTAATTTGTGATACAAACTTCATCAAATATAAATATATTATTAACACTAGAAATTCTATTATATGCCTATACATGTGGAAACCAGTGGTAGAGCCAGGGGTTGGCAGGGCACTGGCCTCTTTAAAATGGAAAAATTTTCATTTAGGTTCCTTATAATTTATAAAATTTTAAATTAGTAAATTACACTTTGCCCCCCAAAAATGATAAAAAGATTCATTTAATCCTTTAAATTTTATAAAGATATAGACTATTAAAATAGTGAAATTACATTTTTACTATTGTAAAAATATACAATTTAATTTCGACCTACAAAATAATTTTCTGGCTCTGCCATGGGTGGAAACCACAATTCTTAAATACAAATGTGTGCTTAAAAGTATCATACAATAAATAACTAATATAATTTTTGGAACTAATTAATAATAATACATAAAATATATACATTATTAAAATGAAAAAAATAAATTAAATTGTTTATCATTGTGTTGTCATCGATATTAAGTCAGTGTCGAGTTAACTCTTGACGTCAATTCAATCAAATACATTATTAGTATATAGAATTAGTGGAGGTAATAAAGTGTGTATAATAAAATTAAAATATATCAAAATATCAAAATAAAATTTTAGTTGAGTGATAATTTAAAGGTTTTTTAATGCAATTGACATGGATTCAAATATCACTATATGCATGTTTTTTTGGTTTTTTAAGTGAAAAGACTACAATACTTTCAAATAATATTACTTTTTTAATTATAGAATGATAGTTTCATAATTTTTTAATCGAGTTGATGTTTGGTTGACCCATGACACCAACTCAATCAGAGGTTTTATTAATAGTATAGATACAACTGGTGGAGATAATAAGTTTTGCATATTAAAAAATGTATAAAAAATATTAAAATAAAATTTTGATTAAGTGGTAAATATAAAGTTTTTCTACTCCAATTGGCTCGGGTTCAAATCCCACCTTATGCATATTTTTTTTCATTTTTTGTTAAAATGAAAAGATTAAAATACCCTCGAATAATATGATTTATTTTAATTGCATAAAAATATTTTCATAATTTTTCTATTCGAGTTGGTGCCCAATAGTACAGATATAAATATTGATGGAAGCAATAAAGTGTGGATAATAAAATTAAAATGTATAAAATTACAAAAAAAAAAGTTTTAGTTGAGAGGTAAGTAAAGATTTTACTTGTGCAATTGGTTTAGGTTCAAATCGTTATCATATGCATATTTTTATTGATTTTTTGAAAATGAAAAGACTAAATCCCACCATACACATATTTTTATTAGTTTGTTTTAAATGAAGAGGTTAAAGTGCCCTCGAATAATATAATTTATTTTACTTGCGAAAAGATATTTTTGTATTTTCATAACCAAGTTGGTAACCCGATTGAAAGTGACACTAATTCAATCAGGAGCTTAAATAATAACTAAAAATCTTATCACATGTGTATGTATGTGGAAATTACAAATTTAAAACACAAATATATGTTTAAAAATAACATACAATAAATAATAAAATAAGTGGTTAGAAACTAATTAATCATAATAACACATTAAATATGTATCATATTAAAATTAAAAAATAGATTAATTTATGAATAAAACAAAATTTAAACACATAAATATATTAGATAAAAATACTAAACACACTACAATTATTTATCATAGTTTTGTTGATAATTGTGAATTAGTGTCTAATTGACTTGTGACACCAACTCGATTAACAATATTATTAATAAATAAAACTAATGGAGATAATAACTTGTGCATATTACAATAAAAATGTATAAAATATATTAAAATGAAGCTTTGGTTGAGTATTAAATTGAAGGCTTTATTAATCTAATTGGTGTAGATTCAACCCTACCATTTGCATATTTTAAACTTTTTTGTAAAATAAATAGAGTAATATACCCTCAAATAGTATAACTTATTTTAATTGCAGAAGGGTATTTTCATAATTTCCTAATCGAGTTGGGTGACTCGATTGAGGATGTAAAACACTTAATAAACAGTAAGTATAAATATACAACTAATGAAGATAATAACATGTGTATATTAAAATGAAACTTTGGTTGGATGATAAGTTTAAGATTATACTAATTCAATTTATGCAAGTTCAAATATCACTATATACATATTTTTTTAATTTATTAAAATATCCTTAAACAGTATAACTTGTTTTAATTTTTTAATCGAGTTAGTGACTCGAAGGTGACACCAACTCATTAAAACACTTAATAAATAATATAAATATAGATTAAAAACCATTTAATATTATTAATTTTAAAAAGATTGAATAAAATTTCTCTTAAAAAGCAATCCAACTTATAAAAATATAATTGGGTCTAAGTTTTAGGTACCAATACTAATAATCCATCCATTATTGATTACTTTTCTTTTATAAGGTTGTAACTTTAGAAAAGCCAAGCTACGATCAAGCTTTTTAGACTAGGCCATTTTTAATTTAGATTAATATATATTTTATAATAAAAAACAATATTCTTATTTAACTTTATTTCTAAATATATATTTGATAAGGGAAATTTGATTTTTTTTGGAATATTATTCTCCGAGCAACACATTGAGACCTTAAATATTAAAGGTATTGTACTTGAGATATCTATGCTTGATTTTAGCATTGAGATTTTGTCTTTTAATTCTCAAAAGAGCTCAAAGGAATTCACGGAGTGTATCGAGAGCACATAGAGTCCATCAAAAAAATATTTTATCATTTTGGTTTTAGTGAGGTTCGAACTCAAACCCTTAAAAGATCATTATATAAAAAAATTATTATTTTATTTGAAAGCGTTACAAGTACAATCAAAATACATCGCAAATATAAAATTATTAGAACCTTGATTGTCTGAAAAATTATAAAATAGAATTAAATCATTATAACATAATTGGATTAAAAACTAGTATAATCTAAATTAAAGTAAAAAAAATTGAATTAATTGAACTAAACTCACACATAACAATTACATATGATGAGATTTCAAGATCCAAATGATGAATCTCGAACTTGAATAATCAAGATCCTGAACCTTTAGCAAAATTTTTACTTAACCTAATTTTTAGACATCTCTATTTATAACAATGGTGATTGGACCCAGGTGTGGACTAGGTTGAAGTGAGTCTCCACTTGAATGTTTTTAATTGTCTTCATCCGGTCTGATCTACTGATCTAAATTCATTATTAGTTTAATCATGAAAAAAAAATGTTTTTTCATCGATAATAATATATTTTTATAATTAAAAATAATTAATAAATAATAATTGAGATATCACATTTTGATGGTCTAAAAAAACCGCGTGAGGCCTACCAACTGCCCACAAGTCTACTAATTATTCATATACTTAAATTCATCAAAGATTGATAAAAATAATAAATGTTATTTTAATTTAATAACAAAATATAAATATAGCATATTTATTTTCCATTAATTATATAACATCGTATAAACACATCATAACTAATACACCAAAAAAATTAACAAAGTTTATGATTAGACTACATCAGTTCATGGGTTAAATTATTTGTCTAAATCTAAAAGTCTGTTTAAAATTCGAGAGGATTTGAGTAAAAATATTAGGTCCGAAAATGAGATTAAATAAAATATTTAAGCCGGTTTAAAACATGAATTGGGCTTGAACATTTAATACTCAAGTCCGACCCAACCCATTTAAATTTATAATACTTTTTATTATTTTATTTTTATATATTATGTAATTTATAACACATTAAAAATAATTTATATTAAATATATAATACTACTCTAATATAAACATTAAAAATGTTAAGATGATATTATAAAAATTTTCAATAAGTAAAAAATGTATAAAATTATTAAATATTAAAATAAAATAAAATAAATATATTTTTAAAAAAATTAAAAAATTATATGGGCAGACTTAAAATGAGCTTAGGGTAGTCTTTTGTAAATATTGACAGATTTAGACAAAATTTTAGACTTAAATTTTGGACCGAGTCAAGCTTTGACAACCATAAAATATGTTAATATCATGCTTAGGTCCGATCAAAATCCGACCTGATCTGATCCATGAACGTTTCTAAATTAGACAAAAATAATAATAAAAACTAAATCTCAAATTTTATCAAAATACAAGGACTAACAACCTAATTTAACCCTACATGTAGGAAAGAAAAAGTAAACAAATTCCCAAAATGAAATAATTAAACAATGTTAAGGTAATGAAGAAGAAAGCCAGTTGTAGAGTAGTTGATAGGAAAGAGAAAAGGAATGCTTGTTTTGATTGTTTTGTCTGACTCCTGAAAGAATCACATGGCATTGGCATGCAAAGACAGCTATTATCTATACACTCCCCCCTCCTTCATCCATTATCCCACATGGATTTCTCAGATAAGATGAACATCTCTCTTTGAGAAAACACCTCTCACTTCACTATTTTTCTTTTAATTTTCTGTCAGTTCTTTGCCCATCACATTAATGCTCTTTTTTTACATGTCATTATAACTTACTTTCTCTTTTTCTCTTCTGGGTTTTTTGTCTCAGGATGAACACCACCCTCACATTTCTCTTTTTCTTGTTGGATCTCAACAGTTTTGACAAATGGGTCTTTTAGTTTTGTGAAATGGGGGTATTGGGTCCCTTCCCCTTTTTTCTTTCTTTTTGTTTGTATTATTATTATTATGAGATTCAACACTAGGCATTGTTTGCTTTGCCTGTCAGAGTCTCAATAAGAATCTTTTTTTTTTTTAAGTAGTGTCTGGGTAAGTTCTTTTTGCCTCTTGTAATTTTGAGCTTTGGAGGGTTTCATTAAATTGTGGGGGGTTTGAGTTTTGATTGTGAAAAACAAAGCCAATTTTGATATTTGTTGGTAGCCAAAGTTACTGAATTTTATGAGGAGTTTTAGAACATGCACAAGGAAGAAATCTGAAAAAATTTTGATGATTCTGTTTAAATTAAGCAGTGTTTGAAGTTAATGTTGGAGAAAGGTGAAACAAGAGACCTAATATTTTTTCTCATTGGTTCTTGAATTAATAGAGTTGATTCTCAATTGAATCCTAGTAGTCCATATTAGCAAAGAAATTGGTTCTGGTTTTTATGGTGAAAGAAGAGAAATAGTGGTTGCAATTCAATTGTTTGAAGAAAAAGGTGGACCAAGGAGGGAATTATTAGCCTTTTTAGGTTCAATTATTTGAAGAAAATCATGGCTGCAAAGCTTCTACATTCATTGGCAGATGAAAATCCAGATTTGCAGAAGCAAATAGGATGCATGGTTGGGGTTTTCCAAATCTTTGATAATCATCATTTGCTTACCACTAAGCGCCTCAGCCATAGGAATCTTCCATCAGGTAGGTCTTTTAGGGATGTTGGCATTTTTTTTTTGATTAAATCTATTTACTTTTTTCACTGTTTGATGCAATATTCATATAAAATTTGTGTCAATGTGCTTTTAGTTCATTGTCACTAGCATTGGCCATGTTCTATAGCATTATTATCAATTGGCATCTGTATTTTCGTGTTTCCTTTTTTGTCTAACTTTAATGTCACTACTTTTCAATGATTGATGGTGCAATATTCATATGAAAAATGTGTCAATGTTCTTTAATTTCAGTTTCATAATTCATTGTCACCAGCATTGCTCATGTCCTACACCATTCTTATCTATTGGAATCTGTATTGTGTATTTGTATGAATATGATTCATGTTGCTCTGCTGTCTGACTCAAAATACGTGGAAAAACTTGGAAAAATTACACATAACCGTGCTGGAGATATGCCTGTATTCGACATTCATTCTACTCGTAGTTTATGATAAATGTATGTTTGAGTATTACTATTACAGTGTGGCCTATGCTCCAACTAATTGTCATGATTTCAACTGTTTTCTATCCGTTCATTTATGTATGGAAGTTGGATTCTTAAATGTTTTGAAGTAATGCTGTTGTATGAATGAATCTTATGGAAGAGTTTAGATTACTTAAGCTTAGTTTCTTTTTGGAGCTTGTTTCATTTTTGTTTTCCTTTTTAAGTATTTTGTGAACTCAAACATGTCTTTCGTGCATTTACAGGTAATTCCCACTTGAACAATGGGATCCATGAAGGGGATTCAAATAATGCATTCCATCGACAAACAGCAACAGTAAGTCCCCAGAAATTCACTCCGTGTTTTCTCGTCCCCCTCCCTCATGTCATCTCCATTTTTATGTTGTGCAAGATTGGATGGTTTGTGCTTTATTTCTCCACTAAGTAGTTGCTTCCCTAACATATAAACCATTCTCGTTATTGTGTTGCGATTTTATCTTGATGCCTCAGATTATGTTCATATGAAACTTTCTGATATCTGATTGTGCATGCTGATTACTGAGATTGCTTCTTTAATTATTGAAAGTTAGTAAGGTGATGACATTTTTGTACCAAAATCTGTCCTTACAGTCATTTGGTTTCCAGGAAACGAATATAAACAGAAGTGGGAATGAGAAACAAAGAATTTCGATGGAATCTCCAAGAGCATCTTTTTCATCATCACGCTCATCTTCCTTTTCTTCGTTGGATTATAACAAGACAGCTCAGCAAGAGGTCCCTTTCCTTGAAAATCCTGATAGGGACACAGCAATGAATCGACCAAGTACTTCTCCACATTTGGGGCCTCAATGTGTTGACCTCCGAGATGTGGTTAAGGATTCAATGTATAGAGACACAAGAGGACTGTTGGTCAAAACAGCAACCAGAGAGGAACTATCGGGCACCACGGTGAAGCATAGAGATTCGCCGAGGCCATTTCATGTTCCTAAATCAGAGGATGGGTCTTATGGTGTCAGGATCAATGGAAAGCAAAATGTGCCTGATGATTTAAAGGAGTCTCTTAGAGTTCTTGCAAAACTTCGGGAAACACCTTGGTACTATAACAATGAAGCTCGGGAACTTCAAAGATCATCACAGGAAGCAAATGGCTCATGGAAGTCAATTTCACGGGACACCCATGCGCCTCGGTTTTCTTATGATGGAAGAGAGGGCAATCATTCATCTTTTGAATCACGAGACACCTTCAAATCGGCACCAAAGCTTAAAGAGCTGCCGAGACTTTCTTTAGATAGTTGCGAAAGGTCAATGAGGAGTTCAAGTTATCTTACAGAAAGTTTTCGTAATAGTGGCAACTTGGACAGTGGAGTTGCTAATCCAGCACAATCACTGGGAGCCCCGAAGCGCCCTCCTAATGTTATAGCCAAGCTTATGGGCTTGGAATCATTGCCAAGTTCTTCCTCAGCTGATGATGGGCAGTTGGATGTGATTAAAACCTGCTCGACTGAAGATAACAATCCTTTCTCATGGCCGCTAAGAGGAAATGATCCGAACAGGCCAACCGGAACTAGCTCTATGAGAAGCTCATTGAAAGACCCGACATCTCCGCGGTGGAAAAATCCCGACTTGATCATGAAACCTATTTCTAGTTCAAGGTTCCCAATTGAGCCAGCACCATGGAGACACATTGATGGAAGTCGAGGGTCTCAGAAACAACCTCTCAAACATGTAAAATTTCCAGCGAAGAATCCAAACACTTTCCCTTCCGTTTATGGTGAGATCGAGAATAGACTGAAAGATCTAGAGTTTAAACAATCCGGAAAGGATCTCAGAGCTCTTAAACAGATAATAGAAGCGATGCAAGCAAAGGGACTCCTCGACATCCGGAAAGAACAAGCTGCAAACTTGGCGAATCAAAGAGGCAATGAACCAAAATGTACAAGCCTTGATCAGAATCCAAGAGGCCAGCAAAGTCTGCAGAACACTCGCATCAACACTTCCACAGCTAGGGGTTTGGATTCTAATAGAACATATGAATCTCCTATTGTTATCATGAAACCAGCAAAATTTGTTGAGAAAGGTGGTATTAAAGCTTCAAAAGTAATTCCAATAGATGACTTTTCCAGCCTTCCCAGGATTCAAAGTGGGGGATCTTTAGATAAAAAAAAAGGTTTGACAAATACTCGAGTAGCTCGAGATCGTACTGCCAGAAATAGTCATAGCGGTTCTGCTTCCAGCTCTACCGATAAGAAAGCTAGTAGCAGGAGTATTAGGTCCATACAGCCTTCGATGAAAGGTCCGAAAGAAAGTACTGCAACTTCAGTAAAGAATTCGGGATCGGTGAGCCCAAGACTGCAGCAGAAAAAGCTTGAATTGGACAGGCGGTCTCGTCCACCTACTCCACCATCTGATCCAAGCAAACCCAGAAGGCATTCCAACCGGCATTCATCTGAGTTTGGTTCCCCTGGTGGTAAACATAGACCAAAATCTCCAGACATGCAGCAATGTGATGACCAACTGAGTCAATTAAGTACTGAATCACGGGCTTCTAGTCATCAAGGTGATGACATTTCTCCGCACTCAGACAGCAGTATCATCCTGCAGTCCAAGTTAGATGTGGAAGTCACCAGTCATGAACAAACCATTGGGATCATTGATAGTAAAAGCCCATCCATGACGGCAGTGCAGTGTTCAATTTCCGATGTAATGCCATTGGTGACGTTTAATTTTGAGTCTTTACAATTCATTCAATTCTTCTTTTTGGTTACCTTACCTTACCTTACATGCAGAAATCAACATCAAGAATGGTTGAGGACGAATCAATGGAAGAACCTGCTGTGGTTGCTCCGGAGCATCCAAGTCCAGTTTCTGTCCTTGATACCTCGATTTATAAAGATGATGAACCATCTCCAGTAAAGCAGATATTGAACACCACTGGAGGTAATAGTTCTTTTTTTGGAGATACTTGATTCGGACCTATAAACTGCTGTGAATTAGATTAAAATGCAAATGTTTCTAGTTTACGCATTCAGTGCATATTTTATTCTTTGTCAAACGTTTTGTTGCATGTCTGTATAAATTTCTAATGCAATGAATCCAAGCAACGCATACTAGTTATAATCATACTCGGACTAATAAGTACGATAACAGAACGCAGAGGAAAAATTAAGAAGGAAATCATATCATCATTTCATTGTGATTGCCACAATTGCTGTTGTTATAAATATAGTATAAGTCCTAATAGTTTTTGCGTATTTATGTGCCCTCCTGACCGCATCATCCTGACTGAGAGAAACCAATTATCTCAAAGGGATCTGTGAACTAAAGATCTCACCCAAATATGCATTGTATCAGGTAATGGTGCTGAAGGTTTGAATGAAGATCACAAGGAAGAGCAATGGAACCCTGCAGATAAGTGCTTGGCTAACAATGTGGGGTCTGGTCTTACATCCGAGATTAATCGCAAGAAACTACAGAACATTGAGCATTTGGTCCAAAAACTGAGAAGACTTAACTCCGAACATGATGAAGCCAGTACGGATTACATTGCATCCCTTTGTGGGAATACAAATCCCGATCACAGATACGTTTCTGAGGTATTATTAGCCTCAGGCCTTCTACTGAAAGATCTCGGTTCTGGCTTGACAACATTTCAGCTCCATCCATCAGGCCATCCCATCAACCCGGAGCTGTTTTTTGTTTTGGAGCAAACCAAAGCAAGCTCTTTGTTATCAAAGGAAGAGAATAACATCGGATGCATTTCGCATTCAAAGTTGAACCATCAGAAATTCCATCGAAAGCTTATATTTGATTCTGTTAATGAGATTCTAGTTGGAAAGTTGGCTCTATCTGGGGCATTTCCGGAGCCTAGGATAAATTCCGGCAGGTTGGCAAAGAAGACCCTCACTGCACAACAGCTTCTAAAAGAATTATGCCTCGAGATTGAGCAGCTTCAAGCAAAGAAACCGAATTGTGACCCGGAGGAAGATGAGGATGGTCTGAAAAACATATTGTGGGAAGATGTAATGAGTCGATCAGAGAGTTGGACGGATTTTAACAGTGAGATTTCGGGAATGGTGCTAGATGTTGAACGGTTGGTCTTTAAGGATTTAGTTAATGAGATTGTAATCGGCGAAGGAGGTAGCTTACGAGCCAAGCAAAGCAGGCGGAGGCGGCAGCTGTTTTCCAAGTAAACTATTTGCAGAATGCCTTCTAAATGTTTTTTTTTTTTGGTTGTCATGAAAGTATAATAATTGATGGATAAGAATTAAGAACTGCAATCAATGTTTTGTATCCTACTTTCTCAGATTATGACAGCATTCATATTTTGTATTAAAACTCATTGTAAATGAACTCATGTTTTGTTTTATGCTGATCAGCTAATGGTCTATGATGTTTGTGAACTGAAATACAGTTCAAGTTCATTACAATCAAGTTTGCATCTAATCTCATAATTCGTGTATATGCTGCAGTTGAATCTGTTCATTAACTTTTATCTGCAGATAATGAACATTTAATGGTTTTTATTCATATCTGGATAATGATTGAAATATCATTGGGATCCAAAAATCTTATTGGAAGCTATATTTACATATTCCTATACAGATGTTTCTTGATGTTTATAAGATGAGCCATGTGGCTTTGTTGACAGATATATTCAAGCATATCATATGACCCGCGTGTCACTTTATTTGATCAAAAATAAAATATATGTTAAAAAGTAGAAAAAAGCATAAAAAAAAAATCTAAGACAATTGTTTGGTATGAAATTAAGATAATAAAATGTATCATCAAATCCAATAACACTTATGTTTTAGGATAATTATTTGGTACACAAAGAATGAGTTTTTTTTTACTTCATAAACGAAGTTAAAATTTTATCATGCATTTTTAAGTTGTATTTAAAAAATAAAACATAAATAAAATAAATAGTAAAATCTCAATTTATTTGCGGAATAAATACTTTTCAAAACCTGCCCACCAAATAATTACCTCATATATTATTTATGGATGATTATTTAGGATACTAGTGGTGAAAAATTTTAACTCCACAAGTGATGTTGAGATTTTGCCATGTATTCTTAAATTATATTTAAAAAGTTAAAAATAAACAAACAAAATATGTGGCAAGATCTCAACACAACTTGTATTTTAATAATTACTCGTTATTTATTTATTTTTAATTTTTTTAGAATACAAACTTAAGGGCACTTATTAAATTCCTGAGTTCACTTGTAGAATTAAAAATTTTCACTCTTCGAGAAATTATTAGATGGATCATTCCTATCACATAAGCAATGGTCCCATCCAATTATATAATGTCATGAAAGATTATTTTTACATGTCATTTAATGACTAAGAAATTAAAACAAAATCAAAATTTTTGTTTTCTCCTTCAACCATTCTATCTCTGGAAAAGAAAAAGAAATTCATTCATCCACCATTAATATTTTTACAATCTTTTTGATTAAAGTGAAATTTTGATGGAAAATCTTTTTTAATTTGTGATCGAAATTGAGAAAGAAACAGAATCTCATTCTGTTATTTACTTATGTTGAAGCCAAATCCGAAATTTTTAAAATCCCTAATTCCTAATTTATGTAAATTACTAAATCTAAAATCTCCAATTATTTCTTAACCATAAACCTCAAATCGAACCCTTAATTTTCCTAATTTGTCTAATATCCCGAATTTTCATTCTGCAATCTTTTACATCAAAGGGAAAATCGAAACAAGAGGAATCATTTTGAAATAGAATCGGACAATAATAAGTGGCGATGAAGGGGAAATAAAACTTTTTATTTGGACGAAAGATCAATATTTTGGATCTTAATCATGGTGTTTTTAGTTTTTGCTTCTTCTCATACTTTAAATATATAAATGAAAATAAGGAAAGAAAAAGAAGAAAAAAAATAAACTTTAATGATTCTATAAAGTTTGATGCAGAATGGTTGAAGGTTGGAGAAATCATAATTTTTTGGACAATTTTTTTTAATTTCTTAGTCAGCAATGACATGTAAAAATAATCTTATTTGGCATTATATAATTGGATAGGACCATTGCTTATGTGGTGGGAATGATCCATCTAATAATTTCTCCCTTCAATATAGTAAATAATAATCTTATATTTTTTGAATAATTTTACTTTAGGTTCGGATTATATTTGTTTTTTTTGATATAATAACTAGAGCTACCATAACCTCTCCTCAACCCATAAATAGAAAGATAATGCGCTTCAACGCACTTGAACTCACGTTTTCCTACATTAACAAAAATATTCATGCCAATTGAACTAAAACCTAATTCTAATTACCTTATATACATCAACAATCAAAATCAAACGCCTTAATATAATAACATTTACCTTTTATCCAAAACCCATTTTTTTATATGAGAAGCAACAAACGTGGCCCAAACTTTTCAAAACCTTATTATTGTTTTCTTCGAAAAAGAAACAAGGGATTCTCATCAAAAGTAGAAAGATTTATTAATGAATATAATTAAAATTGATACAATCGAAGCAACTGCCTTCGTAGCATAGTGGTAGTGCGTTCGCTTCGTAAGCGAAAGGTCGCGAGTTCGATCCTCGCCGAGGGCTATTATTTTGTTTTTTATTTTCAACATTTTTTTGTTATACTGGCCTTTGGTTTGGTTATACGGGCCTCTGATTAGGAAATCTTAACGTGCTGATTCAGCCCATAAGAAGCATCGTCACATTTTCTGGTTTTTTTAAATTTCTTTTAGTAGGAATCATATTTTTCATAATTATAAAAAAAAAATTATTTTCCACAAAAATAAAATAAAATACGCTTACTTTTCATAGTGATAAAAATTATTTTCCATAAAAAAAGTAAAATAGGCTCCTTTATATGTGTGAAAAAATCTAAGTAATTATATCATTCATACATACATACATACATACATTATCCATGCTATCATTTAAATTTTTGACATAATGATTTATTTGGTTCTCTAATTTTACAGAAAATGTCATTTTAGCCATCTATTTAATTTTCTCTCTTTTAGCCATTGAATTTGTATTTTTTTGTCAAATCACCTTAAAATGAATGGAAATGTTACATTTGTTAATTTTTCTAGCGCGACATACAAGTGACATGTCAGCATTTAATTAATTTCATTTTAGAGGATTAGATAAAAAAAAACACAAGTTCAAGAGCTAAAAGAGGCTAAAAACTAAATGGAGAGCTAAAATGACTTTTTATTTTTGTAAAGTTGAAAGGCTAAATAAGTCATTATACTTAACTATTTTACTAAATTAGTGTCACCCTCAACCGAGCCCAATTCAATTGTAAATTTACTAAAAACCCCTTATTTGTTATAGTAAGGATAAATATTATTTTGAGGATTTTTTTATCTTTTTATATTTTTATAGAAAATCTAAAAAAATACATACACATAATAAAATTCAAACTCAACATCATAAACTCTATTTTTTTTCAATTTTTTTCATTTCAAGCAAAGACATATTTGGTATTTATATCAAAATTTTAAAATTTATTAAATAATTAATTTCACCCATAGGTTCGGATAAATATTTTCACCCATCATCCCACCCAGCACAGGGAGATAACCCTACATTGATTGGGTTTGAGCTATTTAAGAAAATGGCAACTGCTGGAGTTGAGAAACTCAACACCCAAATTTCATCTTTGCTGCCTCTGGATGAAATCATGAGTAAAACTGCAGGGCAAATGGTGTGGGCTAATTTCTGTAATATAATTATATATTAGGTACCACATTTGATAAAAAAAAGTGTTTAAGTTCTTAAGTGAGAAAAGTTCTATAGTTTAAGGATTAATTTTTTATTTAAACCTTTATTATTGTTTTGAAACACTCATAATCTTTCAAATCATTAAATTGAAGAAAAATAAGCACACATTCAAATCCACATTCTCTTTTATTAATTTTAATTTTCAAATGCTTTGATATAAAAAAATAACTAAAAATAAATTTGCAAAACTTTTTATAAAAACTTGAGTATACAATCCACTTTAAAAAGTCCTTGAAAATACTTCTAGAACATTTTAAACTGAGTCTGTGGCGTAATATTAGTACCTTGACTTAGTTGTATTGACTCAATTAAGACAACAAGTAAAATTGTGAAACCTTTGAGAGTAGTGCCGCAACCAACTCAGAAGTATTGGAGGGTTGTATCGGTACGAAGCTTGAGGTTGAGGTTGTATCGCAACAACCTTGATAGTCTGTTACTCTCTTTAGGAGTTGCATCGGTACTAGTGAGGAGTTGTATAGTAACAATCTAGATAGTTTGCCCTTTAAATTTTTTGGGGATTTATATCGATATCGGTATCGACTTAGTTGTATTGATGTCATTGCATTCAACGACTATATTTTTAAAGGGTAGTATTGGTACCACAATCTTTATATCAGTACTACGCAATTGTAGACTATAATTAATACATGAATTCAATGTTGCAATGGCTTCAAAATATTTTAAACGATTCCAATCATTTTCAAATTTGATTATTCTCATTTTCATTTGTAAATATTTATGAGCACAATTCTTATGCATTCTTTTGAATGTTGATTTGTATTTGGGAGAGCTAATTATTTTTAAATCTACCTTCTAGAGGTAACCATTCATTCGCCCTTGTATTTCTCTGTTTGTGAGATTTGCTTAAGATTTTTAGGTAAAAAACTTTAAGAGAAAGTGACGCTATTTTCTCTAATTGAAAAAAATGGTGTTGCAAAAGTTAAACTTTACCCTTAAAAGATTTCGAATTAATGAATTAGACAAACCCTTCTCTTGTGTCGTTTTTCTTGAGCTTCTTGTTTTAATTTTTTAAAGCACCGATCTATCCTTCTTTTGATACACATTGATCATAATATTTTTATTGTTATAATACAATCGATGTAAATTAAAAAAATTAAACAAAAAAAAAAGAGTTGGTTATTACCCCTTGAAATACAATATATATTCAATTAGCCTCATTCAAATTATTATTATTTATTCAAAATTTAAAAAAAAACGAAGGCATTTTATTACAATTACAAAGAGTAGGATTAGTACCACAATAAAAGGGAACATTGGGAATTCTTTTTGTTTAAAATATTTTGTCATCCTTAGAATCTTAATATTATTTTTTTAATTATAAAATTCAAATCTCAACAACAAATTTTGTTAAAAATATTTTATTTTATGTATATTACTTTTTTTGAAGTTCATTTGTTGGATTTATATTTTTGTTTAAACACTCTCATTTTTTTCAAATAAATTTATTCGATTCGACTCATGATCAAATTTACTATTCATTCACAATTTTCTAACTTGGTCCTTATATACACGTGTCAATATTTTTAAAACTAAAAGAACAGAGATCCCAAGGGGGCAACTTGCAACAGTCCTTTTAGTAAGGCTTTTCTCGTATCTTGTGTCAAACCCTCACACTGTTCCTTTCCAGTCTTTCTCATCTGCAACCACTTAGAACTGTAGATATTTATATCTTTTGTTCTACACTTCACCACTTTATGTCTTTATCCCATATTTTTTTTCTTTTTAAATTAAATTATGATCTACTCAATAAATTATGATTTATCTTACAACAATTACATCAACAGTCACTCAAATTTTATTTTTCGAAACGAATAGTCATTTGGTTTATATTTCAGTCCCTCAACTTTAAAATATGATAAAACAGTCCCTCAACTTTTAAAAATGTGACAAAACAGTTCTTTTCCATCACAAACGTCACGGAACAATGACGTGGCATGTGACGACGTCGGAGGCGTGTGAGAGATGTCTAGCTGGCCGATTACGTTTAACAAAATAGTCACTCAGCTTTGAAAATGTGACAAAACAGTCACTAAAGTTATCGAAAAATGACAAAATAGTCCTCTTGTTGCCATCCACGTCAGCATCACTTTTCATCTAAATAATATATTTAGAGCCATCTCCTATTGATATACAATTATCACCTGAAGTAATGAACAAATATATGGAAAGTAAAATGAAATGAAACCAATAAAGAAAGAAAGAAGTAGACAAACCAATTTGAATGGTTATATTATGGATAGAGACATTGGTGGAACGTTGGATGTGAATGCCATCAGTGCTGGGGCTGTTTCTCGGAGCTTCGATTCTAAGTTGAGTGACATGAATCAAAGTAGAGCCTTCGAATGCAATGTGTATTTGTGGACTGTCTTCAAAGCTTAAACCTTTGATATCTATATTCTTGGAGTGTCCTATCATAAAACCCTACCAACACAACCAAGAAAAGTCTTATGCAATAAAACTGTGTGCATTTTACGTTAAAATATTTCTGCCATCGAAATTCTGAAAGCCAATCCAATTGTGACAATCTGTATTGCATTCCCATGCAGAAGGTTTGGTTGGGGCTCTGATTCTCCCATCAATAATGATTTTAATTTTTTTATTGGCATTATTTTTGAATAATCAAATAATTTATATATGTTAATTATGTTATTAGTTGTTATTTCGAAAAATATTACTTAATATAATTAATTGAAGTAAAACTATGTTGTCTATTGAATATGAAAAAAGTTACTATAATTATTTATTAAATTTCTTATTTATAATATTTGAATTGTTAAATAGGTTAATATTTTTTTTAATTATGTTCAAAGGGCCAAATACCACGATAAATAAATTATACTAAATAAAATTATATTATTTAAAAAAAATTAAATGTAAAAAATAATGTGTACCACATTAGACATTATAAATTAAGTAATATATACGATAGGTAGGGGATCAATATTTTTTGAACTTTAATACAAATCAAGTTTAAATATATTTTTAAAATTTTAAATTTTAATTATAAATAAAAATACACATAATTTAACAAAATTCTGAATAAAACGCATGGATTTGCATATAAAACTAAATATTAAGTAGTCCCAGAAAGGTGATGCTGATGTGGACATAACAAGAAGACTATTTTATCACTTTTCGATAATTTTAGTGACTGTTTTGTCACTTTTTCAAAGTTGAGTGACTGTTTTGTTACATACCGGCCAGCTGGATAGCTAACCCACACGCCTTCGACGCCGTCACATACCACGTCACTGTTCTGTGACGTCTGTGACAGAAAACATCAAAAAAGACCGTTTTGTAATATTTTCAAAGTTGAGGGATTGAAAGTAAATCAAGTGACTGTTTGTTCCGAAAAATAAAAGTTGAGTGACTGTTGGTGTAATTTACCCTAAATTAAATTATGATTTATCTTACAACAATGACCTCTTCTCTCTAATATACATTATATATTTATATATGATTTTGGTTAATATTTTTAAGAAAATAAATTCTTTTTAAATAAAAAGTTTATTGTTCTATAAGGAACATAGAGCACACCACATATCTGATTCGAGAGCACGCTATATATATCTGACTTGATCGTTTGTTCTCTAGCTCACTCGTTTTTTATGTGCTTGCTACTTGTTCCTTGTTTGTCTATATTCACGGGAGAGTATTTAAAGATATGTGTAATTTTTAGAGGATAACATATCTTTACGCATGATGCTTAGTTATTCATAACACGTTATATCAATAAACTGTACCTTATATATACGAAGATGAATCTTCCTAAGAGGAGATCGAGAAACAAGCTCAACAATTATTATATAAAGATAATGCATGGAAATACAATTATTGTTGAGAAAATGACATTAGATGAAAATGGCAGGTATTGTTGATGTTTACTTAACAAGTTAAGCTCCGCCTCCGCGTGCATCCATCCGCATGCTTCCTTTTATAGAATACTGAAATTGCCTTCCAACTCCCTCTATTATAGGGACTAGGTCAATTTAGTCCTTCAATTTAATTCCTGTATTATTAAAAAAGAATAAAATTAATAAGATTAAATTGTAATGGAAGTAACGTTTATTGTTAAAAATGAAATAAAATATTTTTCCATTTGCATTTTAACTCTAAAAATAAAGATTTCATTTGCAAAACTATAAAAAACTTTCAAAATATTAATTTCGTTAGTAGCAAATGATGTTTTCTAAAAAAAATTGTAAATACTAACTCTATTGAAATTTAAATTTATTTGATTTTTTTTAATAGTAAAATAATTATACCGACCACTGAATCCATTTATTTTTCTTCCACTAAATCAAACTGTCCTTGTTTTTGAAAATGTAACCTTAAGATGAATAAAATATCGTATATTAAGAACCTAATAAGAGTTTAATCCATTTATTTATGTGATTTAAAGATTAAAGTGTAATCGGTAATATTGTTTTTTTAAAAGACAGCAATTGATCACATTATTAACTCCCATTAAATTTTAATACGAGAGATTTAATGGAAATCAATTAATAACATTATAATTGAATTTTAATTTTCAAAGAGGGCAAATAGGGAAATTAAGAATGCGTTGAGTTTCAGGAATTAAGGGTTGTTTTCGTTTCCATTTTCTTGAAAAAAAGAAAATAGTGAAGAAAGCATGTTTGATTAAAAATTTTGAAAATAATTTTAGAGTGAAAAAATTAGAGAATAAAGAAAACATGTTTTCATTGTTCTTAATAAAAATGTGATGAAAAAATAGAAAAAGTTGAAAACAATGATTTTTTTTAAGTTTCATTCTATGTATTAAATTTATCTTAGATTCTTATATTTTTAAAAGCAACCTGTTATTTTTAAGTTTCTTTGTATGCATTAAATTTACCTTGATTCTAGTGAAGCACAGAGTTAAAAAAAAAATATTTTTCTTTATTTGATTTTATTATAGTAAGATTTAATATAATATTTGATATTTAAATTTGACATATTTTTTTAATTTGGTATTTAAATTTTTTATTTAATTTGGTACTAAAATTTGACAACTTTTTTTTTTAATTTGACACCTAAATTTGATATATTTTTTAAGTTGGTACTTAAATTTTTTGGGGTCTAATTTGATACCTGAACTAAACTTTTTTTTCTAATTTGATACCTCATCTTTTTTTAATATTAATTCATTAAGCATAGCCCAATGCTTAATTTTAACATGATTTTTCTCTAAAACTGATAATATTTTTGTAGCATAACAAAAATAAATTCAACACTGTCATTGCTTTGCATAATTTTTATAATATTTAATAAATTTAGGTACCAAATTGAATAAAAAAAAAGCTTAAGTACCAAATTAAGAAAAAATGTCAAGTTCAGGTATCGAATTGGATCAAAAAAGTTTAGGTATCAAATTAAGAAAAAGTGTCAAGTTCAGGTACCAAATTGGATAAAAAAAAGTTTAGGTATCAAATTAGGAAAAAATGTCAAGTTCAGGTATCAAATTGGATAAAAAAAGTTTAGGTATCAAATTAAGAAAAAGTGTCAAGTTCAGGTACCAAATTGGATCAAAAAAAATTTAGGTATCAAATTAAAAAAAAATGTCAAGTTCAAGTATCAAATTATACTTTAGTTTATTTTTGTTTTTGAAAAATATATATTAAATGTGTTTTCACTATTTTCATTTTTGAAAACTGTTATACTAAACATTGATAATAGCTATAGGAATGATCGCAAAGTAATAAGAAAGAAAAATAAGAACACGTGGATTTTACGTGAAAAACTCTTATCGGAAAAACCACATGCAGAGGAGGAAAAATTCACTAATGTTAAAAAATCACAACAAAAGAGGAGCTCGACTACACCTAAGAGTTAAACAACCTTGTTATAATTAATATCTAATAGAAGAAGTATATATCACTTTATGGACTTATTCAATTTTGACATTCATAGTATGATTTATCTAAATATTAAGTGCCCATCGATTTCTATTCATAAAAGAAATTCTTTAATTTGTAATAGATGGAAGAAAAATAATATCTATTTTATCCAACCAAAGACGTAACTTGAATAAGAAATGTAAAACTTCTTACACAAATGAGGTGTATATATGACATTTAAGATTTAAACATATTAATGGATAGAGAATCACTTGGCTTATAACAAATGAAACTTTAAACTCACTTAAAAAAAAATCTATTTTCCACGATGTAAATATTACTTTGAAGATAAAATGACTAAGAGACCTTTTAATAACAAAGGTACCAGATCCAGTTAAATAATTACTAACGATTTAAATATAAATCTTTTGTCACTTTCACTGGTGATTCAGTCAACAATGTGTATATATAGACGTATATAGCTACAAAATCAAATTATCAACACAACCTTATAAACATAGTCTATTTATTTTATAATTTGATTCTTTACTTAATTGTTTTAATTGAATTGGTATTTTTGAATTAAGTGACATTAAATATAGTTAGAATTTTTATAATAGTATATATTTATATCTATTATATAACCCTAAGGAAAATGAATTTTGTATATGAAGAGGGATCCATTTACATAATACTTTCTATATATTTTTGTACGATTAATATTTTAACGATTTAATCATTGAATTTATTGATATAATGATACTTATCATGTATGTAAAATTTTTAAATCGATTTGATACCTCTATCATTAATTGAACAATTGAAAATTGTTGTTTTTTTTACTTAAAATTTTTAAATTTAAGTCAAATTTGACATTCATAATCTTTATGAATGAAATATAAAATATAACAGTTAAAATAGGTAACACATACTTTTTTAAGATACGAAAAAAAATAAATTATGAAGAAATGAATCATAAGAAACACTAACTCATATATATATATATATATATACCAAGAGCTTTGCTAATTTTCATGGTCATGGCAGTATACAGTTGCATGAACATGTCATTGAGGCAAAACAAAATTACATAAACGAAGATTGAGTTTTAATTCGATTGGTATGAATATTATTATAAATGTAAGAGTACGTGAGTTTGAGTGCACTGAAGCGCATTATATTTCTATTTATGAGTTGAAAAAGTAGAACTATGAATAATGCTAAGTATTATATGTGTCAAAAATAATAGATATTATCAGAATTACTAATAAAATTATTTAAGTATATATATATATAAATGAAACTATATATCGATTCTATCTTAAATATATATAGCAAACTATAATATAAAATGTTGATTAAAACACAAAATTCATTGACATAACAGTGGAGAAAAAAGAAGTACAAATAAACTGACCTATACCTACTTCAAAACCCCTTGCGTCTATAAAGAAAAATATGCATTTAGAAGCTACAGATGCATCGTCTTACCAGCTATATTGCAGTTAATTATGTAAAAAACTGAAGCTTTGAATTATCCTGATTACCTGCAGCATCTGCATCACATTTTACGTTTTAATGAGAAAATTTTCACTTTTTGAGTTCAATAATGAGAAATGATTCATTACCTTGATTTGTGTTTGTCCCATACCAAGGAAACGTCGGAAAATGTGAAGGCGTTGTTGACGGTGGTGGGCACGACGGCAATGGCGGATAAGTGTTGGCAATGGCGCTGGCGCCATCGAAGTAATTTTCAGGTTGGTGATGATGATGATGAAATCCATGGTTTGTAAACTGAGAAGGGTTCCAATGATGGTTATAAGTATTTAAAGGCAGGGAAGTAGTCCAAGTGTTGAACATTAATGCTCCTGGTAAGGATGAACCATGATTGGTTACTGGGAAAATTAACTTTTCTTGCTCTTTGATCCATTTTCCCTTCATATCTGTGATTTCTCTTTCAACTTGCATACTTGTTTCTCCTTCATAACCTTTCATAAACATCAAATTTGGATCCATTAAAGGAGTAAAGGGAGAAGATTGACAAGGGTTTGGCATCAATGAAGGATGAAACTCAAGTGGTGGGAGTTTATCAACATCATCTTTAGTTGCTTCAAGTAACCAATCGATTACTTTACTAGGTTGGTTAAGGCCGAGCCGATCTTGTAGATCGTATAATTGAATCGCGGTTGGCACCGATAGCCGAATCCGACGGTCCCTTAATCCCCTTATCGTACAAACTTTGCTATGCCGATCTTTCCCACCAAAAGATCGTGACATTCGGACGATCCTCGGATTCCTAAACCCCAGCCACTGCCTCGAACTCGAGACCTTGACCCCATCGCCTTCTTGCTTTGCTTCAAAACAACCCTTTTCTCTTGAACTTGAAATCATCTTACTCCTCTCATCATTTGTATCAACTGAAAGAAGCAATGAATTAACCTGTAATTAGACAGAAATATAGCTTCAAGGTTCAAATAAGGGTCTATGAAAATACCCTTAGGTCTCATATATGCAAAATTTCAAGATATTAGGTTTTTCTCTAAGCATACATACATACATACATACATACATCATATACTAAAAACCAGATTGATGAGCTTACATAATTGATGCAGATCTTGAAGAAGATGAGTGATCAAATTGGTATTTGATTGACAAAGCTTCTTTTAGGTGTTTTCATGAAGGGTTGTAATTGAACTATATGGAAAGGGCTTAAAGGTTTGGTAAGAATATTATATAAACCTAGCAAAAGAAAATTCAAAGCTGTAGGAAAGAAACAAAGATGCTGGAATTTTTTCTTTCACTGCAAAACATGTTGCTTGGTAATGGAGAAAGGGAAAGATAAGGCGAATCGGCGGCCCAAGTGGCGACCCACACGTGTCGGCACGTCGATTTTTTGGAAGAATATATAATCAACATTTAAATCTTCATCAACTTGTTCATGTACACCACACACTGAACAATCACCAGTTTAATTATTGGTAATTCATGCTTTGAATAGCAAACAAAGTAGAAGGTTAAAAGTTCATACACATATATATTGGGGACCATTTAATGTATGCTAGAGAAAAAAAGAAGGAAGGCTTATGCTTTATTGGCACCTACAAATAGCTTTATTATACAATGCATGCCTAGCTTGATAGATGAGTTGAAACTGAAAATCAATCAATAAATAAATATCAACATAAAAAGTTTTAACTTTAATTCAACAACAAAAGTGAAAACACAAGAGATTTAATGTCGATAAAAGTATCATGAAGAATTTTGTATAGACCGCTATATTGCATTTTGATCTCTCTACATAAAGAATAGCAAATTAGTTTTTGTATGTTAGATTAAAGAGTAAACTAATCATTTTGTTAAAGATTTCATCCATTTTTACTGCTAAAAATTAGTTCTTGTACGTTAGTACGAGATAGATAGGACTCATCACATGTTACAATCTGATTGTTCTATCAGTCATGCCAGTTTTTAACAATATGAAGAAATGAAATTTTTAACAGAAAAAATCAATTTGCTCTTTGATCTAATTTTTAATATAAAAGCCTTCATGATGAACCCCTTTTTATTAGCTCCTTTAAAATGAGCTAATTGTGAAGGGAATTAGGGTTGATATGGAAGGGGAAATTTGTCTTTGGTGAGTGTGATGTATTTGGTTACATTTAGAGATAAGTATAGAGCTAGGGTTTTGAATAGGAGGGACCAAACATGGTTAGGGTTCTTTAAAGCATCTAAATCTGAGTAGAATTGAAGGACCACTGACATCTATGGCTGCACTCAGACTCTTACACCAGACAGGTTGGAGTTTTATTATATTGTTAACTTATAGTACTTCATAAATTTGTATATTTATATTCCAATACAAAAAGCATATACTTCTTCACAGTTTCTCACCCTTCAACTGCAGTTTCCAAATCATTTCATGATTTTCTTTTTCTCATCACAATAAGTACATATCTTAAAATTCCATCTGATACACACATATTTTTGTGAAATCAAAATTGGGTTATTTAGGAAGAAGGATATATGGGTTCATTGCATGTATGTATATACATGCATGCATGCATGCACCTGCAATATTTACATGCAGGCTCTAAAACAAGGAAGAGTTGAAGGGGGGGGGGGGGGGAGGTGTTCAGCAAAAAAATAGAGTTGAAGCTGATGTAATAGATTCGCAGTCATAAGTTGTAGGCTTGCAGCAAGCAGTTTCAAAAGCTGAACTCAACTTTATATCCTTATTGAGGAACCCTATGAAATCTGTAAAAACATATCCTCAGAGTATATATATATATATATATATATATATATATACATATAAACCAAGATTCTGTTGTATTCTATTTGTGAAGTGAATTAACAAAAATTTAATGAGGCAAAGGCATTGTTTCTCTTTTTAAGGCTTTTAAGGCATCAACAGTTTTGGCGATGAGACAAAGTGGGGGCGAAAACAATGAACCCTAATTGGACAAATTCCTTCTTTATTATTTCACAATACCTAAACGTGTTGTTGGGAAGTACTTAATAATTTCTTTGAATTTGGCTTTTGATTTATCTTTTTCTTTGCAGAAAAAAAATTGGGGTGTTCTCTGATTTTACTTCAAAGATACTCCATGATTATCAGATTAAAATGGTCCCAATTTTGAGACAGACAGACATGCAGACAGCTATTAATCTCCTCAGTATGTATTATATATATACCTCTTATATACTTTTCCATGATATATATACACCCACATACATGTTCATAACTTGGAGAAATCAAAGTTAATCATTTTGGTTTCTTTTTTTTAGCAAGGTAATGCATTGTGAAAGTCATTTTATTAGAAAAGTAAATAATTTATACTCATCTTTAAAATTTTTAATAAACGAATCATCAAATTCATTAAATATAAACCCTAATTAAAAATTTTGGTCAAATCATAGGTAAATTTGGGGTTTTGTTCAGTGTTTGATGCTGAATTATGAAATATTTAGATGGTTCAACTTTCACTCAAAGAGAGGGTCACAAGAGGGCCTTCATTCATACCGAAAGCTTAGAAACAGTCAAAGTCCTTCAAGATATTCATTTGACTGAAACAATCTCAGCCTTGGTCAAAAGGATTCACACAATTTTTCAAACAATTGAGCAATGGAAAATCAAATATATTCCTAGAGGAAAAAATCAAGTTGCAGATCATCATCAAGATTGCGTTAGAAAGGAACTTAGCATTGCAAGTGTTTGACAAGATTCATGAAGAATTAGTAGTTGTAGTCGGGTTTGCTAGAGTAACAAATGTTGGTTATGTTGGATTAGGATAGTTTGTCTGTGTTTTTTTTTTCACAAGAAAAAAATCGTACAAGATGGATAAATAGATAGAAGGAAAGCTGATGTTTTTGGTAATGTACAGAGTGAAATGAAAGCAAAGTGGATGTAATTGAAGAGAATGGAGGGTTGAGGGACCTCCAGCCTGCAGAATTATAGAAGAAAGGAAGAGAGTGCAGCAAACTTTGTGGTCCAAATTAAGATGTTTTGAATTTCTATGGAGACAAAAATCGAGAATAGCATGGATCAAAGGAGTCAAGAACAGTGTAGAGAGTTCTTTGATGGATACCGGGCTTTCTTGGCCAAATGGTCAAATTGCTCTCCAGGCCTTACCCAAAATTAAAAGATTTAGTTTTCTCTTTAACCTTTGAATAAATAAAAAATCATAATTTTAGTCCTTTTGAAAAATTAACAATTCAATTTAAAATTTTCTAATACAAAATTTTTAACTTTATCTCCCTTAAATTTTATATTCTTATCTTAGCCCCCCATACGAAATTTCTGACGTTGCCCTGAAGAGGCGGGGCATGGTACCAAGATGGAGGTGGGAACTGGTAGTATTGTGGGTAAGTGTGAGTCTCTCTGGGGAGAGTGGGGGAAGTGCCTAGTGGAGGCTGAGTTTGGCGTTAGGCAGTTTGGTCAGGGTTAAAAAGTGGTTGTTGGGTGATTTGTACAGGTGGTTGAGTTTGCACTTAGGATGAAAAAAACTCTGTGTTAGGTTTATTGCTGGGTTAGTAAGGGTATCAGCTAAAGAATGAGCCATTTTTTTCGATTTACTCTCATCGCACAAATTGTTGATATAGGGAATCGACAAGGAAAAAAAGATAGTGGAGAGGAGATGATGATGGTGACTATGAGATCGGTTTACCTATGAAAGGCAGAGATTCGAAGATAGGAATTAAGAAAGAAGGATAAGGAGAACTTAAGAAAATCTACAGAGGAGAGTGTTATGTGAGTGCTTGGGGAAGAAGGGATCGTTTGCTCTTCGTGTGTTGGGATATATAGGGTAGGTCCCTTTGTCTAGTATTTTCATGTCATTGACAATACGTATGATAGGTTGCTCGTATGGTCGGCTAGGTGGCAAGTTTGCTACATGTTAGCTGCCGTCAAGCGTAGTACTATTTGGTTCTGCTCTTGACATTCTCTTTGATGAGATAGTATGAGGTTGTGATGCCTCGATGGTTCCTTAATGATCCCTATGGGGAATCCATAATGGATGGCCAAAACCGGGAGATCTCCTTGCGGGTGGTGTGAAGTACGCAGGTAGTTGGTCATGAATGACCAGTCAGATCTCGTGACTAGCCAGATGGTAGTCACTGAAGGTACAAGGTGAATGGCCATTCGTGGGTGCTCAGTAAACCATTTCTCGTGTTGCCACATGTCCAAGCTGAGGTAAGGATACTTTAGTTTTAGTTTGATATTTTGATTCGAATAATTATAAATAAATTTAGTTTATTTTTTATTCATAAGTTAAAATTCGTGACTATAAGATAAAATTAAATACATTAAATCATGTCCAACTAAGTTTGTATAAAAGAATTTATTGTCCAAAGTAAGACTCAACTATATTAAGAAAAAAATTTAAATTAAATATTTAAACCATGATTCAACTTAATTTAATTATTGAATAAATAATTTAAGTTTCAACAAATTCATTATAAATCAAATTAAATTTAAAAAATATAATTAATGAATGTTAGTGGAAACAGTGTAAGTGAAGGACGTAAAAACATGACATCCGTGGTCCAATATCTGCATTCACCATTCACTAAACTGCAACAAACAGTAACATCAATGTCTGCCGAAATGTCTTTAAGATCAACGTTCTTTTTTTCTTTTGGTAAAATTTTTTTGTCTTTGATCTTTAACTTTTTTTTTTTTCAAATTCATTTTCTTAGGATTTTTTTTACTAACTCAATTCCATTAATTGCACTTTAAGAAAAAAGGTTAAAATAATTGGATTAGATATTAAATTCGTGGGCTTTCAATTACGGTCCATAATTTTAATTACTTTTAATATTGTTGAGCGAAAATTGATTTTCTTTGGACAAATTTTTAAAAATATCATTCATTTAAAATCGATGAACCTTTCAATGAATCATTATTGTTCTTGAGTTGGATTGAAATTGTCTCCCAACTTTTATGAGAACTTAAGCTAGAGGTTAGTTCATAGAATAGGAGCATTTTGTCAATCGAGCCGTGCATGGCTTTTGTTGACAGAAGAACAATATTTCACCAAAGTTTGGCTTCATGGAAACACAAATGCCTTCAACCTGCCTCACTAGCAGGTGTTGGGTTTTCTCTTGTATGGCACACACGTGGTACCTCGCCTAACCCGGATTTGTCCCATCGCAGCCTAACAGAGATCAGTGTGCTGCTTACTAGGCTCGGACCTGCGCCATACACATTCAAGACCCAGAGTTATGAGAGAGTCACTCTTATCTGAGTACTTGTCTCTAATCTTGGAAAGAGGATACTTCTTCTATTTTGTCTACGACTCGTCGCACGTCACCCATTATGTGAATCATTGCCTAAGCTTACACCCTCTTTTCCTCCTCAACAAATCCAGTAATTAATTGATAAAAATATAAGAAATTAATTATCAAACATATAAAAACCTAGCTTTGAAGTAGTAGTCAAATTTGTAGAAATATATAGCATTAGTAATTTAGTAGAATAGGACGGCTATTTTGCATGTAGCATTAGGTGCAGTTGTTGGATGACATTGGTTGGTTAGATATTTAATTTTTTTTGCAATGAATAATTAGGTTTTATATTATCATATTTCAAAAAATTTTAACATAGAATTTTATTTGAAATTTGTTGAATTATGACTCCTATTTCAAGTCAAATTTGAGAAATAATCTTTCAGTTAAACTCTGTTTATTTGTTTTAATTAAACTCTATTTATTTGTTTGAGTCAAATTCTTATCACTCTAGATTATTTTATTATTATTTGACTTAAGAATTTAGCCTATAAATAAGCACTTTTACAACCTTAAAAATATATTCATTTAGGAATACCCATTATAGTTTAGAACTCCTAACACTTTTGGAGAATTTAGTATTTACGTTTTGAGGGTTCTTTATTTTTCGGGTTTTCGGGGTTTAGTTTATATTTTCATCTTTTGTACTATTCATTCTTTTGTCATTATAGTAAAGTTATCTTTACCCGTGGTTTTTTATCCTCTTCGGAGGGGTTTTTTCACGTTAAATTTGTGTGTTCAATTTCTCAATTTCTTCCGCTATTTTTAGTTGTTCGTTGCTTAATCGGGTCGATCCCTAACAAAATTTTGATAATGAAAATGTTTAATTTCATAAATAAGATTTAAGAATTAGATTATAACCTATATATCAGATCAAAGAGCAAACTAATCATTCTATTAAAAATTTCATCTATTTCTATTGTTAAAAATTGATCTTTGCATGTCAGCATGAAATATTTGGTTATTTTGTTAATTACATCAATTTTTAACAATTCAAATGGATAAAAATCTTAAAAGAAAAGATCAATTTGATCTTTAATCTAACATATATAAACTAATTTACTTATTTTTTAGTAGAGGAAGCAAAATGTAATCCAATTTTGAAAATCTGATAATCGTAGTAATCCAGCTTTGTATGTCAACTTCTTTTATTACCATAATATATAATGTCTGTTAATTGCATTAATCGTGTGAATAAAATGTTCATTATATTGCTCTAGATTGAATTCAGTTAGTCCAAAACATGGAATTTACACTGATATTATCACAGAAAATGTTAATAGTATAAAACCAGATAGTTTGAATACCAAATATAGCTTGATACAAGATTTTGCTTACTTGAAATGCCAAATTTTCAGCTTGATTTCTGCAAATTTGAAACAAGATTTGAAGCAGCAAAAGCTGCTGATCCACCAGCAACACATACAAGTGCCACCACAACCTGCAACACTATTTCCCCCAAGTTATCTTCAGGCACAAGGTAAACACATGATGGACCCAATAGCAGTAACCCCAAGCTTAGTGTCAATAGTGCTCCTGGAGTCCCAGGGTCTGTCGCCGCCGACAACACCCCGAACTCTTCGGCCTTGGATAGGACCCCGAGTTTCTCTATGGACGATAACGATAACCCGAAGTTCTCTGCCGCGGATAGTAGCCCTGCTTTCTCTGCTTTGGTTAGCAGTTTCAGTTTCTCTACATTTGTCAGGAGCTTCACTGGTTGTGTCACCACTGTGCTGTTCCTTGGCCCTGGCTCGCCGAGCGGAAAAACGGTCGAGTTCGAGCCCTGCATCATTTTCATGGCGTGCCATCAAGTTAGAAGTTTTTATTCTTTTCCTTTCTATAGTTTTTGTTGATCATATACATATCAAATTCTGATGAATTTTCATGCATTAGTCCTTGTAAGAAGTTCTGTTTCTAACATTTAAGTCTTTACCAGCAAGCAATCAATAAACAAGTATGGTCATGTTGGTATTGGTGCTCATGCAAGTATCAAAATTTGATGAATTTTCAGGTTTATTTCATATCAAACCTTGTCATTTAACCAAACAAACAGAAAGCAAAAAATCAACATATTATAACTCAAATTCAGCCATTGATACAACAAGAGAAAACCCAGATGAGATTGAATTGAGGAAGAAACTGACCTTTCTAGCACCAACAGTTTTGGCAACTGAAGGCAATGGTTTCTGAGTAGCCATGGATTGAATGAGGAAAGGTGAGAAAGTTGCAGAATTTTGTGATGATTTTTTGGTTGTAATCCTAGAGGAAAAAAGAAATGGACTTCCTTTGCTGCTATAAACAGCAGTGGCTTCCATGTCTGGTTTTTTCTTCTTCTTTTTTCGAACTTTCTTACAGCTATGGATGACGTTGGGATTTTTGCTTTGAAATAACCCAGCCTGAAATGAATGGATATGCAGTGAGGATCGTGGATTGATTTTCAGTGGTTGAATATTACGTGGCATACAATGATTGGCTTTGCATGTATGGATTTGCAGGCTTTGTTATGGGCTTTTTGTTTGATGGAAATCTAGTCGAGGGTAGTGTCTTCCTATGTGGGTTAAGAAATTTCTCATTTTTTTTTCTAATTATTATCTAAAATTTAAACTTTATAAGGTTTGAAGGTTTGAATGAAGATGGGACAAATTGGAATTTTAAATTTTGTGAGGTTAAAAAAAAATTTATCATTATATAAATTTATAATTTTAGATTGTTCCCTTGAAGGAGAGTTTATTTTCATGGTTAAATTGTTAAAATTTTTCTAAATTAATTGATGTGACATTTTAAAAAAAGAATTCACTTGATGATCAATTAGACAATGTAATTTTAAAAAATGATATCATAATGAATTTAAATTTAATAAAAAAATTAGGGTTAATAATTTGATTTAAGTTTTGAAATTTAAAAATTAAAGAGATTAAATTTTTGAGAATAAAAGTATAGGGATTAAATTTCAAAATTTTAAATAGTATAGACACTTAAGTGCTATTTTTTTAAAAAATAAATACTTAAATGGGAAAGAAGGTATAGTTTGTGGGCGAATTTTGATTTAAACCTTTTTAAAGCTAGTCGAGGTTTCATGCTAAACAGCTAATGTACAAATTATTATTATTTTTCTTTTGGATTAAATCACTATTTGGGATTAAAACTTGGTAATTTTTCTTATATTAGGATCTCAACTTTTTTTATTCAAATTAAGTCTTAAACTTGACAATTGTTCTCATATTAGGCTTGAACTTGATAACTTTTTTCACATTGAGGCTTAATTTTTTTTACTCAAAGTTAAGCCTTAAATTTGATAATTGCTCTTATATTAAGCTTGAACTTGCAGTTATTCTCACGGTGAAGCTTAAATTTGAAGGTTTTGAAGGGTTAATTTGGATAAAAAAAAAGTTTATGTCCCAATATGAGAATATTTACCAAGTTTAGGGCTTAATTAGGACAAAAAAATTTAAACCCCAATATAAGAACAATTGTCAAGTTCAAAACCTAACTTAAACAAAAAGAAAAGTTTAAACCCAAAATTAAAACAGTTACCAAATTTAAGCCTTAAAATGTTATTTAACCCTTTTCTTTTTCAATTTGACACGTTACATTCTATTACTTATAAATAAAGACCCCAAATTTCTAGGTATGCGACTAAAGTTATTTTAATTTATGAAGATGAAGAAAAATATTGAAATTGAAGTCAGACAAAGACTTTCATCTATACAATCCAAAGAATAGGATTTATTAACAAAACCTTTAGTATATTAGCTTCTTTTTTCTACTTCCCTTCAACAAAATTAATAATAATAATAAAAGACAGTTGATGAATCCAATGCCCTTTGAAAAATGTAAATTTCATAAATTGATTAGATAAGGATTAATTTTATACTGTGGTGGAACCTGAAATTTTTTAATAAAAATGTAATTTTATTATTTTAATAATTTTTAAAAGATTATATTAAATTTTTATTATTTTAAAAAATTAAAATATAATTTTATTATTAATAAAAAATTTACCATTTTAAGAAACCATGACACTAAGATTTTTACTACGCTCCTCCACTAATAATATAAATTTGACCAAAATTAAACATCTCAAAACTTAAACATAAGGTAATTGTTAAATTATCAATTATTTTCTTTTGCACATGAAAAAATATCGAAACCAATTATAAAATTAAATAAATATTTTTTTTGCTTAGAAAGTGAAAATAATGATTATTTGTCTAACACGTGTTAGCTTTTAATTGGTTATCTATTTTAATAGACCTAATAGTTGACATTACAAAGTACCAAATGACGAAAGAAAGGCTTAGGTACCGTAATATAATTTAAGTATCAATTCTTAAAATAAACCAAAAATCTACGTTATATATCTAACTAATCATCGTTTTTCAGTCAAAGAAAAACTGGTTGTTGAGCTTTATTTTAGTTTTCAAATGTTTTGTGCCAACCAATTTATCCAGAAATATATATTTAAAATTTAAAAAAACAAATATTTTGTCAATGGGATTCTCTCATAATCCAATAATCAAAGAATTTTAGAAGGAATATTCTGAGAGATTGTCGGTAGATCCACGGCATATGATGTTATCAAACAACACAATATAATGTACCCAGAAACACTCCCCACTTTCATCTCATAATTTTTTTTTTTTGGAGATTTGTTTCAACTGATAGATAACCCATCATTTTGGGACACATAAAGTTGAAAAAAAGTTGAAACAAGGGGATCTAGAGAAGTGGATTTATTGTTTGAGGGCAAAAGCAATGAGTTTAACATGTAAGTTTTAAGCTTTTCATTGTTTTTTTCTTCACTGTGTTTCTATTTGATCATTTGATTGTCGTTAACCTTCTCTGGGTTTATGCTTTTTTTAGTTTGATTGTGTATTTCTGGGTTTTGTTCATATGTTTTCTTGTGCTTCTAAGATTGTTTGTTTTTAGCCCTTTTTTCTGGGATTTTCACTTCATTGTTTAATATGTTCACAGATTAATCACTATCCTTTGCATTTATTCATTTGAATCAATAGTTTTGTGTTGTATTTTTTTTCATTAATATACTGTTGGACTGGTTTTCTTGATTCGTTGACTTTTAATTTTCCCCCTTGTTATATAGTGTTGTAAGTTATAACCTATTATTATGCATAAATATGGTGAAAAAAAAACCCTTTATAAGTACATTTCAATTTTATTGCTAAAAGCCTTCTGGCTGTAAATAAAGCATAATATATTGATGACTGCATGTGCATTCTCCTCTGCTTCTACTGGTTTTATGATACTGCTATTGGTTGCCCCAAATCCCTATGGAGAAGTGATTACCCATGTATATGTGTGTGTATGTAGCCATCAACTAAAAGATAATGATCATACACTATTATAGCTGTATGATAGATTCAAAACTAGCGCGCAGATTTTGCTTGTTCAGATTATGGCACTCTTTCTCCAAAATCTAATGAACTATAAGTGAATCACTGGTGTTAAATCTCGGGGACAGGCTCGATGAGCGTTATATCTAGTTTTATCTTAGAAAGACATTTTTGCTGCATAGTTTCTTCCATGTGTGCACAATTGTATGACTATTATGTTAAGAATGGCATTTGGTATTTCATTCTTAAGTAAACAATATGAATGACTCATTTGATGCTATGAAACACTGCAGGCTTTGCCCCTTTCTTGTTTCTGTCACTCATTCTCGGGTGTGCTGCGAGGCCTTTCTATCCACTTCCTAGTAAAATATCGAATCAAAATAGACAACCTATACAAACCTCTCGTCCGTATAATATCGCACACAGAGGTTCAAATGGAGAGATCCCTGAAGAAACGGCTGCTGCATACGTGGTATGTTTGATTATGCACCTTCTGCCTACTCTATATGCTTTCCCCTTTCTATAGTTTCTATAGTTTGACCCTCATTTTGGCTTTTCTTTTCTTTCTTTTTAATCTTTTATCTCTTCAAACACGAGAGTGTGTAGCTTAGATTCAATGTTTATCCTTTTTTACGATTTAAAATCACTGATGTTATATGTACATTGAGTATATACTGCTTCTTGCAGAGAGCAATTGAAGAGGGTGCAGACTTTATAGAAACAGATATCCTATCATCTAAAGATGGTGTCCTTATATGTTTTCATGATGTTATCCTCGACCTGACAACTGATGTTGCTAATCAGACAGAGTTTGCAAATCGTAAAAGGACATACAATGTTCAAGGGTTCAACGTCACAGGCTTTTTTACTGGTATGGAAGCATACAATTTGTACTCTAACTTACAAATAGTAGTTTCTTATCTAGCTAAGAATAACAAATTTTTCTTCATACATGCAGTTGACTTCACGCTAAAAGAATTAAAGAAGTTACGGGTGAAGCAACGGTACAATTTCCGGGATCAGCAGTATAATGGTTAGTTCCTTTTTTATTTTATCTGTTTAGTTTTTTAAACTGTGTTCTAACATATAAAAAGGTTGGGAAACCATTTTTAATGCGAAATGGAACTAGCTACTTATTGCTTCTTGCTGGCTGTTATTGCATGGCTACATGATTTACACTATTTCATATCTCAACTCCATATTATCAAGTTATGCTGTCAAGTATTTTTCTGATTTGTTGATCTACATTGTTCATTACCAACTTTATGGCACTCGATTTTGTTGATGTACTATGAAAGAAGGTATTTAATTTTTGAGGCTGATTATAGTGGTTGTTTTGTATTCAACAGGAAAGTTTTCCATTATTACTTTTGAGGAGTTCATTTCAATTGCATTGGATGCACCAAGAGTTGTCGGAATTTATCCCGAGATTAAAAATCCTGTGTTAATCAACCAGCATGTAAGTGCTTTGTTTTGCTTTGCCTCCAGAAAAGAATATAATTGACCAATGATCGATTGTTTTCAAACTGAACCGATTGCTTCTTCGTATTTTTTCTTAAAAAGCATGTGCTTTCTAGGATTCCTATGATTAGGGATGAGTATTTGATCGAATCGAATGGAAAATTTTCGAGGTAATTGAATTTTCAAATCTTATTTCATCATTCTAACTCGATTTGAAATTTTTACGAATCGAATCGAGTGAGATAGAATTCGAATCGAATCGAATCGAATATATTTATTCGAGTTAAATTAAAAAAATTAATTTGGTGTTGTTTAATTTTATATAATTTTTAAAAAATATTTTTATTTAATTTAGAGTTTTTTTTAAGAAGAGAAAATTAATTTTGGGTTTAGTTTATGAGTTTTTTTAAAGAACAAAACTATATTTAGGTAAGGTAAAAGGTAAAAAATTAAAAATATTTGAGTTTAGTTTATGGATGGGTTTTAACCTTTACGGGGAAAAATTGGTTAAAATAAAAGGTTTGGGTTTTGGGGGAAAATGGGATAAAGTAAATTGGGCCTGAGTAATATAAATTTAAAATTAAAAATAATATAGTTTTATTTGGTTTATTCGAGTTATTAGAATTCGAAAATTTAACTCGATTCGAACTTGAAATTAAAAAAAAAAATTCAACTCGATTCGTTTAACTCGAATAACTCGATTCGAATAATTCGAAATTCGAATTTTTTTTGAATTTTTCGATTCGAATCGAGTTTTGCTCACCCCTACCTATGATATCTCTTACGACCCTTGAACCGTGGCTTTAACAATGTCAGTGAAAAGCTAAGGATTTATCTATCATTTTTCCATTAACAAACCACATGAAACTAGGGTCGGTTTGAAATCTGGTGAACTGTGTCGGCTGGCTGATATTTCCTATAAACTTTGATTCCCATGATTTTGAATCCATGCACTCAACAGGTAAAATGGCCGAATGGAAAGAGATTTGAGGATGAGTTTGTGGAGACACTTAGGAAGTACGGATATAAAGGTTCATACTTGTCGAAAGATTGGTTAGAAAAGCCGATATTTATACAGTCCTTTGCCCCTACTTCACTTGTGTACATATCAAATCTTACGGACTCACCAAAGATCTTCTTGATCGATGATGTCATGATTCCGACTCAGGACACTAATCAGGTTTGTCCCGAATTCACTCTCTCTGTCTCCCTTTTAGCCTTTGTAGAATGCCTGTTAGACTGCCCTCAAAAGTAGATTTCATAAAAAGGTTTAAATGGAAAGATGTTTTACAGCATTGATCAGATTGTTTGCCCAATATATTATTGATTTCTTTACAGTATGTAGTTGATTTAAAGACATTTTCCATCCGATTGAACATGAACCATAGCAACTTGCTTTCACTATTAACTCTTTTCGGATTTTGAAATTCTAATGGAAGAAAATGCAATTCACATTGCAGTCATATTGGGAAATTACATCAGATCCCTATCTTGACTACATTAAGGAATATGTCGTCGGCATTGGACCTTGGAAAGATACAGTTGTTCCTGTAAAAGACAATTACTTACAACCACCAACGGATCTTGTTGCTCGAGCACATGCCCGGGATCTACAGGTATTTCCCCATCTATATAGCTTTTTATTGTCGGCATTGGTCAGTGATATCTAATACAGGTTAATAATACAGGTTCATCCATACACATACCGCAATGAAAACATGTTTTTACACTTAGATTTCCATCAAGACCCTTACGCGGAATATGATTATTGGTTAAACAAGATCGGAGTTGATGGTCTGTTTACGGATTTCACAGGGAGCCTCCATAATTTCCAGGAATGGACGTCGCCTCTCTCAGAAAAGGATAGTGACAATGCATCTAAATTGGTGGATAAAATTGCCTTGTTGATCTCTTCTTATAAAAAAGGATAGATTGTATCATATATTTATATCATCCTAAGAACATATCCATTGAGATTTATTCACTCAAGGAATAATGAGCACATCTTATTTCTGGTTGAGTTATGCACTCAAGTGTGTAAGTTTTAAGAAGTCTTTGAATTTTTTTTTCTGGAAAATATGTGTGATGACACTGCTTGACATAGATATTAATTTCTAGGTTCATAAAAATATTAAATAATTTCATACTAACCTTTCATTTAATTTTTCGTCTATTTTATCTCTTTGACTTTTATTATTTATCAAATCACCTCAAAATAGATTAAAACTAACAGTTATCAACTTTATTGATGTGACATCCGTGAAAATATATTTTTATATTTTTTATACTTTTAAATAATAATAATAATTTTTTGAATTTCTTTGAATTTTTAAACATTAAAAAATTAATTAATTGTTAATGTAATATCCACATGGTAATTCATGTGTATGTCGTATTAGTAAAGTATTTATTTTGGGACGATTTGACAAACAACGCAAATTCAAAAATTAAAAGAAGCGAAAAATTAAATGAATAGTTAAAATAATTTTTTTGTAAAGTTAGAGAGTCAAATAAATCATTATACATAATATAAAAAACCCTTGAAGAATTTAAAATGTACAATTAAATTTCTCAATTTTTTGCATGCAATTGAATCCATAAACTTAAAAATTGATGAAATCATAACATTAATTAATGTTGACTATTAATTTCTGACGAAATCTTTTAAATTAATCAATATACATTTTTATCTTTGTACCAATTGTTGATGTGATAATTTGCGAATTGATATACATAATGTTTGAGGAAAAAAGGTTATATAATTTGATTAATTATAATGCCTTATTTTTTTAATATAATGTATTCAAAATTTTGTGTATAATCAATATGATTAAAGCATTAAATTTTATGTTAAGATGTAAAACTAAATTATTTTTAATGGTTTTTTATAATATTGAATTTTTATGATGCTTAAAATTTTTTATGATTTTATTTATAATTTTATAATGAATTTAGTTTTTATTGGGTAATGATAAAAAATTTCTTTAAAAAAATAAAAAATTATGGAAATTAAATCTCGAAATCTGAAAAAAAAAACCGTGACTTGACTTAATGATGGGTAGGAATTACCTAATCGATTTATTAGTGTTTAGGATAAAAATTAAAAATAGATTTTTTGAAAATGTTCTGAATTTATAGCCAAAATTAGTTATTGAGGTCAGTTGTAAAAGAAGTTTGATAAACACTTATATATTATAAAAAATTGAGAAAAAATTACGTTAAATAGATAAAAAAAGGTCATGTTACCGACATGAAAGCACAGACCAATGAAAAACTGACAAGTGTAGTAAAAAAAAAATTTCTGCCAAAAGAAAAAAATATCTGAACGCCGCACCGTCTACATAAACCCCGAGGGTTTTACTCTGAGAAACAATTACAAGCGTCTCTCACCCTCTCTCACTTACATCCCATACAACGGTAGGGTAAGCTTCCAAAAAGCCATGAAACCTTCTTTTGTTATCGCTTTCTCTATTGTTCATGTTTGATGTTGATCTATTGGTTCGATTGTTCTTTTGTTTATTTGAATAGGGTTTCTCTTGAATCTTGATTACCGTGTCGTTGAAAAGATGTTCTTTTTTTTTTTTTAATTTCTTATAGTATCAGATTTATGGTTTAATGTTTCGTATTATTATGTAATGATCTGCCTGGGTTGTTCTTATTTGGTTCTTAAGATCGTGCCCTCCAGAAAATTAAAGTAGTTTGTGTTTTGGGTTGTAAGAGTTACAAAGATAGAAATCAATACTAATAAAAAGTTTAAATCTTGTGAAAATAGGTTGCTCTGTTGGAATGTTTTTAGATTTTACCCTATTATATTTGTCCGGCACGACACTGGTATGCTTAACTTTTTTTTATGTTTTATGATATATTTGGAGGATTATACCTTTGTATTTGTGTTCAAATATGTGTCGGATAAAAGCGTTTTAGGAAAAATAGTGTGTATAACATAAGGGTTTAGATTATTTTTTATCTTATATGCTTGGCACCTTAAAATTAGTTGATGGCTCTTCCTTTTGCATGTGTTCACTGTATAGAAGCAATCCTGTTAAAAGTTTCTGGTTTTATTATAGTTTGTTAAGTTGTTTCTTGGGTATTTTTTCCCCTCATTTTACTTTATCAGTTTCATTTTCTGAAAGTAGAATTTAATTTAATTTTTTGGTTTTCCTAGGTTGAAACAATGGCTTTCCTAAGTAAAATTGGGAATATTCTTAGGCAGACCTCGACAACACAGATCAATGCTCAGTTGTCTGCATCAAATCCAAGCCTCTTTCAAGTGTTCCGGTGCATGTCGAACGCGCCGAGCTCGAAACTTTTTGTGGGAGGTGCTTCCTGATTTTGTTTACACGTTGAAGCAAGCAATTTTTGATTATGTGTTTTTCTTAAGGATTCTTGTTAACTTTCTTTAATTGCAGGTATTTCATACCAAACAGATGACCAAGGTCTGAGAGAAGCTTTCAGCAAATATGGTGAAGTTGTTGAAGGTATGCTGCAATGAATACATTGGCTTAATTCAATTTGCATTTGTCATGAAGGGGATCAAAAAGTCTCTTGAGATGCTTAAATCTTACACTCATGTCGGTTTAAGTTTTTGAGTATAAATACATGTATTGTTAACATTAGATGCCACTTATGAAATGTTTCGGAAATGAATGATTGTTTTTAACTTTGAGTTTTGTGTTTGTCTGGATGCTTGTGCATATGGTGTATTAACTTTGAATTTGCAGTTTGAGTTCGATTTTGGTTCACTGGTTTGACTTTGTAAAACAGCTGATTAATTTTGATCTTTTTGTAGCAAGAATAATTGTGGATCGAGAGACGGGCAGGTCTAGAGGATTTGGCTTTGTCACTTACACAAATACTGAGGATGCTTCAAGTGCACTTCAGGCCTTGGATGGACAGGTAATATAATGCTTCGGAGTATTTAGTTACTGAGGAATCACATTTTCCTTTTATCTTGGTAGTCTCCGAGTATCCACTGGTTGCTGCTTTGCAGTAAACCTTATAGGATCCTGATATGTTTTAAGGTAAGCATAGATGCATATAACCTTGTACAAAGAGATCAAAATTAGAATATGATATGCAAGCACTCCCCATTATATAATCCTCTGGGGCCTTTTGTTCTTCTCATGGTGCTCGAACTATGATGAAGGCCTTTGCATTGTGTTGGCAAATTGCTTCTAGGCCCCATCCAGAAAACCTGAAGCAGAAATTTATGATTTTATGTTGCTTCAACTTTTTGATTTCTTGAAGTACACATGTCTAATATCCATTTGAGTTTGACTCACATTCGGATATGGGTAGGGGGATATGACCCTCAAAGTACCCTCCAAATACATGGTAATATTGAACATGCTCGTGTTGAACTTGTATCAATATCCAACACTCATAACCAAGCCGAGTACCATAGTAGAGTCGGTCAATGAGTCTCTTGTCGCTGAGTTGTAGATTTGAATTTATTGCTTCTCAATATTTATATGTTAATATATACTGTCAGATTCACTATCAGTATCTCATAAAATAGATTCTTCTCTGTCATGGCCTTAGCGTTCATGATATAACTTGTGTTGCCTTTACGTCTATCTGGATAATTTTCTTGGTATTGTTGAACATACTTGTGTTAAATGCATACTGATATCCAATACTTGCACCCATGCCGAATAACATAATATGACTTGGTCAATGGGCGTCTTGTTGCAGAGTTGTATCTCATAACATAGTTTCTTCTCTTTGGTGACCTTAGTGTTCATGATATAACCTGTGTTCCCTTGCCATCTATCAGTATAATTTTCATATTTGTAACTTATGAATGATTTTATATAAGAGAACTTTTAATGGTCTCAACTTATGAAATAATTTTCATATCAGGCTCTCCATGGCCGTCAAGTAAGAGTAAACTATGCAACTGAGAGAGCTCCTCGTAACTTTGGAGGTGGCGGCTATGGCGGTGGCGGCTATGGTGGTGGTGGTTATGGCGGTGGCGGCTATGGCGGTGGCGGTTATGGAGGTGGTGGCTACGGAGGTGGTGGCTATGGCAGAAATGCTGCCCCCCCTTCTGGAAATTATGGAGGTAATGTTGGATACGGTGGCAGTGGTAACTACGGAGGCCAGGGAAGCCATGGTGGTTTTGGTCAATCTGATGCAACCAATTACGAAAGTGGAAGTTTCAGTGTTGCTGGTGGTGGTGGCGGCATTGATGGTGTTGATTCTGGTGGTTCAGCTGGATTTGGAAGTCCTAATATGGGAATTGACAGTGGTGATCAATTTGGTAGTACCGAAGATGGATTCAAGGAGGACGGAGAAGCATTCGACTCAAATGAGCCAATGAACGAAAACTTCCGAGATGAGGATGACGAGAATGGCAGTGATTTTGCCAAAAGGGCATAAACTATATGTGTCTTTGTTAGTAAAATTGTTTTGGTTTTTAGTTATATTGTCATTACTTTTGAAACAAATTTTTATTTGATCAAATGACGTGAGATATGGTCTTTGTAAAACTTTTAATACTTTCTGATGTCTCCTTCCATGGAGAACTGAAAATTCCTTATGGAAAAAAATAATTTTATGTTCAGTTCTAAGTTGGAGCTCAATTGGAAACCTACTGCTTGAAGTTTTAACCCCAAATTTGATTTTTTTTTTTTTTTTTTTTTACTTTTAAAGTTGAAATTAGATTGAGATAAAAATTGAATATTTTGAGTACACTGCCGAAACAGATGAAGAGTCTTTTCCAATAACCTTGCCCACCATCTCAAATACCTATGGAGTCCTCTCGGGGACCAACCTGGCTACAAGCATTGGACGACCTTTAGAAACCCACTATGCCCATGTTCTTCCTCTGAATTCTTTCCAATACCCAAGAACCCACCCCTCTGGATCTTACTACATGCGACGGCCATCATTACCATTGGGAAGAAAGGAGGAGAAAAGGGTCTCAGTGTTGTGTGGTTATTTGTTTCTTTTCCTTACAAGGCAAGCCAACCTTTGATGGGCAGATTTTGGCAGTCCTGTGTTTAATCATCATCAGTAGCAGAGATATGAATCCCACCAACATCAACTCGGTTATGTGAAGGATTCTTTCAGCAGCAAAGGAAATGAAGACACTGACAGTGCAACAATAATTTTAATAACAAAAGTACATTGAACTTTTCCAGGTTATGTGAAGGTTGCTTTGCTGACCACATTTTTTTCTAATAGAGGACACCTTGAAATCTGTAATGTGAGCATGGCATGAGTTCCATGGAAGGCAGATGCATGAGATTATAACATGACTCGATGACCAACTCTTCAAGGGATGAGAGATTGGGCAACCACTCAGGAAAGGTTTCTAATCCATCAAACCGCTCAATGCTTAATACCCTGATGGCAGTATGGTTTTGAAGTTGATGAGGCAAAGACTTGAGTTTTCTCCATCCAATCAGAATCTTGACTGGAGTGGGAGGTGTTTAACACAAGGGAATTCCTCCTGTTCTTCCCAGAAACCACCCATCTTTAATGTCGTCAAGCAACTTAGGTTGGCGAGGATGTCTTCCAGAATGCTCCTCAAGTTTCAACACCAGCTTATGTTTAAATAAACAAGGGAATGTAGCTTCCCCAAATGCTCTGGAAAGGATATCAGATTACCGGAACCGATACTGTCAATCTCCTAACACAGCAAGTGTTGGATTGCAGTGAACTTGATAGTATGCTACTTAAACCTTCTTCACCAGATGCTGTCGAGTTCAATTCCTTGAGAGATGAGAGTTCATCATTAACGGAAACCAAACTCAGATTCGGACAAAACCGTACGCTTAAGCTTTGGAGTTGCATACAGGTGGACAATCCATTTCCAGTCCACTGCAGTTCGCTGCAACTATCAAAACCGAGCAGCTCAAGGGATGAAATGTCACCCGTTATAGCAACCTTTTTCAACTTGGCACACCGGTGAACTATCAACTCTTTAAGACAAGCGGATCCATCCAGTCTAGGAATTTCACTCAAATTATCACAATCCTGTAGGATTAGATGTTTCAGACAAGTAGAAGTTGACAATGATCTCCTATGTTGCTCAACTTTTTGCACCCTGCAATCCGAAAAATTTGAAGTGATGTACATCTTCCCAAGATCAGAAACCTTACCAGCTCATTGCAGCCAAAAACTTGTACGCTTCCGAGGGAGGAAAATCCTCCTAAACTTAGAATGAAGCTTAATGCCCAGAGGATCCGGCATAGCATTGAAAGCTTTTTCTTTGATTATCGACCAACAGTCATCATGTTCAAGTTTGCTGAGGAAATATCTGCACTTTCAACGCCACAACTTCACTACGGATTGTCACAATGATTCGGTTTCCCTTACTTTTATTAACGTCTACCAAGCAAGGCTTTACATCTTCCCATTTCTCAACACTCCACACATCATCAACAACAGCAAAATAATTTTTTCCCTTCCGACTTCTTCTCAAGCATTTTAAGCATGGAATTCTTTTTACTTAGATGTTTCTGTCTCAAAATCCTTTGAACATCAAAATCATCCGACACACAAATCCAAAATTTAACATCAAACTGTCTTCTTACTTGAACGTGATTGTACACTAGTTTTGCCACAGTGGTTTTCACAATACATGCCATACCTACTATAGGTACAATGGAAACAAACAGTGCTTCTGTTGTTGGGTTGATTAACAAATCAACCACTTTTAAGACCCCTTTAAATCATCAAGGAAAGAGACTGTCTCCTCATTTGATCCTCCGATTATTACAGGACAGCATGGGTTTTGGAGTCTCTGTTGGAGACCAAACTGAGTGGCTATGTTGTTAAGGTGAGCCAAGGATTATTGATTTTCTTCATTTTCTTAGCCATTCTTAGACGAAAGCCAATGGGGTTTGAGGATGAAAACAAATATTGTACCTTGCTGGAAATTTGGTTCCGAGTCACTACTTTTCTTGGGAGGATTTCGTAACTCTTAACTCATCCAAAACATGTTCAGCTTCATAAGCAATATCATTGAGTGCATTAGCTTATATAATAAGATCACTATTCTGGTTTAAAATCGTCCAATGAGAATGTATAATATGATAATCATATATTTGAAATTAATATTATATTGTGCATATTTGTAACAATGCATGTGTTTTTTTTTATTTATGACTTGAATATGGTTTATAATCTCGTGATTTTATAAAATTTTAAAATATAATAAATTTTAAAATTTACTTTTGAAGTCATACATCGTGAGTATAAAAATAGCATAATATTATTTAATTCATTTAAGTGATGGATTTGAAAATAGTAATATGTAATTTTATATATTAATTAATGAATTAATATTTTATACATCAATATTATATTTTTTTATTCTACAAATAACTTTAAATAAATGTGAATCCCTAACTTAATTGTTAAATTTAAAAATTTAACACACCGTATTTTCCTTTAATTAATTATAAAAAAATTTATAGAACCCATATCCTCTCGTTCTAATAATAATCAATCTAATATATGTTTTTTTTAAAACATTAGGAATATTTAAAATATTTAAATTTATTTTATATTTCCAAAATATATTTTCACTCACCTAAAATTTTAGGCAATAGAAATAATAAAGACAAATCATAATTTATTTAGCCATCTGAAAAGTCATAATTATCAACGGTTGATAATGGTTTGAATCCATTTCCCCATCGCCTGGTTCCTGCAAAATTTTAGAAAGCTTTACTTACAAAAAAACCCAAATCAAAATTAACCTGGAAAATCGAGAAAAGCTCCACCAAGATTCAAACTTTATCCCAAATTTGACCACCCAAATGGCCCAAAACCAAAGACCCAAATCCCTCCTTGATTTTTTGGGTGAAGAAATCATCAGAATCCTCACCCCCGTTTCAATCTGCATGCTTTTAGTCGTCCTTTTGGTCTCAATTCTTAACTCAAGTTCTTCACTTTCCGTGACTTCCTCAATTGCAACCATAGCTTACTCAGAAACCGGCTCAGATTCATCCTGGGACAAGTTCCTAGGTGCCCTTTTGAATTCCTTAGTTTTTGTAGCTGTTGTCACTGTTGCTACCTTCATTTTGGTGCTCTTTTTTTACCTTAGATGCACTAAGTTCTTGAAAATCTATATGGGTTTTTCTTCTTTTGTGGTTTTGGGATTCATGGGTGGTGAAATTGCCTTGTTTTTTATTGAAGAATTTAGTGTTCCTGTTGATTGTATTACCTTTTTGGTGCTTCTCTTTAATTTTGCTGTTATTGGTGTTTTGGCTGTTTTTATGTCAAAAATGCCAATTATTGTGACTCAAGGCTACTTGGTTTTAATTGGAATGTTGGTTGCTTATTGGTTTACTCTTTTGCCTGAATGGACTACTTGGGTGTTATTGGTTGCAATGGCATTGTATGATCTTGCTGCTGTTTTATTGCCTGTTGGTCCTTTAAGGCTCCTTGTTGAGCTTGCTATGTCAAGGGATGAAGATATCCCAGCTTTGGTTTATGAGGCTAGGCCAGTTACACATCATGATTCTGCTTCAAGGCCGGTTCAAAGGCGGATTTGGAGAGAAAGGCAAAACGCTAGGCTAGATTCTGAGGACAGTTCAAGTTTGAATAGCAATGTTAATGTTGTTTCTGATTTGAATTCTACAGTCAGTATTGTTCAAAGTAGTCACAATGGTACAAGAATTGCTAGAGTGGAAGAGGGACAGGTTTCAGAAAGGGATGCTGAGCTTTCAGCACCGTTGATTGATCGCAGAATGGATGCTCAAGACAGTACATCAACTGAAAGTTTGATGCTAGAAGGTATGGGGTTAGGTTCGTCCGGTGCTATCAAGCTTGGATTAGGGGACTTCATCTTCTACAGCGTGTTAGTCGGTAGGGCAGCAATGTACGATTTTATGACAGTGTATGCATGTTATCTTGCAATTGTAGCTGGTTTGGGCATTACATTGATGCTATTGGCATTGTATCAGAAAGCTCTACCGGCTCTTCCCGTGTCGATAGCACTCGGTGTGTTGTTTTATTTCTTAACAAGGTTCTTACTTGAAGTTTTCATTGTACAATGTTCTTTGAACCTTCTGATGTTTTAAATTATAAATGATCTCATGCTTTTAAATCATAGAACATAGGTACACTAAGGTCTTATGATTCATTTCCTTGATCATGGTCTTTTCCCTTATATGATTATACTATTTCCATTATAGTGGTGTAAAATGTTTTGTTAAACTCTGTTTATCTATGATTTGGAGTTGCTGATATTTGTTTTATATTTGCAAAAGAGATGAAATGAATGTCATGTTTTTTAAGTACCTGTTTTCGATACATTTCGACATAAATATAAAGATATGATCCTCCCAAGGAAAAAAGAAACTGGGAAATAGAAATGAATCATATACTCGAATCCAAGTAACACCTGAATCAAAGTAAAATAGATTGCATCAAACTATAGTTGGAAACCAAGAATCAAAATGATGCACTGGAAATTGCTGTAGTTAAGAATGCAAGTCTTATATGTATTAACTGCAAAATTTTCAGTTTCTCAAATTTCATCCATGGAAAACAATAATCTTTGTGCATTTAGCAATACAGGAGATCCTTTCTTGGTTTTCTCCACAATTTGTTGTATCAATAGCTTCTCCATTTCATCATCATTATCACTACATTCATCTTCTCTAACATCAACATCAAGCAATTCTTGGACCCTCGAAGATTGATCTTCCGCTATTCTTACCTGATCGTAAAATGTTTCATCTGATTTGTTTGCGTCGTATTGATCACCACAAGCCAGCTTTTCTCGATAAAGATGTAATGGTGTACCCTCTTCTTTTGCCTCTTCAAAAGTCTCGTTGTATTCATGATCTGGAGTTTCCCATGATAATTTTGGAACTTGAGGCTTAGATGTCCAATGGAGATCTTCATTTACCGGTGGACTCTCCATTGTCGAATATTTCCATTTGCTGTTAGGATTCTTATGCTCTGATTCCATCAGTTTCACCTTCCTCTGACTGTTCTCTAGAGCTGTCTCAAGTTCTTGTACTCGTTCCTCAAGTCTTGATTGAATAACTTCATGCAAACGCAAGGTTAACCCTCGGGGTGAGATTGCATAATTTCCGGAATGAGTAGTCGAGCTGCCGCTTCTATTTTCATTAGACATAGATTGGCCATGAGCTTGTCCTGTAACCATATCGGATCTCAGTTCACCTTCAGCAAAATCTGCTACAAAATCTGGGTCAATCTGCATGAATTTTAGCTGTATTATTAGGATATCAAACAAACTTGCAGGGAAGGAAAAATAAATAAATGCCAAAGCAAACAACTAAGTAGAGTCATCTTCATACTCAGTATCCATCACATGTTCGAACATGGGTACGCGGCGTGATTATCCAAATATAAGAGAAACTAAAATATACCCGAATGTTTGGTCATCTGATTCTCCAACATATTAGATACTAGTAGAACATGGCCAATATATTAAATGATTTGTATTAAATACTTAATTTTAATACTAAATAAGAATTAAATATAACGGATATTTAATTAAGGAATTTTACTAAATGAAATGATACAAAATTTAATATAAATTGAAGGGGATAAATATCTTAATCCCATCACATACCATAACTTTTTTCTTAAGAAAAGTTTAAAACCAGTTTTTCCCTCTTTTTATTGGTTCAATCGGTTCTTAATTGATTCAAAGGATTAGCGGTTGGCTAGTATATTCAGAAGGATCAACCGCCGGTTCCCAGCTTAACAGGTTCAACCGGCCACTCTGATACGGTTTTTACAACATTGGATTCAACATATTAGATAGTGATCTTCAGTAAACAGGATAATCCTCCCATGAAACTTTAAATAAGAAATCTATTGAATAAACTGAGGAAATGCAATGAATAAAAAGAATTCATTAAACATCTATAAAGCTCCATAGGAATGCTATGACAAACTCAAGCTTACCTCACCAAGATCGGGCAGTCTTTGCTCAAGATTCAATACATTCATGTTTAGACCCAACCTCTCAAGTTCAGCTTCAAGTTCGGCTTCAATTTTACTCATAGACTCTGGACTTTCCTCTACCTTTTGATGAAATGATTCTTTACCATCAAATCTTGTTAAATTATCTGTATCATGTTCAAGAGAAGACAAATTCATTGCCCTGTCGGGAAAGGAATTGTCACATGCCTCTTGTGATTCATAATTCTCATTAGCTAGCTCCTTTACTGTCAATGAATCTTTCATCTCGAGTTCCTCTTGAAGATCTTGAACCAAGTTCTCAGTTTGCTTTAGCAACCCTCTCAGTTTCTCGACTTCCCTTCTATTTCCTATGTAAGAACATATTATTCCAATAGATATCCCGAGACAAAACATAACAGCTCGATCATGGCGACCTGTTTTGTATAAAAAGATTAGTGATGCAATTTGTTAGCCTACAAGAGAAAAATAAAAAGTATAATGAATGGAATAGTGTCAAAACGAATGCATCGAATATAACAAGCAACTGATATACTATTGTTTCCAGTGCAATGGAGAAATCGAGACATATTTATATGTAGAGTTGAGAACATGACATAAAACAAAAAAATTAAATTAAAATCAAGCTTAAGCTTGTATCATGAATAATGGATTTCTGAAAAGAATTTACAAGATGCAGAAAAACAAATAAATCGTTGAAGAGGCTTAAACATCCTATTGACTCTTCATTTTTCTCAAATAACCGATGTCCTAGGGATTTCTGATGAACAAAACACATACCTGTATCTAATACTCGCTCCCAAGTCCAAGTCCAAGATGCATAAGAAACTGTTTCTAATGCAGTTTAACTCATTATAAAGATGGAGGAAAAGGTAATCAATTCAACATCATATTCTCTTTCTATGTTGAACTCTGAAAGGTCCAACTAATTGCTAAAATATTTTACCACCCCAATATGCCTTCACTGACCTCCCCTACCGGAAAATAATGACAATAAAAAAGAAAAGAACGGCGATGCTCCTGGGATTTCACTGCAATCATATTCATATATGAAAATATGATGCTAGATTGCTTGTACTCTTTATTTACCCTACGGTGAATGTGTATTTTTTGTTTACTTTTATTACGGTTTCTGGAACATTCAGCAAGAAAACAAATTCGGAAACGGAAAAGTAGCATTCAGTAATAAGAGCAGATTCTTATAGTATCAATATAATAGGTAAAGAAAAATTGGAAAAACAATGCAAGACCAGTACCACATTGTGCATGAAACTGCTTTTCAGTATTGATTTTGCAAGGAATGCTTGGTCTTCCATCGCACTCATTTCCGCTCTTAAATTTCAACTTCTTGGGGAGATCTGAGGAATCAATTTTTGGCAGAGGAGGAACCGCATATATGTATCTGTTCTTTTCAAAAGTGGCTAGATTATGCAGCTTACTGTCCCCAGTTCCATTTGATCCAGTAGAAAAATCACCACTTGCTCTGTTGATTATTCGGCTTCCGTCAGTTATTAGCAATGGTCTCAAGATCGGTGTTGTTGGTGATGGAAGGCAGCTAAGTACATACTCCTCCATTTTAACATGTTGCATATGTAGTTGAGCCATGAGGCAACTATCTAAGGAACTTAGTGGTTTAAGTGAACGTCCATATGAATATTTAGCTTTAAGAGAGCTTCTTTTGTGCATAGGCTCGTTAAAAGAGTCGATTCTAGCAATAGAAGCTTTAGCAGAATCACTACCACAATCAGCACTCAGCTCCTTTCCACATTGATTTTCTCTTAGGTTTTCATTTGTCAACAATCTCGGTAATAAACTTTCCGAGCTTCCAATCTTTTCACTATTGAATCCACTAGCAGAATCAATTTCTGCAGCTGAAGCCACATTTAGTCCATAAACATCTGATATTTTCCTATCAGAAACATCTTCCCGGAGTTTCCTTATCATAGCAAATTTGTGGACTGGATCCTTTCCTGTTAGAGCCTTCCCAATCCCAGAATCCACAGAAGAAACCTTGGGAAAACCATTCCTATCTGTTGTAAGATTTTGCCAATATTTAGCAAAATATCCAGCTGCTGCTGCTGCAGCTACTGCAACAAACCACGAATCCATTTCTGGTCGTTCACGGAAATTTCAGAAACTACCCAAGCTCAACACCGCAAAGATTTAACTTCATTTCAATCCTCAACATCCAAAGCCTCAAAGCAACAATCCCCATGAACCCCAACTTGGAAAAACTTAAGGTCTCACAACTTAAACAGCTTCTAGCACTTCAACACACTTCAACACAAAAAATCAACTAACTAGGGATCAAAACATTGAAATTATCTCAAATTACAAATCCGACGCCTGAATCAACCAGGACAGATTTCTCCTTCATCTCCCTGAATCTAAGTTCTCATAAAACAGAAAGCAATGTACAAAAAAGCTAAGATAAAAAATTCCAGAAATTTAACAAAGCAAATTGATACCAAATCAACCAAATAGAAAACTGACACTATAAGCAATCAAACACTAAATCATAAACAAGAGCAACCTAAATAACTGTCAACCCCCCCAAAAAAAAATTGTTCAACTGGAAGCAAATAAATGAACACAAAATCCAATTTATTAACACAAACAGCTTGGACGTCACAAACAAGAAACAACCTCAAAAGAAACTCCCAGTTCTGAAAACGATGTGAAAATCCTAAGTTTACCCATTTGAAATCAATCTAAGAACTGCACAAACCAATCAACAAAGAACCCATTTGAACCCAAAATGAAGCTGGTAACATGGACTAAAAAGAAAGGGTCTTTACCTCTTTTCTTCAATGTTTTGTGAGAATCAGATTGAGTTTTAAAGCAAAATCTAGCAGACCCAAGTTTCAAAAGGAGCAGTATCTCTTATTGTTGATTCTTTAAGATTGGATTCCTCTGAAGAATAAGACCCTTTGCTCTGTTATCTCTAAACAAAGCTACATTCACCTGTATAAGTTGCTGTATCACATTCCATTTTTTTTTTCTCACAATAAAAGCAAGGGGGGTTTCAACAAATGAATAAATAAATATTACTGTTGTTTTTTATTTAAAAATTATATTTTTTAAAAGATAAATTAAAATTTCGACTCTAACTTTATTTTTTGTGGACTAACTGACCCGAGCAAGGCCACTTTCATGTAATTTCCAAAAGTGGATCAAATTTTTTTTTCTTTTTTAGGGTTTTTGAAAACTTTTTTATTTTTAGGGTTTTTGTATATGGTCAGGGAATTTTATTCATAACCTCATAGGAGACATCGAACAGTGTTTACATTGGTTATATTGTATATTTATGTATTTTTAACAAATTAATAGTTTATTATATATAAATTTATATACTTATCTCATATTTTTACTTTTTTTAATGTTATATCATATATTTTTTATTTTATATCCAACCTTACAATATCTAAGAAAGTTGGAAACTAAAAGACGGCGGCCAGAAAAGGCCGGCAAAGCTATATATTTTAAATATAATATAGTTATATGAACTAAGAATATATTATTTTCAAAAAAATAATAATATTTTTTAAATTTCACTTGAAGTAAGAAAAATAACAACATATTTGATGGCTTGATGGTTAAAGTGTTTATCGTTTCAATTGTGGTCTGAGTTTAATTACGTTAATCGTGTTTTTTGTTTGATTTTTATCTTACTCTTGTAATTCATCAAAAAAATTAATTTATTTATAAATTATATTAAAAAATTATCATATATCTATTTTTATTAATTTTCTAAAATTCAAAGATATAACACATCACTCTATTAAATTTAAACATATTGTGGGGTGTGTCTCATAAGACACTTTACAAGTACTTAGGGAGACGTTCAACGATGTATCAAAGGAGAAGTAAAACAAAAGTGACATCGTGACGTGAAGACAAGTGACGTCGCAATGTGACGATGAAACCCCAAATGAATGTGGTAGCAACGCCATGACGAGTATGTATGGGACAGCACGACGATTTCTTCAAATTATGCAACCACTTTTTAGACTTTAAACAGGTTTGCTTCTTTCAGTTGGATTATAGTTATTCCAGAAATATTTTAGCATGATTAGACTTCTATTTAAAGAGTCCTTATATCATTATTTTGATATGTCAATCAGCAATGATTTTTCTTTAACGACGACAAAACGTAACACATATGAGTTTTGATGAGAGTCTCATAATAACTATGGAGAAAATTTTATTCTCGAGTTAAAATTTTGTTTTCCTTTTAACAAATTATAAATGATAAAAAAAAATTATCAAATGCATTTATAAGAAAAAAAATCAAATTTTCACAACTTCTAAAATATTTAACCCGAACATTATTATTACTAGATTTTATTACTAACACAGTATTGGTGAAAAAACAAAACACTAAAATTATATTTATAAAAATTTAATTAAAAATCGAGTTATATGTAAAATAGTAAAATGCTTATGAATAAATATTTTTTAAGCTTGGGTTGGACGCTTAATTTTTGTATTTCTAATTATTTTACTTAATCATTTTATATAAAAATAATAAAAAAAGAAAATATCATTATATTAATATTCAATCCTTTATTAAAAAATTAAGTAATTTTTTCTCAACCAAATTTCTTTAGAGTTAATTTTTTTAAGTAAATTTTTGAATAAAATTACTATAATACCAACTTAACTATACCCAATAATATAAATTATAAAAAGCATTCCTTCTTATTTGATTCAAATAATTTGGTGGGAGACAATGTCAACAATCTAACCTAACCCAAGGTCCAAGGGTCCCCAAATTCTATTATTAAATATATTTCTTTTCAAAAAAATAAAAATACAAATTGGCATGTGAAATATTGAGGTGGGGGCAATGATTTTTATTTTTTATTTATAGAATTTTAAACTATATTTCATTTTCACATTGGCCTTTGTTTTTATCTTTTTTTGCAAATTGCAAAAGGGAAACTGCATGTGGTGTGGGTTTTAAAAAAAAAAAAAAAACCTTTCCAAAATTCTATAAAAAAATCTAAAATTCAATTTATAAAAAAACCATTTAGTCACTGAGCTGTTAATTGTCATTAACGGTGTAACGATAAGTTGATAATCATCATTTCAAATAAAAATTTTAAATTAATTTATACAATTGGCCACCATATTTTTTTCATTTTGAGCAATTTAATTTTTTTATGTTCTTTTAACTTTTCTTTTTTCTTTATTTTTCATTTTTTCTATTTTTTCCTTTCTTCATTTCTTTTAATGTAATTTTTTATGTTTTTCATTTGTTAAAACTAATCTCTATACTTCTATATTTTGAACAATTTAATTTTTAACGTATTTTTTATATTTTTCATTTATTAAGATTAAAATTAATAGCACCTTTAAGATTGACATTTTTTTTTTTGGGTTTTAGGACCCCTTTTATTGTGGAGCTGACATTTGTTGGTTGATTAAGTATATGGGCATTTGGTGGCATTGGTAGAGGAGTTCCAATATCCCCTCTTTGGAGACCTCCCTAAGGATACATGCTAGTGAGGCATTCAGTTAGATTTGTCATTTATCGGATTATTCGTTTAGATTGAAAGTTTGTTTAAAATATAAGAGAATTTGAGTTAAAATATTAAATTCGAAAAATAAAAAAAAAAGTTCATTTGAAATATGAATTTGAATAAACATAAAATATATCATTTGACAAATGTAAATGTTTAATGAAGTGGCAATTGAATTTGACAATTAAATCTACTTTGATACTTGTATTTTTTTTTATCCATTTTAGTACATGAATATAGTAACTAAATCAAATTTAATCTCTGACACATGTAAAAATTTGACGAAATGAAACATTGAGATTACATCACATCATTATTTAAACATGAAATAAAATGCTTAAAATATGAAATTTAAATTTAAAAAATAAAATAGACATTATAAAATGAAGTATAAGAGTGGATAAAAGAAATTAATGTAGGACATAGAAAAGCTATTTTGGAAGTCTATTGAATTAATGCATAATCACAAGCATTTATTAAGATATTTTAAAAAGTTACATCACATCCATATGATACATTTGAAACTGGCCTTAGCACATCCAATTTTTATATATAAAAATAGACTCCCACATTAAATTGAAGTATTCAAGAGCCCACCATGAAATGAAAAAGAAAATGACCCACTCACCATTCAGCAATTCAAATCCGATAACTGGCAGTAGGAGCCCAGATCTTGATGCAAATAATTTCTCTTACAGGTTTAGAATTTTTTTTAATTTATTTAAAAATTAAAATTATAAAATCTAATTCAACCATAAATTTAATTTAAATGGTCCGTATCGATCTGTGATCAATTAATTTTTATCTCTCTTCAAAACGATACTTCAATCACTTTTCAATTCAATTAATCCAATTGACCAATTTAATATGATTCTAACATTAAATAAAATCTACCTGATTTAATCAGTTAAATCGAAAATCAATATTCATTTTAACAGGTTAGAAAATCATTTGTTCCACATATATGAAGCTCTCACACTAAAATCAATAAAAATCTATTTATTTCGTTTTTTATATTTAAAAACTTAATAACTTTGGAACCCTTTTATAAACTTTCATATTATTTATTAAAAGATTAAATCAAAAATTTATTTAATATTAATATTCATATAGGAATTGAATTTTGTTATATTATAATTAGTGGGTCTTATTAAATTGTGTGTAATTAAAACATTTTAATACTTAAAAGAAGAGTCAGCACTTCAACTATACTCTCCAATTCTTAAGAAGGGTAAAATTAAAGTAAATACACACGAATAATTACAAATAATTAGACTCAAATCTAATTATCATATAGCTTTTCAAACATGCACTATATTATTTGTATAAAATAATAATAGTATTATAATTTTTAGACATATTTTTTAAAAACATAATTATATGGTTTTTTTTTTTTATCATACAATATCAAGGGAGAGAAGAGCATGACAAGGTTTACCTTTGTATTATCTAGGTACCAAACGGAAACTCTAGTAATTGCTTCAATTAAGTCATACTAATGAGTCACAATTACATAATTTAAAAAGTTTATTGATGAAAAATAATTTCTCTTTGATAACTTAAATAATATTAATTATAAATTATTTATACTAATTTTAACTAAATTACAAAATATAACGACAAGAGTATATGTTTAATATTAGGAGAATAAAATATTTAGATAAAATTGTATAAAATATTTATTTTATTTATTTTCAAATGCATTCTTAAACATTTTAAGTTTTGATACTTTTATAAAAATTAACATTCTTTTTGTAAAATTTAAAATTTAAAATTATAAATTATAATTTATATTACCAAATAAAACATAAAAGAATTATATTCATACAAAGTCGTCAACACTTCCTTAAACTCATTTAAATGAATTAAATAAATTAATCCCAATGTTTTCACCATATAAATTACTGAAATTCTTATAAAATCATCTAACCTTCTTAACATATAAAAATCTCATACCATTCATGTCCATAAACTAAGTTCATGTATGCTGTTGACTTTTGTTACTCCCAACTCTTATTTTGAAACATTCATGTTCAACATTTGTGTCTAACATATATTTTGACCAAGTATGAAAATATGATCCTCTAAACACCTTCTAAATACATAGAAAAACTTACAAACAATTAAACATATCAATGTGGAACACATACTCATATTCAATGCTCACACCCGAGTCTCTGACATAGCTGTTGACTTCTTTTGAGCCTAAACATCTCACCAAATCCATATACCAGCCATAGATGTTATACGAACAGCATGAATGAATGCCTAATTAGTATTTGCAGGAAACTCATAACAGAACATAGAAAACCCCAAAAAATGGCATAAAAATCAGAAAGAAAGCAATTTACTCCAGGGCAGTTATAAGATCTGTGAAGCTAAAAACCAGCCAATTAGCTTTTGCTGCAACGGACTCCCGATGTTGAACACCAGCATAACAAATAAACAAGTTGGCACCTCCTGGTTTACAGGCCTAAGTTTCGAAAGAAAATAAAATAAAATGTCAAAATCACATTGGATAAGCAAAATGTTGCTCGAATACAATGAAGGGATATAGTAAAAAGAAACCCAGAAATTGCCCTTATCCATCAGACAGCTCAATAGCCTATAGGTGCTCAACATTATAAGTCAACTAATAGTTAATGAACTCGGGATACGTTTAACACAACCTCACCATCACTCCCTCAAACAAGCAACAAGATCACTTGACAAAATTAATAAAGTTGTTTTAACTTCAAAGCATGTTGAACATGAAATGTTCGTCCTCTAAAAACATGCATGACGCTCTTTGGACACACTTTTAAGTGTTGTTAACATTCTATTTATAGCAATATTCTTGGTAAAAGGACCATGGAGATCCCTGTACTAGAGTTGAATTGCATTTTTCCCCCTCTACTTAAAAATGGATAAATTAGTCCTTATACATTAGATCAAAGAACAAACTGGTCCTTCTGTTAAAAGTTTTATTCATTTCTACTGTTAAAAACTGGTCCATGTATGTCAGCATGAGTTACTTGTGGTACACCACAAGTTACTGTTTAGTAATTCCGTCATCCACACTAGCTTTTAACAGTATAGATGGATGAAATTTTAACAGAAAGGACCAATTTGCTTCTTGATCTAATGTACATGGATTAATTTGCCCATTTTTTTAGTAGAGGGGGCAAAATGCAATCTAGCTCTTAATACAAAAGCCTTCATGATACTTTTACCCAGTATTCTTATATGGTAACCTTAAAGATTAACTATATCTAAAGAAAGTTAAGATGAATTTACTAACCTCAAGATCAGTAGCACCATCACCAATCATGACTAATGCCTTGTATCCCTTAACCTGGAAATTTTTTTTGGTTAGACTTGGAAAATGAACTTTTAGCCGGCCGATACAAAAAACAGCCACAAGACTCACCTTTCTTATTTGTTGAACAGCGGTAGCTTTTCCTCCACTCCTCGAAGTAGGCTCCTTAGCATCGAATCCCAGAAACTCCCCAGAACTTCCAAAGAGCAGCTGATTGGCAAAAATGTTTTCTTGCGGAATTCCAAGGATTGATGCAACGGGCTGCAAAAACGCTTCTCAATTAACTATTTTCTGGCAATAGTTGGCCAATGGTTAACCATTGGAAGATTATATTGATATCCAATAATATGGCTCTCTCAATAGTAAGGAACCTACATGCTGTACAATGACTCTTACTGATGACAACATTACCCATATCACACTTTCATAGTTTTAAATCTAATTGGTTTTTCAGAAGTCACCATTTGCTGCATGTGTTCTATCTAATGTCAAGTAAGGATTGCCACTTCGTGTTTAATTGCTAGGCAAGAGACTCGTGTTTTCCAGTTTCTTAAGTTCAAGTTTCTATTTTCAACATAATCAAAATATTGCAAGTGATTTCAGAACAAAGTAAAACAGAGATGGTCTTTCAAGCATTTAGTAGCATAGTTGCATACATTGATCATTTGGCGGAAGCCCCCGGAAATTAGATAAACATCGGTATTCCTTGCCTTCAGCTTCTTGACTAATTCTTCAATGCCAGGCGAAATCCTAGAGATCAGTAAGAAGAACAATGAACTAGGCTATCAAACATCATGTCAAAGAGAAGATTAAGAAAAAAGGCAAACATGAATAAAAAATCATTAATTCATTGAGGAGTTGATGCCCTTCAGTAATCATTTTTATGTAGCGATTTCTTAGAAAACCTCATAGTTTCGTTTTACTGTATTGGTAAATATGATATACAACATTTAGAAAGCCCTAATCCAAGGGGAAACTAACAGTTTTATAAATTTAAATTACATACTACCATTATACAATTTAACAATAATGACCACTATGTTGCAAGCATTATTAAAATCACAAACCAAGAAGCACCAGTGGTGGTGTTTCATAACATTGCAATTGTTGATTGTGTGTAATTCCTAAACTTAGATTTTTATCCCAAATAATTAATTATCTCAACAAAAAATAAATAAAAAGGCACTAATACAAAAGAGATGAAAAAGACTGGAATTTAACTTCAGTAACCTTGGTTAGGCAGTTGGCTATAAAACATTGGGTTTAAGGCTCTGAAATGTGTAAGATATCGGTTAAAAGTTAAGATGGATATTTTAGAGACAATGGTCCTTGACAAATTAGGAGTTGCAGAATTTTGTTCATTATAACATAGCAACACAAAAATAATGGAGCTACATGAAACTCTTTTTTCTTTTTTCCATCAAGTAACAAGGAAAGCATTAGAACTAAAACATAATATAACAAGATGTCACGGTATTTAAAGCAAATATTGAACACATTGCGAGGTTTGATTAAATCATGGCTTAGCAAAATCTACCAATCAAATTCTACAAACTATCCATAATTCAGTCATATGAAGAACATATCAAGGTATTTCGAGACAGTGAAGTACGAACATCATACCTTGGGGGCCTTTTGTCGAGAAAATCCTGGACTTGAGCTAGGGAAGGCTTGAATAAAGACAATCGGGCAGATAAGGCCTCCTCAAAAGGAACAGAACCACCCATTGCTCTATGAAACAAAACCAAAATCAACTCTTCATGCTCCACAATATCAAAGGAATTTAAGAAATTAAAATGAATGTGGAGAACAACCTAGCAGTCCATTCTGCAACAGCCTTTCCCGCCCCACAAAATTCCGCAAGTTCATCAATGCCCTCATCTACGCATACCGTGCTATCCACATCAAAGCACACTGCATCAGCACTTCTCCACAGCTCAAGAACCTCTGAAATGTAAAAGGATGAATATCAAACAATTACTATTACAAAACACATGTCACTCAGACTTGAGTGTGAGTTTTGGGTACAACTATGTATCTAACACAGTACAATCAGATTTTTCAAAGTTTTCATATAAACCAATTACTTGTTTTTCATCCAAAATTGCGGGAATATGAACCACTTGAAATATAAATAAGAAGAAAAAACCTTTGGAAGGCAGCCTGTTATCAGTGTTGCCAGTAGTCGAGGCTTCTAATGGTTGAATCGAAGCAGCAATTGAATCCAATGACTTGGGACGTCTCATCATCCAAACTTGACCCTTATTCAAGTTTTTATTCCTTAACTGCAAGGAAAATGTAGGGAGAAAAACAGAGTAATGCCGTCTACAAGAAGCTCGAATAGGAATGATCCGTGAACTTGCCAATCCTTCCATCAAAAAGTATATATATCTGTTTCCAACAATCCAAAACAGTAATGAAGATCTTCCACTACCATAAGAAAACCAATTAACTAGCCCATATCAGAAGAAACAAAAAAAAAAAAAAAAAACATTTCAAAAGAGAGAGTATATATAAACGACAACCCAGATTGGGAAAATGTCCAAGTAGAGCATAAACAAAGCATAATTCTCGCATTTTCTAAGACCCCCATAAACGAAAACATTAAAGGGATTCATCACAAACATAGATGAAAGGGAAGGGAAAGAAAGAATCATAAACAAAAAAACATGCAGAAGGTAGGAAATGAAGAACCCAAACAAGGAAAACATAAAAGTCAGGAGGCAAATGACAAACCCATATTGAGAAATGTATAAATGCAACATTAAACAAAGCAAAATTCTCGTATTTTCTCAGAAACCCAATAACAGAAACAAAACAAAGAAACATTAAAAAGTGAAAAAATGAAGAATCCAAATAAAAGTGTAAGGCAAAAAGAAGCTTACAGTTGAGGGATTAGAGATGTAGGAGATTACCAACTTTTCTAAAAGGCTTGGTTTGGAGATTTGTGGTCACTGTTTTGTATTCGGTTCTGTGTTTTCAGATCTCTCCTCTGTGTCAGTCTGTATGTATGTTCATTTAAGTTGTTGGAGGGTCTTTTTTTTTTTTTTTTTCAAAGTGCGTTTAAAATTACCAAAATGCTTCTTTTTTAGGGCAATTTACTCATCCGAACACTTGGTAGGTGAAGATTGAAGAGGGAATAAAAATCCAACCAAAAAAAATTGGGTTTAGATTCGGACTGACCCGAAACCTATATAAATATACCTACTATTTTTTTTTAATTTCATCATTGGTCACTAAATTTTTATAAGTTTATATTTTTGGCACTAAAAAAAAGTTTGTAATACAAGCATTATCGTTAATAAATGTTTTCATTTTGATATGCTGTTAATTTGAAGGTTAGATAATATTATTGCACACTCATTTTATTCATCAAATTTTGTAAGTACAAAAATTGAATTTATACCAGAAATTGAGTTATTCAAGAAGCTCTAATCTTTCCATGTAAAACTTAAAATTTTCTCTATAAAAATCCTATTGTTTCTTTTTACGAGGGAAAAACTAAAATATGCCCAAAAATTATCATATAAATAAGGTAAGATATTTGATAATTTATTATTTTATTTTAATTAACTCCAAAAGCCACACATTTATTCTTGAGTACTCGAAATGAAAATTTATAAAAGTTTAATAAAATTTAATGACCAACTATATGGTTTTTCTTAAATTTAAAATAATTATTATTTGATAAGTTATTATTTTATTTAGTTCCTAAAATTACAAAGTTTGAATGTAACGTTAAAAAATTAATACTTTTTATTTAATTTTTAAATAATTTATTTTTAATTTCTATAAATAATTTTTAATTCGTCATTCAAATGGTTAACAATTCAGAAATAATAAAATAATATACAAATCTTTATTTGTATTTTTCATGTCCCTTGTTCGAACTTACATCCATTGCAATATGCCTTCCCATATATGTTTTAATATTATTAGATGTGGTTGCCGTTTTAGAGTGTAATTTAAATAAATAAATAAATAGAAGACAATCTTACTCGTCCAATCTCTAAATGCTTACCAACTTATGCTGATGTCAATGAATGATCAAAAATAAAATCACATTTACATTGCACTTGACAATGGATAGGTCATTATTCACGCTAGCTCAGCCAAAATGTTCACAAAGTAGCACCATCAACAAGTCCGAACATAGCAGTTGTTCACTCGAATTTTATTTCGTCATTGTCCCCAAAACATAGCAGTTGTTCTTTTTCTTCAACCTTCTAATGCCGATGCTCCGGATATAATCTCAATCAATTCAGTGGTAATTGATGCTTGACGGGTTCTGTAACACGAAATAGCAACTAAATGAGGCTCCACACAATTGACTGAGAAAACTAGTTAAAATATGAAAACCGATTCATATGAAAGCGTGTTTATAGGAGAAAGAGGGTGAGAGGGAGACCTGTTATATGTAAGAGTTAAGCGATCAAGCATGTCCCCTGCGTTTCTACTTGAACTATCCATTGCGGACATCCTTGCTCCTTGCTCACTACAAGCATTCTCCAACACCGCATTGAACATTACCTGCAAGAAACATGAGAATGCTTTAATGATAAATTTTGAAAACTATATAGCATGCGCCGGTAGATGGAAAGAGAAAAAAAAACCCGAATATCTTATACTGGTAAGAAGCTGAGATGACATCCATTCTCAAGATTAAAGGAGTATTTGGTAGAGTGGAAAAATGGAGGGATGGAAAGAGTGGAAAATAAAAGAAAAATAAATTTTAAGGAGAGAGATAATAGAAAAGATGACCAATTTTCATTTCAATGCATAAAAACAAAATCATTCTAAATTGGAATGATAGGATGATAAAATATCAGTGAAATCAGAAATGTAAGTAACTGTGCACATTTACAAGATTATGCACTTTTTCTTTTTTAATTTTAATTTCTTTCCTTTCATTTTTCAACTTTACCAAATAACGGATGGAAAGAAAATTACTTTTTTATATTCTTTTATCTTTCCAACCAAGACAAAAATGGAAGGAATATATATATGTGTATATATATTTTCTATCTTTTCATCTTCCTCCTCCTCCAGTTTTCCATCATTACGATTTCCTTTCCACCTTAAACAATCAAAGTCTAAAGGCACCTGAGTGCTCAAAATTCTCTTATGGCTATCTGTTCTTGGTCATCCAGATACATTGAACAAAGAGATACAAAATGATTGAGTGGAAAAGTGAAAGGATAGAAAGAAAGTTGAAAAGTGCAATAAAATAAATTTTGAGTGTGCTTGGTAAAAAAAAAATTGAAAGGAAAGAAAATATAATAGATGATCATTTTCCATCCTAATGTATAAAAACCAACCAATCATTCTAAATTGGAATAATAAGAAGAGAGAAAATGGAAGAGGGGTGTATGTTAGTTTAAAATTATGCAGTTTTCAAAGTTTCATTTTCTTTCCTCTCATTGTTTTACTCTACCTAGCAACGAATGAAAAGAAAATTACTTTTTCTTTTTCCATCCTACCAAGCGAACCTGCTAAAAGACAAATTATATTTTCCTTCTAGTTTTCTACCCCTTCAATTTTCCATCTTTCTAATTTTCTTTCTACTCTACCTAGCAAAACCTTAGAGCTCTATCACAATCTTTGGAACTTAACTGATTAAGCATTTACTTTATCTTTGAAATCATAGGAATCGCTTCCATTAACGAACATTACATAAAAGAGGTTCTTCTGATCTTAATACAGCTCTCTAAGAGAAGATTGGTTTTCGTTAATCAAATGTTTATATTCAATTATTCAAAGTTCATGCCTTCATGGTATAACTTCCATGCAGAATGTGAAGAAATAAGGATTTTTGTATCAAACAGCGGGACTTACACAAGAAAACTGGAACTCTGCAAGATTTTGAAGTATTTCGCCCTTTGTCTCACCGCCCTCAACTTCATACGAGTCTAGATCACCAAGCTTTCCCCCAGATTCAGCTTCCCTTTCAACAATCTATTCAAACAAAACAGCAAATACAAGCAGAGACTAAAATAAAGTAACATTTGAACAAGAAACAAGAAAAACTATGAAGCTGAATGATTTTAGTCATACTTCAGGCGATAAAACAGTTGACACTGTTGGCACAAATGAAACTACTGAGTGAAACTTGTTGAAGACAATCCTCAAAGCATCATACTCGACATTCTTTAAGATCTCATCAGCAAGAACAGAGACCTGAAAGGGCACATATAATTGTAAGTATGGAAAAAAAAAGTAGAAAAAGTCCATAAAAAGAGAGATCCAACTATATTGGAAAAATCCAGTTCATCCAAAGAGATAAGTAAAAGCCAGTACACGTACACATTAGCTCATTCAACGAATGGAGAAGAATCATAGGAGAATTTGCACATGTACACTCTTTAGGTCTGTGTGAAGAATTCCTAACCCTATATGAAGCCTTTAAGGCTTTAAGTGAAGACTGAGGAAATCTACATGTGAAGTGCAGATATTATCCTCTTCTTAGTTTTATTTACCAACAAAATGACAGATTATGACCAAACATAAAGCATTTGCACTCATCAAGATTCAACAAAACAACCTCCAAGATTCAACCCTACCTTAAATTACTGTTATGACTACTATTCACGTTCCAGGTCAGTAGGTAGGTTGAATCATTTATTATCAAATTAAGTCCTATAATTACTGTTTCTTGCCCGTTATATGACCAGATTTTTCTTAATGTGAAATATCCTACTCCTGCATGATAAAAAAGACGACAATAAAGAAAGAATCAAGTATCGACTATAGCAATCAGAGGTTCTTTCATTATCGCACATAAAAGCAAAATGACAGACCTGAGTGTAGTTCAAAGGGTTCTTCTGCAGCTCAGTTATGATTAACTCAATGTCCTTCTTAGAGTCACGAACCAACTGAGCCTTTGCCTTCTCTCCCAAAATAACATATTTTGTTTCTTTTTCAGGACCTTCCAAAATAAAGATATTTAACTCATAAGAAGCATCCAATTTGGATACCAACAAAGAAAAAACAAACAAGCAGTTGCTTGGGAGATATACCAGAGTTCACCTTGTGGAGTCCCTTGCTTATCTTGACTGATGTAGAATTAATTCCACCACAGAGACCTTTGTCTGAAGAGATGGTCACAACAACGTTCTTCTTGACATCAGCACCTAGCATTGTGACAAGACATTAATAAAATGAGGCTGAAGAGAAATATAAATTTGATACAAGTAAAACATAACAATGGAAAAAATTATAGAAGGACAAAACAAGGGAGTGAATAGGAAAAGACCCTATAACCCTAACTAAGCAAGTTCATTCACCACTCTCTTTCAACCTGAACCAAGTAATATTAGTTATCAACTAAGTCAAACTAGGTATTACTGATACAGAACCAGTTCTGTAAATAATCAAAACCTATTTAAAGCTTAAATTCTTTCAGAGCAAGCCTAAATAGGCACACACATAACATCCATATGGCATGATTATATGAGAATCACAAACCTGATTACACCCCAATAAACAAAATCAATGTGAAAAATCCATCTTCTCCAAATCATCTGATTATATTAACCTAGGACATATAAGGATATACTCACAAAACTGTCAAACAAAAAAAAATGAAGCGTTATCAAAGTCATATTTGCGTAACCTTCTGGGTACAGGGGGTGGGGGCAGAAAAAACTATGCCAAAGCCCGACACGATTCACAACAAGAACACCAATTCCACTTAAAGGGAAAAAACACAACATGATATAGCAACCATTAAGCAAAATGCAATGAGAACACAAACAAATTCAACTGAGCTTGCTCAGCAAAAGGGTATATATAAAGGCTTCTTGGTGGGACATACTGGGTAGATCGCCAAGAAGTGCAGTAAATGGTTGCCAGAGGCCACGGGAATTCTCAGTTTTAGTTTGAATTGCTCTCAACTTTGAGGCTGCAACCATCTTCATAGCCTTTGTGATTTTCTGAATATTCTTGACACTCTTCATACGGTTTCTAACTGCACAAGGAATTGACCATTACCCAAGTTATAACCTTCACCAAGACCCCTAACTCTAGAAGAGAACATGAAAAGCATACACATATAACATCGTACTAAAAAGAAACAGGAAACAGTCTTACCAACTTGGGTCGAAATATAACGAACTCCAATAGGACCCTCATCCCTGCCATCCAAGTTAACTTATTTATTAGTTCAAATTGCACTCAAAGAAAATTGCTAAAATATAAATTTCATTATAAATTTTACACGGTACAGTCGAATTTTCATCTTCTCCCTCCTTCCGAAAACTTAAGTGATTGAGCCACACCAGTACAAACTGTTTAGCTCAATTTTAATAATGTATTTAATTATAAAAATTATATAATGCATTCATCTCTATTAGCAGGGACATGAACTAAGCTTGTTTTAAAAGTGTCCAATATATATATAAAGATCAGAAAAATATTTAAAAAAAAAAAAAGTCCAACAAGTAAATAGAGGGAATGCGATGAGACTGTGTATAGAAAGAGATCGGAAAAAACGAGATCCGTACTCGAGAGAGGGAGAGAGAGGAGAGGATCGGAGGGCGGTCATAGGGCGGGGAGAGATAATGGGGGCGAAACGCCTTCCTTCGCGTCTGAGAGCAGCCATCGCCATCGCTTACCGATACGGACAAACCCTAGAAATTCTTTGCTGTTGAATGTTTATTTTTCTCTTTTTTTTTTTTTTAGGAGAAACTTCCTAAGTGGCCAAAAATTTCATTAATCAACTAGCATAAAAAAAAATTCATGGATATCATGAGAATAATCAACTAGCATCAAATGACACAAGCCCTAGCCAGTTCAGACTATCGGCAACTCTATTGCCGAAACGGGCTACATAAACGTTTAGACAATCAGGCCTTATGTAAAAGAGAACCCAAAATAGAAATATCCAAAGCTTAGAAATTAAAATAACATTATCGGACTCTATTATAACATGTCTCAAACCCATGGAATGTGCAACTTGAAGGCCAAGTAGGATCGCCCGTGCCTCAGCCCAGCTCGGTTCCATTGCCTCAAGTAGTCGAACCACTCAATCCCATGCACGAAGCCATCCTCGTCACGCACCACAATGCCTAATCCGACTCTCTCTCCATCCCGATCTAAGGTTGTGTCGACATTAACCTTGAAGGCCCCTTGCCACGGTGGAACCCAACGAGCCTCTCTCGAACGGGCTAGCAACATCGGTTTATGGCCCTTAGCCCGATCAAGTATCGAGTGGGCTACTGAGTGCTTCCCCTTCAGCACTACATTGTCACGCTCATTCCACAGATTCCGTATAAAAACCACAAAGTAACTCTTTCATATTTTAAGTAAGCTTTTTATGTATTAAGTATTTCTTTCATGTATTGCGAATTACTAAATTTCTCAGAATCTATTTCATGTTTTAGGAATTACTTAATTTTTTTTTAAACCTTTCCATATTTATATTCACAATTTTTTTACCACTTCATGTTTTAAGTAAATGTTTCAGATTTTAAGTAAACCTCCTTATAATCTCATATTGCATGCTCATTTAGCACCTGTATAGTGTGTTGGAAGTTCTGCCATTTGATCCGTAACTTGGTTAACTTTCCTGAAATCATGGTTGAACCCGACTAATCATTCTTTATTTATCATTCATACATATATATATATGGGAATAAATTATGTTAGAATCATTTTAAAAAATATAATTTTTAGGCACTAATAAAATAATGTACAGCCTGAGTTCTTTCCCATTGTGAAAGAAAAAAAATCTTGCATCAGACAAATGTACTGTCAATTGATTCAAAACTTCAATTAGCTCGACCTCTTCAAATTTTGTAGAATGACTTGAATAAAAAGAATACATCTTGTTCTTCAATTCTATCCAGCTACATCCTGCATCTTTCTTCTTTGCTTTCTCCTTCTTGATCTTTCTAGAGCCGTTTCAGTTTCAGTTTTGCGGCCATGGAATCAACAAAACAGCTTTGTCTTTATCTTGCTTCTTACTTGTAAGGCCTCATCCAATCAATTACTTGCCTTTGCAACAGCCTATATATACCCAAGGATTCTTTCTCTTCACTTTGGGTTGTTTTAGTTTTTCATTTGCAACAGTTTCAGATTTTAAGTAAACCTCTTTATAACCTCATATTAGGCTCCATTTGCATGCTCATTTAGCACCTGTATAGTGTGTTTAAACACCTTTTCGGTGTAACTACACTGAATTATGATGTTTGGATGACAGTTTCAGCATACCTCTGGATGGATGGTGATTGTAGTGCGACGAAATTTTTTATTTCACAATCACAATAATTAATCTCACAATCACCGTTGTTTTTAACCTCATAAAAAATAAACGCATCGTCCATTCAAAGACACATTCAATATGTTTGACACCGGCAAAAATAATAAATTTTACTCGAAGATTGTGTGTTCAACGCAACCCGTATCTTTCTTTCTTTTTTTTCTTTTTTTCTTTTTAGAAACTCATCCTTCCTTTTATATATACATATTTAATGATCTATATTTCAATGCATTTTTATATTAATCTATTTAATTATTTTCTTTTGCATCCTTACTCCCTTTTTTTTATCCATGCACCTTATGCTTTGTCCCCTCATTTTCATGTTCTCTTTGTTTATTTTACTCTTTTTATAAGTTAAATAATTTTATTAATTTAATTTTTAATAAACTAATATATATCTATAATTTAATATAATAAATAAATTAAAATATTATGAAACAATTAATTAAAATGCTCATAACAAACATTATGATACATTTTATTATTTTATTAAATAAAATTATAATTTCTCATATTAATTTTATAAAAATAATATAATTTACTTTTATTGCATATCATTTCTAATAATGATAATAAATATTTATGAATTTTAATATAATATCCTTCATAATCGGTTTTTATTCTTACGCTACAACTAAAATTGTAAATTCAATCTTACCGCTGATTTTAATCTCTTCGCATCTTAAAAAAAATCGAATAAAATAATAATTAGAACTTAAATAGGAGTAAAAAAAATTGGGGAGGGATTAGTATTGAAAATTTTAACACAGCTCAACCTCTTCTTAAAACTTTAAACTCAACTCAATTACACCCCTAAACCATCCTAAGATTGATGGGCATAGCCAATTACTTCATAAAGTCACTCTTAATAGATGAGAGATCAAACAAGTTTAAAGGTCGAATGTCAACCATGGGAAACCCTCTACCAAAAAAATTCAAATTGCCCTCATAAGTATATCCGTAAATTTACTCATTAACCCTTTTGAATTTATTTACAAAGTATGTAATCAATGTTCTTACCAAGTGTTACATACACTTCAATGCAAAAAGACTTACTAATCCCAATCTGCATCGAAGAACCCTGCATCTCTCATCTCTGAGTAATATGCATCATCCAACAGAAAATCTTCTTCCTGCTCGTCAATAAAACTTTGTTATTATTACTGAACAATTAGGGTGGAAACCATAAGAGATTGTTACTGATGTCGTAGGGGAAGATTACCCGGAAAAAGTCAGCTAGGAAAGTTATATACAGGAAAGGTAGATAAAGCGAATGATAGCAGATGCTGGTCAAATTGTACAACCTGCCAAAAATACGTACCATGTTAATATGCAAACCCTGATTCATGGTCTCTTTCTAATGATATGGAACTTAGATTGACAGTCTAGGCTATTTGGACTCGGTTACAAATGTTGGATACATGGATATTAGAGTCTTTCTAAGGTAAACCTGTCAATTGGGTAGGGTAGATAGGTTTTAGATCGAGTCAATTCATGTTTTAAAAGTTTTTACTGATCAGTTCATGTTGTTTCTGACTGAAGTCAATTGGGATTCTCATCATTTCGTTTTTGGTTCATTTTGGGTTCAAGTCCTTCGGGTTTAAGATCTGGTTTTTCGAGTCAGGGGTTCAGGTTTGACAGATTCAAGCAGTTGACTTTTTAAGATCAAATCGAGTTTCGGCTTAGGAAGATCGGATTGTGTTTTTGCATTCAGATTAAAATTAACAGGTCTATCTGAAGGTTATATCCCCATGCCCATACCTGAATATACTGGTGCTTCAAGAAACATAAAGTCACAGCAACATAATTGACAATTACTAGGCATCAAATGTTTCAATCAGAAGCGGAAAAAAGCAGAACCTACCAAATGCTAAAGCCTATTCCAATAGCAGCAAGACCAGAAGCAAACAGTGAAATACCATTAACAGCAAACATGATAACTACATAGTTGTAGAACGCGGGTCGAGCTGCATAATTTAGAAATGAATGCCGATAAGTTATAGATTAGCATGTCAATGCGGTCAAGAAAAGAATGTCTCATTTTAAAATAAAAAAATGTACTCACGGGGCAGTTTCTGTTTCCATTTTGAGAAATGCACAAACAAGATGAAGCCATAAACTGCAGTGAGCAGTAATTTTTGGATGATCCATAATCCCCACATCATCTCATGAATGCTTGCAACATCATTGAAGAAGAGTGGGACCCCGAATCCAAAAATGTAGATTGCCTGAAAAATAATCATACAAGGAAGATGGCTGAATATAGCAGCACAAAAATAAATTCATTAAGATGATTTATAGAACAATTACCAAAATATCACTATAACTTAAGAATACAACTCAGGGAAACTAATAAATTAAGATCCCATGAATCCACTTGTTGAAAAAGAAAAATAATCTCATAAACGCACAGTTTAGGTTTGTTTTGAAAGTTGCAAATGGTTCACAACAACACCTCAAAGGCCAAGCTCTACTTCTTTAAAAATAAAGTAAAAGGTCATCCAAATAGCTCACCTGCCTCCTACTTCCTCAAGTTAACCCAAAAAGGAAAAATCACTTGTCCTTTGATGTTACTACAAAGAACAACTACAGCAACATCAAAGATGATGAGGTTCTCCCCTTTCTAGAAGCAAGTTGTATTTCACCGGTAATGAAGTTACCAAAAGTGGTAATAACAGATACCCGGCTAACCAGCAACATAAGTAGATTATGTTCAAACGTAATAGCATAAACAACCATTATGTCCTAGGAAATCTTTTATTCACGTTATCTAATGCATGAAAACATCAATATTGCAATAATGGAAGCCTGTTTGATATCTTAAATATTCCAACAATGATTTACTGCTCCTTCAATTGCCAAGCCATGAATGATTATTAACAATTTAACATTGTCAACCAATGTTGAAAAGTTACCTTGATAAGCATATCAACAGCAGCAATGATCCCTGAGATGGTGAAAATACGTGCTAAAGCTTCCCGCCCACTTGCGTAACTCTCCTGAAGTAAGAAGCCCACTAAGCTGATCTCTAAACATAACAACCCAGAGGTGGTAAACAGCGACAGAAGATTCCAAGCAACCTCCTTTCCATTAGCACATTGCCATGACTGTTCATAAACCAAGGTCAACAATCAGAAACAAGTAAAAATCCGATGCAAGCAATGTTTGAAAGTGTCAATTCTGAGTGAAAGAGTAAGTCATTTTCGCTTCTTTCCACTGTCATATCTTAAATCTTACAACAAAAAGTAGGAAAGTTAAATATATGTTAACCGGGCTCAGGTTATCATCAATATTTTCAGGTTTTTCATGCACATGGAGGGTTATATTATATCCCCAAATCCATGTCCAGAAATATGTTTGATAAGGTTGTATTAAATAACAGTTCATTTGATTGTTACTTTTTTCTATTTGATTAAAAATTATTAAATCAGAAAGCTAAACAAAATCATACTTGATCAAAACTGCATAAACGTAACATGTAATGCATAATCACAATCTTCTCTTCTTCTTTTCATTATCATTAGATAAATTATCAAAATTTCCCCAAAAACATCAAATTTATTATTTTTTAAAAATTTACTCACCAGATTCACAGTAACAGAAGGACAAAAAGCACAGAGAACTTTCTATCAAGTTCACAATTAAATTCAAGTAAGATAGACTCTTTTTTTTTAATGAAAAACAAAGGCAGAGGAAATCGGAGATATACCTGAAGAGAACACCAAGCGAGGTTAAGTCCACTAGCAAGCCAGAGAAGGGCATAATATGAAATCACAACATACGACCTTCCATTTCTCAGCTTCTCAACGTTCTTCTTAGCGTTCACTGCCAGGTACACCACGAACAGAAACGCGGGAACCAACAGAACGGCGTCGTACCAGAACCCATGGCATTGCCGATTGTATCGACCGTATTGGCCGTTGATTTCAGAGGTGGGAGGCTGAGGAATTGAAGTGTTTGGGATTATTTGGTGGATGTAGTTATGCATCTCGGGAGAATTGGGGGAAAGGAACCCTAGAAGTAACGGCAGGGATCGAAAATTGGAGATTCGATCATTATTTTCGATGGGCCGACTGGTTAATAATTAAACTAAAAAACAGGGAAGAAATGCTGGAAATTGAGGATCAACGTAAAATACCTGAAATCAAAATTTGAGGAATCAAAGAAGACAGAAAAACCTTCTTAACGATTTGAAAATGTAGTTTAAGTTCGAGTAAACTTTAATATGCTAAGTACATTTATTTAATATTTAATATTTTCACGCTTTTTGGCTAAGATGAACTATATTATTTAATAATAAAATATTTTATTTTAATTTTAAATTAATTATAATATATTAAATTTTAAAATGTGCTTGGTTTACTCTTCAACCTTTAATTCTTTTGCTTTTTAAATTTAAAAATATAAATCTTATCTCATTTAATATATTTTTTGTTACATGATCACCAAAGTAGATATTATTTATTTCAGATGATCAAATCAATAAATTTAACAAAAAAAATTAATTAGATTAATCATTAAATTAAATCATTAAAATTTAAAAAATAAAGAGATTAAAATTTAAATCTATAAAAAAATTTAAAAACTTGTAACATATTTTTCTCAACATCACACACATCATTTTTATCAAATTCATTCTAAAATATTTAAAAATAATGAACAAATAATTTCACAAACTTCTCATCAAAATACTATAATAGTTAAGCTTACCTCAATAGCTTTATAATTCATATTTCACTATACTTCAATTACTATCATCAATATTTCACCATACTTCAATTACTTTCATCATAACTAAACCTATTCTCGCTCAAAATTCAATATAATTTATATAAAAATATTAAATTCAAAAAAAAATTAAACAAAAAAATTAAATCCACCCATTTATAATATTAATAATTGGATCTAAAATTTTAAAATTAAAAATTAAAATATTTGTTTTCTTTTTCCTTTTGAAGATTACTGATTGCATAATTAATCTTTAATATTTTTATTTCTAATTATTAGATTCCGTTATATATAAAAACATGTGACACATACATTTGAAATTATTTTGAAATTACAACATTTGCAAACTCAACAACAAGGGCTTCTACAGAAACCCTTACACCATTCAACATCCTATAACCCCAAAAGCAGAGAACACACGTAACATTTACATATCCATCTCCTCATCCTCATCCATCTCTTCAACCTTCATCTTCTTCACCGCCTGCGCGGCGTCGCTTCTTGGCTGCCCGTTTGGGATTTGGATCAATACCTCTGATTTTTGGCCGGTGGTGGCGTTAACTAAGCCTCCATTTTTCTCCACCCGATACACCAACTCGTTCCTTTTGGGACTCGCATCAACATACACTGTGGAGTTCTCATCGATTTCTTCTTTCACTAACATTCTCGACAGCTCCGTTACGACCCTTTTCTCCAGCCATCTCCTTATAGGCCTAGCACCGTAAACCTACAACAGCAACAAAATAAAAAGAACATTATATCCGACACACTGTACCCAATAACAAAACGATATAGAACATGGATGATGTACTTACTGGATCATAACTCTCTGCTAATATGTAGTCCAGAGCTGCGTCCGTTACAGCCAATGCAATTCCCCTCTCAGCAAGTCGGACTGCCACATCCTTCATTTGCAACCTGGCAACTTTCCTCAATTGGTCGTGTGAGAGCGGATCGAAAACAACTATCTCGTCAAGTCTGTTAAGCAACTCTGGCCTAAAGTGTCGCCGAACCTGTCAAGCAACCCGAATTAGTATCATGTTAATACCATAAATGCTTCAAAACTGAACTTCAGTAGGGTCTCTAATTACAAGAAACAGATCATCTAACTACCTCTTGCAATACTCGATCACGTGCGACTTGCATAGAAGTTTTTCCACTAAGCCCAGACAGAAGATGTTCGGCTCCAAGGTTTGATGTCATGATGATCACCGTGTTTCTGAAGTCGACAGTGCGGCCTTGGCCATCGGTTAATCGACCGTCATCCAGGACCTGAAGCAGGGTGTTGAAGACGGAGATATGTGCTTTCTCGACTTCATCGAATAGTACAACGCTGTATGGCCTTCGCCTTACAGCCTCGGTTAGTTGCCCACCTTCCTCATGTCCGACATACCTGATATACAAAAATCAAAAAAGGAAGTTAAGCTAGTATCATATAATGATAATCTCAACACATGAGTTCATAGCATGTACAAGATGCAGCGGCATACCCTGGTGGTGCACCGATAAGTCGAGCAACTGAGTGTTGCTCCATGTACTCGGACATGTCAATCCTGATAAGCTGGTTCTCATCATCGAAGAGTTGTTCCGCCAGTGCCTTAGCAAGTTCTGTTTTTCCAACACCAGTCGGACCCAAGAAAAGGAACGAGCCAGTCGGTTGTTGAGGTCTTCCTAGTCCAGCTCTCGACCTCAAAACAGCCTCTGCAACAGCCTCAACCGCTTGGTTTTGTCCCACCACTCTTTGGTGCAGCCTCTCAGCAAGCCCAATCAGCCTCTCTTTCTCATTCTGTCCGAGCCTCGTGACAGGAATGCCAGTCCAGCGGCTTACAACCTCTGCAATATGTTCCGGTCCAACCGTTTCCGTTAACATTATATTTTCATCTGTGGTTCCTTCGAGCTGCGCTATCGCAGATTCCACTTCCTGAATTGCTCCATATCTCAAATCTGCAGCTCTTGCCAAATCATATCTTCTTTCAGCCTCCTGTAAGGCGAACATGAGCTCTTCTCTCTTCTGTTTCAATCGCCGGATCTCATCAACCCTTTGCTTCTCCTTCCTATATTTCATCATCAGCGGCTGAAGCTTGTCTCGCAAGTCATCAAGCTCCTTCCGTACTTCAACCAGTCGAGCTTTGCTTGCTTTATCCTTCTCCTTTTCCAAAGCATGCAGCTCGACTTCTAATTGCATTCGTTTTCGTTCGAGATTATCAATCTCTTCGGGCTGACTGTCAAGCTGAACTCTCACATTCGCACAAGCTTCATCAACTAAGTCAATCGCCTTGTCAGGAAGATGACGTCCTGTAATGTAGCGACTCGATAACTGTGATGCCACCACCAAAGCGCGGTCTTGTATCCGAACACCATGGTGACCTTCGTATTTTTCTTTCAACCCTCGAAGGATGCTGATTGTATCAGCAACGCTCGGCTCAGCGACATAAACCTGTTGGAACCTTCTTTCGAATGCAGCATCCTTCTCAACATACTTCCTATATTCCTCCAGTGTCGTTGCACCAATACATCGAAGTTGACCTCGAGCAAGCATAGGCTTAAAGAGGTTAGCTGCATCCATAGAACCCTCGGTTCGACCGGCCCCAAGTACCAAATGTATTTCATCGATGAAGAGAATCACTTTCCCTTCGGCTTCCTCAACTTCTTTCAATACAGCCTTCAATCTTTCCTCGAATTCTCCTCGATATTTTGCTCCGGCAACTAATGCACCCATGTCCAACGCGATAACTCTCACATCAGCAAGATTACTAGGAACATCCCCTCTAACAATCCTTTGAGCCAAGCCCTCTACGACTGCAGTTTTACCAACACCCGGTTCTCCTATGAGAACCGGGTTGTTTTTCGTTCTCCTCGATAGAATCCGAATAACCCTTCGGATTTCCTCATCTCGGCCTATCACCGGATCAAGTTTTCCTGCTTGCTCAACAAGATCACGGCCATAAGTCTTTAGAGCTTGAAATGTAGTATCCCCTGAAGCACTTTCCACCTTCTTCCCTTCCTTTCCTCGAAGCTTTTCTACTTCGGATTTCACTCTTGCCGGAGCAACACCAGCTTCCTTTATCAAATCAGCGATCTGGGAATCCTCGAGAAGGCCGAGAATCAATTGATCGACGGCCAAATGAGTGTCGCCGCGTGCCTTCTGCGCAGCTTGGGCACGACGGAGTACCTTAATAAGAGAAGTACTAGCGGGGATTTCATCCGGCGGAGGCGACTGTGATGGGAGTTTCTTTAAGGCCTGATTGAACATCCTCTCGGCGGCTTGAGCAGCGTTTTCACCACCGGCATTGGAGATAGATTGAGGGAAAATGCCAGTGGGATCGGAGATTAAAGAAACAGCAAGGTGAAGAGGGGTGAATTGGGCATGGCCGTTGCTCATCGCTAGCTCGTGAGAGGCGGCCAGAGCTTCATTTGTCTTGTGGGTGAATTTATCGGGATTCATCGTAGTTTTACTTTTGTTATTATAATAAAAAAACCTGCAAAAAAAAACCTGGAATTCATGCAACCATTTCCTTAACTTAAAATCCCAAGAACAAAAACGAGAAATATTCATATACAAGTCATTAATAAATTAAAAAAAAAAAACCAAGTTTACGTACAGTTTCTAGTCCTCCACATTCAAACAAAATGAACCCAAAAGGTTAGCATTTTCTTAGCTAAGAACAAGATGAGAAGGAAAAACATAAACAACATTAATACAAATCAAACACAAATATAGAGTGGAAAAAGAAAGGTTTTGACTTACCAAGTGATCAAAGTGGAGAACAAGATTTGATAGGATGAGTTGAAAAACAGAGTTTCTTTTAGTCTGCTTGTTGGTGGTTGTGTGTTTTCCCTGGAAAAATAAGATAGTACATGTAGCGGTTAAATGTTTTTTCTTGTGTGGGATGGTTGAGAGAAGTGGGGTTTTGTAGGAGTGAAAGAGGGTAGTTTCTCTGGAAGATAATAGAAGAAGTTGCCGCTAGAAATTACTAGAGACTACTACTCTTCTAGTTCATGAACCGAACATCCTCGAATTTTCTGTAACTGTAGCTACTTATGATATTGGCTCCACTCGCTGCTTATGAGACTGTTTCTCACGCTCCTTTCCTTCTTAATGTGTCCAGTGTTTAGGTATATGCATTAATTAAAATTTTATTATAAAAAACTAATCGTAGTAAAATAGATTGAGAAATAAAAAATCATTCCAATATTTTCACAAATAATTTACAATAACCATTTTATCTTTTTAGTTACCTTTACCCATTTTAGTTTTTTTCTTATAAAAAGGAAAGTTTTGGGTTGTTACAAGATTTGAGTTATAGGGAAAACTAAGTTTTAATTTTGCAGTTGAATATTTTAATTTTTTTTAAAAGTTAAACTTTTTTAAAATATAAAATTAAATTTTTTAAAAATAAGTGATGAAAATGAAAATTTTTAAAATTGAGTTATTAAAATGAGTGCAAAATAACATTACCTTGATGCCTAAAATAAATAGTTTAATGATATAAAAGACCCTCAATTTTTTTCAAAAAATCAATCAAATCAATATGAATTTTTTTGCATCCAATTGAGCTTTTCAACTGAAAAAAATTAATACAGACATTTTGACCAACGTTGTCATTAAAAACTAACGAAACTTATGACGTGACAATTATAACTATTAAAAAAATCTTATTTTTGAAGCATGACATTAAATATGTGTAAAATAATTATTTTTGTTTATCTCGGATTACATTTTAGTCAATTATGTTTGAAGTGTTATGTTTTAATCACTTACGTTATCGTTTTATTACAAAGTGACCATTCTATTGTTAAACTCCATTACCTTTTGTAATTGATATCCTACGCGATAGTTTAAATGGGTTTTAAATGATAGTTTTGTGATTTTTTTTATTTGCTTTTTTTTATGTTGTGGACATTTTGTAATTTCTTTGTTTTAATGGTTAGTATGAGCCCAGATTTCACTAAAAAAAAATTAATGGTGGTCAAAAGATTTATGTAAGTAATTTTCTCAATTATTGAATTGTTTTTTGAAGATAATTAATTTTTAAAAGAATTTTGAAAATTCTTTTATATCATTATACCAAATAAAAACTTATTATAAAAATTGAGTTAGTATCTATTTTAAAAAATATAAACAAGCTTTAAAAAAAAATCTCACGAAAAAATCAAAGAAACTTCTCCTTTCAAAAAGTTCCAAGAAAATTAGAGCATTCGCGAAAGTTCTAAAATATTCGTGAAATACCACTGTTGAGGAGAAAATACATGTACGAAAAATACCCGACATGTTCTTCCCCAACACATCAAGAACAAAGCAACCAGATTTAAAAGACCTCGTAAGCAATCAAATTCGCTACTATTCCGTCACTATTTGTCCTTAGAGAAAGGAAGATAAATGGCGATGATTCCAAGTCTGTTTGGCAACCGAAGGAACAGCATCTTCGATAATCCCTTCTCCTTTGACGTACTAGATCCTTTTAGAGGCTTCCCTTTGTCTTCTTCATCACTCGCCACCAGGCGTATCCCAAAAACCGCTGCTTTTGCCAGCACCAGAATCGACTGGAAGGAAACTCCGGAAGCGCACGTCTTCAAAGCCGACCTCCCAGGGCTTAAAAAAGAGGAAGTAAAAGTGGAGATTGAAGATGACAGGATGCTTCAAATCAGCGGAGAAAGGAAAATTGAGTAGGAAGACAAGAACGAAGCTTGGCATCGGATTGAACGTAGCAGTGGGAAGTTCACGAGGAGGTTTCGGTTGCCTGAAAATGTGAAGATGGAGGAGGTGAAAGCTTCCATGGAAAATGGGGTCCTTACTGTTACTGTTCCCAAAGAGGAAGTCAAGAAACCTGATCTCAAATCCATTCAAGTTTCGTGAAACATATGCAAATATACGTATAATACTCAAATGTAATATTATATTGCCCATTTGTTTTATGTGTTTTAAATTTTTAAAAATTTAAAAATTTCGAATTTTATAAATTCATTAATAATTATGTTTTTATAAATCGATTTTAATTAATAATTATAATTTAAATTCTAATTATTTTTAAATATGGTAATTATCATAATTTCTAAATTATAATCATTTTTAAAAGTAACTACACTCATGGTCCTTAAATTTTGGTCAATATTACATTTCGGTTAACTTAAATCGAATTGCTATATTTTTGTCACTATGTTAATTTAAAGGTCCAATAACTAATTTGGTCCTTGAAATATAAACAAAATATTATTTTGATATTGTTAATTATTTTATTAAAAATTATTCTAATTTTTGAAAAAATTCAAATAAATTAAATAGTAAAAATATAAAATGTGTTATACTAATATAAATAATTATTTTAAAAATTAAATAAAAATTATATTAATATTTAGGTTTAATATAACATTTAGGACTTGAACTTGACTTCTTTTACTAATTTATTACTTGAACTTTTTTTCATCTAATTTGATATTCAAACTTGATATTTTTTTTATAATTTGATACCTAAACTTGACACTTTTTTTTATATTTGTACTTAATCTTTTTGAAAGTTCAATTTGACACCTAAATTTTACTCTGTTTTTTAATTTGGTACCTAATTTTTTGTTCAATTTGGTACTTGTCGAATGTTATATAAATTACTCTAATATACTAAAAATGTTTTTTATAAGGTAACAAAAATAATCAATGTATGACCAAAATATGACAGATATGATTTTTTTATATTATATGTTTAATTAATTTTAGTTTTTATTTAATTATTTTATTAATTGAAAATAATTAGTTTACTTTAATTTAGGGTTTTAAAAATATTTTTATTTAATATTTATTCGTTAAGCATATTCAATTTTAACATGAATTTTATCTAATACTAATAATACTTTTGCAGCATAACAAATAAAACTATTAGTAACACTTTTTGATGTTTAAGGTAACGAGAGAACTCAATAGAAAAAATAAAAATATGAGATTGAAAATAATAGAGATGATTCCTCATAAGTAGAGGTGATCATGGGTCAGGTCCTGCCTTAACAGAATTTTAGGCCCATTTTCTAGATATATGACTCGAAGAATGAGTCTAAAATTTTGCTTAAATCCGATCCGGATGAAAATATTAAAACTCGAACCCGGTCTGGTCTGTCCGTATTAATTTTTGTTTATAATATTATTTTTATATGAAAACAAATTAAAAAATATAATACATCAAATAAACTAAAATATTAAATAAATGTTTCACAACAAATGAAAATAAATTAAAAAAATTATTTATACTTAAATCACACTAAAATAGGTGTAACTTAACAAGTAATTGCCCCTAAAACAATAGTAAAATTAACAATAAAATAATAATTATCAGTATTCAAACAATAACAACAAAATAAAAATAATTTAATAGAGGAATAATAGAAAAACAACAAAACACAGCAACAAAATAGTGGAAACAATAGCAAAACACAGTAATAATTTTTTTTTTTGTAAATTCGGGTCGAGTCCCAACAAAAAAAAAATCTAACTCGAAGCTCGATTCGTTTAAAAAACGAATTTCATTTTTTTATCTAACTCTATTTTTTAAATTTATATTTTTATTCAAACTCTTCTATTTTTCAAACGAACTTTTGGATTGGAATAAATGACCTGACCCATCAATTTCACTGATAAAGAACACTCAGTCTACAAAATTATTCTCCTCTTGACTGGCTTGTAAGGTAATCCCCGGATTGTATTAAGTTTGGTATTAATGCTTGCCAACCGACTCATAATATCTTGGTATAACAATGCTATTATAAATTAAACTTAAATTTCAAATTAGAAGAGTAGAGGTATTATATTTCCATAAATAAAAGGAAAAGAACTAAATTTTAAAGAGTACAGGGACTAAAGCATAATTAAACCTCCTTAGTATAACTTCTACTTAATTTGTGAGGAGGACATGGGACCCATAATTGTACCACCAATACTCTTTTATAAGCAACGTGTCATCTTTTCTCCGAAGATTCAGAATCTACACACCGTCGCTGCCAATTTACACACGCACGTCACACGCGCTCCCCGCTAGTGAGAATTTTTTAGATAAAAAAGTTCATCGAAATCTGAAAAAAAAACTCATCAGAGTCTGAAATTTTTAACTTTTCTGGTCAGGTTTTGAATTTTCCGATCATCCGAATTTACAAAGTGAAGAACACTGACAAATTTATCTAAATGCTGAAAAAGAAAATCAACTGAGAAACTATCTCATATTTTAAAAAAATTATCGATTTACATTATTTTAAAAAAGAGAAAATAAAATATTTCTTATGGCACACTTTCATTGATTTGATAGAGAAAGCACGGCTTACTAAATACGCTTTCTCTACAATATCAATAAAAGTGTGCCTTGTAGAAAGAAATTTTAGGAAAAAGAAAAAAATACATTTATAAAAAATTCATTGATCTTAAAAAAAGGGATAATTTACCGAAAACACTAGTAGAAAAAAAGCTTTCCTTTTTGAAGGTTTTTATAAAAATTAATAAAAATGAGAAAGATTATCTTTTATATTAAAAGGGAGGGTCCACGCTTCAACCCGTTTTAATATATTGATTTAATTTCAAATGCATTCAATTTAAATACAGGACTAAGTCTAAATGTTTATGCTATAGGATTTTAATTATTAATGTTTGATTTTCGGTTTAGTCAAATTAATTAAATTTCACCAACCGTATGTATTTATTTTGCTTAATTGTGATAAAATACATTTTAAAGTATATAGAAGTATGATTTTTAATCTGTTGTTAAACATGATTATCTTTGAGTAATTGAGGATAGTATTTAAGTACATTTTGATTTATATTACTTGTTACATGTAAATATGACTTTAAAATTAATGTAATCTTTTAATATATATTAAACTTGATTATTTTTTAAGATGTTTATTTTTAATTTATAATATATATAAATAAAAGTACAAGTTTAGAAAAAATTTTGAATTGATGAAAATATTTTTTTATTTTGCATCATATCACTAAATTCATTTAAAAAAAAGTTACTATAATTATTATACATTTAAAAATAATTATAATTTAACTGAAATAATTATAATTTAAAAATTATACTGATTTTAGAATATGATTATTCTTAATGGAGTTTTAAATATAAAATATAAGAAAAAATTGTGATAATTATTATTTAAAAATTGATATAAAAAATAAGTTGAGGTAAAATTGAGGTATATGCTAATTTTATAAAATATTTAAGATTTTAGGCAATTTTTTTTATATTTAAAAAAATAGGTCAATTGTCATCCGCTTTTATTATTCTCTCCAATTTTTTTTTGTGTTGGTATTGAAAATTTGGGAAGAAATGTTTATTTGTGTTTGTGTTTGAGATAAACATTGTAATAGTTTTAAGGTATATTTGAGTGAAAATTTGAGAGAAATTATGAAATATAAAATTAAAATGATGAAAATGACTTGGATTTATATAACAAATAAACTAGTTGTTGGGAAGAAAACTCTTAGTTGAAAATGTATTAGAGGCATTTTTATTTTTTCTCTTTAAATTTAACTTATTTCTTTAAATATAAAAAATTGACCTAAAACTTTATTTTTTTCTAAAATTGACATATACTTCAAATTTACCCAAATAAGTTGTACTAATTTTATTTATATAAAATAGAATCATTATTTAAATATAATTATAAATATAATCAACTATCATCCTTTCTCCGAAGATTCAGAATCTACAGACCCTTCACTCCCACTTTACACACGCACTTCACACGCGCTCCCCGCTCTTTTTCCTTCTTCGCTCCAAATCTTCGATCTTTATTTATATATAAAATATTCATCCAAAATTGAAACAAAACTTTAATTCAAAACTATTTAATTTTTTTGTTTATTTTGATTTTGCTTTTTGTTAGCGGTCGAATCTTTGAAAGCTTGGAATTTGCTTCTTTCTTTTTTAATTTTAATTATAATTTTTGCTTTTGGGTTCTCGATTTTTCCACACAGATCATTCATCGGCTCTAGGGTTTTCTCTCTGTGATTTCATCGATCTTCTTCTTCTTCCTCATCTTTCTCTTTCTCTCTCGTAGTGGCCGCTTCTTGTAAGTCTCAATTTTCCTTTTTCCGAGTAATTCGCTTCTTATTAATTCATGTTTGATTTGGTAAAATTATCATTGATTCGTTGTTTGTTTGCTTAATAAGAAAAAAAACTTTCCAGCTTACTTTACTCTGTAGTTTTCTTTATTTTCTTCGTGATCTTAAATATAGTTATAAGTTTTAGTTCTTTTAGTTTTACCATGTTGTCTCGGTAGCCCAACAGTGCATTGCATACATCACGAGATCATTTAATTGATTTTTCCCCTTTGTTTTTACATTTGATATTCTCTCTCTATATATATATTGTCGAATTCAATTTGGATGTCCTTTTTGGTTTTATGCATTACAAGTAATTTGTTCTGGGAATTTATTAGTCTTTTTATTTTTGCAGGTATTGTTTGTTTATTTATTTCCTTCTTGGCTCTGATCAAGGCACTGGAGTTCTTTTTAATTCAATTGGTTATTAAAATTAGTGACTTGGTTTAGCAGTTTTTCTCTATATATAGGCTTTTTATACTTAGGAGGAAAAGGGGGGCTTGGAGAATTGCTGTTGGACAAGAAGTGAACCTAATGAGATGGCGTAATTAGTATGGATGTTGATGTGGTTAAAGAACTAGATTTTTTATAGATAATGTATAGCTAGCTCTTTTTTCTGTAAGGATTTCTTGCATTTTTTTTTTATTATATTTGGTGATTAGGTTGTGTGGTATTTGTTGGGTACATTAGAATGCTATAATATAAGTTTGAAGAATGGATGAAGAACATATGTTGCTTCCCAGCTGGATGGATAGGAATCCAGCTGATTCACGATTCTTCATTTTATCTTGTGTTATCGCTGGCCTAGTTGGTATTTTGACTATAGTTTATACAGCTTTCCAGTGGAGAAGAAACATTAACTTAAGTTGGATGAAAGCTGTAGCTAGGTCGAAGAAAATCCCCAAGACCAAGCATAAGGTTCCTGCAGCTCCTCATACTTGGGAGCTGGAATCTGTATCCCGTGCTAAGAATTTAAATTGCTGTGCTTGCTTAAAGCCAATGTCACCCTCTCAAACCCTAGGGCCTATGATATCTTCAGATAGTTTCATTCACCGATGTAGCATCTGTGGTACAGTAGCTCACTTGAGCTGCTCTTCTAGTGCACACAAGGATTGCAAGTGTGTATCTATGATCGGCTTTGATCATGTGATGCACCAGTGGGCAGTTCGATGGGCAGAGCTTACTGATCAACCTGATGAAGCTTCCTTCTGTAGCTATTGTGAAGAGCCATGTAGCGGGTCTTTTCTTGGTGGATCTCCTATATGGTGTTGCTTGTGGTGCCAACGACTCCTACATGTGGACTGTCATAGTAGTCTGTCTAATGAAACTGGTAATATTTGTGATTTAGGGCAATTTAGAAGGCTGATTCTCTCGCCGCTTTATGTGAAGGAGTTGAGCCCTAATTCTGGATTTCTTAGCTCTATCACACATGGTGCAAATGAGCTTGCTTCTTCAGTACGGGCAACCATTAGGAGTCAGAGTAAGAAGCACCAACATAATAGTGAAACATCATTTGATGCAGGCAGTAACGGTAACTTCTGTGACATATCCACAGAGAGTACTGCTGATACCCCAGAAAATGTAAATGGTTCTCATGCAATAGAAGAGAATTGCAATGGTGGAATGAACGTAGGAACCCCACGCCAAAATGGTGACATTGATAAGAACATGGAGAAAAAGCCTAGTTTTAAAAGAAGTGGATCGATTAATCAGAAAGACGAGTCTCAAGCATTAAGAATGAAGCAAAAATATGAGCTGATTGATCTGCCACCGGATGCAAAACCATTACTAGTTTTCATCAACAAGAAGAGTGGTGCGCAGCGTGGATATTCCCTCAAGCAGCGTTTAAACCTTCTTTTGAACCCTGTTCAGGTTTGATTGTTTAGCCATGAAGTTCTCCTATTTCATTTATTTATTGGTGGTGGGTAGTTGTTTAGGATTAACTCTGCTAAAAATAAATGAAAACTCCCACTTTCTTGACATTTTTTAGTCCCAAAACTGCCGAGATTAATTTGTTACCTCCATGGTCTTGGAACTGTTATGACTTATACGTGATCTTAACTTGAAAAATAATTAGCATCCTAGCAGATGATAAAGAGTAATGTGCAAGCTAAACTTGATAAAATTAAGATTGTTGAAATCGGACTGGATCGGTCAATTGGACTGGTTGGACCAAGAACTGGCTGGTGCACTGGTCCGGAGCAAGGCAAAAAATCGGTTGACTTGTGAACTGGTATGAACCGGTTAAATTGGGTGAAAAAACTGGTTGAACCAGTTGAACTGGATTTTATAATTTTTATTTATATTTTAAATAATGTATTTAGTTTGAACCGTCGGACTGGGGACCGGTGGCCTGACTGGTTTGACCACCGGTCTGCTACCAAAACATTGGATAAAATAGAATATTTTAATAATATATTGATGAAAATAGTTAAAAGTCAGAGTCATCCATCTGTTTCTGGTTATTTGCCTGACAAAAAACCCACTAGAATATGCACTTGAAGTGGAAGAGTAGCCAAGGTGGCATAATAATTTTCTAAATTTTTGCTATATCATGCTAGAGTTCATGTTTGGTACTTCAGATATCAGCTTAAAGCTGAAAATGTACCTCCACACACTACCACTTGGCCAGGACTGATTTCCCCCTAATTCTTGTAAGTTAAAGGGCAGACTTTTGAGTGTCTTAAGAAACTAATAGCTTTTTACAGTTATACTTAAATTGGTCCACTTGGTCTGGCTTTTTTATGTTTTATCTGATTTTGATTTTAGCTTTGTTCTTGACTTCTATATATGCCAATAGTTTCCAGTTTGGTGTTTGTGAGGGTTTCCCTCATTAAAATTGGTCATTACTTTTTGTTGGTTTTCCAATTTTCTGTTTTTGAGGGGGTTTCTCATTGACACTTGTCTCAGGTTTTCGAATTGAGTTCAACACAGGGACCAGAGATGGGCCTTTTTTTATTCCGAAAAGTGCCTCACTTGAGAATACTTGTATGTGGGGGAGATGGTACTGTTGGATGGGTTCTTAATGCAATAGACAAGCAAAATTTCATTTCTCCGCCTCCAGTTGCTATTCTCCCTGCTGGAACTGGAAATGATATGGCCAGGGTGCTGTCCTGGGGAGGTGGTTTGGGTGCAGTGGAGAGACAAGGAGGCCTTTGCACGGTGTTGCAACATATAGAGCATGCTGCAGTGACCATTCTTGATCGCTGGAAAGTAGCTATTCTAAATCAACAGGGGAAGCAGCTCAAATCTCCAAAATTTATGAACAACTATCTTGGTATGCTGATTAGTTCTTCCAAGTCTTCGACAATCTGGTTAAGTTGAATGTATAGGTCGTGAGCTTGGAATTTGAATCTTCATAGAGGGCAAGCAAGAGCTAGATCTTAGAGAATATGATTTCTATAATAGCTGGTTTTTTGGTTTGCTTGGGTTTATACGTAGCTGCAAGTTAGACTTTCTGATATTTGTAAATATCTGTTCGTCATACCCTGAAATGCCTAAAATCTTGGATCAAATATGACATTTGGTGATTAAGCTGCCTGATGGGTAGTTTTAGCTTGTTTAATTATCTCGGTTAGATCAGTGCATTGGTATTTCCAAAGCCTTCCTTAGTTACATATTATAACTGGGTAGTCTTCTCATTGATTATGATTCTGTCACAGGGATTGGTTGTGATGCAAAGGTTGCTTTGGATATTCACAACTTAAGAGAGGAGAATCCTGAGAAGTTCTATAATCAGGTAGTTAAAAGCTTTTTGCATTATGCATTTTGAAACGCTAGGCAAGATGAACAGTGAAAATTGTGTATTGCTTCAACTGAAATGGATTTTTAATTTCTGCTTATCTTGTTATGATAGTTTTGGACTTATCTTCGCCGTTTATGTATTTATGAATTCATGGGTTTAGAAATATGAATACATAGACAAATAAAATCATGCCATATATATTCTACATCAGTACATTTTTTTTTCTCTATATGTTTTTACAATTTAAAATGTTGAGATTTTATCAATCAATTCTTAACTTATAAAAGAACTCTTGTCCATTGATGATGGAACATAGTACTTTTTTTTATGCAGATCCCTGGCTTTTTCTTGACCTTTGGTTGAATTTATTGATCAACATATCTAATTTAAGGTGTAAACCAGAAGGTTGTGAATAACGTATTAGCTGTAATGTATATAAAGAAATGAAAATTAAAAATCTTGTCATTGGGATGTATCTGCATGAACTAGATGCATTTTGATCCATTTCTATTTTGATAACTTTTGCGTGTTCTAGTTGTATTATATCATTTGGTTATCCAATTCCATCTTGCTGAAGCTGCTTCAATACACCTGCAGTTTATGAATAAAGTGCTATATGCAAGAGAAGGTGCGAGGGGTATTATGGATAGGACATTTGCAGATTTTCCTTGGCAAGTTAGAGTAGAGGTGGATGGCGTCGAAATAGAGGTTCCCGAGGTATGGATGCTAGCTTTTATTTAGTTACACTTGAGAAAATATAGATATTATGTGATGATTGGTAGGAAGAGTTAAGTCTTGCATATTTTTGAAGCTTTTAAAGAAGTTTTCAATTGGAACAATAGCTGCACAGAATTCGCTTGGTTTTATCAGTCCATGCTCTCAAACTTGTTTTTGGTTATCGGGCTATCTTTTTTTCTTTTCCCCCTCAGAAAGTTCTCTTTCATTTCTCAAGTGTTTATTCATCGATGCTAAAGTGTTCTGTTGTGCAAATAACTATTGGTTCTTCACACTGTAAAATTTATGGTTCTGTTCCAAACTTATACAGGATGCTGAAGGTGTACTTGTTGCAAACATTGGAAGCTACATGGGAGGTGTAGACCTTTGGCAGAATGAGGATGAGACATATGATAATTTTGAACCTCAGTCTATGCATGATAAAATACTAGAGGTTGTCAGCATATCTGGAACTTGGCACCTTGGAAAACTGCAGGTAATCTAGTCCCTCGATGAAGGCTAAGCTAATGCTTTATATAAACTTTGTATGGCATTGGCGGCGTATGAAAACAAGCTCTATCTAATTTGAGCAAATGCCTGGGGAACTTCGCTTTGTCACAACATAACACTAATCTTGCTGTCATTTTCTTTCATGCTGGGGAGTAGAGCTTCTAAGTTCTTCATTTAGTTTTTGTTTTTTGTTCCCCCCCCCCCCTTTGGTTCCTCCTCTTGATTTGAGTTGTAGAAGTTTGCAATCAAAGTTCTGTTGTGCTGCATTGTGTTATGAAGGTGGGGCTGTCTCGTGCTCGAAGACTTGCACAGGGACGGTCGATTAAGATACAACTCTTTGCTGCATTGCCTGTTCAAATTGATGGAGAACCTTGGTCTCAGGAGCCTTGTACATTGTCCATTTCGCATCATGGACAGGTTCTCTCTCTCTCTCGTGGCATTTTATGTCTATTCTTGTTCTCTATGGCCTTACAACTTGATAGCGTTAGCGTATACTATGTCGTGTTCTAAATCAGAACCACCATAAATCGCAAGAAGCTATTGATGATTATCATTGTTTGTTTTTTGAGTCATATGATTTGGGCAGGCCTTCATGTTGAAGAGGACAGCCGAGGAATCGCTAGGTCATGCAGCTGCCATAATAACTGACGTGCTTGAGAGTGCTGAAACAAATCATGTAATTAACGCTTCTCAGAAGCGAGCTCTTCTTCAAGAAATGGCATTAAGGCTGACTTAATGGTTTTCTTCTACCACGGTACTTACTGGTCAGTCGGTGGTTCACGTCACACCGAATTTTTCTCAAAAATGAGTTATTTTATATCCATATATGATCTTTCTGCTGCTTTTTATCTTCTTCGCCAAAGCTTCTTGTTGAAGCGCGTGTTTGTATATGAATCTTTTTAAAACATTAATACCAAAGTAGCCCTTCAAAAAATATAAAGGGAGGGTATAATTTTGGAAAAAAACAGAATCTTTTAGGATGAAAAATGTGCCCCGTGCGTTTTGCTGAATATGAGAGGTTTTGAAGTTTGACAAATTCTATACAATCCATGTATTCCTCTGCATATTATTGCTTCAAGATTCTTCAATGTATTATTTTCCTTTCAAAGAAACAAGTTTGGTCTTTTTTCATCTTATTTTGACCAACCAACCAACCAACAAAATACTCTAAATTTAAAGCCTTTGAAATTATGTCAAACTCTCTATCCAAACTTTGACCTTTCTTTTGGAAATTAAAAACTTTTTTTTTTATATAAAAGATCAAAATATGCTCTTGTAAAAAATAATATTTCTTCAAAGTAAACGGTATTTTTCCTTCTTTTCCTTAAAAATAAGGCATGAGGGTAAGTAAATATTACCAATTGAATAAGTTTATTACTAACATATGTATTAAAATAGCATTAGTGTTTTTAATTTAAAATATTGGAATGTTATTGAAGTTTTAATTTCTTTCCCTTTTTTATATTGCAATCATCAATTTGTAATTTGAAAATAGAATCAATTTAAAGCCACCATGAATTGTTGTATTTTTTAAACTTTCCTATTTTATTATTGTTATATTGTTTAAGATAGTCTAAATTAATATTCATATTTTATATTAAAAAATATTTATTATTAAATATATATAATTGTAGTATATATTTAACATTAAAATATTAATATAAATATTTTTCAATAAATTACTAAAAATATTATAGTAAAATTGTAATATTAAATAATTTATTATAATTCAATTCGATTAATTGATCGGTTAACCGTATTAACTATCGGAACACTAATTTATGAAATATGAAAAAAAATAACTTTAACTCATATATAACCTTTGCATGCAATACAAAAATTGTGAGAGGATCATAGATGAGATAATTTTATTGAATTTTGAATGATTTTATTTCCCTTCACTTTCTAAACAAAATCCTGGAACTTATAAGCAAGAGAAAGCAGATTGATCAGTGGGCTTTATTTGACTTGTCTTTCTTGATAAGATTAATACTAATCAAATCTGCGTCGGTAAGAGAATGTCGACTGATGCAAGTTGTAGTTATTGCCGCACTAGTGTGTTGAGTCGATAGATCGTATTATGCGAAAATGTGAGATTGCTGTTGAAGTTTGCAATGATGTAAGAGCCTGTACCGTACAGCATGATTTCTTTCAAGTTGAATTTGCGGTATGGGTTCAAAGGAATGCAAAATCAACCCGATATGTGACTGGAATGATGCGTTGGGGTGGATTATGGAGGAATAGGAACGACAGAATCTTCCTGAACTACTGGAGACATTTTGCGTTATGCCAAGAGACTAACAGCTGAGACTTTCCAAGCCATGTCGAATACAACTCAAATGGTTTCTAAGGGATTTCAATGGCTAAACTGGAAAAAGCCTCTCAACAGGGATGATGTTAGATTTGGGTATAGCCTCAGCAGGTGGTCTCATTCGCGACCATAATGGGGCTTGGATTGCCAGGTTTCTGCTTAAAATTGGTCGACCTGAATTGTGGGGAAGTCGTCAAGGTCTGATGCTCATGCTAGCTAAGTTTAAAGGCTTGCAAAACCTGATCATTGACGTCGATGTATGTGTGTTGCACTTAGGTGCTACCATTTGATCAAGTCGACTGAAAATTTTTCGAGTTAACGAGTTTTATTTTATAATTTTAATTTGATTTGAAGTTTTTCAATTTGAGTTGACTGAAATGAAATTCGAGTGTGAAATTTAAAAATTAAACATGTGAAATTAAAATCTTGTAAATTTGAAACCATGTATATTTGAAATTTTTATCAAAGCAAAATAATAAAATAATACTTTAATATGCTAAATTTGAATATTAATTAACTTATTTAGGTCTCAAAAATTATTATTTTAGAAAATTTTAAAATTTTAATTTTTTTTTATATTTTTTGAATTTTTTGAATTTTTTTATAGTTTTTTTAAAAAATATAAATTTTAGAATTTTTATAAATAATTTGAATTTTTTTTTTTTGTAATTTTTGCTGAGAAGGATTACTTTACTCATTTTCAAACTTGACAGGAACAAAAATGATATTTACAACAACCTATTATTCAAATTGTAAAATTCAACTCAAAACTCGAATTTTTTATTTAAATTGATTCGAAAAACTTAATTTAATTAACTTAAAATTCAAAAAAATATTCGAATGAAATCAAATTTTAGCATTTTTAGTAAGGGAAATAGATGGGCGATAAATTTGGCACAATCTTCGGATCTTAGTAATCATTATTTGGACTCTCCACCTCAAAATCTCTCCAATGCTTGTGGTGAAGGTGTTATTAGATTTTAATTTTGTTTAAATTGCTCTTTTGTATATAAAAAATGAATCATTAAATTTTTCCAAAAAAAAAATGAATGATTAAATAATAAATTTTGTACATATAATTCAACAATTATATTGACATTTGATATTTATATTTATCGTAAAAAAAGTATTCTTAAAATTTGTAGTAAAGAAACAAATTAAATTAAAAAAAAAAAAAGGCTTCCTACTCAAGAACCACGTTGTTTCTCAACATTTAAGCTTCCTTTCACCGGAATTTTGCTTGAAGTCATGAAAAAAAAAAATCTTCTAAAAAAGGTCTTTTTATTTTAAAACGTTTTTTCCTTTAAAAAAACAGTAAAGCTGCTAAAAAAAAACAACTTTCCTACTCAAGAACCACGTTGTTTCTCAATATTTAAGCTTCCTTTTCACCCCAATTTTGCTTAAAACTCGTATCCAAAAAAATACAATTAAATTATGGTATATTCAAAACAATTTATTTAATAAATAAATATTTATAAAAAATAATCGAGGTGTTATTTGAAACGATAAAATTATACATTATGTTGTTTTAAGTTTAAATAGGACATTTTTCTAAATTTTACATAAAATATAAGAAAAAAATATTCTCATCGTAATGCTTGTCATTTAATCAAAAAAATGTATATTAATATCCGTTTTATGGGTGATACTAATTTAATTACTCTTCATATATTTACAATTTAGTCCATCTATTTTTAATTCAATTTCTCTGCTTGTCTTAATTCATATAATTATGAATATTTTGAACATCAAGTTGTCACATTAAATTTATAATTTATTTTAAGAAGGAATAATTTCGTTTTCATGGTTATAACATGAATTCTTATTCTCCAAAATTTATCCAGAATGAGATTTCTTCAAAGTTACATTAAAAAATGGAATTTAATCCTAAATCCCAATACTGATAAAGTAATTTCTTAAGGAAAAAAGAAAGTCCATTGTTTCGTAAAATAGACAGGTGACAGTCATTGGTGTGGCTTTGGAAACGTGTTGAACATTCCTAGTTCTTCCTTTTTTCTGAAAATCAGACTTTGCTTTTGATGTGTGAAAACAAACATATTAGATCTAAAGTTCCTTTTTCTGGTTATTTAAGGACCTCTCTCCCTTGGGTCTTTCTTATCATTAAATTATCTTCTTCCCCCTTCCTTTGATTTCTCTCAATTCTTCCTACTTTCAAGGTACTTCTTTTTATCATTGCATGCACTGTTTCAGTAGGTTGCTGGTTTATGTTTGTTTCTCCCCGAACATTTAAGCTTTTTCCTTGTTTTAAGGTTGTAGGAAAGTGAAGAAATGGTGAAGATTTGTTGTATTGGAGCTGGTTATGTTGGAGGTCCGACAATGGCGGTCATTGCACTCAACTGTCCCTCCATTGAAGTTGTCGTTGTTGACATCTCGGTTACTCGAATCTCAGCCTGGAATAGTGACCAATTACCAATCTACGAGCCAGGTCTTAATGAGGTGGTCAAACAATGCAAGGGAAGGAACCTGTTCTTCAGCACCGACGTAGAAAAACATGTCTCCGAAGCAGACATAATCTTTGTCTCTGTAAACACACCGACCAAAACCCGAGGTCTCGGTGCTGGCAAAGCTGCAGACCTTACATATTGGGAAAGTGCAGCAAGGATGATTGCTGATGTATCAAAATCCAACAAAATCGTCGTCGAGAAATCCACGGTTCCGGTCAAAACCGCCGAAGCCATCGAACGGATCTTGACACATAACAGCAAAGGGATCAAATATCAAATTCTATCCAACCCAGAATTTCTTGCCGAAGGGACTGCAATTCAAGATCTGTTTAAACCAGACAGGGTTCTTATTGGTGGTAGGGAAACCCCTGATGGTTTAAAGGCAATTCAAGCATTGAAAGATGTTTATGCTCATTGGGTACCTGAAGATCGTATCATTACGACTAACCTTTGGTCTGCCGAGCTTTCTAAGCTTGCGGCTAATGCATTTTTAGCTCAACGGATTTCATCGGTTAATGCAATGTCAGCTCTATGTGAAGCTACCGGTGCCGATGTTTCACAAGTTTCCCATGCCGTCGGTAAGGACTCGAGGATCGGACCAAAGTTCTTGAATGCTAGTGTTGGGTTTGGTGGATCTTGTTTTCAAAAGGATATATTGAATTTAGTATATATCTGTGAATGCAATGGATTACCCGAAGTTGCTAATTATTGGAAACAAGTGATTAAAGTGAATGATTATCAAAAGAATCGATTTGTAAACAGGGTGGTGTCGTCGATGTTCAACACAGTTTCCGGCAAGAAAATTGGCATAATGGGATTTGCATTCAAGAAAGATACGGGTGATACACGGGAGACTCCGGCCATTGACGTGTGTAAAGGGTTGTTGGGGGATAAGGCTCGGTTGAGTATTTACGATCCGCAGGTGACTGCGGATCAGATTCAGCGGGATTTGACGATGAACAAGTTTGATTGGGATCATCCAATTCATCTTCAGCCCATGAGTCCAACCGGTGTGAAGCAAGTGAGTATTGCTTGGGATGCTTATGAAGCCAGCAAGGATGCCCATGCTTTGTGTATTCTTACAGAATGGGATGAATTCAAGACGCTTGATTACCGGAGAATTTTCGACAATATGCAGAAACCGGCGTTTGTGTTTGATGGCCGGAATGTGGTGAATGTGGAGATGTTGAGGGACATTGGTTTTATTGTGTATTCCATTGGGAAGCCGCTTGATCCTTGGCTCAAGAACATGCCTGCTGTGGCATGATGACCTCTCTCTCTCTTTTTAACTATACTACTATGGGAAAACTTCATTTTACATATTTTTATTTTTAACACCTAAGTTTATACTTTTTTTATTTTTATTGTTGTTGCTCGCTTTTACTTTCAAATTATATTTATAGCAAAATTTGTTATTTCTATGAAACTAGGTTTAATTTTATTTACCTAATACTATATTATATATTATTGTTGGTTAAGGCAAGAATACGAGTATTTAAATTCAAATCTTATCATATAAAATTGGGTTTTCAATTATGTTGAGTGTTTTTCTTAATCTTCTTTAGATGGTAAAATTATATATTTATATGACATGAATATTGTTTATTGATGTGATATACTAGATAAGTTCTATGCATGTCAACACGTATCTTATTCTAGATTTAGGACGTGCCTATGCGATCCCACATGTGGCTTCACAGGAGAATATAGGTGCCTCTCCTACGAACACTTAGCCTCATGCAAGTTCAACTTGTGAACTCATTATACGAGCTCAATATGAATTCAGCTCTGACCCGTACGAGTTGTGGGCTCAACCCGTATTGTTGGACTCAATTTCATTCTTTGAAAAGTCATTTTTGTGTTTCTTATAAAAATTTGTACATATATCCACCAAAGCTTATTTCACAGTTTTAAGATTTAATTTATTTATTCTCATTAATTCATCACAAATTCGTATATATAACTTAAACAAACATTCCAAATCACATACAAATCACAATCAATCTAACTTATTAATTTCAAATTTCTATCATTTAATTTCATACATATTTATTTATCAAATATTTCATGGAATCAAGTATATAATAATTATGTCCATGTTTATACTTAAATGTTTAAAAAATTACAAAATCTATACCTCAGGTTTTACAGTTTTCACAAAACAATCTCTGAAATTTAAATTTTACAGTTTTTACGATTCAGTCCTTAAAATCCTAAATTTACATAGTTTTACAATTCAGTCCCTAAAAATTGGATATTCTTATTTTTACAATTCAGTCCTAAATCCCAGTTTGCACATATTTTCAAAACAGTCCCTTTTCTAAAATTTCCATATTTTACAATTTAGTCCCTACAACTAAAATTGTCAAAATTTCCACAAATTAGTCCCTGATTTTTGAACCATTAAACTTTCATATTCTGTTTTCAGAATTTTAAATTCTCAAATCTTATAATCATCCTAAAAACTCATGTTTTGAAATATTTACAATTTGGTCTTCTAATTTAAGCACAAATTTTCCAATACTTTAGATATCATATTATTATATTCTTATCATAGAAATCCAAAATTTAATTTCTCTATTTAATTCCTTGATTTTGAAATTTTGCATAATTTTAAGTTTAGTCTTAATTTAAAAAATTATCAAATTAATCACTTAAAATCATCCACCAAATTATTCATAAAATCATTCACCATTCACATCATACATGAACATAATATTTTCATCACTTAGAACACAGAAAATAATTATACATGCTTAATCCTTACAATTTCACATCAAATTATACATTCCAATAAACATAACATAATAATTTGAACAACTTACCCATGCTTTCTCCGACTTCCATCTTCATCTTCAAGCCTCCATGATTGGTTTCATTCGAAAGGACACCCTTGAATCAGAATTGGATATGATATCTCACTTTAATTTTAAAGAATTTTAGGTTAAAAATATGCTTGAATAAAAAAATGGACCAAATTAAAATAAATGGAAAACTTTTTATAGATCAGAGAATAATTTCACTTTACATCTCTAGACTTTTCTTTATTTAATATTTAATTAATAAAATCAGACTATAATTTATCTCTTTTTATAATTTAAAATTCAAAAATAATATTCAATGACAAAATGACGAAATTGCTCTTTAAAATATCTTATCATATTTAAGACAACGGTAAAATGCATTTGACCTTTTTCCATCACTCATTTATTCGACACGTGGGATACTTATGTGTCCTCTCATAAAATGGTATAATTACAATTAAGCCCTATCTTAATTTTCAGACTCCACCTATCAATTCATATCCATGTCACATTAAAATAATATTTTTTAAAATTTTTCCTTTTTTTTTATTTGCACGTTTAGTTCATCTTTCACAAATTTTAAATTTAATCTTTACTAAAAATTCACTATTTTTTTTTCAATGTCAAAATTTTGACTTTACTATTATCATTCAATTGATAAACTCTTATTTTTGAGAAAATTTGCTATTTATTTTTCGAAATACTACTATTAATGACATTGGGATTTTTGAGTTGTTACATGCTATATATGAATTTTATTTGAATTCTTTTATTTTATCTGTTGCTATATTTTATACTGATTTGATTTTAAGATAATGATTTATTTGTCTTCCAATTTTATAAAAAAATCATTTTAACCCCCTCAAAATAGATATAAAAGTTAATGTTTGTTAACTTTATAGACTTCCAAGAATTAAACTCGAAAGTTCTCGCACTCAAAACGAGAATCATACCATTAGACCAAACGCCCAATTTTTTTTATATTATAATTATTTGAAATATACGCAAACTTTATTAATAATAAATTATGTACATTTAAAATCAAAACTAGTATTCTAACTTGTGTTCGAGATTTCAGTAAGGCTTTCTCAAGATCATATTTTCGTTTATACTTTTGTATTTATGTTTAAATATTTATTTAACACTATGTTTGGATTGGAATAAGAGAAAAGAAAGTTAAGTAACTCAAGGGAAATTATTTTTCTTTCTCTTACTTGGATAACATATTTTGTATCTGAGCGGGAAAATGAAGGTTGTTGAGAATCCCTCACTGTCACTTGTTTTCCCTTTTTTTTTGGGGGGGGGGGGGGGGAGTGAGGAAAGAAAGCTTAATAATTTTTTATTTTTTAAAATGTCATTTTTAGTCTATTTAAAATCATCAGTTATATAATCTTACTCTTCTTCAAAACTTGAAATTTCATTGATACAAAATGTGATATTTTTTTGATAATTTCTATATCTTCAATTCCAGCTTTCAGCTGTTTACATAAAACACCATATGCATACATATAATATTGATACAAGTAAAAGCTGCAGATAATGCTAAAGAATACAGTGTTAAATGAAAATTGTGGTAATCAAGTTGATTGTCTGGAGGGTAAGATTAAACCAAGAAATCGGTATCCGAAAGTTCAAGGACCTTGTGAGCACCAATGGGGTGCACTCCGGGCCGGAACCCGTTCCCTTCAATATACCTGGAATTGGCATAAAAGAAAGGGGTTAGATATTTGTTTCTTTTTTTCACCTTTGTGGTTTTGTATGTAAATTAAGTGATGAAAACCACTCACAGTTCTTTCAAGAGAGGATGCTTATAGAATGCATTGGGAATTCGGCCTGAGAATTGGTTATTATCCAAGTACCTGTTATCGTCAACCATCGAGACCACATGTTAAATATCGCAAGAATGTATGCATTCATGCAAAATCCGTATTTCATATACTAAAACATGAAAAAAAAGTCCGTATTTCTAAATCAAGCTAGACTCAAGTGTGTTAGAAAATCTCACAAATATGTTAGCTTCGGAATATCGGCGAGTGCTGTTGGTATCACTCCAGACATCTTGTTGTATGAAAGGTATCTGAAACCAATAAAAAGAAAGTAAAAAAAAAAAAAAGAGCCAAAGAGTCTCATAAAATACAAAATCAATATATTATTGGTACTTACAATATCTCCAAATTTGTCAGATTTGCGAGCTGAGCCGGAACCCCTCCGGTCAAATAATTGTTATTCAAATATCTGTGCATCAAATGCATGCCTTAAGCAACTTTGAATCGGATCACATGGAAAAACAAATCATTACACAAAATAATGGACGAGTTCAGGGGTGAAGCCAGGAAAAAAAATTTAGGAAGGGTGCAATTTTCCCTATACTAATTTAAAAATTTTAAAAATTTAAAGTGCCAAAATGGCAAAATAACCATTTTAGGGGGGCCAGGGCCCCTGCCAGCCCCCCCTAAATACGCCTCCGGACAAGTTCCATAGCACATTAACCAACTAAAATTAACATACAGATTTCGTAGAACTGGGAAGCAGCCTTCAATACGAATAAGCTCCCGAATGGTACCGACCAAATGGTTATTACCGACATCCCTGGAGAAACAAACACAATCGTTTGGCATAATAACGAAAAAAAAGTTTTCATAGAAAGGTAATGCAAATAGCAGACGGTATGCTTACAAGTGCCGAAGGTTTTGTAAAGTGCCCAATTCAGGTGGAATTCGCCCAGTGAAACGGTTTTCTTGAAGATTGAGATAACGGAGCTCGGGTAGATTTGCAAGCTCCTTCGGGATCTCGCCCTTAAAATTATTAAAGCTCAACGACCTGAAGAAAGTTCAATTAGATATTCCCGAATTCATTCCAATATGCAAGCACATAAAATCACATTCAACACTGAGAGAGATACTTTGGGAAATATAAGAAGAAAATACTCACAGATGGGTTAGTTTTTTAAGCTCCCCGATCTCTGGAGGAAGGACATCTTGGAGCTTATTCCACCTCAAATTTCTGTGCAATTCATCGAAGTTGGTCTTTGGAAATTAAAAGAAACATATTCTCGGATGAAAGATAATGATATTTTGAAGAAAATAGATTGTTTTTGTCAGTAATTTTATCTGCCATTTATGGAAATGAATGGTGCGTTTTTTAAATATTGGTCTAGATATCACAACAGGATTAATATCCAATAATGAAGCTTGGATCAACCGATGATTATAATGTAGAAAACTGTGGACATGGTTATGATATTTTTATACGACATGCCAATGTTGCTCCAACTCTATTTTATTTATTTATTTTTTATGTACTGTGTCCAACCCATTTTCGTAAACGAATATAGAGATATGGCCCTCCAAAAATATGGAAAACCTAAGGAAAAAAAAAAGGAAAAATTAAACATATCCATGCCAGGCACATACCGTATCTGACACTTACACTAGAATCCAGTAATATAGTAGCATGATATAACCTAGCTGGTTTGCATAGTATACTTCAGAGAAATTACTTCACTAACAATAAAGACCTGGAAATAATAATTGCTTCACTTTTGGAAAATTGGAATATAAGTATGTGAAATGAGTCAATTCGTACAGATATTTAGAGAGAGTTACTCTAAAGTCATCCACATAACAGTATACCAAGGAAGAAAACTTACAACACTCTAAGTCGTCTTAGCCGGCCAATTTGTGGAGGAATTGGGCCAGTCAGCTTATTGTTATGGAGATCCCTGTCACATTAGAAATGTCAAGAAGGAAAAATAGTTCCACTTAGAAATCTGAAAGCTAAAACATATACATGATAACCCATCTACACGATTATGATATTTTATGTGAATATATATATACTTTTTTGTTAGTGAGAACTGAGACTAACCACATACTAAAATACCATAGAACGGATTATTTCATCACTATTTCAGGGGATCGTAATTTATGTAAACGTTGAAAGCATTCGAACGAGTGATGTATAAGTTATGCACATGAACTTATACAGACATGCAAATATGCATCAGGCATAGCAAGGTGATAGATGCAGGTGAGAAGATTATGGGGACAATATAAAAAAGACTCCATGCTTGCATCAGCTTTTGAGTTATTGAGGGTTTTTTTTTCCAATTTTTATGCCAATCTCATCTGCATGTTCTACGGATCAAAAGCATGAAATAACACTCAAGTACATGCAACATTCTAACTCCTAAAAACCAAGGTTTAAAAATAGGACTAGTGGTTGAACCAATCAGACCACTGACTCCCGGTTCAACTGCCTGTCCGGTTTTAATTAAATGAGTTATTAAAAATTCATAAAAACTTTAACAAAATTATTAAAAAATTATAAAACCGGTTCAAGCACCGATTCAACCAGTTCTTTATCTTGGTTCAATCGGTCCCGAGTGATTTGCTTAAAAGTCAGTTCAACCCCTTTGTCAGACGGTATATCAGCTGGTTTCTGGTCCAACCAGTAGGTCCGGCCTGGTTCCAACAACCATGCTAAAATCTCCAAAATGAATTTATGGGTGTCAGACTTGATCTTGTAATCTACAAGTTCGTGTTAACAAGGGATCTGATTACCGTTTCGGAGCACAATCAAGAAAAAAACAGAACATGTTTCTTTTCATATCTGAGAAACAAATATTTTAGCTTACTACATGAGAAAGAGTGAACTCACAATCTTGTTAAATCCAATAAATTAGTTACAGCAATAGGAAAAGGACCAACGATGGATACTGCATAGACTTCCCTGTAAAAGAAAATAGTAAAAATAACAATTCAAGGTCAGGGTCAATACAAGCCAATAGAATAACATACACTAGTGAATCAAGGCAGAAAAGTAGTCACTTGAATATCTTTCAAGTAGCCTCTAAAATGAGATAAGATACAAATCGAAGAAAAAAAAACACATAGAATGAGAAACTAAAAGGTGTTCGAATTCAATCATGGCAGAACAGTATTCACCTCGGCATCTTTCCCCCAATCTGTAATGTAAGATATAAACATAAATGTGAATGAAACATAGAATGTTGAATCAATGGTGAAATACATTTGCATTGTTCATTAGATAAACAAAGGCATTAGAATTCAATCATGGCAGAGTGATATTCCTTTCAGCATCTTCCCCCCAAACCGTAGCATAAGATATAGATACAAGTTGGAAGGAAATATAGAACAAGAATCAATAGCAAAAGGTATTTGCATTGTTCATTAGATTGCACTAGTGAAGCAAAGACACATCCCTTTCACTAATAAGCATATCAAGCAAAAACAGAATGCATAGCAGATATGATACATACAGTTCAGTAACAACTCTATAGTCTCCTTGAGTCGAACATGTTACACCAGACCAAGGCGGTAAATCACCATCACCACAAGGATCATCCCCGATCCATGCATATACAACTCTCCATCCAAGTGATGCTTTTATCTCATTTAAGGCTTTTACTGCAATAAAAATAACCAAATATCAACCCGTTGCATCAAACATATTTATGCTCTATTTTAATTTTCTTAATGATGATAGCTTCAATTCTCCCAAAATCTGTAGTAACAATAAACATCAGATATCCCTAAAAACCAACTTTAAATTTCTAATTGATCGATTCAAGTTGGCTAAAAAAGATGAAAACACAAGTGAAGAACCAAGCAGAGCACAATTATTAGAAGAAACAGTTAGTTTGGACCCAAAAGAGCATTGGGGATTTTACTTTATATAAAAACTAACATTCTGGGTAAACTTTTTTTCCTTCTATATAAATTCTTTCTAGCCATATTTTCTCAGCAACCAAACAGAGCAAAAAGAAAGGAAAACTTACCATCTCTCTTGAGAGTTTTGGAGTGAGTAATGGAGACTGAGAAAGCCAAAAAGCAAATCAAAGTTAGCGGCCAAAGGGAAACCATTTTGGGGAGCATAGACAAAGATCTAACCCCAAATGAACTGAAATTGAGCTCCTTTTCTCCTTGTAATTTATAAGAAAAAGCTAAATAGGAGATCCGCCTATGGCCAATTGGCAACTTTCTATATTCTAAGATTCAGAGGGTAATTTTATACTTTAGTCTTTCCGTGTTGACCTTCGCCGACACTCTTACAAATGGTTTTTGGACCAAATTTACAGAAATGGTTAATAAAAGTGATTTTTAAATTTCATTTCTATCTTTATTTTTGTTATTTTTATTTTCCAAAAAAAGTTAGGAAAATTGGATGATAGAAAATTTTCAATTTAATTGTTTTTATAATTGATAAAATTTTAAATTAATAATAATAAAATTGTGCTTTGAATCTCTAAATATGATAAAAACTTAATTTAATTTTTTAAAAATTATAAAGATATAAATTATTAAAATAAATATATAATTTGATTCCAACTCCTCACAAAATTTTGACTTTACTTCTACTTAAAAAGAAATCCAATCTTATATATACTTAGAAATTATTGTTTTTGTCGATATTTTTAAATAAAGTATATAATACTAAAATAATTTAACAATGTTACATGGTTAAAAATGTTTTTAATAAACTTTTTTTATTTATTTCCTAACATATCATTATTGACAATATTTAGATGTATGATTTACATAAAAGAATTGAAATGAAATCACATTTTACAAAAACTATCACACTCTTAATGGAGAGAAGATATTGCAATAAAAAAAAATCTAAATCCGAAAAAATTTCGAGCCCGAAAAAACTTGAACTTAAATTCATCCAAATCGGAAGGTAACTCGGTTCAAGTAATCCCAAAACGTCTCATTTACCACCTCTGTATTTATGTAACAAAAAGCTAATGTAAATTTATTAAATATATATTTAGTATTAAATAACTCTTGTATTGCACGGTAAATCTATACGTTGGTCTTTTCATATTAATGTATCATCTCTCTCTGAGAGCATAATTATAAGTAATCCGAAATTCTGACAAAATAAATGAACCTATTACAGAGAAAGTTAACTGTACTCGACATAAAAACCTATGCTAAGAGACATCAATCATCTTGTAAGCAACCAAGGAAACACATCAAGATCAATTAAAAACCTCTACACATCAAGTTATAACCTGCGTTTGGCACTCATGTTGTGTAGGACATAAGTACAAAGATATAACCTTCCAGATACACTTTAAATATATATTAAATTACGAAAAGAGATATTTTCATATCCAACACTCGCATCAAAATTCGAGTGACAAAAATGCCAAGTCATGGAACATAGAGAAAATTGATAAAGCAAATAAGTAGCAAAGAGCTGGATTGTATTAATAGATTGTGAGAAACAAAAACCAGGTGATAGTCATAAAAACCAAGTTGTGTGTGCATGGAATTACACTGGACAGAAGGCTTTGACAGGATGGCAAGCAAGAACAAGCAAGTCCAAAAATCGAAATTTTCAATTACGAAGATCTACTTTCCGAGTAATCGACGAGCACGTTGGTTTGCACCTCGGACTCGAAAATTTAACTCATCCACATCGTCTTGGAGACCATTCAGACTTTTGTTTTGCCTGCGATAATGGTTAAGCCAAATTATTTTCTAATGTAGTTACATAACCAAAAAAAACCGGGCTACCAGTTGAGAACATTAACAAGAAACTAACCTCTCAATTTCAGATCCCATGTCAACGGCCATATCCTTCAGTTCTCCTAGTAGATCACTTAAATCGGAGAGGGTGACGTCTTGCTTTGATTTTTCAACCTGTTACGACAATACCAGAAATATGCAACAAGTTGCCTTTTAAAATTAGTGGCTTGTTTCATGCACTCACTAGTCATATAATTTTTTTTATATTTTTGGGAAAAAACAGGCACAACACACACCTCAACTTTTTGAAATGTATTTGTGGGCTCTGGGGGCAGTGTTCGAGACTTTGAACCTGCACGAGGAACAGGAGTCAATCCAAGCTTCTCCCTTTGTTCCAAATGGGCACCCCTTCTTTGTGAATCATCTGTATTTTGAGTAAGTTACACATTCAGTTCAGGAAAACGCGACAAAATAGACCAATCAGAAACAACTCTGAAATCACCAATAGCCTCTAATTATAGGAAATTATACATTCCAACTTATCATATAGAGTGAAAACGAACATAATTCATGGAGGGAAAAGAAAGAAGATGACCTCTTGTGACAATGGGGCCAACGATTGCACGAGTCTTCTTTGGCTTCCAAGTTTTAGAGAATATACCTCCAAGGCTTCCAAGAAGCTTCTCACCCTGAAATTTAAAAGAACTATCATTCAAAGCATCCGTTTAATTGCATAAGATCAATGCAGAAGAGGTTAGTTTAATTGAATTATCATTCAAGAAGAAATGAAAGATGAAAATGCATAGAAGGAGCAAATTTTAATGGAACACCAATTATCAATTCTAAAATGTAGTTAAACTATAATGTTACCAATTTCAAAGACTAGTTTCCTTCCTGCATTGGATCAAAGATTTTCCCTTTGTAAACTGTCTGAAGGCTCACAACTCATGAACTGTATAGCACAAGAGATCAGAGAGATTGCCAGTGGCAGCACAAGACAGCAGCTTTTATAAACTGTTGCAAGTAAGTTCAGTGAGTGATCTTATAAGCGTCAAGTCAGTTTCTTACAATGTAGCCTATTGGGAGAGGAATAAAGGGTTTCCAGGTTCAGGAAGTTTCGGACCTGATAGTATAAACATTTCATAGTATGAGTGAAAACTGGAGCCTACTTATTTAAATTTTATGTGACCCCTTATGATCATCATGCTAACACGAACAAATCCAAATATCTTGTTTTAGAAAAATATAAACTGTGAAAAAGAAGAAATCATAAAGCTTTTCAAGTTTTTGTATCCTAAGGTTATTCTTCAATCATCTAGTGTATGGTTTTCATCCCGAAAATAAACAGATGGTTTGTAATGAAGTAGTCTCTTGGAAGAGGAATAAAGGGTTTCCAGGTTCATAAGTTTCGGAACCTATGTCATAAACATTTCATAGTATGAGTGCGATGTCTAGGGGAATAATACAGGTTCAGTCCTAAAAAAGTCTAAATTCGAGCATCATTAAGGATTTAAATTATAGGTAACTCCTTATGATCACCATGCTAACAACATGAACAAGCCCAAATACCATCATATTTCAGAAAATATAAACTATAGGAAAGAAGAAATCATATAGTTTTTCATGTTTTTTCTTCAACCATCTAGCAGCAAGTTTTCATCTAAAAAACGAAAGACATACCATACTAAGGTCATGATCGATGCCAGCAGCCGCATCATGTGTCCTGGTAATTTGCTCACCCTGCTGGTGTAAGGTAATCAAAGTCTTGGTGGCACCTTCTCTCATTTCTTCTGCAATCTTCACACAGTTATTGACAGTCTTTGTAGTCTCCTCAGCCTTGTAGACAGCATAGTTCTCCAAATCTTGCACTGGTTGGTTCTCAATTCCTCCACAGTCATGGAAATCATTCTTATACTTGTTCTGCAATGCCGAAGTTTGCCAATACGAAGAAGAAAAAGGAGAGTTCACTTTCTCTTCATCATCATCAAGCGGATTGGTCCTGAAATTAGGAGGATTCAAGGTAGGCTCAGAAGAAGTTGTTCTGGTAGGTTTAAGGGTTTGCATGTTGTCCAATTCATCATCGGAATCAAAAGGGTTGGTCCAAGGAGCAACATGCCCGGGATCAACAGAATTGAGCTTCGCAGACTTCAATGGAGATCTCTTTAAACCCGACATTCCTTTAATGAGTTAAAAAAATGCTACTTGAAAAAGCAGTTGATAGGAAGAAGTCAAATTTTATTTAATCTGCAAAGCAATCAACCATCACAAATTACAACGTAGCAGCAAAGAGATATGGACATCATATGACAATCAAATCTGTATATGAGTGTCGAATATGAGTATGTATTTGACATGTGCATATTCAAGCTTTTCAAGTCATATACCCTTATGTCAGAATATGTGCTAGACACGGATACTTCAAGCAAACAACATAGCAACAAAGAAATATAGACATGAAATATACTACACAGACTCGGGTTCGAGTGTTGGACACTGGCATTTGTCTCACACATCTATGTTCAATTTTTTTCGAGTCATATACCCATGCTTATGCCCAGATTTGTCCAGAGAGAGATACTTTAAGCAAAATGAAGAATCAGATCAACATAGGAGATATAAGACAGAAATACAACAAATTCAGTAAGTAGACAATATATCCATTAATTTCTAATACCAAAGGTGAAGTGACCAGGAAGATAATGGAATTCAACTTCCAAAAATTCTTTAAAAGAAGAAATGTTTAACTTGATTAAGCAAATTTCTTTCAACTCTTCCTCCTAAAAAAAATATTACGGAGGGGAAAGGTTATTTATGTAATACTTGATAAAAGAGACTTGAAAGGGATCCAAAAGGCCAAAAGCCAACTAGAACTAGATCATGAATCACAAACAAATTAATGCAATCAAGAAGAGCAATACCCCATTATTAGAATCCTTTTTTTTACGATCCAAGACGAATTAAACTTAGTTGATTTGAAAATTTTCATCACTTTATAAAGTACCCAGAGATCAACAAAGAAGGAAAAAAGGGAAAAAAATTCCTCAGTTCCCACGGCAGGCAACCAAATATCGAAGCAACAGAGAAACCCATGAAGCAAACATCAAAACAAAAAAAATCTCATAAAGAATTCAAGATATGATAAGTCAGGACTGCTCAAATTTTGAAAAGAAAAAAAGGACATAAAAAGACAAAAAATCACAACAAAAGAGAAAAGGGAAACTGGGTTTTGTTTGGTTAACCTGAAAGTTGAATTTGTTTGAATAAGAACATGCGAGGAAATTAAAACAATCCATATGTAGAAATCAAGACAAACAATGAAAGAAAGAAAGAAAGAAAGAAAAAGAACAGAACTGGGGAAGTACCTGCAGAAACGTAAATGCAGAAAAAATCTTGAACAAGTTAAGAGAAAATGAAATTCAAAAACTACAAAAATGAAAATCTAGAAGGAAAAAAAATTGAGTGTGTGCAAATTGGAGGAATCTTAAAGAGAGGGAGATGCATGAAATGCGGCCGAGAGCCAGAAATTTGAAAACTTGTAAGAAAGTGGGCAAATTGTAATTATCAAATTTTGTTTTGATTTCTTTTTAAAAAAATTTCGTTTGATTTTAATTAACGGCAAACTACACCAACAGTCCCTAAATTTGTTACAAATTACATTTCAGTCACCTAGTTTTCAAAAGTTACATAATGATCACTAATATTATCAAAATATTGCATTTTGTAATTTTAAAATTTTCTAATATATTTTTTAAAAATTTTAGTAAATATTATTATTTTTTATATTTTATATTGTTTTTTTTGTAATTTTATAAAAAAAATTCTATTTTTAATCATTTTTAGAAAAAAAATTCTCATTTTTAAAGATTTTAAAGATTTTTCAGATGATGATGTCATCATATGATGTGTGACAATGTATGATTGGTTGAATATCTCAACCGTTAATTTTTACCGTCCAAAGTGCTAAACTAAAAACATTTAATAACGTTAGGAATTGAAGCGGACCAAAAAAACTTCATGAACTAAAGTGGGGCAAGCGGTTTCATACTCTTCTTCTTCTTCTTCTTTTTCTTTTACAAATTCATCATTTATTCTCTTAAATGTTAAGTTAAGATTTTACTTTTAGCTATAAACAAAACATATATATATATATATGTTTAATGATTTGGAATGATCTAAAAAGAGCGAAGTCGATATCGATCTGCATGAAAAAAGAGAAAAAGAAAAGGCAAAGAAGAGTGTAAAACAAAAAAACAAATGAAAAAAAAGGAGTAGTAAATGGGTATTTAATATTTTTTTAGAGTAAACTATAAAAATAGTCATTTTTGTTTGTCTCAGATTACATTTTAGTCACTTATGTTTAAAATTTTACGTTTTAGTCACTTACGTTATTGTTTTGTTACGAAGTGGTCACTTTGTTGTTCAGCTCCGTTGCCTCCCTAACGACAATCTTACGTGGTAGTCCAATTGGATTTTAAATGCCAATTTGGATGTCCAACTGGGACGAGAATATGTTTTTAACTAAATAAATTTAATTATTGAAAATTTTAAATTAATTACACAGAACTAGAAAAAAATTGTTCGTTTCATTTTTCTTTTAGTTTTCTTTTCCATTTTGATTGAAGAACTATTCTCATCCAACTTGGCACTTAAAACCCATTTGGACTGCCACTAAGATTGCCATTAGAGAAGTAACGAAGGTTAACGGCAGAGTGGTTATTTCGTAACAAAACGATAATATAAGTGATTAAAATGTAACATTTAAAACATAATTGACTAAAATGTAATATAAGACAAACAAAAGTGGCTATTTTTGCAATTTACCCTTTTTTTATGTGTGAAAGTTCAAAGACTGATTTTTTATGAGATTGGATGTGAAAAAATTAACTACAAAATTCTTGGTCGTTCCTTGTTGTAATTGATTTTTTATATAAAAATTTTTTATTTATTTTTAAGACTTTTTTATTTATTTATTTTCAATTATTGTTAAGAAAATTTTAAAAATATCAAAATGATTTTTTAACTATAGTTCAGGGACCAAATTAACTATTAATCCTTTAAATTAAGGTGCAACATTAATTTTTTAACGAAAGGTAACAACTGAGTGAAAAAATGCAGCAATTTAATAATATCAGTGACCATTATATAACTTCTGAAAGTTGAATGACCGAAATGTAATTTTAAACAAAATTTAGATACATATAATTTACCCTTTAATTAAAAAAAGTTGCACTCTTTCCATTTTAAATTAAATTTAAAAATAAACTCTCTCTAGAAAATTTAAACCTAAGGTATTGGTAAGAATTTACTCTTGAAATATTTTTTGACATCGGCTCATTGAAAACTTAATTTTCAAATCAACACAATTTATGAAGATGATTCCAAAAACAATCTTATTAAACTCGCAAATATGAGACGGGTTGAGGCAACTTGATCGGGTAAATCACTCAACTAATGAACAATTGTATTTATAACATGTGGTTGTTAAGTAAGGATAAAATTGAAACAAAAATAATTGAATGAAATAAAAGATGAATGGAATTGAAAACATACTTTGGCATTAATGAAACTTATCTCCGAACTTAAAGTTAAAAAAAAAAAGTCACGTGACTTTGTTGTTTATCAATGCTACCAAATGCCTTGTTATTTGGAACTCATGTGATAGTTTAGTAATAAATTAGCTATCACGTTAGTTTCAAGCAAATCAAATGGGCCTTAGAGTATTATACATTTATATAAAATATTTTAAATTTTTATAATTCTATTCTAGAGTATAATTATATAAATTTTATGTAGACTTTGACATGTTTGTGTATGTTTCATGTTGATGTTATTTTTCATGTCATGTCGTGCTTTGAACATTTTATTATTATGATTCAATTTAGAAAATAATTTATTTGCTAATAACATTTCTTGATTTTCAAGATATTTTTGCATAACTTCTCATACTAATTTAATTTAAAGACAGACTTGAGTGTTTATGTCATCAAGTTTTAATAATTTTTTTTTGTGTAAAATATTATAAATTTATCCCATAAATTTGTCATAATCATTAAAATTTAACTCTAAATTTATTTATTGAAACATTAAATCATTATATATGCCATATATAATATAATTATTAAAAAAATAATAAGCAAGCATATTCTAGTTGAAGTTAAAGGTCAAATTTCAAAACATCCTCAAACAGATCAAAAGAAGCGTTTCATTGCTCCAAAAACTTCTTCATTTATGAGCAAATAGAGGATTTACAGCAGACAAAATGTTCTATTCAGACAATAGACCAAGTCAGGGTAAGGAAGCCACATTCAAATCGGATTGACAACCACAATAGTCAATAAAAACTTTCCATGCATTGATTCTCCATCTATGTCCTTTTGTGGCGGTTCTCATTTTAAGTAGTGGTAGCCGCTTGCTTCTTTACCATGGTGGCATGCTTCTGCCCGGCAAGATGGTATTTGAAGACCTTTTCACTATTGCAAACAACGTTGCAGATAGTGCATACTCTAACATCAGCAGCAGCTGTTCCACCTTCCATGACTTTCCGTTTCTTAGTCTCCAAATCCTCCATGGATGCCTCAGGCTGTGCTGCCACTGGGTTCTGTACACTAACTCCTCCATCGCTACTGCTTGCTGCCGGGTTTTCTACTGGTTTAATGATCGGATTCATTTCAGCTGGTGCACCCATGGAAGGATCAGAGGTTCCTTTCTTTGAATTTTCTAAATTCTCCAGCTTCTTCAGGTGTTTCTTCCCGGACAAGTGTTGTGCATAGGCATCGCTGCTGTTACAGTTGATTTGGCAAACTTCACACCATGAAGATTGAACAACCTTACTTGTCTTCTTGCCTTTATTCCAAAACTGATCATTAGCTCGGACCGCAGCAAGATAAGGTCCAACCCCATCAACAGCTATAAGTCCAGCCTGCATGATCACATATACAAGAAGAATCGTATTTAAACCGAACATACAAAGATAGCAAATGGACTAACCAAATAGGTTCCAATTGGAAAAAAAAAGTACAAGAAAGTATAAATGAATATGTGAAAATAAACCAAGCAGGAACTTCTTGCATTAACGCATGAAGAAATTCAGTGCAAGCTCAAAACAATATAAAATAAATCAAAAAAACTTAGTATTAAACTCTATTAAGAAATTTCCAAGTTTACTAATTAATTTTACCTGAGCTGCATGTCTCCTCCCGGAAAGATGTTTAACAAACACTTCATGGCTATTACAAGCAACATTGCATATCGTGCACATCCGAACAGAGTTAACAGCTGCCCCAGAATCTAAAAGCTTTTGCTTCTTCCTCTCCAGCTCCTCAGCATTTGCCACACAGGAAGCCCCGTATATCATTGCATTGGAAGATTCTGGGAATATTGCAGTTGAGGAACTAATCTTTTCTTGCAATTTCCTCCGATGCTTCTTTCCAGTAATGTGTTTCTTGTAAACATCTTTTGTTTGGCATTCAATGTTGCAAACCTCACATCGCATTGGTTGAATCGGTGCAGTTTGACTTGGTGTGCTTATTACATTACTAACCAATGACTGATTTGACCCATTGTTGGAATTCGAAGCTGCTACTGACAACTGAAACCCCAAAATATATGAAGTATAAACAATCCAAATGACTGAAAGCCATTCATCCAATGACTATACTATGATACTTTATCATTGAGTAAACACAAATATTTTAAAACATAAAACTCAAAAACTTCATTAATAGAAACATTCCTCTCTCACTGACTATAACAGGAGAAGAAGTCTATGTTCATCTGACTTTTCATTTCCCTTGAAACATCCATGTCTAAAACTCGGGTTCAATACATTTCTAGACACATACCCGAATCCAAAATTAACAACCAAGTCCATAACATAGCTAGAAGCAGATCCAGAAACATAACATCACCTCTTCTGAAAAAATCTTACACATTTAATCAACTGTAGATAAGGACAGCAAATGAAATGATCGATATATGTATAATATATACACATATATTCCATATTGCTTCGACTTTTCATTTTTCTTTTGAGTATCTGTAGCTGCCACCCAAGTCAAACACATTTTCATGCACATATTCGTAAGTGTAATCGCAATTGAGCCCAAGTAACATAGCTAGAAGTTGATTCAGAAACAAACATCACTTAACAAGTGAAAATATCTTACACATTTAATCAACTGTAGATATTACACACATATAAAATCCAGCAAGCATCAATTCCATAGCCTATGAATGATTTTCAGTTATGAAAACTACTCAATGCTGGACCACAAAAAGATGAAATTTTCGAGGCTAAGTTTGAAATAGAACTGGATAGATTATATTTTGAAGAATGATTCTCGGTAATGAACTTATGATTAAAGCAAATTATAACCAAAAAGAATCCCACAATTAAAATCTAAATACCAAACGAAAAACAACGAATTTCCAATAAAAATCCAAAAAATTGACCCCCCCCCAAAAAAGAAGAAACTCAAAATTAGCATTAAAGGAAAAAAAAACTGCGGCGAAAGAAAGGACAAGAAAAAAAAACTAACAGTAGCATCATATCTAATAGGATCAGCTTGTCTAGTGATCCAACTCTGAGAAGCTCCATTTGGGTCCTCATAAATTTGAGCTTGCGCTTCAACAGCAACATGAGTTACGCTGAACTGAGGCTTATAGGCATACGGGTCGGTTCCTGGAGGGTACAAAAATGGCTCAGAGGGAACAGTTGGTGGTTGAGGATATAATAATACAGGATTGGGGGTGGGATTTGTGGAATGAGACAGGTATGCGAATGAAGATTGTTGCAGTTGTTGCTGCGATTCGTACATTCTACGTGAATTTTGGGATATAATTCTTAGGGTTAGGGTTTAAGTTCCTTTTCGTTGTTGCTATCGCGGATTTGTGCATTTTTGAAATTGAAAGCAGTGGAAAGGGTAGTTTTCTTAATGGATCTTTTGATAGTTTAACTAAACCGGGCCAACAGAAATAGATTTGTTATCGGCCAGACCGGGTAGGAGATTTTGTACCTTGAGCTAGTTTGGTCCCAAGTATTATTTTAGTAGTAAAAATTTGTTTTTATTTGAATTTAATTATAAATATCAAAATAATAATATTTTTCTCAAAAAAATTACAATAGTAATTTTTTATAAAAAATAAATTAAAAAATTAATATTATTCGGCTAAATGGTAAAAATAACTTTTATTAACAAGTAATAGATACAATGATAAGTAACATTACATTTTTAAAAGTGAATTCAAGTTTAAACCCTAAAAATAACATTGTTAAAAAAAGTAACCATGAACCCCAAGAAGGATTAGTATTTATGAATTGTAAAATGAACATAAAGGATATTGATGTGAACATCAATACCCAATCAAGGGATCATGGACGTGATGAGCTAATTATACCTCAAGGCCTTATTATAATGTCGAAAGCCAAACAACTCAAGTCAAGTTTGAACGTGGATGAAGGCTCACAAGCTTATACAAAGGAGAGAGAAAATCAACATTCACTTTCTAAATTTCAAGAAAATTAAAAAACCAAATCTTGTTCCAAATCCATCATATATGAATATTCGGGGATTCAAGAAAATCAAAATTTTAAATCTTGAAATTCTTGATACAAGAAACCAAATCTTAAACCGAAACATTCTTTCCCTTTTCTCTTTATTTTTTTTTCGATTTTCATTGTTTTTTAATTTTGTTTTGTTTGTTTTTTTTATGTCAGATCCATATCAAACAACTTAAATACGATTTTGATCCGCTATCTTATATTAGATACCTTAGTCATAAAAAAATACTTAGTAAAAAAAATCGAAAAATCAATTAAGCTCTTATAGAAACTGTACACTCAATTGAGCCCTTAGTAATAAAAAATTAATTAGGCTTGTTAACGGAAACTTTCATTGATTGGTTTGACCATTATGAACGATTAAAAAATTATTTTTATATTTTTTATATCCGTTTTACAATTCATATTTAGAGTTCACAACTGTTCTTCTTAATAATATCGTCTCTAAAATTTAAATTAGAATCATTCCTTTCAAAATGAAATGTTACTTACCATTAAAATAATGCAAGCAAGGCAAGAAAGAGAGAGTGAGTATGCTTGTGAAGGTGGGCCATTCATGTCCAAATAATTTCCCAAACTTGTCCATGTGAGATTATACCCTTCCTTTCCAAGAGAATAAGCATATATTGCTGCATCAAAATGTTCCGTGCTTCTTCCAACATGCAAAACTAAGATTTAACTTTACCACCATTTCTTCACAACTCTTTGTCACCATTGTTTAATTATTAACCTAATACAAGTTGTTTGCTACTCCACTTGTAGTTCAATTCAACCACCTTTATTGATTCATGTATTTTTATTGTTTTTGTTTTATTATATATATATATATATATTTATATCGTGTTTAAAGTATTATATATTATATTAATAAATAGTTGGATGTAATCGTAACACATATTACATTCCAAAAAGGAGAATTTAGGCTAACTTTGAATATGAATAGAAAAACGAATATGAAAAATAACTCAATATCATATTGATTTTGAGATGTTCAAGTACGTCTATTGTGTTTGTATTATTTTCTTGTGCCTTTTTTTTTTATTTTGAAATGTAATTTATTAATTCATTTAATGAGTAAAACCATATAATTCAGGAAAAAAATAATAATAACACTCGTCGTAGATGATGAAAGGATCAGCTCCATCAACGCAACAAAGATTTTAACCTCAACATCAATAGAACATTATGATATGTTGCAATTGGCTTTGACACAACTCAAGCATGATATTTCTGGAGTGATTGCAAACATTTGATATGATAAAAAAATCAATTCCGAATGATTCAAAGCGATGAGCAAAAATCTAAAAAAAATAAAATTGAGCATTCAGTAAACTAAAAAGGATAACAACAAAAACATCTCTAAAATCACTTGCAAAAGAAAAATTACAAGCATATAAACAATAAACAAGAATAAAAAGACAAGACAACAAAAGCATGCATGAGAGATTCTTTGCTTTCATCAAAAGCTGCGTTCAAAGTTATACATCACCTGGAATTATGGTAGCCCTTTCAGGAAAATCATATGGTTAAAGACAAGACAACAAAAGCACTTTCTTAAACTCCAAGCTTTTTGCCCCATTCAACTACCCAAAATTGGATATTGTCTTATTTATAACCGAACAGTTCCCAACATCATGCCCAAACAAGAACATATGATCAAGATTTTGTATAACCGGAAAATTCATTAATCAAAGAAGGTACGCGCTGCAATTCATGGCATTTTGTTTCTTAAATTATGATGGAGTAAAGGTGTAAGAATGTCATTGCTTTTGCAGATAACAAGGCTTCTTCATCGGAAAATGAAAATGGTAGAGCAGTATGGGAGAGAGTTGGCCGTGGGAGTAGCGGCGGCTGCGTACGTGGTCAACGCCATTGAAAAAGACGAAGCAAAATATAGGATCAAAATAGAAGGGAAAAAACAAGATACCATATCGAGGGAGCGAAATTCTGATAGAGTTAGTAGGCGATACTCAAGCAAGGAAGTGACAACAAATACAGCAGGTATGGTTTTCATTAATGTTTCTATTTTTGCAGGTTACAACTTATGGGTAGGGGTGATATTGGTTAAGTTCGGGTTTTTCGGATTTTTCAAAAATTTGCAATTCATAAATTGTAAAAATATTTCAATCCTGGTTGATTTTCAGTTTTTCTTGCACCCTACTTATGGATATAACCAATATTTAGCACTAGACTTATTTATGAATTGGCTCTGAAACATTTACTTACTCATATTGATTTTAGGTAGGGTATTTAGGTAATAAGATTTTTGTTCATGGTCAGTCAATTTATAATCGAATTTATTTTCTTTTTACATTGTTTTCATAACTGAACCGGTTAGATCAGGGGTCAATTAGAATATTAATCTGAAATAAAGGGTTGAACCAGTTTTGTCTGTTTTTTTTAATAATTTATTCAATTGAATAGAATAAATAATTCGAACTAAAAATCGATGGTTTGATTGATTCGACTACCGATGATGGAATTTTTTTTTTGTTTTCTTAGGTGAAACATCCAGTAGAAAGTCAAGGGAAAGTAGTAAAGGAGGTGGTTCATCAGCTATAGACCAAAGGTGGAAGGGAAATTATTCCCAACCCAATAATGCTTTGGAGACTAAAGCTGATGGTTGGCAGAATGCTGAGCTGCACAAACTTAACAAACGGTAATCACTAAATTATTTTCAATTTTAGGCTCTTTGTTTTAACTTAAAGATTCCTTAAATGAGTTTTTTTTATTAATTATTAATTATTTTTATAATTTAGTTTACATTAAATAAGTTTTCAAATAATTTAAACATTAATATCAAATTCAACTCACCCAATTTAATCGGTTGAACTAAAAAACTCGATACTCGACGGGTTTTATTTTCTATCCGATTAGCATTCACTAATATATATGATAAAGCTCAGGTATGAGAATATGAAAGCATCAATTCATGAATGGGAGAAGGAAAAGAAGCTGAGAGCCAAAGTTAAGATGGAAAGGAGAAAGGTCAGATATGAATTCTTAACTTAAAGAACACATACTCCTTACTGCTTGAAAACTGTATTGCTGAATCCAATGATGGATTGGTTGAAGTGCAGAAAGAATTGCAGAAGAAAATAAGGAGCCATCAAGTTTACCAAATGAAGATATCAAGAATTGATGATATTGCAGGTGGAGCAAGAGCTCAAGTTGATGAGAAGAGAAGAAATGAGGAACTGAAGATCAAAGAGAAAGCAAAGCAAATAAGAGCTACGGGAGTCGTTCCTTTTACATGTTTATGTTTCTGAATTACATCCAAAAAGGAAAAGACATTTGTGAATCAACATCAATATAATGTAACTTCAATCTCATACTTATTTCTTTTAGAGAAGAAAATAAAATAAAAATTAAAAAAATCATAAATCGTAAATTAAAAAGAAAATACTTGTCCAAGGTTCAATTTTTCGGGTTACTTCAAGTTTGATTAGTTCGGGGCTTCGGTGTAAACCATTAATGCATTTTATTTTTTCTATTCGTAATGGGTAATTATAAATCACCAAAAAACTTAGCAATGTAAGAACCATAAACATGAATCACAAAATTATTCTTCGAGTTGTCTCCTTATGCTATCGATGGTGGTGATGTCAAGGTCCAAATCTTGGAAGATTTCTCGAAGGCAGGTCAAGAGGTTAGAATCTGACACCATTTCCATTTTTTTTAGTATAAAGTATATCCGATTTTTCTAGTTAAAATTTATAATTGAATTAGTACGACATCAATAGCACACCAACTCAAATGAGAAATAATTAAAAAGTTATTTTTTACTAAATAATTTATGTTATAAAAATATTTTTATATAAATACAATGTGAGACTTGAGCTTTAGTGCTATAATTTTTAGGCATAATAACAAATTAAGTTATTATTATTTACATCTTTTGTTAATTTGACCATTATTTTTTAATTAGAATTGATTCTTAACTTTAAAAAAATTAATTTTGATCATGAACCTTTAAAAAATATTTGAATTATTTTTTTTAAAAGAAAATATGAACTAAAACATTAAAATTTTAAACATAATAATTTGTAAAACAATTTACGTACTTCATGTTATCTCTTTTTAAAATAATTATGAACTCTTTTATAATTTTTTTATTTTTATTGTCCAATTACTTTTTTAATAAAAATATGTATAATAATAAAATTGATAAAAAATATAAATATTGAATAGTAAATTTAGAATAATTTAAAAATTTTGTAATTTCGTTTACTGTTTCATTTAAATATTTTTTTCGTGGCATAATCTATACATTGCCCTTGTTGTTCTTGAGAGTTTGATACCCGTTCTCACTCTCTCTCTACAATCTACTTGCAGTTAATTTGTCTCGCTCAGACTGACTGGCCGGCCGAGAATTTGTCCCATGCTGTTTACTGGATCTCCTTAATCTCATCTTCTTCAATGATTCCATTTCAGTTTTATAAACAGAACCGCCTCTCTCTCAACAACTCTCCATTCCTAGAGTACGATACCTTTCCATCTTTCTTCCATGGATTCTTCGCTCGCCGCCATTTCTCTCCTCCTTTTCTCGCTCTTTTCCATGGTTTACACCTCCACTATCGGCGTTCAATATATCTCCAAACTTCTCCAAATTCAAGAGCGCGAGAGAGCTCCTCCTTCCCTCCAAGTCGTGGCGGCTCGTGGTGTTCTCCATCGCCTGCTTCCTTCTCACTCCTCCGCTTTTGAATTCCGTATCATTTCTAAGGTAGTTTTTAACTTTTGTCTTTTCGTTCCCAGTCTGTTTGGCTGCGTACATAGCGAATTGAAGGGTTAAATTAAACTCTTTCTTATTGGCTACCTCTTTCTTTTAGGAGAAATGTGGTGGTGAAGGAGCTTGTTTCATTATCAACAACCATCCTTCTTCTTATAAGTCCGGAGTTCCAGAGATTTTGTACGTGAATATTTTTATTTGTTTCACTACTTGTATGTATCTATGTCAATTTGCATGTACGATATATGTTACATATGTTACTGATTATAAACTAATCTTCGCTGAATTGAGTTGTCCCGTTTATGAACCTTATCTGATGTATGTCATATTGCTTCGATTTTTTTTTTACATCATAACACAGTGGCACTTTCCTTTCTAGTCTTTAGACCTTAACATACTACATAGCAATTTCAACTTTCAAGACCTCAAGTTTTAAGTCAACATCTGAGCTTATCCTGGATTTTCACAGTATTGTTAATTTAGCAGACTGGGATCATAGGGTTTGCAGGCAATAAATACTTTCTCTACAATGTTTTGCCCATAATTGAAATATTTTTTGGTTCGTTGTATATAACACGACAGTACTGTATACAGGTATGTCTATGTGCAATATATAGTTACTTTCTTGTTACTTCTTTTGCTGTTCTGGAGCAGAATAAGTGGTGTCACTGGCGTGGAAATTTTGGCTGGTCTACACTGGTACTTAAAATATTGGTGTGGTTCACATATATCTTGGCAAAAAACTGGCGGCGCACAACTATTTTCAATACCTCCGTTAGGTTCTCTTCCTCGTGTTCAAGATGGTGGAATCTTGGTCCAGAGACCCATTCCTTGGAATTACTACCAAAATGCTGTTACATCAAGCTGTGAGCTTCTGCTTCTATCTCTTAATAAGTTATTAATGCCATGGAAAATATCTTGAAATATTTTTTGAAGAAAAATATATGCATTTGTTTGCTTTTGGAAGATACTTTTGCTTGGTGGGATTGGGAAAGATGGGAACAGGAAATTGATTGGATGGCTCTCCAAGGTCTCAACTTGCCACTAGCATTTACTGGGCAGGAAACCATTTGGAGAAAAGTTTTCCAGGTAATTTCCTTATATAAAGTTTTCAAAATTTGACGAACTTAGCAAACTTTATTCATTTTGCCTGTCTTTTCACGTTTTCTTTCTTGTGGAGAAACGCTAGTCACATGCACAACCCTCCACCCAGCAACCCTGCTCTCCATGCTCATCCATGTCCTCTTGAAAGATTTCTGGCATTGATGGGGATGGGATGCCGGGGGAAGCCATAAAAATTTTTTAAAAGGTCGAAATTAAATTGTAATTTTTACAATAGTAAAAATACAATTTCACTATTTTAATAGCTTATATAATTTTTAAAGGATTAAATCAAATTTTTATAATTTTTAGGGGACCAAAGTGCAGTTTTACCTTTACTATTTTAAAATTTAAACAATTTTTAAGAGCTTAAATGGAAAATTTTCCATTTTAGGGGAGAGGGGGGGGGGGGGGGGGCGCCTGCCAGCCCCCCTAGCTACGCTCCTGATGGGTGCCACTTAGTTTGCATCCATTTACTGGCTATATTGATACTGTTTTTTTTTGCCTTTTTATGTTGGACTCATAAATGGTATCTGCATTGAAGTGGATGACATAATTGAGCATGGCTTATATGCTTGTTCCCTGCTCTTTCTGAACTTCTAGCTGAACCTTATTTTATATATTTCGGTACATAATACTAGTCTTTTAAAGTTTGTACAAAGTTCTATAGCTAGTGGTTAGATTGTGAATTCTAAATTTTCTTTGCATATAGATATAGTTGTCACTGACACTATCGAGGTTAAGACGAAGTCCTTTATATATATAGTCATAGATTGCTTACTTCTTCTCAATATGCATTAATACTGACCGAAAGGTGTATAATCAGTGCGCTAGTAGTACATTTGTCATTCATTAATTCTTTATGTTCCCGGAAGTACTTATTATTAGTTTTATCTCCCATATACTAATAATGATTTAAAATTATTTGTTTTTATTACCAGTAACAACATGGGCTGTTTTACTTTTAAATTTTCATTAATAAAATTGGAGTTGGCCTCATTGGCTAGTTAGTTTGCTCTAGGAATTATTTTTGGATAACCATCATGTTTGCAAAGTCATGAATAATGTTCTTAAGTTGAGTTCTTTAGATTTTAGTATTTCTTATGAACTTTTTATCTGAAGCAGAAATTCAATATAACCAATTCTGATTTGGATGACTTCTTTGGGGGTCCTGCTTTTCTTGCTTGGTCACGTATGGGAAATTTGCATAGGTAAGTAATTCAGAAAAAATTTAGAACTGTTTTTGTCTTTGGCTTGATTAATTTGGGTTGCCAACATGGTAAGTCTAATATCAAGGCATTTTAAGCTCAAGCTAATGGAAAGCATCTTAACCTTCCTTTTCAGAGTATGGTTCCTCATTCCCCATCATTTAGATGATTAGAATAAATGATGTGATACTTTTTCTGGAACGTTCTTTTAATGGCATATTGTAATAACCCTAGATAGAGAAATTTTGTATTGTTATGATAGTGTTGTATTTTTGAACCTCATAAGTCGCAATTCAATACCAGATGGGGAGGACCACTGCCAGAAAGTTGGTTTGATGGACAATTAACTTTGCAAAAGAAAATTCTTGCCCGAATGTATGAACTTGGAATGACTCCAGGTACCAGTTGCCATTCCCATCCATTTTCATTTTTCAGGAAAAAAGAAACAAGTTACTTTTCATTATTGTTCTTTTCTCTTTAATGAATTAAATTTGTCAATGATGGAAAGGATGGAGAAAGAAAAGATGAAGAGAAAGTTGTGTATTGCTTCTGATTATACATATATTTATACAGTTGAACTCTATATACAAGGAAATGAATAATTCTAATTAATCCTAATGGATCCCCTAATTGCTTATTGATTCTTTTCAGATCTCTATAATTTCATTAATATATAGGTAACACTCCTCCTCAAGCTAGAGCATAGATATTAATCATGCCTAGCTTGTTACATAAGTAGTTAACTCGATTTCCTTTAGTGCCTTTGTGAACAAATCAATAAGTTGCTCTCCTTTCTTCACATAGCTAGTAGAGATTATATTATCTAGAACTTTCTCATGAATGAGATAGGCTCTAGCCATTAGTTGATTGCCCTTGCTTTTTCTTCATAACTAAATTCCATGTTGTGACACCAAAAATTCGAGAAAAGTGACTCGATCTTGGCAAAAATGGCATTTCTTGAAGTTGCCAAATAGTTTTTCTTGTCGTTGTACTTCAAAAACATCTCTAAGATGCTGCAAATGTTCCTTAAGATCTTTGCTATGTGTTAGTATGTCATCAAAGTAAACCACACCTCGCTTGCCAATGAATCTTTGCATCACATGGTTCATCAACCTCATGAAAGTACTTGGGGCATTTGACAATCCAAATGGCATCACCATCCATACATACAACCCATGCCTGATTTTGAAGGCAGTTTTTCACTCATCGCCTTCATTTGGATTTGATGGTAACCACTCTTTAAATCCACCATTAAGAACACCTTGGATCCATGTAACTCATCAAGCATGTCATCCAACCTTGGAATGTGGTAGCAATACTTAATTGTTATCTTGTTGATAGCTTGACTATTAACGCACATCCTCATAGTCCCATCCCTCTTTGGCACCAGTTGTGGATACTTGGTTTTGGCTACTCATATAATTTTATTTATCTCTAAGAAGAGATAGAAAGGAGGGAGAGAGCAAAAAGATGAAAAGAAAATTATGTATTCTTTCTGATTGTGCATGTATTTATACAAAGGTAAACTCCATAAATGGAATGAATAATTATAATCTATCCTAATTGATCCTATAATATCTCCCTATTGATGCTTTTCAGATCCCTATAATTATGCTAATATAAAACTAACAAATTGCTTTGCTCAATTTTCTGCTAATCTAGATTACGGAAAGCAAAACTTCTCTCTTAAGAACATAGTCCTTATTGTTCCTCAAAACGTACTATCATCTTTTCTTTTTGATTTTTAAATGAACGAAGAAGTCTTGATAATTTTTTGTGAATTGTTCCATGGAAAAGTAGCCACTCCTTGGATTTTTGTTGACTGTAGCAAGATGCTCTCTTCTATCAAGTAGGCAGATTTACTTGGTTTCATCTGAATGAGGTCAAGCTTTAAAAAAGATCAATTGTAGCATTAAGGAAAAATAACTGATGGATATTCAAATTTATAACAAGTTCTTAGTAAGAAATAATGGAAAGCTTGGTTCTAATTACTGATTTGGAGTTGGCACACCTGCATGGATCTAGGAAAGTTTTAAAACACTAATATCCTGTATCAATTTTTTCTTCCTACTTGATTTAACAGTTTCAAATTTTGTTAATACACTTTGCAGTCCTTCCAGCTTTTTCTGGCAATGTTCCTGCGGCATTTAAAGACATGTTCCCTTCAGCAAAGATAACACGCTTGGGTAATTGGTAAGTTACATAGCACAGTGAATTGGACAAATTAGTTTTCTTTTTATGTCTCTTAATTATATTTTTGAGTTGTCAACTTTCCATTAACTCATATTTTCTCCAGATGCATCTTGGCAATAATATTTGCTTTGAAGTGTTACAGGCTTGCAGCCTTAGGCTTTCTATTTTATCTAACTGTATATAGTAGGAGGAATTTAGACTTTCTTGGTCAAAGTTTGAGAATTTTTACAAAATTTAACAAAGGATTGGAACTTCAATAATTCATCTCAACTGGTTTTCAGGTTTTCTGTTAAACACAACCCTAAATGGTGTTGCACTTATCTACTTGATGCAACTGATCCCTTGTTCATTGAGATTGGGAGAACTTTCATTGAGGAACAACTGAAAGGTGTGCTCCTTCAATTCCTTGTTATTTATGTTCATAAGCTTCTTCTTTTTTTTGTCTTTATCTTGCACTTGGAAGTTATTAGATGTTACTTTCCTTTCTATGAATGTTTTTTGCAATTATTCTGAACATTTTTATTGTTTGGGCTTACATCTTTGGTCAGAATATGGAAGGACAAGCCACATCTACAATTGGTAAGATTTTAATTTTAATTTTTTAGATCCATATTGTTGGATTGTAATCAATAATCTTTGATATAGTGGTCATTCCAATCTGTGAAAATCTCTAAATTATTCCCTTACCCTTTACTGTGGCTTTGGTTCTGTTTCTGGAAGGCCTGATTTAATAATTTACTGCAATGAGTAGATGACATGAGCTTCATGTTATTATATTTCACACCCTTTGTTTTATTAGAAAATTACTTGTGAAAGACAAACCAGAACCAATATTTCCTATGCTTACAAAAGTGTTTGATGCATTTAATGTTGTTATCTTAAATCTGTTCAAATCAATGGGCTCTGGTAAATCGGGACAAAGGAAGCAGTTTATAAGGTCATTATGGTTCCATTTTAGTCTTTTTTAATTTAACATGTGAATTTCACTAGCATGGTATGGCTTAAAATTTGTGAGTGGTGATTGTTATTATGCTTTTGTTAGCTCAGTGGGCTTATTTTCTATCAGTCTTGTTTTCACCTTGTTTATTCAATTGTTTTTTCCTCTCTACCTTTCTAGACTTGGCCTGACCCTCTGCTATAGGATTAAAATTTAAGACCACAATGACACTTGTATGGAACCATTCATTCTATTTTTACATGTCTTGTCTATAGAAATGATCTTCCATTGCAACTTTAGATTCAAAATTTTAATCAATTTATTACTCCTTTTTTCACATCTCTACATTGTTTTGATATATGCCTAACCATGTAGTGACACGTTTGATGAGAATACCCCTCCGGTGGATGATCCAGGGTACATCTCCTCATTAGGTGCAGCAATCTTTAGTGGAATGCAGAGTGGTGATGACAATGCAATGTGGCTAATGCAGGTCAAAAGATCAAATCTCACTCACTTGAATATATAAATTGAGGAACCTCCTTTATCAGGAACATTAAAAAAAGTCCCAATCTGTCCATCTTTTTTTTATTAAATTCTTTATAAAGGTCACTCTGCACACATGACTATGACATTGCATTCCTGACCTCTTTATAGAGTTAATTACCTTTTGTCCTGATTTTCTAACTGATCAAAATTTTTTCCATAGGGGTGGCTGTTTTCATATGATCCATTCTGGAGGCCTCCACAAATGAAGGTTATATCTATATTTTTCTTTTAATTGTCTTTTAGTCACTTCATTTCCAATCTCTAAATTCATCAGCTCTTTGCCTTATATGTCAATTTAGTTTTAGTATTTTGTTCCAATCATCTACAACTTGAATCAAAGTTGATGAGTTTCATTTTTAATTGCTATAACTGAAGGTTTAAAGCATTGTGGGAAACATAATTAGTATAAAGAGAGACAGGTGGGAGGGGAATGGCCCTAAAGTGTGTGGTCCTTTGTTTTGTTATGTTACAATCGTACATGTGATAATCAAGTGAATAATGCAAACATATCTCTGGCCTTAATATGTTTAATCTGAATACGATAGAATTTAGTCACACTTCAGAGGTTTAAGGGAACTTACTTCACAGCTCACTAGATAGGTATATTGTATGTCAATGAAGTTTTATGTCCTTCCATCACCCAAATAGCAACTAATTTTGAACTTCTTCAATGCTCAAAACAACATTCAAGGTTTTCCTTCTAGATTATAAAATTTAATCTATATTTGTATTAAGTAAAATAAAATAAAGGAAAGTTAAGGAAATGAAAGGAAAGAATTAAGTATTATTTAATTTGGATTGTTAAAATTAATAAAGGAAAGGAAACTATTTTTAACAATATTTGTTTGGTTAAACAATGAACAAGAAAGGATTAACTATAATATATTTTTACAATTATATCCTTTTCAAAAATAATTTATATAAAGGATCTTCCGTTCCCTCACTTTCCTTTCCCCTCTCTTAGCCTAATACAGTATAAGGTTACATAATTAGCTTTCCTTGAATCTCTAATGATATTGTGTCATTATTGTCCAGAACCGAAGGATGTAAATGTGGTTTTCTATTATGAAATTGGAAAAATTATGTACTTGTGTGTGCATTAAGATAAAATCATATTTTTTATATATGCTCAAAGGAGCATGTTCATACGTTATTATGCATTCTAGCATTTTGTTTTGAAGAGAACAAAAACTAAAAGATGAATATCTTGTTCATTGATTGGTAGTAACTATGCTTTTCTCAGGCACTTCTACACTCTGTTCCCTTGGGGAAGCTGGTCGTCCTTGATTTATATGCTGAAGTGAAACCCATCTGGATTACTTCAGAACAGTTTTATGGTGTTCCTTACATCTGGAAAGTTATCGTTGCATCACTTCTATCTCTTTCTCACAGAATCACACATTTGTACAAGCAAAAACTAACATGTTGATGTATTCCTGTGTCCACAAGTTTTTGTCAATAATTGTTATCCTTGTATAGTAGGAAACTATTATGGACACGAGAATGGGATCAAGTCACAAGGCAAAATTGATGGGGATGTTGAAGTCAATTGGTGATTGATAGTTTAGCTTTGTTAGAGAGAGATCTAGATCCCTTTAGGGTTTTTGATAGAAATTTTGCTTATTTCATACATCCCTTAAAATTATGGCTCTGTTGCCTACCTTAAGGCAAGCAAAATGGAAGTATGGAACTTGTTCTCTTCTGTTTCTTATCTGATCTGTTGGCATCCTACTTTACAGGTGCATGCTACACAACTTTGCAGGAAATATTGAGATGTATGGAATTTTGGATGCAATAGCTTCTGGCCCTATTGAAGCTCTAACAAGTGAAAACTCAACAATGGTAAGCTGTATTACAGATTTCTTCCTCCAAAATACCATCAAACAGTTATTGAATGTCATAAGATCTGGCTGTTTCACCTTTTATATCAGTAAGCAATTTCTGTGCAAAGTTGTTCTCATTTGATCATATTCTGCAACATTTACTCTTTCCATGTCAACTTGCATGCCTTCATGTACGAGTATTACATGTCATGCAAACAAGTTTTCTTGGAACTGACTAATACACTCCTGGCCTTTTGATATTTGCCGTGATTTTTTTATATATTTATTTTTATAATATAAATCTGTTTCTGACTCCAATAATTTTGGTTAAGGTTGGCATTGGAATGTCAATGGAAGGTATAGAACAGAATCCAATTGTTTATGATCTCATGTCTGAAATGGCGTTTCAACACAAAAAAGTTGATGTCAAGGTAATTTTAAACTCTTATACGTTGCCTGCAAATCAGATGTGCCATTGACCATTAGTTTTTTAATAAAATATGTTGCATGTAAGTTTGGTAAAAGTTACTAGATTTAAACCCAAGTTATGAAATTTTTTTCTCTATGTAATAAGACAGATCATGAGTTCTGTTCTATATTAAGATTGTTTATTGGAAAAGTCTGTTCTAAAGAAGGGAAAAGTAATCAAGTGGCAGGACAAGAATATGATTACTATTAATTGACCTTGAGCTCCATAAAGGAGAAGCAAGAGGATGCGAAAGGAAGGGTGGAAAAGAAGAGTGAATAGTTCTTCTAGTTGATTGGACAGAAATCTTGAAGGAATAGTGTGGGTGCCGGGAGGCATGCATTTTCACTGGAGCTTACCAAATTCTAAACTAATCTGTTTCTTATCTAAAATACATCTTTCAGGCATGGATTGAATTGTATATAGCAAGGCGTTATGGACGGTCATCTCCTGTAATAAGAGACGCATGGAATATATTATACCACACAATCTACAATTGCACGGATGAAGCCTATGTAAGTTCTTAAACTGGAAATGTTTTTTTCCCTTTTTCCCCCTCTGCTGTGTATAGATGTTTCAGGGTGGGCATGATTCATGGTCCATTGGTTCCATGAGCTTGACTGATTTGAATGCTATAATCATGTTGAAATTAGAGAGGAAAAAACTCTCTCAAAGTATGCATTTCTTAGAAATATGTACAACTATATATACATGCAGCATTGAACCTACTAAGGAAATAATATCTCTTAATTAGATTAATATCTCCTAATTAGAATCTCTAAAAATCAAATATAATATCTAAAGATACTATTTAATGCTATCAAAGATTCTCAACACTCTCCCTCAAGTTGGTGCATAGATGTTTCGCATGCCCTACTTGCAAAGATAAGTCTTACAGTTGAGCCCTTTAGTAAAAACATCAGTCAACTGTTTTTCGGATGCTAGATAAGATAGACTTAAGGCACCACTGACTACTTTTTCCTTGATAAAATGACGATCTATTTCGATGTATGTATTTCTTAGAAATATGTACAACGATATATACATGTAGCATTGAATCTACTAAGAAAACTCTTAGTTAGAATAATATCTCCTAATTAGAATCTTTAAAGATGCTATTTAATGCTATCAAAGATTCTCAACAAATCACAATAGAAAACAGTCCCTCAATCTTCATTAAATTTTCTGCCAAGTATTATATACAGAATGGTTTTTTTCTGTACACCATTCGGAGCATATATTTATCATCTTAATCTTTATATAGTTGATAAATGAAAACATTTGAGCAGGACAAAAATAGGGATGTTATCGTAGCATTTCCAGATGTCAATCCATCCCTTATTTCATCACCACTTGAGATGTATCTACATTATGGTAAACCAACTTCAAGAAGAGCCATACTAAGGGAGAAAACAAATGCATATGAGCAACCTCATCTATGGTATTCAACTTCTGAAGTAATAAAGGCATTAGAATTTTTTATTGCAAGTGGGAATGAACTATCAGCAAGCAATACTTACAGGTAGATTATTTGGTTCCAATACACCGTTTTAGCAATGCTTTTCCATTGTGACGTATCGTAGAACTTCTAGAATGTGCACTCTCTATTATCCATACTTTCAATATTTTTTTGAATGGCACTCTACTTTCGATGCCCAGCTATGACTTAGTTGACCTGACTAGACAATCTCTGGCTAAATATGCCAATGAGCTTTTCTTAAAGATCATTGACGCCTATAAGTTTAAAGATGTCGAAAAAGTCACCTCTCTCAGTCAAAAGTTTTTAGACCTTGTTGAAGATATGGACACTCTCTTAGCATGCCATGATGGATTTCTTCTGGGACCTTGGCTAGAAAGTGCTAAACAACTTGCACAAAATGAAGAAGAAGAGAAACAGGTTAGAATCCCTTTTAAAGTGTTATATAAACTATTCAAAATGCAAACATATTTTGGATTGACGTGACCTGAAAATACAGTTCGAGTGGAATGCAAGAACTCAAATAACCATGTGGTTTGACAGCACAGAGGAGGAAGCAAGTCTACTTCGTGATTATGGTATTTTTACCTCTCACTGCCTGAGTCTGGTTTTTATCTTTCACCCCCAGCTTATATATATCCTTAAATGAGTTTCATGGTTGTGGTGCTGTATTACCTAGACTTTTTACTTTTTCCTAAATACTCATGTCCTACTATTGTTTTCTACGCATATTATATCCATGTCAACACACACCTGTATTCGTTGTTTATCCCGAGTCTGGATAACATAGATGGTGCATATACCTTGGACTTACGTACGTGCTTTATTAAAACTTTCAAAGTTGCAGTGCCACAATTTTCCAATTCTCTTTTTTGTTGCATTGGTTTAGGAAACAAGTATTGGAGTGGACTTCTACGAGATTATTACGGCCCCCGAGCAGCAACATATTTCAAAATTTTGATAGAAAGTGTAGAGAATGGCGAGGACTTCAAGATCCATAAATGGAGGAGGGAATGGATAAAACTAACAAACAATTGGCAGAGTAGTCGAAAGCTGTTTCCGGTGAAGAGCAGTGGAAATGCTGTTAGCATATCAAGGTCACTATACAACAAGTATTTAAGACCAGAGTCTTGAACCATACTACCATAAATTGAATAAAATTTACTGTTGCAGAACAGCTGATCAAAATGAACTCTTCTAAAGAAAAAAAAATGCTAGAATTAATTACCTGATGTATGGCTACGTTGTACTCCCACTGCTTTAACATTCTAGCACAGTAGCATGCTACAATTCCCAAAGTTTCTTTCTTCGTCTTATCGTTTTTCTTTTTTTATTTGGGTAGACTACAGATTTATTAATCACTTAAGTTTAAATTATGTGTTGATCACAAAATTTTGAAGTCCTAAAATGGATTTATCACATTTTGGTGATTGAGCTGTTTAAGCTGATGTGGTACATTATATTATCATTTCAGATGAAAATTTAGGTCATATCCACAGTTAGTCCTTATATTTTTTAAGCAATTTTTTTCTTTTTCTTTCTCTTTTTTCTTTTCCTTCTCTTCTCTTCTCTTCTTTCTTTCTTTTTTTCTCTTCTTCTTTCATAAGTCTAAAGAAACAAAAGAAAAGGTTAGACCAATATAGCATACGAAACTGTATGGGCACTGGCCAATATACCATATAACAACTATCTGAACATAGAAAAACAATGGTGCACCAAAATGTTAGAAGGTGCCGCCAGCTCCTTTTATAAATAATTTCACTATATTGTTATAAGAATGGAAAAGGAATTTCATTTAAGAATTTACAATTAGCTTTCTTATTTGAATTAACGTTTTTTATATAGGAGTTTTGTTAATGGGTTTATATGTATAAATAGATGGTCATTTAAGAAATCTTACATAGCTTAGTTATCTTTTTCATAAACTTCTTTACGGTATCAAAACGTTGAAATTTCTTCCACGAGAGTTACAGTCCTCTAGCCTTTTTCTTTTCTCACCTCTAAGCTTTATCAATAACAGACAACACCTCCAATCCAACCATAGTTAACCCAACATATTCAAATGTCTCGGCCAATGCATTTGACTATACACCCTAAAACTCAAAATAAAATCCACTTAATATTTCAAAAATTTCACCCTTTAATAGAAAATATTTTCAATAGGAATGAAGATTTATCGCCAGAATGAAACTTCCTTTCAACATAAAGAGAAATCTCACTTGTCCAACAGGAATAATCGTGGAGGACCCCGACATTCTTGTAAGAATGTTTCAGGCGCAATTAGGGTACCAATCAATAATACAATTATCAACCAGTTTAGCAAATAGTGCCTTGTGCATGAAGACTTCACTATTCTATTTCAGAACCAATATATAAATCGTTAATTACATTCACCACTCAAAGTTGGCTCATCATATGGCATGATCACCCTTCCCCTTCAAACATAGCTTTATGGGAAGGCAAAATGTATCTATGCATACCATTCATGACACATTCTTTCTTTTTTTTTTTTTAAATTAAATACCGTTTGATTAAAATGGGCCTGAAGACCAAAATGTATAGTCCAAAACAAAACAAAACCCAATTAGAGAGCACAATAGCAAAATGGAAAGCACATTCTTGACACATTCTAAAAGGAGAAAAAAATGAAAAGATACATCTTTTGTTTTTTCGTTATATAAACAAGCTTTCCTTTTACTCTAGATGGTGACAACAAAAAGGGAAAGAAACTTGAAATAGTAATGCCTATATGTATGTCCAAGTGCCTCCATTGTGACAAGAAATGGCTACATAATCTAAGTCTAATAACAAAATAGTGAATAAAAACATCTTTTAAGAACATTTTCATAAACCCGATTAAGTTTTAGTTCAACTGGCTGGATCCCAAGCCACATCAACATTCACCTTGAAGATCCCTTGGATGGGCTGAGACCACTGAACCTCACGCATCCCCAGTGGTAGCATGGAGGCATGAATCAAGTTATCAGCACAACATGCTTCATTTATCTCCCTCGCCTGAGCTAAAATGAGATAAGGTACCGTGCTAAGTCCTCTCATGACCGCATTATCATGGACATTCCATAAATTCCAAAGCAGCACCAGAAGGTATGTAAAGGTAGCTTTGTCAAGTGACCGCATGGCCATTTCCAACCAATCTATGCAACTAAACACACATGCATTCAACAGAGCATTATTCAAGCCAGCTAAAACAAGGGTGTCATGTGATACCTAGTAGTCCCTGAAGGCATGTAGGATATTGGTCTTACCTGGAAACCCACATCTTTGATAGTTAGCATCATTCGTAAGGGGAGTCGAGGCAATCTTAGCTGTTGTAGGCAAGAGCTCATGTCCAACCCGCCATGAGAAAAGCTTGATCTTTGGGAGGGTTTGCACTTTCCAGATGGCCTTCCTAAAGAAACCATATGGACCAAAACCTACACCCTGAAGCAATAACCAATTATAACTCGACCTCATAGAATAACAACTATTTGGGGAGTGGCTCCAAACACTATCAGCTGGCCCCAGACTAGTCATCGGGAGAGAAAGGATGCGCTCTGCCTCATCCAATGTAAAAGCCTGCCGCACCAACTCCCTATCCCACCCCCACCATCCGTCCGCAACAACTCACTAACCACCGCCTCCCTAGTCAACACACCATTATAGCTCAACGAATGGCCATACAAACCTTCCAACCCCCACCCATCATGCCATACTCGGATAGACGAGCCCCTTCCAACCTGCCAGCCAAAAGAATCCAATAGCCAACTTAAGCAACACAGCTAGAATACAAGACCATGCAAACGATGATCTTTCCACAGTTTTCGATTAAAAGATATCCCTATCAAGAAAGTATTTTTTCCACAGTTTTCGAATACTAGACCAATTACGTGTTAACTCTTGATTAGATGAAGTGGGGTTTTTTAACAGGGATAACAGCTAAGGTTCATAATGATTACAAAATTATAATTGAAGAATCTGGTTTCACCAAAAAAAAAAAAGTTCAAAGGCTTATTATTGAATTAAGTTGAATATCGTAAAAAGTAAAGCCAAAACGAGGTTGCTTTAGTACATGTTTAAGTTGTTATAACATGTTTTATTTACCATTGGTGACTACTTTTTCTAAGTAATTTTGAACATCATCATTTGCTTGATAAATCGTTTAGGATTCGTGATGTATGTTATAAATTTTTTAATAAATTTAGGTTATGATTAAATTTATTTGAATCATGATAAAATTTAAAATTACATTTAATTGGTAATATGATTCATCAACTTTACTAATATAAAATTTTAAATTAAATTTAATTGATAATATAATCCACAACAAAATACCCAAAACATCATAGGTAACTAAAATTTTAAGTTATTTTCTTTTGATGAAAAAAAATTAAATTATTCTCCATATGTATATGCTTATTTGATTGTATTTATAAAATATTTAATAATATTTATAGATTGAAATATAAAATATAAATTATATTAAATTTTAATTATTTTATATATAGAAATTTTAATTTCTTCTAAGACTTTTAAGTTACATGTGTAGAAATTAGAAAGTATTGGTATTATATTTTGGGTCCACAGAATATTAGGTAAAAGATTACTACGGGGAGCGTTGAGCTTCATTGTCAAATCTAATGCAAGAAAATGACTGATGATGACACGCGTCACTATCCGAGAGGATAAAACTGGCTCATTACTATAGGTCCACGTGGCAGTATCACGTTTCATTACTTCCAATATCTGGTCGAGAACAAATCAAATTCTAATGCAGCTGTTGCCTGTTAATGAATTTCATCAATTTCAGCTTTCCTTTTGCCACTTGGAAACCATTCTTATCAACAATATTACTTGTGCTTGTGTAGCATTTTTAACATATATATAAATTTTGATTTGGTGTAATTTTGCATAAGCGAAATTTTGATTTAAATATATAAATAAAATTTTGGTTTTGATTTAGCTATACACATTTAAGTAAATACATCGATTTATATTTATGTCAGACAAATATACTTATTTTTGTATGAAATATATAAATGTAAAATGATATTAAACCAATAACTGTGTTAATGATTTTGAAAATTGAATCAAATCGATATTTCATACATAAAATTGCACAAAATCAAAATTTATATATAACCTTACATTTAAAAAAATCTATATACGTAGTTTTAAAACTTATCCCAAACGATAAGGACCGCATAGGATTGAAAGAAAGAAAGAAAATGTTGCCCCAATTTGGTCGGTTTATAGATTAGATCAAGTTGTGAACCAATGACTTGGTTTCATTTCTATATTTCAATTTTGAACCTAAGTAGTTTTACCCCCTTTCGTATCTCTTTGTACAATTAATATTAATATTTTAATGAGATAATCATTGAATTTACTAATATAATTACACTTTTCATGCATGTAACTTTTCTAACCGATTCAATATTTTTATCATATCGATCTAAAATACTATATATATTAATATTTATTGAACCGTTGAAAATTTTTTAAATAAAACAAATAGTTAAAAAAATTTAATTTACACTAAATTTGACATGCATGATTTATATGAATGAAATATAAAATAATGATTGAATCGTTAAAATATTAATCAAAAAATACAAAAAGATATAAAATAATTTAATTTTACATTAGTGTAAATGAATCCCTCCCGATATTTTATAATTACTTTTACTTAAAAATTATTTTTAAAAAAGAATGAGAAGTGGATGGAATTGACAAAATCTTGTTGTCCAAAGGATGAACAAATATACCTCTACCGACAATAGGACATTATTTTCTTACGAGGACATAAAATGAGAATAAAATTTATTTCCATCTTTCATATAAATAATTGATAATGAGTGGATGTGGAATATTTTATTTTTAAAATATAAATTTGTAATATTAATTCCAAAGAAAATCCTTATAAAAGGTATGATTTTGCAACACTAAAATCAGGGGTCCTGCCCAAAAATGAGAATGGTTTATAAATAAATGGACTCAACGATATATATATATATATAAATGTTTTATAAATTTTGGAGATCAATCAAATTTTACTGTACATTTATTTATTTTTATCTCACGCTATAATATTATTATAATATTTAATCGTAACGTTATCATTATTTTGGAAGAATATATTTCCAAAGTATTTTATTCTACTTATTATTATTCCTTTACATTGATAAGTAATTTTTCCTTTATGAATCGAAGCCACAAAAGAGTAATAACTGTTTTATTATGAAAAACTTGTTGGTAACTACACCGTTTCAACAAACCTAATAATAATATCATATAATAAATTGAGTTTTCTTTTAAGAAATAATAAATTGAGTTTTAATTATTAATTTATTTTTATTTAAAAAATCAACATCAATCAATCGATTATAAAACGTTACAAAACAAAATGATTGAATATTTATTTTTAAGGTATGTTGGATCCATAAACAAAAGATTCTTCGTCTCATTGCATGAGCAATTGGATCATTCAAAAACTAGGTTTAAATGTATAAAATATCTCTCAAGAATTTAAAATAATTAATTAAAATTTCTCAATTTTTTTCATTCAATTAAATTCTTAAATTGATAATTTTGATCAATAAGATTTTTGACGTGGCCATTAACAGCCACCACATTAGCCAATAAATGTTGACATAGTAAATTCTTTTTGAAAATTTTTATTTTGTTAATATGATATTGTCATGTCAACATTTGTTGTCAGTCGTTAATGGTCACGTAAATATTTTCGTTAGTTTTTAATTGTCAATGTTAGCCATAGGGTTTTGCTAGTTAAATTTGTGGGCTCAATTGGGTACTAAAATGAAAGGGGCTTAATTGAAACTCTTAAAATGTTTTAAGGCCTTTTACACCATTAAACTAAAAAATTTAGTAATAGAATGAGTTGAATCATAAAATTTTTAAGATAAAAATAAAAGAATATTATATTCAATTTTCAATTATATTTCCCAACAAATTATTAATGTAGTGACAAATAGGTTTGGATTGTGGTAGTTGAGGTTCACAAATAATAGTATAATTAAGATGGGAAATTGATTCCCATTAGGGACTTGTTGCTTTATTTTCAACAACTGTCACTCAGAGGGTAATTTGCGAATGGTCTCGAGACAAGTTCACTTTATAACTTACCGCTCAACTAGAGAGAAACTATTGTTATACCCCTACTTCTATTGGGACATGTGACAACACGAGAACCGATCAAAGTGACACTCATAAGCGACCTGCCTCTTTGTACTGTCCAAATGGTCACTTAGGGACTGACTACCCGTATGCCTCGTACTCACCACGGGAAGGGTTGTCCATCCTTAATCAACCAATTGGACACCTAGGAATCATTGTACTCTCAATTGAACTACAAACCGAAGTTTTTGGGAATTTCAAAAACGCTTCCCCATACTTTCCCTTCATCATAAACGACTCTTTGCCCTGTAAGGGTGAACCGTTTCAAATTGACATACGGTAGTTTATTTGTAATAGTTACCACCCGCGAGGATAACTTGCAAATAGTTTTGAGGCAATGCCATTTATAACCTACCTCTCAACTAGATAAGGGATTATTATTATATCCATACCTCAATTTAAACTTAGTTGGACCCTTCATTGGGTTACCCAGGGCCTAATGAGTGACATAATTGGGTAGGAACCCTCATTTACTTATAAATACCCAAATGTAGCAAGATAGTACGAGGCTCCTCTCCATTCAAAAAACCCTAACACACTAAGCTCTCGATCTCTTTTACTCGATTCCCTCTATCTTTTCAACTCTTGACCCTAGGGTGGGTGAGCCGGTCCTCCTCGCACCACCGTCCTCTTCTCCCTCATTGATAACGTGTATCAACAAAAATAAATAGAATTTAAATTACAATTATTAGTTAAAAAAGTTATGCTAATTTTAAAATAAAATTATTACTTAAATAAAACTCTAAACATAAAATATAGGGAAAAAATTGTGATAATTATAATTATAGGTTAAAAAAATTTGACGTAAACAAAAATTGTACTAATTTTATTGATATAAAATGGAGTTATTGAATAGAATTCTAAGCATCTTTGTTATCACTTTATTAATATTAGAGTTAATTATATTAATTACTTATTATTTTGAATAATGTTACTCGCATTAATTACTTAAAGTAAAATTAGGTTGTATTTTGAATGTGTTAAAAATGTTTTAATTATTATTTAAAATTTTTTATTATAATATTTTAATTGATAAATTAATATTTTTTATTATATTCAATAATTCGTTTAAGGCATATTAAAAATAACTCGTGTGTTGATATAATGATCTGGATGTTTATTGTCCCAAATATAATTTGAGTTCGAGCCACACTAATTACCGTTTGTAATTTAAAAAAAAATTTAAGGTATATTAATTTACCTAAATTAAGGGAGCCTAAGATGCAAAGTAAAAAAGATATGAAAATAGAACATTTGAAAACGATGGCAAAGGCAACCTTACGACAACTATTGGCTACCACATGTTGTGTGTCAAATCAAAGCAAAGCAATTTGACATCCAAAAATGGGACCCATAACACAGTTTAAACTCATAACTTCTAACTCCAAACTCAACCTCAAAAGCTGCAGATTGAAACAAAACAAAAGAGAAAGAGAGTTTGAAAGGATCAAATCATCATCATCATCATCATCATCATCATGAGTCACTGCATAGAACCAAATTGGAATCTAAGAACCCAAAGGCGACGACGTCAACAACAACAACAAGTCGAAGAAGAAGAAGAAGAAACCAAGAGATCTTCGTTCCATATGTTCAACCCTTGTAATAATAAAAACCAGCATCTCGTCCCCGTGTATGAACTTATTACTCTATCTTGCATGCATGCCCTTTTGCTTTTATCTCATACAATGTCAGATTTGAATCCAAATTAACATGTTTTGAACATATTTTGTGCTTGTAATTCAGGTCCAACCACCAAGTTGCAGAGCTAACATGGCGATATGGTCAGCAGCTAGCCATGCATGGGTTCAGTGGGTTCCTTCCTACTGCACCAACAAAGCCAACATGTAGGTCAAATGACACATTAGAGTCCATAGTCCATCAAGCCACATGCCACAATCAGGATGAGACCCCGGCAAACACAAGTTCCATTGCTGCATCATCCGGGGCAAACCGCAGCGAAAGCTCTAGTCGATTGCCGTCGGTGTCGGTAGCAGCGCGGTTGACAAAGAAACGGGCACCGCCGACTTCAGATTCGGATCAATGCAGGAAACACAATATAAGTTGTGGTATTCAAAAAGATAAAGCAGATCGTTGTGAATGCGGCAGTGATACGTTTTACAAGATCGACAATGATGCAACAACGGTGACTTGGGGTTCCCATGATGATTCTCTTCAAGGCTTGAAAACCAAAACCACAGATGGGGACTCTGGTTGTCACGATGGATCGGTAAGAAAACACAAACTCTTTTTTTTTTTTTTGGTTAACGATTTGATTACAATTGCTTTGGGAACAACGTTGAAAATTTGTAGGAAAGCCGAGATGAAACAGGACGGTCTCATCCGACAAGGCGAAGTCGAGCAGCAGCTATTCATAATCTGTCTGAAAGGGTAAAATTCCAGTCGTATTTATTAATATTATTATATTTTTTTATGCATGTAAATTTTCAATTCTATATTTTTATTATATCGATAAATAATTATATATTATTTCTAATTATTGAAGTATATCTTATCGGTTAAACCTTTTTAATTTACTAAATATACAAATGGTATAATCTACAAATATTTAATATGTTTAAATTATTAAAATATTAATTATAAAAGTAAGTAAATACCACTAAATGTAATAGTTTATATCCGGTCCGATCGCCCGACCCTAACTATAAAATATTATAATTATAAAATTTTGATTTTGTTCACAAATAATTAAAAATAACCAAATAATTCATTTGCAATCATTTACATGTTATTCAATTAAAACGGGGCTTAATTCAAACTTACGGAACATTTAAAACAAATTAAAAACAATTCTTGGTTAAAATAAAATTTTTACAAAAATTTGAGTAACAAGTATACTTTATAATCACATGATCATGTCCCAAATCGAATAACTCATTGTAATCGTGAGTACAAACCTGCACCAAAATTTAACAAGTCACATTTTATATTTCATTGTGGCAGAAGCGAAGAGATAGAATTAATCAAAAGATGAAGGCTCTTCAAAAGCTGGTGCCAAATGCAAGCAAGGTAAGAGTGTACAACTCAAATTTGAGGTTTGAAATTTTATTTGAATTTAATTGATTTTTATTTTTAAGATAAAATGAATTGAGCTGTGATTTAGTATGTTTGCTTATTAAAAAAATAGTTTGATCTTTATGTGAACATGTTCGAAGGATTTATTCAAAATTTGAAAAAATTTGAATAAAAATATTAGACATAAAAAACGAATTTCAACATAAAAATTAGATACGTTTGAAATATAAGTGAGCTTGAGGTTAAATATTTGAAGCTCAAACCTAGTTTTATTCATTTTAAAGTTTATAATATATTTTTCATTTATTTATATTATATGTATAGATAGATAGATTTATTTTGATCATATATATTTACATGGATGAGTTTGAGAATTTGGTTTTAACATGATTATAGACAGATAAAGCTTCAATGCTTGATGAAGTAATTGAATACCTAAAACAACTTCAAGCACAAGTACAAGTGATGAGTATGAGAAGCATCCCTCCAATGATGATGATGCCACTAGGCTTGCACCACCACCCGCATCTGCAAATGTCTCTTTTAGGTCGGATCATGGCCGGCATGGGAGTTAACCATGCTTTAGGAATGGGCATGGGATTGCTAGACATCAACGCCGCCACGCCTCCCAATGCTTCCAAATATCTTCCTCCTCTATTGCACCTTCCACCACCCTTTTTGCCAACTGCACTGCCGCCTATGATTCCTTCAAGACCTACCCTCGCCACCGCTACCGCCACTGCAGCAGCTCAATCAAATCCAAATGCGACCTCTAGTGACTCAATCCCTTTGCCTGACGCTTTCCTAACTCAAGTATGTCAAATATAGGGTATATGGAATTTTTTATTCTTATTTGACCTGTGCAAACTACTCAAATTCGACTTAAAAAAATCAAATTTGATTTGGTCATTGTTGAGCTCCGCTCTCAAGCTACTTGAGCTATCAAGCGTGCTAATATCGAGTACCTTAATGCTCGATTTGAACAACTCTCAAAATTCCAAGTTGATTTCAAGCCGGATTTTTTTTTTGTTATTGTTCGAGTTTAGCTCGAACCAATTAAAGATATATAACTCTCCAAAACCCCATCTCTCGTCCAAATAAAAATGAAAATATTAAAATCAAACATATATTCATGTATCTAAAATTGGAGTAAGTTGAATGTAATTAATATTAATGCATAATTTTTTGGTTGCAGTCGATGAATATGGAACTCTACAGTAAGATGGCAGCACTGTATCAGGTTCAAATGAATCGAACAACAGAGACAGCTAGCAGTCCATCGCCATCAAACAACATAAACCAGGATTAATGTTGTCGCATGATATATGATCTTTGTATAATATAACCTAGATTTGTATGTCTTATAATTGCCACTTTTTTTTCTTTATATATTTATCTGATTAGCCATTAGTGTCCACTGTGTTCTGAAGCTTTACTGTTTATGCTGGTAAAGACTGCAAGAATAATTCTACAATTGGCAATTAGAATAAATCAGATGACACTGTTAGCTTACCCCACAAAAAGTCTTTGAAGTTGCCCTTTTCTACACTCGGCCTGATATAACCTCAGAATTACTCACCGAACATCATGGCCCTCGACGTCTTCTTCTTGTCTTCCCCTACTCTGTCAGTCTTCTATGTTGAATACCGACTCCATTATTAGAAGTCTGTTGCTTGCCTCGACCTACTCCAACTTAATCATGTACACACATGAAATTAGATTATTTGAGGGCAGATTCCAGTGGGCTACGTATGTCTTTCCTTTCACTTGAGTGTATGTGCATTTCGGACTTTGAGGAGAGCAACTCATTGAGTGTTAAGGTGCATTTTCACATCTTCTGCAGCAACCGCAGTGGTGGAGAAACTAGGCAAGGCAACATTGAGATCCGAGCTTTTTGCGGTCCACATACTTGAACTCCATTGGTACAGAACTTGTAGTCTGCAAGCCGGTCATAAGACTACATGACTTTGGGCTAGATAACAGGTTATTATCAAGACAAGCGGAGGATGAGTTGGAGTTCACCGTATCAGCCAAAAGAACAATATGATCTGAGCTGCACATGCTTGAAGTAGCAGTTTCTTCATAGTAACTTGTAGAGACATCTCTTGAAACATGCTGTAAAGTTTCAGCGCATTGCTTTCCATTAGTCTCATCCAGACGATGAGGCATTGCATGATCACAAGTTCGCTCATTATTGATGTTTGTAGTTGAGATCTTAGGGTGAGAATTCAACCCATTGCTGCCTTACCCTGAAAACAAAGTTACCAACCGTGTAGATTCATCAACAACAGTAATTAGTTCGTGTTCTCTTTGTATTTTCTGCTTAGCCAAGCGTAAAATTTTACAAGCATGCTTCACAATCTTTCATTTCCTTGCTATTTGGCATCATTTCTTTGCTCGGAACATGAAAATTTGAAACCGAATTTTTAGAGGATCCTGTAATGAAGTTTCTCAGTGGCCAATTACAAGACCCGCTAGTCGTTGAACTTGGGAAGTATATCTTCCTCGAGTTTGACAGGAATATTTAAATCAGCCATTACTTTTTTTCTTCGAAGAAACAAAACTGGGAATCAAGTTGCAGCCATAGCCAGTAATGGATGGTTCTTTCTCTCTGGCATCTCTAATCTCGGTAGTTTTCTTTAAAGCATTGGTTGGTATTTCAGAAGCCATTTTCATTTATGAAAATCCCTCTTGTTCAGTACCAAAGTACGCATCAACTGGTAGTTCTAGATCCAATATCTTTTTGCTAAGTTTTGTAATAAAGCCTTCTAGCATTCTTAACTCGCTTTTTGCCTTCTTGCTAGCACTTTTCCTTTTGCTCATACATTTGTTTGGACCTTGCCAACATCTTAAGCTCCCAGTGAGGCTGAACTTAGGAATTGATCGTTGGTTGTTTGAGCGTAAGGCTGCACGTAGCTCGACTTAAGTTTCAATGTCTAACGCATGTGTATCCAACACTTATACTAGAGATTATATACTGTATACACGTATGTATGCATATATTATGAAATGTATAAACCTGATCCAGAATCAGCACATAGAACTCATGTTAACTGAAACATTATAAAGAACCCATGTAAGAGAAAAACAATATGCGGTTGCAGAAATTCCAAATATCTCTGACAAAACAAAAGCAAGCAAAAAAAGTGAAGATAGCATCATTTTAACTTAAACTACACAAAAGGAACTTGATATCTTACTATTCTAAGGCCATGAAGGCACATCATACATGTAACTCGTCAATCACCTCCATCATACATCCACTCTCTCAACATCCTCGAGTACGAGGGTCTTTGATGGCTTTCCCAACAGATCAGTATACTCTTGGAAAGGAGATCTTGTGAATCGAGTCTCTTTCCAGAAATCAGGAGTCAAGAAACCGTAAGTTTTCAGAAGACACTCAAAGGTGGCCTGCATTTAAGTTTGCAACAATAAGAAAATAAACAGCATACTAATCTGCCAAACAATATACAAGCACTAGGTAGCAGTATGCAATGATTTAAAAATAGAGCCAATAGTTGGTCAGTCAACAAACGAGTTAGCATATCACACGATTTCGACCGAGCCAAAGAAATATTAAACAAACATAAAAGAAGCATAAATCACCTGGCTGGAAATTTTTGGGAACATCAGTTATGTCTACCTAGACAAGTAATTCATATCCCAAGCAACAATAAGAAAATAAACAGCATACTAATCTGCCAAACAATATACAAGCACTAGGTAGCAGTATGCAATGATTTAAAAATAGAGCCAATAGTTGGTCAGTCAACAAACGAGTTAGCATTCACACGATTTCGACCGAGCCAAAGAAATATTAAACAAACATACAAGAAGCATAAATCACCTGGCTGGAAATTTTTGGGAACATCAGTTATGTCTACCTAGACAAGTAATTCATATCCCAAGCAAACCCAAACCGTCCACAGGCTATATTTGCACAGAAGTTTACCAACATTTACCTAGAATTGAAGAATGATGCAGCACTTCAAGAATTAAAATCATGCTGATGCTACCAACATTTACTGACTAATATGTTCAACAACTCCGTCGGAATCTATGCAAGGTAAATTGAAGATAATAGAACCGCAGCAATACAATGTTCTTACAGAATAAATATACATATGCTTCATTGAACCAGCATAAAGCCAATATCCTAGACTTAAAATCATGCACAAAATCATCAATACATCAGTAACATATAACTCAGGATATCAGAGGAACAATGGCAAACAACAATCCTAAAGCTCAGAAACAGGGAACTGAAACATTTTATCAACCAATTTCCAAATGCATCTAAATCAATAAACAATCTTCAAACAAGTAAAATTTCTATCCAACTAATTAACAAAACTCAATATCTTAGTTCATAATAACTCATAGTATCAAAGAATCAATGTTAAACAAACCAAAAGTTCGAAAACAGAAAACAGAAAACTAAAAGATTTAGCAACCCATTTCCGATTGTATCTAATTCCAAGAACAATCTTTAAACAACAATTCAAACAAGTAAAATTTACAAAGGAAGTGGAAACAATACCTTGACAAAGTTACCAAGAGTCTTGGTGGAACCTCTTGAAGAAGTGAAAACATCTTCAATCCCAGCAAACTGAAGCACCTTCTTGGGCACCCTAGCAGCCACAATCCCCGCACCTCTAGGAGCTGGCACCATCCTAACAGTGACCGAACCACATTTTCCGGTAACCTTACACGGCACCGTATGAGGCTTCCCGATCTTATTCCCCCAGTAGCCTCTCCTCACTGGTATCACCGACAACTTGGCCAATATTATCGCCCCTCTTATTGCCGTCGCTACTTCTTTGCTGCACTTCACCCCCAACCCAACGTGTCCGTTTCCGTCGCCGACGACAACAAATGCCTTGAAACGAGTGCGCTGACCGGCGCGTGTTTGTTTCTGGACGGGAGTGATCTTCATCACCTCGTCTTTCAGTGAAGGGCCAACGAGTTGGTCGATGATTTGGTACTCCTTGATGGGGAGGGAGTGGAGGTAGATTTGTTCGAGGGATGTGATTTTTCCCGATTTGACTAAACGGCCAAGTTTTGTAACAGGAACCCATTTCTCTTCCTCATCCTTGCGGCCACGGCGCCGACCTCTTGGCCCACGATCGGATCTCCCGCTGCCGAAGCCACGCCTGAAAGCACCGCGTTCGCCGCCGCCGCCGCCTCTTTCTGCCATTATTTGCTTCTTGTTTCGGGATTTGAGGGATGTAGAGCTGAAGTAATGAGCAAAAACGGCAGGAAGTTAAGGTTCTATACGAGTATATGAAGATAGGGTTTTAATCCATTTTAGGGTTTAGGTTTAGAGACGGAAATAAGGGTTTATGGGCTATCTATGGTATATTGTACAACAGGCAGTGTATGCGTTTTATTCTTGTATTCCGATTCAAATTAGTTTGTATTACAATTATGTGTTGCTCTGATGATTGGGTTATTCATCATCTTAGATGTGGTCTAGATTTAAATTGTGTTAGACGTGTTACTGTTAAAACTTTGTCATCTTTTTGTAATTCATAAAAAAAATTAATTTGTATTACGATAGAGTAAAAACCAATTTTAATTGAAAAATTGAAAAAAGAAAATCTATTGTGTTAATTTTTTCAATTTTTGTTTAATTGATTGAGATTGTTTTGTCGGTTTTGTTATCGGCTTAGATAGTTTAGATTCATCACCAACAACCTAAACATCTCCCCTTTAAATTTTTAAGGTGGAAATTTAGGATTCTTAACCAAGCAACACACTTGGTTATTATAGATGCAATGCACTTTACAAACACTTGTTAAGTGATGTGTAAAAGTTAGTGATTAAGTAATATCTGATGAGTAATACTAGAGAATATCGTGTGAAATTATTCTTTTCATGATATTTCTTTTCACACGATATTTCTTGCAATTGAAATATAAAGTGAAAGCATGAAAAGAATTCAAAAGAAATATTCATAATCCAATGGTCGTGAAAGACCATAATAAACAAGTTAGTACTAATAAGATATAATTGACATGTCATAGAAATATTTGTACACTCTCCTGACAATCGCACTTCATTGATTTGCCCCTGTTTAATTCCACGTATCCTTCTCAGTTCTCCACCATTTCCAAAAGGATAACAAATCAAAGAGTAATTGTGGTAAGTGACAAAGATTCAAAAAGTGAAGTAAGTGTTAATGAAAGATAAGAGCTAAGAGAACCAGTGGAAAGTCACGTAAGCGGCAAGTAATGATTTTATTTTTAAGACATGTGAGAATTGAGTAGTGTCTAATGAAATAAATATTTCAACGCGTAGTATGTAGAAAGTGATCGTGTGAGAAAAAAGTTCGGGTAAGGCTTGACAAACCATAACTCATCTTCAATAAGGTATGAATTATGAATTATGAAGTTAAATTATGGAATTAAAGTGGCATGTACATAGGTATACAATTGGTATGAAAGTAGAAGATAGTGTCTTAGGTCCATTGAAGTATTGAATTTAAGTGGAAATGTTTGAGGACATTGTGGCTAATTATAGTAAGTGAACATGTGATATTTTGGTGTATTTTAAGGTTTGAAAATGATTGAGAATGTCTAAGAAAGATAATGATGTTTAAGCATTGATTTTTAGGTGTTTTAAGCTTGTTTTTGTTCCCTTCCATCAAAGTCTCGATGTTTAGAGTCTTAGTATTGATACTTGTAAACTTTGAACTTAAAAATTTTTAAGTCCTAAAAGGTCTCTAAATGACTCCAAGATGTCGCTTCGTAGTAGGACTTTCAAGAATGATTTTAAGTGTTGTATAAAACCCTCAAGAATCAAATTGTATATTAACATGTCAACTAATGTGGCACCTCACTTTTTCATTAAGACTATAATGCCATTAACAGTCAAGTGATCTAAATGTTATAAGTTGATAAAGTAATCAAAATGCAGCTTTTCATAATTTTCACCAAAAAATTAGTGACATTTTTTTGTTTACCCTTTTTAGTTATATGTCCATTATAGAGTAAGGTGGGCGGTGGAGTAAAAACTGCATCAATTATGGAACAGTGATGAATTTAGCAATATCCACCTCCAATCTATTTTATTGTTTACGATAATATTTGAATGATACCGGTTTCAATGCGAGTTTAACAATAAATATAAAGTTAAACTCTTCGAATATAAGAACATATATCCATTTTCGGCACTTGCAAGAACTGAAATAAAAATTTGATCCAAAGAGCTTGTAAGCTTCATAAAGAAGAGAAGTCCAAGATTACAGCAAAAACCATGAAGAGGAGGGTTGATCCTTAGTTGTAAGTAGATTTTGATTTTTGATTCATCACAACAACTGGGTATTTGCGAGCATTCTTGATTATCTTAGTTAAAGCGGCTTGGCCAAGATCAAGCCCACAAACATCAGCTAAACGAACAAGATAAAGCAAAACATCGGAAAGCTCATCTTCCAAGTGTTCTTTCTCATCGGCACTCCAGTTAGGCAGTCCTTTCCCAACTTCCCCCTTCCATTGGAATATCTCTGACAGCTCTCCAACTTCTCCCACCTGCATTATTTTAGAACCACGTAAATCTAGACATGGCAGGCTCCAATACGACCATTTACTTTGTGTTTATGTTTATACAATGAATATAGATGAAGAACAGTATTAATAAATTAAAACATGAGCTTACTAGTGCTAATAAGAGATTCCTTGGACTATGGTATTCATCCCATCCTCTAACTTGTGCAAACTCTGCAAGCCTGATGCTAAGGTCTTTAAGCGAAACATCCTTTGATTTACTATCATAAGAATTCTCCATTTCACCTCTCTTGTTTCTCATCTATGGCAGACCTTGAAACATGCATGCCTAATTTATAGACAAAGTATGGGGGGGAGAGAGAGATGCTACCACGATTTCCACTGTTTCTCTCTCTTTTATCTCACAAAAACCACTATTTGGTTAGTGGAGATTGGATAAGCACTTTTGAGTACCAGTCTAAAAAATAGCAATAATTATAAATGTAAAACACACACTACATCACTGGCTTCAATCTCGAATTATTAGGTGGTTGCATTTAGTATATTCTTCCATTTTCGATTTTAATTAAATAAATTATTAAAATATGTATAAAAATTATATATATATTATGCATATCTGTTTTACAATTTATATTTAGGATTTGTGATTGTTTCTCCTAATAATATTGTTTTTAATATTCAAATCTACGTTCTTCATTTCGAAGTGCAATGTTCATTACCATTGTACTCAACTATTTATTAGTGTATATATATTAAAAATAAAGAAAATTGATTCAATTAGTTTTTAGTTCGATTAAATCAATTTCGAGTAATTTATTTAAAAGTTATTTTTAAATTAATTCAAGTCTTTATCTAAATTATTATATTAATCAATTTCCAATTAAATTGATTTAACTAATTAATTTAATTCAATTTCAACCATCATGATTGAATTGAAAAAAAATTAAATTTTATTAAAAAAAATTCTTTTCTAAGAGATGACATTCAAAACTCAAGATAAAAATAATACCATTACGTTAAATTATATTGATTACTTATATAATATAAAGAATTACATATGCCAACAGTCTTTCGATTTTGTAAAAAGAAAATTACGTTGTAGACATGGAAACTTAAATTCAATCCTAAATAATTTGTTTCCGTCTTTAATTATATAAAAAATCAAATTAAATTAAGTTAAATTTATTTTTAATATTTATTAAAGATTTAATTTCTATCATAATTCAGTTTTTACATTTTTATAATGTTATTAATTAATTTAATATTTTTATAATATTATTAATTAATTCAAAAAGTTAATATCGTTAATTTTCAATTAAAATATTACTTGATTATATATAATTAAAAAGCGTATTTTTAAATTTTAAAAGTAGAGGGATTAAAATCAAACTAATCAAGATATCAGTTTGAAGAAAAGCATTAGTTTAATTGATCGACGAGTATGAATCGATTAAATCAAATTAAAAATTTGATTGAATCAATTTTTTATTTTAAAATATTTATAAATTATTATTTTAATAATTTATTTAATTAAACCGTACAAATTAATTCAATCATCAACTCATTTTTGAAAATCTTATTTGAAGTATATTTTTAGTTTATAAAAATATTTCCATTTTTAAATTTTTAAATAATAAAGTATTAGGTCTGCCAATGTTTTCCATAAATGGAGTGAAAAGGACAAAGGAGCATCATTACTTTTATAGAAACTTTTATTATTATTATTGAGAATTGCAATACCAATCTGGACTATTATACCATCATAGTACTCTTTCATCAGTAACCACATGAAATGTTTGTACAAAGTGGTGTTGGTAAGTCGAGTCTTATCAAAATAATTCAGATAAAAATTCAGGTGATTTTAAGTTTGATCGGATAATTTTATCTTTAAATAAATTTATTTTGATTACTTTTAATATTATCACCTTCAATTTTGTCAATCAATTTGGAATATATTTAGACATATTTTGCTATTTCTTTTAAAATGTTCGTGTCCAATAGATATTCAAACATAAATAAAATTGAAACATAAAATACACCCATTTGATATATATATATATATCAGATAATTGTTTTATCTGCATTTTTTTTTTCATAAAGATGTTATAAGTTTATCTGACATTGAAGAACTGATTTGATAGAAAAACCAAAAGATTATGAAATGGTCCGTCCACAAACAATTTTCTTTTCTCACATGGTGATGAAAATCATTTATATGTATGTATTGTATAAATATTCTTGCAGTTTATGATTATGGACAGGGTTAACTCTGGGTGATTTAGAAATGCGATCGTCCAGAATTCAAGATTAAAAGAAGTTTAAAATATTATTTTTTTTAATTTTTAAGAGGTCCAAAAAAATATTTATCAATTTTTAAGGGGTCTTAAAATTTTTTTAAACTTTTAAGGATTCAATTTTTTTACCAACTTTTAAGAGACACAAAAAAAAATTAACTTTTAAAAAATTTAAAATGTTATTTTATTGTTTTATCTAAAGCATCAAAATTACCAAGAACAGACCTGATTATGAAAATGTAAATTGTGGTTTTCATACTAAGCCATTAGTTATGGAAGCAAAAATACTTGGACCCTCCCCAATAGGTGTGGTCCCTACCTTTTTTGTTCATATTGTGCGTATAATATCTACCTGTATCTGTTCATCCGCATCACCAATGTCTTATACATTATTATATTGTCTGTTATTTGGAATGCAGATTGGTTTGGCAGGATGAACCAAAATCAAAATATTGATTTCTTATATTACATCTATTTTGTTTTACACAATGCTTAAAATTTTTCATAGTTCTTCTCCAACCCATAAATAAGAGAATAACGTATGTAAACGTATTCAAATTTATGTTATTTGACATTGATAATAATACTCATATCAATTAAATTAAGACTCAATCTGTATTTTATATATTTTTTAAAGAAATCATAATGTTGAAATATACATTAGAAGACTCAAAAAGGATAAAATGTTAGAGCAGCCTTATCCACCGACCTAGTTGCACTAGGGCTCTTGGAAACACACTCATTCAGCAATAATCAAAAGCAAACATGAACTTGCAGGGCATTAAAACCCTTGAATACCTTCTCCTACCTTTTGCTTAAAAGTAAATATACATTTTCATACTTGAACTTGGCTTTAAAGCTTAAATTGGTATATAATGTTTTTTTTCTAATTAAGTACCTAAATTTAGTCTCAAGATTCAATTTCGTATTTGAATTTTCTTGTCTAATTAGGCACTTAAACTTGGCTTTTTAATTCAAATTAGCACCTAAAATTAGCTTTGTTGTTCAAATTAGTTCAAATAAGTCATTTAGATCAAAAAGCTAAGTTCATGTACTAATTTAAACGAGGAAGTCAAATTTAGGTATTCAATTGGACCAAAATAAACTTTTGGTATCAAATTGATCCTTAAAATCAAGTTCAAATATCTAATTGAACCCAAAAAATAACCTTAGGTACCAATTTAAACCTTAAAACTAAAACCAAGTACCATATTAAAATAAAATCAACCAAATCGAATGAACTAAACTTGATTTCGGATTTTTTTTTATTTCAATTAGATAATTTGGTTTTAACGTGCTTATTAGGTTAGTTTGTGATTTTAAATTTGATCAAATTATGTAGTTCATCCTTTTACTAAAATCTGTACTCCAATTTGTTGAAAGCTATTCCTTTTACTTTTAAAATTTTAATTTTTTTTATCTTAACACTAACAATAAAAGTTAGTAAATAATATGATTTTCTTTTGGTACTATGGGAAGGACTTAATCCTTAAATTGGTACTTAAATTATACCATTTTTGACATTTTGGTATCTAAATTTTTTTATCACAAGTGGTAGCTCCATTAATCAAATTGTTAGTCAAACCGTAAAATCTATTCTAAAAAAAAAGGCTTAATCTACAATTGGTACCTAAATTATGCTCTCTTTTCTCATTTTGGTTTTTTTTTTTCACAAGCGGTACATAAGCTCCTTTTTTCCCAAGTAATCACATTTGTTATTTCAACCGCTAGTCAAACCGTTAAATCGATATGAAAAAAAATCAATTAAAAATTACAATGTAACAAAAAAAGACAAAAAACTAAAGTTGTTTTATATCCTTTCGTATCTTTTTGTATGGTTAATATTTTAACGATCCAACCGTTAAATTTAATATTTCATACATATAGATCATGCATGCCAAACGTGATGTAAATTAAAATTTTCCAACTATTTGTTTTAAGTAAAAAAATATTCAATTGTTGAATACATATTAATATGTTGAGTGTTGTAGATCAATATGATAGAAATATCGGATCAGTTCAAAAATTTGCATGCATGACAAGTACAATTATATCGATAAATTCAATAGTTGGGACATCAAAATATTAATTGTACAAAAATATTTTGTATCTTTTTGTACGGTTAATATTTTAACAATCTGACTGTTGAATTTATCGATATAATTGTACTTGCTATGCATGTAAATTTTCGAATTGATCTGATATCTCTATTATATAAATCTAAAATATTGTATATATTAATATTTATTGAATGGTGGAAAGTTTTTTACATAAAAATAAATAGTTAAAAAAATTTAATTTGCGTCAAATTTAACATGTATGATCTATATGAATGGAATATAAAATATGACGGTTAGATCGTTAAAATATTAATCATTCAGAAATATACAAAATGGTGTAAAGCTACTTTAGTTTTGCACCTATGCAAGTGAATCTCTCTACCTATGTATATATAAGTCCTATATAAGGCCAAGGTTGGTGGTTCGAGCTACAACGTGCCCAGGTACATCATTATTCACATGCATAATACTAACACTTATCTCGAGTATTGTAGGTATCGATCTCCACCAACCGAGGCATCCCTCCATGAATCGTAAATGGCTTTCCGAGGGAAAGAACCCCACCACAAGGAAAATACCTTCGATTGCTAATGGTTCGAGTTGGCTTCCTAGAGGACGACACTTTGAAGACTTCCCCCAAATGAGTCAATTCCTCTTTCAACAATACCAAAATTTCATTATTTAATGGTTGCAAATAGTAGCATATGCCAATATAAAATATTTGATAACTATTCTAATTATCTAACGATTGTTCTAATGGAACGTGTTAGTTTTGATTTTAGGGTTTTAATTTTCAAAATAAAGAACCAATACAATACTTTTTTGTAATATATATTTTATATTTTCTAAAAATTACATTTTTTATAATTTATTAGAATATTTCTCAAATTTTTATGATTTTTTATTTTTCATTTTCAAGAAAATCAAGATTTCAAATCTTGAAATTCTTAGTCCAAGAAACCAAATCTTGGAGTTGGAACGGATTGGATCACATTGACGAACTTAAATTAGCCCAATCTTGCAACGAATGAATTAAGAATCCAAAATCTTGAAAATTAGCTCATTGGGACGTCCTCAAGAGATTGAATGTGACTATCCAAAAGTTCATGATGAAGGCCCTTACAAGCTCATACAAGGGAAAAACAAGATCAATATTCACTTTTTTGGTTTAAAGAAAATCAAGAAACCAAATCTTGATCCAATTTCATCATATGTAAAGATTCCAAGAATCTAAAAAATCAAGATTCTAAATCTTGGAATTCTTGGCCCAATGAATCAAATCTTGGAGTTGGAATGCATTCACACTAAGGAGCTTAAACAAGCTCAATATTGCAACGAATCAAGTCCAAAATATTGAAAATTAGCCCATTGGAACTTCCTCAAGAGATTGTGCTTGACTATCCAAAAATTCGTGACGAAGGCCTTAAAAGCTCATACAAGGGAAAAACAAAATCAAGATTTGCTTTTTTGGTTTAAAAAAAATCAAGAAATCAAATCTTGATCCAATTTCACCATATGTAAAGATATCAAGAATATAAAAAAATAAAAATTCCAAATCTTGAACTTCTTGATCCAAGGAATCAAATCTTGGAGTTGGAATGCATCGTTCACACTAACGAGCTTAAACGAGCCCAATCTTGCAACAAAAAAATAAAGAATCCAAAATCTTGAAAATTAGTCCATTGGGATGTCCCCAAGCCCATCTTGAAGATTTACTAAGCACTTGTTGAATATTCAGCCACACATTGTTGGAATTAATAAATATTAATAGTATATAAATGTAATTGTAGACTATATTCTTAGTGATAATTATGTCATATTCTTAGTATGTAAATTAGTGATAATTATGTCACACTTTGAATAAATTTTTCAAGTAGTATATTTCAATTGATACAAAGTTACATAAAAAATCATACACAAATAAATTGAAAATAAATTACGAGTATGTAAATATTCAAGAAATAAATACATGTGGCAAATGAAGTAATTTTTTAGCAAGCAAATGGCAAAGGGAGTAATTTTTTAGCAAGCATAGTCAATCCCAATCAGCTGTTAAAAAAGTTGTTCATCCCAATGTTTTTTGTTTTGGAGGTTTTAGCTCAACAAGTTCTTATAAACCTCTATTCATCAAACACTACAATTAAAGGGTTTGACTATCAATCCTCCATTTATACTCAAATCAATTAAAAAAAAACCCAAAACTTTATTTACCTAACACCTCATTATGAACTACAATCATCTTCTAAATTAGTAAAAAATGATTATTGACTTTGTTTTGATTTTTCGTCAATTTTTAATTAAAAAATTATTGATATTTTTATAGATTTGATCAAGATAGTCCATTTTAATTAAGGTAAGTTAATAAATAATTTTATAATTTATTTCTTTATTTTTCTTTATTAAATTCTTTAAAGAAACAGGTTAATATACCATTATATGTAATTTTTACACTTTGAATATTTTAAAATTTTATTTTTATAATAATTTTAATGATATGTGATTTCAATATTAATTAAATTATAATTATAAAATAAAAATTATTTTTTATACTTTAACTTTGTCATGCATTGACTTACAAGTGGAATTGTATAAAGAAGATGAATGTGAGCTCACTTCAAATACAATTTAAAATGGTAGCGTTTAGAGAACGCAGCATATTTTTCTAATCACATTCCTTCAAATCAATCATTATTGGAAATCAACGGCTACCCTTCACTCACCGGAATCACTGGATAACAACGAATAAAAATTGAAAACCCAAAGATTTCTTAAAGATTACCCCCATTTGTATAAATAAAATTCGCCCACACCTTCCTCATATTCTCATCTGCGCCGCCCCCAATTTTCCCCCTTTACTATAAAAAGGAAAAAAGAGAGGAAAATCTGAAACCCTGAAATGTCGGACGACGATCATCATTTCGAATCCAAGGCAGATGCCGGCGCCTCCAAAACCTATCCTCAGCAAGCCGGTACTATCCGTAAGAACGGCTATATCGTCATTAAAGGCCGTCCCTGCAAGGTTGCCGTTGGAATTTGTTTCTATATTTTTCTCAGAATTTTGTTTATTTTATTGATGGAGTAAGCTCGGTGATTTGAATTTGATGGTTCAGGTTATTTATGTTAATAATAATGTTTAAGTTTTGTAAATTTTAGATCTAAATACTTACGGGAACAACAAGTACTTGTTGAAAAATTGAGAATCGGATATGATTTTTTACAAAAAAAAAAAATCAGCAGAGAAATTAATAAGTTAGAGCAAGCTGATAATAGTTATTGGCATGTGATAAATTAGTGCTTGATGGGTTGACTGTTGATTTGCACTCTATGATTTGCAATTTTAGCTAACTTGATCGTCCCTTTGCGGCTGCTTGCGCCAGGTTGTTGAAGTTTCCACCTCCAAGACGGGGAAGCACGGTCATGCTAAGTGTCACTTCGTTGGGATCGATATCTTCACTGCCAAGAAGTTGGAAGATATTGTTCCCTCTTCCCATAACTGTGATGTATGATATATGAACAAACCTATCGTTTATTTTCATTCTCGGTTTTAATGTTTAATCTGTCAATGTAATTGCTCGGCATTATTAAATGATGCTTTCTGTTTTAACAGGTTCCGCATGTCAATCGTACTGACTACCAATTGATTGACATTTCTGAGGATGGATTTGTAAGTTCTTTTGCTTCACTTTTGCTTGATGTGTCGTGTGTGTTTATGTGTGTTTCTTCTGAATTAGCTAAATTAAACATTTCAGGTGAGTTTGCTGACTGATAGTGGTGACACTAAGGACGATCTGAGGCTCCCAACTGATGAGAACTTGTTGAAACAGGTCAATTAACTGTCTTTTTTCATCATATTATGTTTTGACTAATTACTCTTTAGCAAGTGAGAAGTCCTTTATGTTATTTAATTTAATGATATTTGAATTCCAATGCTGGATGCTTGTAATCATATTGTGCTTGTGTGGAGCAATTTGGAGAGGGGTTTATGTTTTGTTTTCCATTTCCAGTAGTTCTATTTTGATCCCGTCCTCTTGGCTTTAGAATCCTAATTGAATTTCATATTCGTATGGGAGAGTATGGTCGGTTACATTCGAAGCTACACAGCACTGCATTGCTCATTTTCGAATTGCTAAAACCGAGACCATTCCCATATCATCATATGATGAATTGATGATTGTTATAATTTGCTTTGATGTGGAGTTGTTGACAATAATGGTATCAATTCTTGATTGCAGATCAAGGATGGGTTTGCTGAGGGAAAAGACCTGGTGGTGTCTGTTATGTCGGCTATGGGGGAGGAGCAGATCTGTGCTCTCAAGGACATTGGTCCGAAATAGTTTGAGATATGATGATTCCAAGTATGTTATTACAAATCTTAAATGGAATTATTTTTATAAGTGGCTTTAATATCTTGCCTTTCCAAGACTTGGGGTAGGGTATAAATGTTGTTTGAATGGGTTTCTTTTGTTTGGTTTGGATGCTAAAGATAAAAAAAAAAAAAAAAACACCTTTACTAGTTTCTCGTTGTGCCATGGTTAACTGATTTTATCTTTTCAAGGCCTTTCTTCTTCTTTGTTGATATTTTTGAATGTAGTGTAAGCTTTTTCTTCAATGGAAATGTCAATATCTAATCTAGGGAATCAATGGGTGAGTCACAGATCTCTCTGCCAATTTGGTTGTCTATTTAAATTTCATCATTTTGGTCATATTCAGATTTATTTTAGTTTATATTTAAGATCATAAATAAACTTAATAGAAAATAATCAGAATGTATTTGAATCTAACTTAAAAATGATGTCTAAGAGATTAGATATTGAAATGTAATCCAAAGTAAACCTAGAAATGATTTACATAATAATAAAAGGGAGAACCCAGAATATAAATTCTAAACGATTTAATTCTGAAGCAATTGTAAGAGTAAATTTAAAATTGTGGGAAGATATTATTTATTTTCATGTCAGTTCGAACCAAAAGGTAGCATTATTTAATATTTTAGGTGGTTATCGTCCAAATTTTTTACTTTTTCTCTAAGACAATTGTTTAGTTTTAGATTAGAGAGGCATGACTTATGGATTTTTCAAATCACATTATTTATAATATCTTTTTAATTATTTAATGACAGCAATTTTTATGTTATGATACTTAATTTTGATATTTTTTAATTCTGAATTTAAAATCTCGAACGTCAAATCTTGAACTTAGAATCTTGACTTTGAACTCGATCTCAAATTTTGAATCTTGAATTTCAAATATCGAACCTTGAATATTAAATAGAGCGGTGGTCAAAATTCTTATCAAATATCTGTTTGGTACGAAATTGACGAAATTGAATTGTGTTATCCAAAATAGTCATTATTGTACCAATGTGTATACCGTTTCTATTGAAACTGATATATACTAGACTGTTAAAATTTTTATATCGTTTTAAAGAATATTTTTATATCGTTTTAAAGAATAAAGATCTAATTAACAAAAAAAGGTAAATATTAAAAGTTAAAAAGTATTTTAATTTTTTTATAACAAAATAGACTGAAGGAGAGGATTGAAAGTGGTGTTCAAGCTATAGATTGAATCCAATTGTTGCATCGTGGAAGCCACCAAATGTAAACCATAAATACAATATTTCAATAAAACTACAAAACATGAAATTTCCTAAACGCTATACTAAACAGGTCCTGGACAAGCACATGCAATTTATAATTCAGAAAATGTATTTGAAGATTAAGTTAATAAAATTTGTAAGTGTGAAGAGTTACATTCGATTAATTATTTAGAATTATAATTAAATTGATAGAATGTATATTTATTAAAGACTAAACGTATTATTATATATATTAAAAAAAGTTCCGTTAATAATTTAATAGTGAATGATCAAAATAAAACTGATCAATAATGTTTGTGATAAAATAAATTTTTTTTAATTGATTAACAAAATAACACACGCTAATAATTAAGCGAGTAATAATGCAGTTTTACTTAAAATATATTTTTATCTACATAAAATTTAATGTAAAATGTTTATTTTTGGGTGTGTGTGGGGGGTAACACTCAAGCTTTTGAAGTGATATATAAAAAGTCCTCATAATTGTCATCCATCTTCCTTTTTTTGAAAGTTATCCATCGTCCTCATCAGTATAAAATAATGATTATTTCACCAATTTAATCTCATTTTGTATTTAGAATTTCTTTCATTCATCTTTTTAGACCAAAATATTATAATCCAAAAATATTAATGACCAAAATGTAACATTTAATTGTTGAGTGATAAAAAAAAACCAAAATTGAGTGATTATTTTTATAATTTACTTATAAATAAAATAGTATTTTAAAATATGAAGACAAGACAGGATAAACAAATATTAGAGCTACACTATACCTATCTTTCGAGAAAAAAAAAAAGAGGACCTAGTGAAATAAATCAATTCAAAATTTATGAAACAGTAGTGTTATAGATATATGTATAGTCTGCATCTTTCACCCTCCCTTAGCTCGGAAGTCACATCCCACCCCAAGCTTTGTCCCCTCCTCTTAGATTCTACAATAATTCTTGTTTATTCATATCAATTGCTAGTTACACTATTCAAATATTTTTCAATTTTCATAATAAACTTGCATACATCCAAATATAAAGTGCAAATTGCAATCATATTATTAAATTTAAGAATAAGTAAATATTTCGTTCGAATGATTAACGGAACCTTTATTGTAATAATTTAATTTTACATTAAATGATTATTCGAACATATATATACATTCTTATACTTTAATTATATTGTGAAATTTAGAAATATTATTATAATTTTGGTGTGCAGTATAACACAAAAATAATAATAATAATAATAATAATTTATTATTATTATTATTATTTAAGTAGCCGCCAAAGAGAATAAGGAAAATATAATGCGATAACACAAATATCACTTTCAATCGACATCAAATATAGAAGAAAGCAAAGGCATGAGATAATTTGAATCAAGGGGATAGTGGGAGTGTTTGAATGGAATGGGGAGGGAAAGCCTCCTTTATCAGTGCAATGACGAGAGTGCGAAAGTGACTAATGGGCCATTGTGTCTTCGTTAAAAGGTACCAAATGAATTGAGTAATATTAGTGGTCCAGAGCTTGGTGGTAGGAGACTAAGGTTTTATCTTCCGTTGCATGCTTTGGAGGCAGTGTTCCACTTGCTAGCTCATGACATTATATGTGAGGTGTTGAATTTTTACAGGGTGGCTCTTGGGAGCTTCATGGGGCATTCCCATTGGGTTTTTTAATTTTGTGTTGCTAAAGAGATGAGATATCCTTTATAGAGGTGTTTCAAAATCTGTTTTACTTGTCCATTTTGAACCAGACTCGATTGCTTAGGATGCTTAGCTTCTGTAGGAGGCAAGGTCAAGATGTTGAGCATTTACCACTCGGAAAGGCGAGCAACCTTGATTTGGATAAAGTGAAATACGTTTTTGTGAAACACAAATTTTCTTTAGAGTTTCCCTTCCTCATCACTTGGTCTCTACCTCCCTACAAGGTGTGTGTGGCTAAAAAAACTAGTTGATCAGTTCAGGAAGGACCAGTTTGAAGCTCTTCAAAAGGATGGCCCTTTAGATGTTCCAAGGGTTATAAGTATAAGGAATATTTACCAATACTTTTAATGGGTGTGAGTCTTAATGGATACAAGCTTGTAGATATTCAAAGGGGTTTTTAGAATAATGGGGAACTGCCTCACTATTTGGAGGTGTGGCTCGTGGGTGGCAATGAACGTATTGTTCAGATACTCTTAGGCTTGGAGCTTGAGTCGAAGAATTTTCTTATAGAGTTTGGGTTATCCCTCATCGTGAATGGAGCATAAAGAAGTAAGGTGAGGAGAGTAGGGAATGTCTTCACCAACACTTTGAACCACTAAAGGTGTTGGTACCTTCTCAATGATCACACTTCACCATATGTACACCGAGCAGAGAAAATTGTAAACAAAGAATATAACATACAGTGTTATGCAAGTGTCACATGTCTGGTTGTAATATATTTAAGTGTACAATGGAACACTTTTGAAGTATTCTAAAAATCGAATCCATAGGAAATTGGTCGGTAAAGATGAAATAATCGCAACAAACATGCAAACTAAAAAGTCTAATTAGCTAATATCTAACACAATATAGTACAACAAATCATAAATGGGAAGGATTGAATTACAGTAATAGCTAAAGGAATGAATTGTAAAAATTCCAAAATTGCAATACAGATAATCAAAGACAAAAATAGTAGTTGATTAATATCCGTGTTAATAATTAATTCTTGGATGAATGGATTGGATTGAATAATTTTCTAATTGGCTTAATCCTCACGTCTAAGTCTATATATTATCCAATTAAGATTTAGTCTAATTAATCTCTCGATCTCACTTAGAGTTGTCAATTCCAAGTTTTTATGTTTATTCAATTTAGTCTAAATTTTAATCTTTAAATTAATTATTTAACAGTTTAATTAATCAACTACTTAAAAGATTTAGTCATTGTAATTAATTTGATCAATTTTAGTCCTTAGACTTTTAAAATCGATCAATTTTAGTTCTTATATTTTTCAAATTTTAAAATTTTAGCCCTGATTGAAACAAAAACAGTTAAATTCGTTTGGTTATTTTCAATTACTAGTACTATTTGTACAATTGTAGATTTTTTGTTCATATTATCCAATTAGATCATTTTAAGCCCCTATACTTTTCAAATTTAAAAATTCAATCTTAACGCAAATGACAGTTGTTAATCCATTAACTGGATATTTAAAGAGTAATATATGAAAATAATAAATTGACGTGACATTACACATATAATAATATGTTTGGCGCATCAGATTTTGAAAATAGTAGAAGTTAATAAAGTTAACAATTATTGTTTAGTGATGACTGAAATTTTAAAATTTGGAAAGTATAAGAACTAAAATGACCAAATTGAAGTATAGGGATTAAATTCATAACTTTTGCAAAGTAAAGGGACTAATAATAAAAATTAACCTTTTATTTTTAAAAAATAAAAAATTTCAAAAATTGACTTTTTTTTTTTTTTTCAAAACATTACTAGTTTCCGTTACAGCGTAATCTCAAAACTTTCTTTTCTTTTCTTTTCTCATCATAGTCCCCACGTCTTCACCTATTGTTGTTTCTTACTTCTTACCTTCTTTTAAGGAATTGAAACTATTTAATAGTTCTTTGATGATAGAGCTTCTGTTTGTTTCCTTTTGAATAATTTCGTATGTTTTGGAGAGGGTATTGACGGGGAATTGTGATTATTTTAAGTCGAAATTTTGAGTAAATATTAACTGAATTTGAAATCTGGAAACGAGGACCTCTCATTGGTTTTACTGAAAGAGAGAGGAGGATCGAACTGAAACGCTATCTAATTGGTGGTGCTTGAAAGAAAAGAGCTTTGGATCCAATCAGGGAAGTAACAGCGCCATCAAATGGCGCTGTTTAGACGGTTCTTTTACCGAAAGCCGCCGGATCGGCTTCTGGAGATATCTGAACGTGTCTACGGTAATCTTTTTCTTCATTCCTACTGAATGTGTGGTTCAGTTTAGCTTCAAAGTGTCGAAACTATCTTCATTTTACCTTACCAAGGGAAATGCCAATGGGCACAAGTTCTTTGAATTCTCTGATTCTGTTTGGGAATATTTCTTTTTCAAAATTCTTAGCTTGATATTTTATTTTATATTCATTTAATTTCGTTTTTCTTCAGGGTTTTGTTGCGGTTAAGAAACTCTTAAGGATTTTTAGCTTGTTGGTTTCCTTGATTGTTAGGAGATAAGCTGAAATAGGACGGCGTAGTTATTTTAAAGTAGACTTACTGGACTGATTCACTTTTGAACTTTGTAACAAAATCACTTGAAGCTTAGAAACTGGTACGTTATCACTTGGAGCATTGAAGGTTTTCGTACCATTTTCTACACAGACATTTTTTGTTTTGAAGAATATTTGCTGTTCTCTTTCTTAATAAAAATAAATTCCCTTTTTGTGGGCATTCGTAATGAACACAACAATTTGAAACTTACCATATTATATTTTGGTTTTAGGAGGCATATGGTCACTAAGTATTGTTTATTTTATTCAGTTTTCCTATTGATTGTTTTGCAGTATTTGACTGTTGTTTCTCCGTGGATGTACTGGAAGAAGATGAGTACAAAGTGTATATGGGTGGCATTGTGGCGCAGCTACAAGACTACTTTCCTGATGCTTCTTTTATGGTGTTTAATTTCAGAGAAGGGGAGAGGAGGAGCCTAATTTCAGACATTTTATCTCAGTATGACATGACTGTTATGGATTACCCACGGCAACATGAAGGATGTCAGTTGCTGCCACTTGAAATGATTCGTCATTTCCTTCGATCAAGTGAAAGCTGGTTGTCATTGGAAGGGCAGCAGAATGTGCTTTTGATGCACTGTGAAAGAGGAGGATGGCCTGTACTCGCATTCATGCTTGCTGGTCTTCTGTTATATCGAAAGCAGTACAATGGTGAGCAGAAGACTCTTGAAATGGTCTACAGACAAGCTCCTAGGGAACTTCTCCAACTTCTGTCACCTTTGAACCCTCAACCTTCCCAATTAAGATATCTTCAGTATATTTCTAGAAGAAATTTGGGTTCTGATCGACCGCCATCAGATACACCTCTGTTTTTGGATTGTTTAATTCTTAGAGTTCTTCCAACCTTTGGAGGGGAAGTAGGGTGCAGGCCAGTTGTACGTGTATATGGACAGGACCCCAAGACACCAGCCACTAGAAGTTCTAAACTTCTGTTTTCAACTTCAAAGAAAAAAAACCAAGTTCGTCACTTCCTAAAGGTGATGCCTAAGCCTAAGTTACAAAATTGAAACTGAAAAGATAAATTGACCAAAGTTTGGTATGTTCTAATACGGTTTACCTGCAGGAAGAGTGTATATTGGTAAAAATGGATATTCATTGCCGTGTTCAAGGAGATGTTGTGCTTGAGTGCATCCATTTAAATGAAGATTTGGTACGTGAAGAGATGATATTCAGAGTTATGTTTCACACAGCATTTGTCCAAGCAAATATTTTGATTCTCAACCGTGATGAGATTGATGTGTTGTGGGATGGAAAGGATCAATTTCCAAAGGACTTTAGAGCGGAGGTAGGTTAAAATCATTATTATGTGGATGTTTTTCTTTTCTGAAGTTCTAGGAGTTGAATGCATACTTTTATCTGTATCAGGTACTTTTTACTGACCCTGATGCTGTTGTCCCTCATCTCCTTGAAGTCATGGAAAGTGAAGATGGGAATGAGATAGAAAGTGCTGCACCGGAGGAATTTTTTGAGGTGGAAGAGATCTTCAGCAATGCAGTCAATGTGCTCGAAGGAAAGGTGGATGACAACAGTCTCATAGTTCTTGACAACAAGGTAGAGCAAAAAGAAGTCTGGAGGGAGAATGTGGATCCTTCTAAATTTCAAGATTGTGCATCAAATGATGGGAATTACAAGCAGGATGTCAAGGTTGATTCTAGTATGGACGCAGTTAAGGACATTGCTGTCGATGATGTGAATTATAACTTAGATAAGAGGATGGTTTCTGACATTAATGCAGCGAAAGACATTGCTGTTGATGATGGAGACATCAAAGTTGAACCAGTGGCATTTACTATTGATGTGCTGAGGGTCAGAGAAACCACGGAAGTCACAGAAGGTTTGCTTGGCAAATTGGAAGAAATGGAGGATAAGGGCAATAGAAAAGACTGTGTCCAACTAAAGAATTCAGAATCTAAGATGTTGCACCAAAGGTTGAAAAGTGATGTTTCCAAACCTAAACCTGAGAGAACACTGCCCGCTTCAAAGAAACATGCTGGGATGGGCCCAAAACCAGCTTTAGATTCTCTTTTGGTGAAATCAAAGAGCAAACAACAAGAAGCTCAGGGTCCTCCTGTAAGACAAGCAAAGCCAAATGCCATATCTCGGTGGATCCCTCCTAACAAGGGCTCTTATACCAATTCAATGCATGTATCATATCCACCATCACGATATAATAGTGCACCGGTTGCATTATTATCCAATAGTGTGGCTTTGAAGGATTCTTATTCAAGTGCCAACCAAAAGGGCTCTAATGGAGTTTCAGTTTCGAAGGATGTTTCATCCAAGCCAAAAAATGTGAAGGCTGACCTTGTGGAGCTGTCTAACTCTCCAAAAGAAATTTCTAGCGTTCCAATAAATTTAACATCACCACCTCTTCCTCAAGAATCGGTGCCCATTCCACATAGCCCTCCACCTCCATACTCACCATCATCGTCGCCACCACCACCACCACCTCCTCCCCCACCTCCACCTAGATTTTCTTTGTTGGTTTCACCATTATTTCAAGAAAATGCAACTTCTATTGTACTAAATTCTCCATCACCACCACCACCTCCTCCTCCTCCTCCTCGGTATGAAGCTTTGTTGCCTACGCCTCCACCACTTCACAGCGCTTCTAGTCCTCCTCCTCCTCCTCCCCCTCCACCACCATTTCCACCACTTCACAAAGCTCCACCACCACCACCACCACCACGTCATCGAGTTTCTCCTCCTCCTCCTCCTCCTCCACCCCAACCTCTTTTACGTGGAACTCCACCTCCACCTCCACTTGCACTCCCACCAACGTCTGGTATCCCACTTCCTCCTTCACCTCCAATGATGAATGGTGCTCCACCACCAAAATTGGGAGCCATTCCTCCAACACCTCCCCCTTTGCGTGGAGTGCCATCCATGCCTGCTCGACATGGAGCACCACCCCCACCACCTCCACCTGTTCGTGGAGCGCCAGTACCTTGCCCACCTCCTATGCATGGCGCATCACGACCTATAGGTGGAGCACCACCTCCACCTCCTGGAGGCCGAGCTCCAGGCCCTCCACCTCCACCTAGAATTCCCGGTGCTCCTCTAGCCCCATCATTGGGTGCTAGAGTAGTTGATGGTAGAGGAAGAGGGCATGGGCTATCGTGTGCAGCAGCTGCCACAGCACCTAGGAGGTCTTCTTTAAAGCCTTTGCACTGGAGCAAGGTCACAAGGGCAATACAAGGAAGCTTGTGGGAAGAATTACAAAGACATGGAGAGGCTCAAATGTACTGTGTCTTCTTTTACTGATTTTGTTTATTAATACAACGAGCTTCCATAAGTGATAAAATTTACTAAGTATTCATGCTAGATTCCATGCATCATATGTTCACATTAATCTTTCACGTTTATTAATTTCCATTTTGCATTTGCTGACATGGCCTTATTTGTACCAGTGTGCCCGAATTTGATGTGTCAGAGCTAGAGACTCTTTTCTCTGCAGTTGCTCCTAAACCTGCTGGTTCAGTTAATAGATCTGGAGTGCGACGCAAGTCAGTTGGATCAAAACCTGACAAAGTCCACCTGGTAATCTGGAATTTCATTTTTCTTAATAAATCCTTACATCTATGTTTTTCATAGGTGACTGTGGAACTGCTACTTGAACCACCTTATAGGGTTAGAATGAGTAAAAGGTTTCACTCTTAGAAATTGAAGAGCTCGTAATTTTAAGCATACAGTGGACGGTTTTACTTTGTTATGGGAAAAGGGCATTCTAATCTTTGTTTAGTGCTTTTAATTAATGATAAATGCTTCTCTTTCTGTGTCTTGGAAGATTTCCATAAAAGCTGGAAGTTGAAGTAATTAATGAAGGTTTTATTCTATACACATCCTTAATATTTTGGTGTACAAGTATTCTGAGCTATACTATGGGAGGTAGACTTCTCCCATCCCTCCTATCCTTCCCCTCACAAGCTCTGAATCTAAGACCTCCAAGATGAATTCTCAAGGTTCTAACTTCTAGGATGTCCTCTTGGGACCATCTCATTCTTTATGATTTATATCCATGATGTTCTCATGTTGTGCTTTTCTTTCACGAAATTTTCTTTGGGTCATGGAATTGAGGTAAAAGATGCCTTTCTGGACATTTATTAAATATTTTGTGTTTATTACCATGTAACTTTATAAAACGATCATAATGAATATTATTTCCCTCCTTCTCCACTGTAGGTAAAGGATGCCTTTCTGGAAATTTATTAAGGGTAAACTACTAAAATAGTCACTTTCGTTTCCCTCAGGTTACATTTTAGTCATTTATGTTTGAAATGTTACGTTTTAGTCACCTACGTTAACGTGTTGTAGCATTTTAGTCACTGAGCCGTTAATTGCCATTAACAGTGTAACGGTAAGCTGACGTGACATGTTAAAGCATCATTTCAAACAAAAATTTCAGGTTAAATTATACAATTGGTCCTCATATTTTTTTTTTTAGAGCAATTTATTTTTTTCTTTTATGTTCTTTGAACTTTCCCTTTTGTTTTCTATTTTTTTTCACTCTCTTCTGCTTCTCCCTCTATTTTCCTCCCTTCTCCATCTCTTTTAACGTAAAAGAAAACAATTAAATTGCTCAAAACGAAAAAAATATAGGGACCAATTGTATAATTTAACCTAAAATTTTCATTTGAAATAATGATTTAATGTGCCACGTCAGCTTACCGTTACACCGTTATCGTCAATTAATGCTCAGTGACTAAAATGTTACAACACAATAACGTAAGTGACTAAAACATAACATTTCAAACATAAGTGACTAAAATATAACCCGAGAGAAACAAAAGTGACTATTTTGGTAGTTTACCCATTTATTAAATGATGTATTTATTGCCTGTATGAAACTTTATAAAATCATCATAATGATGATTATTTTCCTGTTCACCAATGTCATCACTAACCTTAATTTTTGGCAATCTAGATTGACTTGAGGAGGGCCAACAACACTGAAATTATGCTCACTAAAGTTAAGATGCCACTTTCTGATATGATGGTAAGCAGGACATGGATGTGTTATTGCATTTATTAGTGTTTTTTACATAACTAGAGGAAGTGTATGGGTATTCTTATTTGTATAGATGTGTACTTGGAGTATGGCTGTTTTCCTTGTAGTATGTACAAACAGGACAACAATATTCTTGTTTTTTGCTAGTGATTACATTTAATTTCCCTGAAGTTTGGTGTGCTTACGTCAATTGGCTTCTTCAAAAGATACTGTCTTGGTGTGACACAAATTCTTATCTTACGATTCCAATGCTTTTTCTGATTGAATTAATGGAAACAGGGGAAAATAAGATTTCATTGAATTGATGCCCCTCCAGTTCTTTCATTTCCTGTTTCTCCTTAGTTTTAATTGAAGATTGTCGGTTTAGTTTTTGGCTAATCATGTACAGATGCACGTCTTTTCTCAGGCAGCAGTGCTAGCAATGGATGATGTGGTATTGGATGTTGATCAAGTGGAAAATCTCATAAAGTTTTGTCCAACCAAAGAGGAAATGGAACTTCTCAAGGTGAAGTTCTAACATATCTTGGTTTTGTATAGGACTTTAAGCCATTCAGAACAGATTCTTTGCATAGTATAGCAATCCATTTACCATTGCAAGTTTGTTTTCTTTGGTTGTGATTTATTGTTGTGATTTTGTAGGGCTACACTGGTGACAAAGAGAGTTTGGGGAAGTGTGAACAGGTCTGCAATTTTCCTCTATCTTCTTTGTCGAATCCTTAGACTTGCTTTCCTTTTATTAGTAGATTGATAGATGATTGCATTGCCATTGATCTGTCAGAAATGTACTTTTATGGAACTGGAATTTGGTTTGTCTTTGTCTTTATATATTCTTCTAATTTCTGACAACATCATTTGGCTCAATGGTTGGTGCATGCTCCGCCCCCCCCCCCCCAAAAAAAAAACACTCCTATATTTAAAGAAAAGGTTCTTATACAATCTGGCTTAAGATTTTTTCTTTTAAAATTGAAATGCTTTCATATGATAATTAAATACAATATTCAAAGGATGATTCGTATTAACATTTTTATTCAGGAAAGGGTAAGAATGAAAGGCCAGATAAAGTTTTACTATGTTATGTTATTATGTTATTCAAATTTGGTCAATCGAACATTAAAAAGATGCATTAAGTGCTAGAGACCGATAAATGATTTATTAAACACCATTGAATCAAGTACAAGATAAGGATATCCTTGTATTTTCTTTTATGAAGCTTTTCCAATTCCATGTTTCATATTATCTATCTTTGCCAAAATTCTAAACTCTAACTGGTATTTTATATTTCATGTTCAGTACTTTTTGGAACTGATGAAAGTGCCAAGGGTAGAGTCCAAATTAAGAGTGTTTTCTTTCAAAATTCAGTTCGGCTCTCAGGTTCGGCGGTATCTCCAAAATTAATCTGATTTGATAATAAATTTACTATTAATAATCAGTCTCTTGTTTGCTTTCTCCCTCTTTTTATTTCATTATTTTTTGGAATCCCCTGTTTTACCTTTATTCAAACACTTTTTACTATATGCAGATTTCTGAATTCAAAAAGAGCTTAAGCACTGTAAATTCTGCTTGTGATGAGGTATATCTTTAATGTTGCTGACTGGACTTGACTGTAGTTTCTCATTCATTGTCTTACTACTTTTTTTTTTTGGTTGTTAGGTTCGAAATTCCCTTAAACTAAAGGACATAATGAAGAAAATTCTCTATCTGGGGAATACATTGAACCAAGGAACTGCTAGGGGTAAGGGATGTGTTCAATTTTCTTTTGGATCCAATCATTGATTCTAGAACTGCTACTAGTAAAAGATTATGTAGAGGATATTTACTAGCTAAACTGCTTGTAATTTATGTTTGTCTGGATTCACATGCATGTGGCTAATACTTGCTTTGATATTTGCCTGCACTGTTGCAAATGACGATAAGTTACACTATTTTAAGCAGCATTCCGCATCTTAAACTGGAAAACTAGTTGGTCTGTGTAGTTCTAGGGGGCATACTCTGCGGTATTTGAAAATCTGCTTATTGCTTCTGTTAGATGCTATCAGATGCTATTGAGACTTACTTTATGACCTCATGTGCTAACTTCTTTTCTTAGAAGGAATGCCATATATTATTTGGATGTCAGAAAAATAGTGAAGCATTTTCTTCTGATCTTCGCATGTTTGTGCTTTGTTTGTCTCTTAATTTTGGAAACGGCTGGGTTTATCAGAGTCGTTTATCTGGGTTATAATTTGATAGATGTCTGGTTAAGTGTACTCTTGATAGTGCTCAACACGTTCTTGTCAATAACCAGAGGTTTACGTAGTTTATGCATTTATGTCCTCTAATGTCCAATTTCCGCATTTATGTCTACTGTTTCGAACTTTTGCACAATGCTGCCATAAATAAATTCATTATCCCTTGTCTACACTAGTTCAGATTTTACTTTTTTTCTTAGCCAAACTACTAGATCCAGGTTTGATTTAAAGCTGATAAACTTCTTAGATTTGAGTTGGTGAGGATGTTTTAACTGCTCGCATGCTCCTTTAATATGAAGCTTCAAATCATTCCTATTACACAGGTTCTGCTGTTGGCTTTAAGTTGGACAGTCTTTTAAAGCTCGCAGATACACGCGCTTCTAACAGCAAGATGACACTAATGCATTATCTTTGCAAGGTTTGGTTACTAATTTTGTTTTTCTCTGTTGTGGTGTTATTAAGGTCATTCTATTTCTTGTAATATTTGCCTGACTTATATTCTACACCTAGTTTATATGTTACGTTACTACCGGACGCTTGTTTTTGATGCAAACAGCAACTGTCTGTCTTTTTGTGGTTCAGGTCTTAGCTGCCAAGAAACCAGCACTTTTAGATTTTCACCAGGAATTTGTCAGCCTTGAGGCTGCAACTAAGGTTTCTCATCAGTCTTAGTGTTTGACGTTTATGGTTTGGTAACACTATTTGAAGCCTTGTGTCCTTGCAGATACAATTAAAATCTTTAGCAGAAGAAATGCAAGCTTTAACTAAAGGATTAGAAAAGGTTAAGCAGGAGCTAGCTGCCTCTGAAAATGATGGTCCTGTGTCTGAAGTTTTCCGGGAGGTACGTAGTTATTTCATTGCTTTTTGTTCTTCAACATACAAGTAAAAAATTTGTTGCATGATCTTCACTTGTAATTTATAGTTTACTACTTCTCAAATATTTTATTCAGGCACATTCCTTTGTGCAAAGTTCCTGATTGGCTACTAGCTTTTTGTTTTTACCTTTTGCCCATGTAGCCCATGTAAACATACCCCTAAAAGTTGGGATCAGTAAATAAAGAATGGTTACTCGTACAAGTTTGTAATGCCAAGACACTAACTTTGATGCACAAGTGATTATAACTAGTATAGTGGAATATTAATAAAAGAATATGGTTAGAAACAATAAATTCCTATTTGAAAGTTCCTTCAGGTAATCATCTTCATCTCACATGGTAGTTTATTCTGATTGAAACACCATTAGGTCTTATATAATATTCTGATGCAATAGAGAGAGCATTTGTTATGGCTTTTGTTATCTACACCAAACACTGTCAACTGCTTTTTATTTGTCTAGAGAATACTTTCCTTGTTCTAACATTTTTTTAAAATTTTATTTAGACATTAAAGGGATTCCTTTCTGTTGCCGAAGGAGAGGTGACATCCGTAACAAATCTATATTCTGTGGTGGTAATTTGCCAACTATTGACACTCTCTTTTATGCATCATCTGATGTTGTCCAATTCTTTTGATTTTGTCTTTCTTTAATTACTGATTTTACCTTCTTGATGGACAGGGTAGAAATGCAGATGCACTTGCACTCTATTTTGGTGAGGATCCTGCTCGATGCCCCTTTGAGCAAGGTAGATTGCATTCTATACCTAGTTTCTTTGAGTAGATGTCTAGATGTGCATAATGAGAATGTTAGAGAAAGACATTTTATTGACCCACTATAGCTCCCATTCAACCCTCATTTTCCTTTCACCCATCAAATAGGTTATCATAAGGTTAAAGGGTCAAATGTTTCAGGAAGTTGTCATGTTAGGCCCAAAAGAAGAGGAAAATATACCTGAAGTTAAGAAAAATAAATATGAGGATGAACATCTTAACTAGAGATAGATTAGGGTGATTTTGTGATTGAATTTAGTGTGTTTTTTTATTCTTAGGAAACTAAAATACTTGTTAAATTATGGACAAAGGTGAAGACAGGATAACCGAGACAAGAAAAGATTTAGGGAAGTAAAGGCCTTTTTAATTTTGGGAAATGTTTTCCATTTTCCATCTCCACATTGACTCTAAGTATGATCAATTCATGGTAAATGACCAAATTAGAGAAAGGGAGAAAAGGGTTTTGGAACTTGGTAATTAATAAAGAGAGAATTTAAAAAGTTGCGTTGTTATTTTAGAAAATTAGAAATTTAGGGCTTTCAAGCTTCTATCATATTTCATCGATCATATTATATAAAACTGTAGTTGTAAAATGGAATAACATGTTCCTAAAATACTAGTCTCTATGGTTTTTCTATTTTCCAATGCTCTATTTAGTTCTTTATTTCTTCTCCAGTTTTTGCTATAAAGCTGAAGTTGATGATCAAAATTCAAAAGTAAATATTGTTAGTAAGTAAATGGTGACATCATGGTTCTATTTGAAATAAAATGATCCTTTTTTTGTTCATAAACTTTAACTGTTACAATTTTCAATCTTCAAAATATCTTTGTTTTTCATCAAGACTCATCTTTTGTTTTGTACCTCCGGAAGTATATAGTGTGGCTTCTAAAAGAAAAAAGAACCTAATTTTATCAAAATTAAGATTTTGTAAAATTTTCATGTATTATATTCTATATCCTAGTTAGGGTTCTATTTATTTCAATCTCCCATCATAAATATGTTGCTTTGACTCAATTTTCGTGCATTACCAGTTTCCAACACCCATGTCTCATACTTTTTGGAGGATCCTCCAAGGACCCTCATACATGGAAGAACTTAAATACAATTAAACATACCTGTATTTGGCACTCACACCTGATCCCGAGTAACATAGCATCATAGTCTACTGGTTTTCAAATAGTGATTTAAAGTTGAATTGGTCACACCTGATGCTGTATTTTGTTCAATGCAGTTACTGCAACTCTCTTTAATTTTGTGAGGTTGTTTCGGAAAGCACACGAAGAGAATATGAAGCAGGTTGACTTGGAGAAGAAGAAAACTGAGAAGGAGAAGGCTAAGGGAATTAACCTTACAAAAAAGTGTGCAAATTAGTCTGAGGATCAGTTTCTCTTTTCATACAAGATAATATGCTCCTGCCAAGCAGCAGATGTTTGTGCCCAAGAGTTCGACTGAATGACAATGATGCTGCTTTTCGGCGCTGTTCAGATACCCTTCCATGCTCTGGTATCTGTGTAATTGTAAGCCCTCACAGATATAAATGAGGCAGGGGCCTTGTCCTGGAGGTTTGAAGGGCACAAGCTATGTGCGTCAATAGACATTTTTTAAGGGAAGATTTTCAATCCCATTGATGATCAGATTGACCAAGTAGCTGAGCTTCCGAATGCAGGTTGTTGCGGTAACAGCTATGGCCCTTCTTCTAGCTTTATTTCAGAATGAGAAGACAAGCACTTCATTATGATAAGCGAGATCTTTTCAGCATCTGCCATTAATTGGCATTTTTTTTTTCCCAGCACCTAAGCAGATGGCGGTGGGATTGTAGACCCGAACATTCCACCATACCATTAAAACGAGTAATGTACAAACCATGTTTATAGTAGATTTTTTTTCTTTATGTTGTAACATAAGTCTTTGTCTTTCATAATTAAGATAAAGTTAACCCATGGTATAAAAGGAGAGACATTAGAAGGTGGGCTTTCTTGGTGCAATTGTAATATACAAGCATGACAAATAGCGAAACATTCGCGTTATGTTCTTATCATATCCAAGGTTACCAGTTCTATGAAATCCCCAAAAAAAATCAATTTAATTGGATTATAGTTATGTTAATGAAACTTTGTAGTGCCAGTTATAGCTTTATTTGATTGTCATATTATTTACTTGAACCTTTAATTGTTTATTTTCTATAATTGTTAGTAGCGTATTAGTGAGGTTAAAATTAGTGTTCAAAGGTTGCTCACATTACAATTGAACCGAAATCTGAACCAAGGACTTTTCACGTACGTATCAATTTTTACGAAAGTGTCCAGCCAAGGACTTTGCACGTACTTTTGTTTATAGTAAAAATTATATGAATATTGACTTCTTTAAAATAAAGCGGTTGAATTAGATATTTGAAAAGAAAAGAGAAAAAAATAAAAATATAATTTGAAATTTGATATATAACTTTTGAAAACTTCTTTTAAACACTTTTGAAAAGATTTAGCCTTTATGTAAATGGAGCATTTAACCTATTAATGAAAATTTTAATTTTATGTGAAAAGATCAAGCAAAAATTGAATTCAAACTTTCGATAAAATGAAGTTTTTTTTTTTTTTTCTGTTACAGTTTAACTTTGAGAAGATTTCTAAAGTATAATCAAAGACGATTAATTAAAATCTAAACTTCATTAGAATCCATAAAAAAATCATTAAGAATCTCATCACTCTTTCTCTTTCTCTTTCTTAAACTTAACTCAATCTTCAAAAACCCATTCCAAACCTACTTATTTAAAAAGTTCTAAAATAGAGTCAAATTATATGTTCCCTTCAATTTAAAATATATTTAAAACTGTTTTTTAATTAAAAATATTAAACTATTCTTATTTAAATTAAAAATTATTATAAGACTTTAAAAATTAAACCAATGGAATACAATTATTTATAAAATATGAAAATCTAATATTTACTTGTTAAAAAAGTACAATTTTTAAGATGAATGTTATTATTTACTTTTAAACCTACAAAATGGATAGACTATATTGAATTTTTTATGAACTTTCAAGTATTATTTATAGAATATATCATCTTTTCATAAGATGGAGCATGCATGAAACTGAAAATTGGGGAAGTCGGCGTGTGGAGGTGCAGTTCACCTTAAAGGTTACCAACTTTACAGTCGACTCCTCCATATTTCAATAAATAATTTACTAAGAACACTAATTGCCCAAATATTTTTTCAAACTAATATATATGTTCAGTAAATAAGGGGAAGAAGATGGTGATAGAATGGAGTAGAATGGAGTATATAGGCGGATAAAGATTTCAACTTTTGAGAGAGTTAAGAGATAAGGAAGAGAGAATGTCTATGAGTGCGTTTGTGAGTCTTTTGCATGGCTCTTTATGGTGAAAGACAAGTCCGTATACATGCTCTAAGGTCACTGACATAGAAGTCTAACTTGGTACTTTTGGTAGTGACGGTGATGTAACGTACTAAGATACAATGACGGAGCCACGTTGAGGCCTAGGGGGCCATGGCCCCTAAAGTTTAATTTTTTTCAATTTAGTCATTTATAAATTTAAACTATGACCCTCTCAAAAATATAAGTAAGCCTCCCAAAGTTTAAGATTTTTGCAATTTTCCCCTTTGTATATATATTATAGCCCCCTTAAAATGGTAAATTTTTAATTTTGACCCTTTATAATTTATAAAATTTTAAATTAGTAATAGTAAAATTACACTTTGACCCGTCAAAAATGATAAAAAAATTAATTTAACCCTTTAAAAATAATAAATATATAGGCTATTGAAATGATGAAATTATATTTGTATTATTGTAAAAATATACAATTTAATTTTAATCCTTAAAAAAAATTTTCTAACTCCGCCACTACTACGTCTTAAGGTGATGGGTAATCAATTATTCTAGTTCCTCACATAATCTTAATGGAAATGCCTTGTTTTGAAGTTCGCCAAGCTGATGTTCACAAACTAGAAATAGGGTTTGCGGACTAAATTTAGATTCGTAACGTCGTTGGTTGTCATTGAAAAACACATTTCAAACTCTTTTACAAGTACGCTATGAAATTGACTACTGTGAGGTATAACAAAATATGGATTCACTACTTCTATAAAAGGTTATTCAATAAAGAGTAGTTTTCTCCCCTTAAATCCTTGTCGAGGGTTGTTTACCAAGTTGTTTAAGCGAACGTCAAAGACAATGGAGGGCTTGATGAAGGTCAAATGATTGGTGTAGCTGAAACCAAAGCTAAAGACACAGCCAGTGCCAATGGTAAACAGCTCATCTTTGTACGAAAGTCAGCAACAATTGTTTTTCTTTTCTTGAATCCTCTGTTATCTTGCTATGCCAAATTCCAACAAAACTTTGTTCAATAACCCAGTCCAAAGTCTCCTGTGATTGTCCAACGGAGAAGGTCGATTGACATTTATAACACAATTAATTTGATTTTTGTAACTTTGATTTGGATATATCATAATATGACAATCATGTTATATAAAAATAATTTCAACATTATAAGTTATGATATTTGGGGTAAAATCAAGTAGTGCTATGCTAGGGTCTCATGCATTGGTATATCAATATTTTAAATACAGTAAGATAACCCTAACATAATAGAAGAAAAAGGGATTACCAAGTCTCTGTAATCTGCAATTTTCATTCTTCCTTTTCTGGCATTTAATTTTGATTTCAGCACTTACATACATCAACATGAACATGAACAGTAGTTTGTAGATCCCAATACAAAATATTAGGATTTTAGAATAAAAAGAAAAACGGAGTAGCTGACACAGATTTTGATTACACCGTAAAAAGGAAAAAGAAAACCTTGATCTATATACCCCACGTATGCATGTATGTACCTCAGGAATTGCTTGGTTTTCAATTCAAGCAACATGAATGAATCTTGATTCTTGAATCCAAATTCTTATCTGTATGAACATGTTTTTATGTGTTATGTGCAGTCTTTAATTTGGTTTTTGGATAAATTTCTATGGCAGTCCTTCAATATTCTTCAGCTTCACACAATCATCTTCCTCTGCAATTTCAATCCCGTAAGAACATTTACCTTCCTGGTTGGTTTTGCAGCTATTGAAGAAGGAGCAACTCACAACAGTATCAACAACAACGATTATGGAATATAAAAAAGCAATGAAAATCCCTTCCAAAACCATTGAAAAGCAGGTGAAATCACCACCGTTACTATAAGCTCTCACAACACGGTAATGGAACAGTGCTTCAATGGCTGCCATGGTTAGATTCAAAGGTAAAGCCAATGTCAAAGCAGTTGAAGTTCTTCCTTTTATAAGAACACAAGCTTTCAGAATTGACAAATATCCACCAGATCCTTCGGTTCCAGATGAAACCAATGCAAAATTGGAAATTAAAATGGCATTGGCCACAAGTACCGAATAAAGAACAGCCCCAAAAGCTGACATCAAAAGAATCCAATTCGGGGATGAAAATCCCAACCCATCAAGGAAATTGAACCCAAACAATAAAACAGAGAAAGCTGTGGCGTTGGCTGAGATGATTAAGAAGAAATTGCAGATTTGAGTTTCGAGGAGAGGTTTGTAAAGTGAAAGAACCCAAGAGAAAGAAGGTTGTTTGAAGCTTCTCCCATGGCGAAAACAGCTGATTATGGAGGCTTTGGATAAGAGGAAGAAAGAGAAGGTGAAAGGGAGTGCAAAGATGGAGAAACAGATGGTTTGGGAAAGTTTGGAACTGAGAAATGTAAAGGAATCTGATGAATAAGGGAACCCAGAAGCCTGGAAAACAACACTGAGACGGCCATGGATTGATTGGAACAAGGAAGAAGATGGAACAAAGATTTGGGAGAGAAGAACAGAAAGTGAGTAAGGGAAAGCTAGAAGTGCAGGAGTTAAAGTGAAATAATGATAATTTTGAAGGAATGTGTAGATTGATCTTCTCATAATCTTGGTTGATTTCTCCATTCGAATTATTTGGGTATCTTCCATTGATGAAGAAAACATGAAATAATATGGGAAAAGAAGTATATGCAAACGTAGCCTCAACCATGCCCCCCCTTTATTCAAGTTGGGTGGTGTTATTAGAAATGAATAAGATTGGCCAACCCCTAAACACAATTTGTAGAGCTTATTATTATAATTATTATAGAATAGAGGGTGAGTTGTTTGGAGATTGTTTATAACAAAGAGATTTTTTGGACTCATTGGGTTTTTTTTCTTTCGGTAAAAAGAAATTTCATAAAACGATTATATTAATCTATTAATATTAAACAGGCGTTGACATAAAACGATTCACAAACAATAAATCTTGTACCGACATCGAGGGTTCTTCAAACAGTTGTAACTTTAAATTATCACCTACAACATACTTAACTATATGATCTGCAACTCTATTATGCTCTCTTGGGATATGAGATGTGGCTCATTCTTTATTTATCTTTGCAATTTCAATCAAAAGAAATTAAAAATATATATAAAAATTTCTTGATATAATAATTTGGTTGACATTAGAAGTTTTGAGGGGAGTTTATTTTAATTTCAAGTTTAACTAACAAAATTTCATTTTAACAGAAACATCACATGTTTGATTGACTATTTTTTAATATAAAATTAATCTTCCCATTTGAACAAGTCATAAAGATTTCATAGCTTGGTTTTGAGTCCCTTGTTAAAGAAAAAGTGATGATTGCTTATTTAAAATCCAAAGGAAAAGTCATGATTATATGCATCAATGCAAGTCTTCTTCTTATTTATACAATCTTCAATCATATGACATCTCATTCCTTTCATGTGTTCTCCATTCCTCAATCAACCTATAATTTCTTAACATTTCTTCCATTTTCAAATTTAATAAGCAAAAGAAAAACTATTGAGCAAATATAACGCAATTACCTTTTCTACTTAATTTTATTAATATACCAAACAAAATATTAAAAATCCAACACTTAATTTTTTTTCAGTTTGTCGAACAACATCAAGGATTTTGTTTTAAATTTAGGATAATTTATCTAAAAAAATTTATTAGTAAGTTTTATTTATATTTAATTATAATTATATAAAAATATTTAATATTAAGATTAATTTCATATTTTATTATTTTTAAAAAATAATAATAATATGCTTTTAAATTAGCTCAAACTTCAAATCTAACTTGAAATGAACTTAAATAAAAATAGGAATAATATTTGATATATTGTCTATGCATATGTATTATACACCATACCATTAGTGAATAATAACACAACACATCATTGATTCTTTTATTTTGCATTTATCATTGCTCGAAACCCATGCATCATTCTAAATGGAGATAGTATGCCACCTTCGTGAATAGTGGTGAAGTCAAGATATTAATCTTGAGGGGGGTCAAGCTAAAATTAGAAGTGCTATATAACACTCAATTTAAATATATAAACAATCGATTCAAAAGAAACAGTATTTCAACATGACAATCGATTTAAACATATAAAAAATCAATTCAAAAGAAGCAGTATCCCAACAATTAAGACAAAATAGCATATCATTACTTAAAATTGTGCACAACATACTTTCAAGGAAATAAAATCACTAAATATAGAGTCTGAATCAAAAGTTTCAGCAATCTCTCTCTCAATATAAACAACAAGATTATATCTAAGAAACTCATCCTCTATTTTGTTGCGAAGCCTTGTTTTGACAATTTTCATCGTCGAAAATGCTCTTTCTGTAGTTGCAGTTGAAATAGGAAGAGTCGATAGAAGACGAATTAATCTATCAACAAGAAAATATACTTTTGACATCTGTGTCTCTGTTAATCCTAGACAAAGATCAAAAATTACGGACAAATTCTGCAATTTCGAATGATTTGAAACATTCTGCTTATAATGTTGCAGTTGATACTTCAATATTACTTTCTCTTGCTTAATGAAATTAAGAGGATAATATCTTTTCACAATACAACAAATATCATCCATATTGAAGGATTTATAAGACTCTTTCGGATCCAAAGCAAAGTTAAAGGTAAGAAAATCAATTGTTTGTTCATTAAATCTACTAGTTAGCTCAAGAAGTTGAGAATCTATAACAGCATTGAGTATCTCAACCCAATAATGGTGCTCCATATTGAATTCAACATGTTGGTGATGACCACGTTTTACCACTTATAGAGAATTCATATCAAGAACCTCAATATTGTGTTTTTCACAAAATGCTTTCACAATTTCCAACAAATTACCTCAATCATCTTCTCTCAACTTTCGTATCAAAGTTTTGGTGCTTGAGACTAAGTATATAGCATTTACTATATCTTAAGATTTTTGTTGTAGATGTTGACAAAGAATATCTGTAATACCCATTATCATTTCCTAATCCGAAATTCACATAACTTTCAATTCGGTTAACCATTTTTTATTCTATTTTCATAGAAATACTCACTGCTTCACAAGCTATCATTTAACATAATTTTAAACAAAGTGACCAAGGTTTTCTTCTTCCCTTTCACTTTGGCCAAAACTTACTATAACATTATTTAGCTATTTTTGTTTCATTTTACACTTCTAACAAGTTAGAAACAGTCTCCTAATCATTTTCCATCAAAAAATGTATACATTTCACTTAATTTTATAAGCTTTCAAGTTCCATCAATATCCTTAAATGACAGCTTCTAATACACTTGATAAAACAAAAAACTATGAGTACATATATGTAAAACAAGTTTCAAATATTCAAAATCTATGAAAAATTTGATAAAAACCATACATTATACTTCAAATTTGGAGGAAAAATGATAAAGAATATTTTTTCCTCTTTTCTTGCCAAGCACCAAAATAAAGAAGAAAAATGATAAAAGTCTCTTCATCTTTTCTTTTCTTTATATATATATATTACTTATAAAATATTATTATGTTAAGTAAACTATTAAATAAATATTAATTTATTATTATTTAACAAAAATATCATTCAAAAGTATCATGAGTAATTTATTTTCTTCAAGAATATTTTCTTTTTATTTTTTTATCAAGAATATTTTTTTAATATTATTTTTAATCCTATAAAAATATTGGAGCTGCCCACTTCTATTTTTAGGAGGGCTATAATATATATATAAAGGGAAAAATTACAAAAATTTTAACAAAATCCGTTAAGTAACTTTGACCAATGAAAAAACGCCACATAGCATATTTTTGATCAATAAAAAATGTCATTTGGCAATTAAAACAAAAACATTAAATTTAAATTTAAAAACTAGAAAACTATAATATTAAAATATTAAAAAATACCTTTTTACCAAATGGAAACAAAGTACGGGGGCAAATTAGACATTTAGAAATTTTAGGTACCACATTGAACATTTTACTAAAGTATAGGAGGTAAATATGTTATTATCCCTTAAAAATTATCATATGTCTTCGCTTTTTAATATTTTACTATACCATTAGGACATTTGTCAACCCCTTAACTTTGTGGAGTCTAAAAGTTTCACTATAATATATCAAATATTATTCCTTCATTCAAATATGTAAGGTATAATTTGTATTAGATAATAAAATATAATTGTTAGCTTTCTTTTTACATATTTTCACACATATATATATTTCATTGTCAGCATGGGGTAAAAATATTAATTAATTAAAAATTAAGTTTTTAACATAATTAAAAATTAAATTAAATTAGTTATTACTTGTGCTCATGATTATATGTAAAAATTAAAATATATTAAATTATTTTTTTATAAATTTTATGAATATATGATAAATAGTTTTAAACATATTACTTCATAATTAAAAATTTTAAAATTAATAAGTGATATTATTAGGTGAAATGCAAACTGATAGTGTAGTTTAAAAATAATCAATATCTATTCATTATATAAAAATATTTTTAAAATTTTAATTGGATAGTGTATTTTTTAAATAAGTAAAGAGATAATCTTAAAATTCAAAATGAAATTTTGCTATGTATATGTTTAACTTTAAGATAAAACTTTTTAATTTTAAATTTGATATATAATTTATTTAATTTTAAAATGAAAATTTTAATATATTTAATATATTTAAATGTTGAGCTTCTAATTGATCAAATGAGCACATTTGCGCACATCGTGCAAATCCTTATAGTGTTGTAGAGATTTCTTGTTCGAAGGTTGAGTTTAATTAGTTGTTGGCTCGGGAGGCTGTGTATTAAAAGCAACGCTCGAAGGTGATTTGGTTGTGTTACGATGATGCAAACACTAAACAATTTCATGAACAGGGTTCGAAGCGTGTGCGGGTAAATCATATTCATTTGCATGTGGATGATAATGGTTTTCAGTGTACCAATGGCACGAGTATGTGTGCTATTGTTTCAAACTACTTTCATAATCTTTTTTCAGCCCGAGCATGTCCTTTGATGTGTTCTCTGAGCAGACAAATTGTGTCGTTGAAGCTGATAATGAGTTCTTAGTGACACCTTTCAGTCTAGTTAAATTTGAACGAGCTATTTTTGAGATGCACCGAATAAAGCATCTGAGCTAGATGGTATGAATCCAACATTTTCTTAGAAGTGTTGGTTTCTTAGTGGCGCCAATGTGGTTTCTCAATGTTGCAAGTGGCTCAAGACAAACAAGTTTTTGGTTTCTATTTACGACCTATCGTGTTATATAATGTTATCTATAAATTGGTGGTCAAAGTTTTAACAAATCGACTTAAGTGGTTAATGGTGTTCCATGGCGCGTGGGAGACGACGAGTCAACCAAGGTCTTTAAGGACACTTGGGTTTGTGTTGATAATGATTTTTTTGTTCACTTGTCTCTCCTACTCAATTGTGAGGGTATGAAGGTTAATGATCTCTTCGGAGACAGATGGTTGTTTTTGAGACATTAGCCTTGTTAAGGGGTTGTTGTCTCCGATTGATGCCCAAGATGTGCTTAAATGCTTATCATTCTTTACCGCTTGGAGAATAGTCATATTTGGCACTAAGATAGGTTTGGTATGTATTGTGTATAGTGAATTCGACGGGTTATGAATTTAAGGTTACGAGTTATGGGATATGGGTTATATGTTTAAAGTTACAGGTTTAAGGTTTAGGGTTTAGAATAATATTAGGTGCATGATTTAGCTATTTATGTTTCATTTTTACACTTCTAAAAGTTAGAAATCGTCTCCTAATAGTTTTCCATCCAAAAAATACATGTTTCGCTTTATTTTATAAGCTTTCAAGTTCCATTAATATCCTTTAATGGCAAGTTTTAACAGACTTGATAAAACAAAAAATTATTGGTAATATGTAAAATAAGTCTCTTCATCTTTTCTTTTCTCTTGATATATATTATTATATTACTTATAAAATATTATTATGTGAAGTAAACTATTAAATAAATATTAATTTATTATTATTTTAAAAATTTCATTCAAAAGTTATCATGAGTAATTTAACTTCTTCAAAAAGATTCTCTCTTTATTTTTATTAAGTACATTTTTTAATATTATTTTTAATCCTATAAAAATATTAGAGCGACCAGTTATATGATTAGGAGGGCTATAATATATATGCAAGGGGGAAAATTGTAAAAATCTTAAACCTTGGAGCCTGTTTATTTTTTTTAGGAGGATCATAGTATAAATTTACAAAGGACTAAATTAAAAAAAATTAAACTTTGAGAGGCCATGGCCCTCCTGGGCCTGAACATGGCTCTGCCACTGATTGAAAATACGAGCTAAATCAGGTCAAGAGTAACTTTGTCAATTCCATGTCCCATGGGGATGTCCAACTTCATATCTCTATCTAATACCCATCAATTTATTTTGTGGTAATTTCTTTTTGAATCATTTGATAATTTTTATTTTTTATTTATAATTTTTAAATATTTTTATAATTTCTAATCCAAAAATGAATTTTTTTTAATATTTTTCATTTTTTCTAACTTTCATAATTATAACTAAATTGACAAATTTTGTAAAAGTTGAAGGTTAAATTTATTTATTTATTTTAAAATTAGAATTAAAATGGCAAATTTTATAAATTTTGAGTGTTAAATTTAGTGAAGTTTTTAGATTTAAAATTAAATTGATAAGATATGTAAACATTAGAAGATTAAATCTGCAATTGGATCAATAAAAACCCACATCAGTTTTCCGTTACTCATGTAAAAGCAACTAATGAGAGAGTGATCAAAACATTTAATTTTAAAAAGTTTAGTAACTAATTTGAAAAAAATAATAATTAAGTGATCAAAATAAAATGAATTGTATGTATAGTTAGATGACTATTTTTATATTTTACCCTTATATCTATTCTATTATTTATATGTTTGAATGAGATGTTGTCACCTATTACAAAAAATTTATTTTTTTCAGAATAAGAAATAGTATAAATTTTATATTTTTTATATAAAATTAAAAAAATAGAACTAATAAAATTTAAAATTATTTTTTTATAAATATATTTATTATGTAATTTTTTACCCACGTGTTATAATGTGTCATAATGTATGTATATAATTACGTAATTATAATGAATTTAACGTAATGAAGGAAGACAAGGTTGAGGCGGGTTTGGAACCGACGATTTGGCTTAGATCCATGGGCCCCAAGCAGTTGAGGTCTTGTTTATGAGGTTGGTGCGCTGTCGTTTTGACTGTTAGTTGGTTTGTTAGGAAGGATTCATATCCTCACAATTCAAATAATAACAATATTATTGCTATTAATTAATTAAGATTTTAAGCTTAAAAGAGTAGCTGTTTTAAGTTGGAAGGAATGTATAATTAAAGCAGAAACTTTTAGTGACTTCCTAACTACAAACTTATGAACTCCATTTCTTAATCATAAAAATAAAATAAATGAAAATTCAATTTTCAACTTTTCATTTCTCATATATACACATTATCTTTATTACACATTCAATGCATGTATTACTCAATTATATTATTTTTTATTTTTATTTTTTTAAAATGGATGATTATGAAATTAAAACATAATAATATATAAATTAAATCGAATAATTCTTTTAAGTTTTTATTTCAACTCCATGAATTTTTAATTAACAAAAAGAATTATCTATTTTTTAGAGAATGGAATAATGTCATTTTTAACTCTTAACATTTATATTTTTTTTATCAATTTGACCCTTTTTTTAAAGTTAAATTTGATCTTTAACATTTGAAAAAGAAAAAGTTAATTTTGACATCAACCTTTTGAAAAATAGTCAACATAATATTTTTTTTAATAAGAATACTAACTAAAATGTAAAATTTTTAAACACGATAACTACATGACTATCCACGTACATTCCATACTAATATATAAAAAATTTTATTCAATAATTGAATTATAGGTAAATCGGTAAAGTAATTATGAATAAATTCTCCTTAGTCCTAAGTTCAATCCTAGACATTTAGTTTTATTTAAAAATTTCATATAAAATAGTACAAAAAAACCATTAAGTTAATAATCACCCCTTTATTAAAAATGATTTTTAAGAAATTTTCCTAATTGAATTGGTATCGAGTTGATTCGTGGCACTTACATGATCATATTTAGGTTTATATCATGATTCAGCTCCCGAACTATACTAATTTCCCGACTTTGATACCTAATTTGTTTTATATAGTTTTTGGTTCAAAAAGTTTTTTTTTTAATATATTGGTGTAATTATATGATAGTATTTGTTTATACTTTCTTAACCGTTTGACAACGCACACACACCTTGCTCACAGTGGTGCTCGAACCCGAGTATCCTAAGATGAATAACATTCTTTTAACCACTGGAGCCACTCATTGGGTTCTTTGGTTCAAAAAGTTAACGATATTAAAAACAAGATGGCATACTCAACCAATGAGAACACATAATATATTTGTTTTTTTTATGTCATTAATGACTTGACTATTAATTGATAATATGATTGTTGATCATTGACCATTAACCATTGATAATTTATCGGCATTGTCCCTTGACGATCGATTGTTTTAGTATATAATTTTAAATTTTTATTTCTCCTTTTTAAATTATTTATTATATAAAGTTTTATAATATTTTATTTCATATAATTTATATGTTGTAAATATTTTATATGTAATAGATGTTTAAAATTTTTATATATCCTTTGAATATAATTTAAAATTTTAAATTCTATATAATGTTTATATGTTTTTATTTTATATAATTTATATATTATAAAATTTTTGAATTTAATAAGCTTGTATATATTTTTGGGGATTTTTTAATATATTTTTGAATATGCATTAGATATTATATATTTGAATTCTGAATTTTTTAGCTGGCGCCTCATCATCAATTATCATGTATAAAGGAATATCATGTGGCTCGTTTTCATTTATTAAGTGTGTCACTTTTTTTAACATTGTTAACGTTTTAGATCATAAACTATAATTGAATAATGGTGTTCCAAACTTTTGATATAACAATATTTAAGATAAATTTTATATGTATTATATGTCCTAAATCATTTGATGAAAATGTAATTGAAAATTTTATAAAATATTTTCAAAGTATTTTCAAATATTTGTAAAATACTCAAAATATGTTTTAAATATATTTTAATTCATCTAAATGTTAATACCAAAGTGTTTTAAGGGGTTTAAAATGCTTTGAAGAGACTTTGGTATGCAAACCTCAAGACATACAACTATATGTCTTAAAAGATGAAAACTTCGAAACTAAAATCCACTTCAGGAGGTGTCTGTCTTGAGACATTGTGCAATATGTCTAGAGGCAATTGGCAGATTGTCTCGAGACATGAATCAACGATTATTAACGATTATTTTTCAGCCATGTCTCGAGACATACATTGCAGGGACAATTTTTAAGCTCGAAATTAATGCTTCCAATGGCCAGAATTCATCTCCAATGGCCATAAACGTCCACAAACTTGTTCCTTGATATAAAACTTTATTCTTTCATTTCTCTTGTAAATATTCTCTATGAGCTTATTGTTAGATTTTTTATCACTCTCATTTCATTTCTTTTTTTTTTGGTCAATCTCATTTCATTTTTTGAGAGCTTAATTTTTGTAAACACATACCTTGTAGAGGTCTCTTTGTTTACTCTCTTTCATATCACCAATTGTAAATGGGAAGGGTTTTAGTCAAGCCTTGTAAAAATTAGAGAGCTCTAGTTATGCCATAAAAATCGATGGATGTTCTATCTCAGCTTTACGAAAAATATAGGATTGTAAAAGTTATACATTTCCCTTAAAAATATAGTAAATTGGGAAATCATTAACGTATACCAAAATAGTGGAGATAGACAATTGTAGCCAAACTACTATAAATCGAATTGTCTAAACTTTTTTTCCTTTCCTCATCATTTAAAAAAGTTTACAAATATTTTTAAATTTTTTTTATATGATAAAAAAAAGGCATCAAAGTGCCTTTATTCAAAATAATTAAACATCACAATAACAATATTATCATCTAAAATTAATTGCTTAACATGAGAGCTAGGTGAATTTGTAATCTGAGTGCCAAACTCTAGGGAAATGCAACTTCTAGATAAGTAATCTGCCACAAAATTGTTGTTAAAATTTCAATTCACCGCTCTTAATATATTTTCAGAACTAATAAATAGTATAGGTACCAATATAAAATTAAATAAATGATAAAATGAGAAATAAGTATAATTGGAAAGCCAAATTGTGAAAGCACGCATTATGTATAGTATTATATGATTTGATTGATAAACAATAAAATCAAATTTGGTTTTATATTCTTATTGCTTCAACTAACCGCAGTTAGCCCTTAAATATTATTATTAATGGAATAAGAAGCTCACCTATTGCAATTTTTTAAGCAAAATCTTTTTTGAAAATATTTTTTTAAAACAATATATGTAATTTTTTTGCTACAATGGTTTATTTGGTCCTCAATTTTTAAAAAAATTATTTTAGTTCTTCATTTAATTTTTTTGTTTTTAAATTTGTGTTTTTTGTCAAATCATTTCAAAATGATTGAAAAAATTAAATTTTTTTAACTTTGTTGATATTACATACATGTGGATAAGACATCAAAATTTAAAAATTCAATAAAAAATAAAAACTTTTTAAATTAAAAAATATCAAAAATATTAAAAAATAATCAAATATTAATGTGTTATCTACGTGGCAATCCACATATATGTCACGTTAACGAAGTTAATAAACGCTAACTTTTCCATCTATTTTAGGGTGATTTAACATAAATACAAATTTAAAAACTAAAAAAAACAAAAAATTAAATAAATGTCTAAAATAACTTTTTTTTTGTAAAGTTAAATTGGGAAAAAAATCATTATACTTTTTTTTTAAATGCTTCAACTGTTCAAAAGTCTAATAGATTGGTTGGAAACTACTCAATAGATTAACCTCCAAAATATACTTAAACTCTAAAATAAAGCAAGAAATGCGATAATAGATAATGGATTATCTAAATCCTTTAATTCATTTGTACGGATTGACAAAGTCTTTTGCTTAAAATAAATAGTTGAACAACCTTAAGTTGTTAACAAAGTAAGAAAAACTCAAATATAAAAAATTGGACTAATTACTAATTAAAGGGAGACTTTAATTTTTTTTTCCTCCAAAGCAAGTTTTATTTTTTATATTTATATAAATAATTAAAATATAAAGCTCGGTTCGGTTTCAGAAACTAGAGACCATTTTTATTTTTATTTTTTAAAATAAAAAAAATATATTTAATTTAAAATTTTAAAAATGATTTTTTAAAGAGAAATCAAAATATGTGAAAAATTAGATTTCATTATTCTCACTAAAAATTAGATATTTTTAACTATTGAGCTTTTAGTTCAAACTCATAAAAAAAAAACCCAACAAATTTTAAATACCTTGTTTCAAATTTATATAAATGCAAGAAATTTATATTTTATTTATCATGTTTCTATTATAGGAAAATAGATACTAAACCTGGTTTATATTTTCATTGTTGAAAAGAAATTTTTATTTTTATCCTCCATGATTGAATTTCGAGTTTGACAATAATTGACTTTTATATTAGATTGAACAGAAATTTTTTTTTATTTAATTATAAGACCAAATTTGATGTTGCACTTCGTTTTTAAGAATTAGATCGAATTTTAAACATTTTATTTAGGTACTAAATTGAATTTGCTAAAAATGTGAAATTAAACTGACTAGAATTAGATTAGCCGCGATTTCAACTCCAAAGCCCGTTGCTCCAAATTTCAGACCACAAGTACGGCCCAAATCTAATTTAGGTTCAAGGTCGTCCTCATTGACGCTCAAGTTTGCATGTTTTAGATTGGATTCTTTTCTATTACATATGCCTTTGGTTTCCTTAGATTTTTAGGTTAATCTTTTTTAGTCATATCTATTAATTATATAATTTTTGGAAATAAAAAAAATTAAAATAATTTTTTAAATTTCTGTTATAAAATAAAGAATAGAGTAAAGCACAATAGAAATAGAAGAACAAATACAAGTAATTATTTTATTCACCAATAGGTTGGTCTATGGTTATAGATATAAAAAAAATATGAAAAAATTCAATTTCAATTAAATAATTTATTCAAATTTTTAAAAAAAAAGTAGAATATTGGTTTAAATATTGGTTCAGACAAAAATTGTATTGATTTAATCAATTTCGAGTGATTTTAATGAAAGCCAAATTTCATAGATGTACGGACCGTATCCCAAGCAGAAGGGAGTAGAAGCCAAAGTAGTCTTCAACTCTTTCAAGTTAAAATGTGGATATTATCCATGGAACGTGCCTCCCTATTTGTTATTAAGCCGACACCCCGTACAAACCACTCATTCTTTCGCCAAACTCCAATTATTTTCTTACATGTTTAATCAAATTTATTTATAAATATATATATTTGTATTTTATTATTTTATTAATATATCTCATTGAGTTATCTCCTGTATTAACCAGATTCTAATTTAGTTAGGTAATGAGTAAAACTTCATCTTTTTTTACAAAGTAATAATAATTTTAGGGTAAACATCATTAGCAATCATCTAATTATTATTTTTTTGTCATCCAACTATAAAAAATTATAAATAATTATTTAACTATTTAATTTTATCTTGTTCAGTCACCAGTTGATTGACGTAAAAAAAAAAACACCTAAAAATCTAATATAGTTAGGTGACTTAAAAAGACAAAATTGAATAGTTAAGTGAGTATTTTATAACTTTTCATAATTGAATGACCAAAAATAAAAAAACATAATTGAATGACTATTTTATAACTTTTTATAATTAGATGATCAAAATATATATAATTAGTTGAAGTTTACCCTGTTAGCTACTAATATAATTTACCCTACTTTTTGTGGGTTTTTTTTATCTTTTTATATTTTATATAAAATCTATAAAAAATCATTTTAAAGCAATGAAATTTCAACACAAGCCATTATAACTTACAAAAAAAACATAACTTCTTGACAAAAAAAAAAGCTATCCATTCAACAAAACTCTCATTTACTTTTAGTATAAAAATTTTAGGGATAATATCAAATATTGTACCTGTATTTTCATAAAATATCGAATTTGATATCTGAACTATTAATTTTTGTATTTGGTACATGTATTTTCATAAAATGTTCAATATGATATCTATACTTTGAAAACATCTAATATGATAATTGAACTATAGATTTGTGTATTATTATAGTACTTGGAGCCAACACCATTAGTGAGTGCTAAACAAACCAATTAAAATTCAACATGTAAAAACTGTTCTCTTTCCAAATCATCAATTCCAAATAGATAATATATCGTTACGAGAAAAACTAAATAAAACAAAAAAGTTAAACTAAATTTAAAATTTTAAAAACAAATAACTAACCTAAACCACATATAGTTAATAAAAAATAAGTTTCAGAAATTGTAGGAAACTTTACCTTATATGAATTTCAGAAATTTTAGAAAATTTAAAGCTTTTAAAAAATTAAAGAAATTTTGAGTTAAAAATTGCTATGCTAAACCTATTACTATATTGCTCTTTAAATCTACCTTTAAGAAAAATCTCAACCAAATAAATTGAATTTTTTAAAGTTACTTGTGGTTTTTGAGGTTTAGTTATTTGTTTTTTTTTAATTTAATTTAATTTAATTCTATTCATTTTTTTATTTTTTTTACATGATGTTATCTTATTTATGTGGAATTGATGATTCGAAAAAATTTACGTGTTGAATTTTTATTGGTTGATTTAACATTTATTAAAGGCGTTAATTCCAAATATCATAATAATATACATATTGATAGTTCATGTATCACATTAAATAATTTCAAAGTATAAGTCCCACATTAAACATTTTGTAAGTACAAGTATTAAATAATATACAAATGAATAGTTCAAGTACCATATTAGTCATTCTATGAAAGTATAAGTACCAAATAACATATGACTTGATAGTTCAAATGTCACCATTGGAAATTTTCAAAGCAATAGTAATATATTGGACATTTTATAAGAATATAAGTACCAAAAATCACATTATTTCAAGTTTTTATAAATATATAATGTCACTAACTTTGGGTCACCCTGAATCTAGGATGATTGGGATTTGATTTAGGGATGAGAAGAAATTGAATATTTATAATTTTTATAATTTTGAATCTGAATTCGTATCATTAAACATATGATATGTTATAAATATATATATATTATACAATTTGTTATATACTTCATTCTGTTAAATATATTAATTTATTAATGTTAAAAAAAAGTTAAAATGATTGATTGAGTTTTTGCTTGATTAATATCAGCATTGTTGTTAGTATAGGAGAACGTGGGTTTGAATACGTTGAAGCACACTATTTTTCTATTTAAGAGTTGGGAAGGGGTTATGGCTTATGAGTAGTTCTAGGCACCAGTGGCAGAGTTTAGTAGAGACTCGGACCCCCATAAAATAGTAAAATTTTAATTTATGCCCTTTATAATTTATAAAATTTTAAATTAATAATGATAAATTTGTACTTTGACCCTCCAAAAAATAATAAAAACTTAATTTAATCTTTTAAAATTATAAAGATATGAAAATTATAATTTAAAAATGATAAAAAAAAAATCAGACTCCGCCACTGCTAAAATTAAAATAAATTTAAATAATATATTTGAAATTTCAAATATTCAAACCCATTATCCACAAAAATAAAAACAAGTATAAATAATGAATATTTAAATGTAAATTTTTACAATAATAAAAATATAATTTTACTAATTTAACAGTCTATATCTCTATAATTTAAAAAAAATAATTTTATCTTTACTAAATTAATTTTTAAAAATTTAAAAGATTTAAATAAAAAAATTATTTTAAGAAGCCAGAGTTCTTGCTAGCCCAGCTACACCATGTTGACCGCAAATAGTAAAAAAAATATTGACATCCAAAACCGTAAAAAAAAAGAAGTTTATAATTTTGACAATTGGATGGGACAAAATCATGGTTACCTGCTGTGAGTACAAATAAAAAAACAAAAGACATTAGTTTAGTTGATAAAATAGTTGGGAAGTTCGTTTTAGTGCTTGAGCTTGGAATCTTTGGTCGTCGACTTTGAGCGACTAACTATTTTTATAAGCAACCAACGAATCGCTTAAGAAGATATGGACGCGGAACATATTCAAGCGCAATAGCCGAAAAGGCATATTTATTTAAGTTTTTGATTTGGCATTTGGTGTTTGTTATAATGTTGGTCTTATTAGCCTCGACGGTTGCCGATCTTCACACCTTTTCCCTCTTTAATTTTAAAACAATATTACCACGCTTTCCCTGGCTTGTTTATGTTAAAACATTTTGGTAAAAATGCTTCTTTGCTCTCTTTTAATTTTAATATCGAACAAGTTGGTCATTTTCAAAATGATCGTAGCGGTTTAATTCTTGTTAATATCAAAAGTGAGTAATTAAGGATAATTAATCACGACATTAATGTTCTTAATGAATTGTACATAATTTTAATTGATATGATAATAAATTTAGCTATTGATATTTACATGTTCTGTTAATTTGGTCATGATTTAACAAATTTAATCTGCAACATTTATACATTATGGTAAATCCGGATCAAATTGATTAAATATGTGAACTTTGAGTGCTAAATTTGTTATTATGCCGATCAAATTATGTAATTTGATGAAAAAATATTAACGTCGTGATTAATTGTCTTTAATTGTTCACTTTCAAAATTGATAGGGATTAAATTACTTTGATTTTTTTTTAAAGGGATCAATTTGCTCAATAAAAAAACTAGAGAGACCTTTACACCAAACATTTTGTAAGAAATTAACAGAAAACTTTAATAATTTTACCTAAGTTAATTAACCAAAATAAATTTAGATTAAAATCGATATATAATCTATACATAGTAAAATTTAAAATTAAATACTTAAAATTCCATAACCAAAATTTTGCTAACATAACTAAAGTCTCGTTAGCTAATATTTTGAAATATATGAGAATATTTATTTTTCTTAATTTAGTCTATTTTTACAAAAAAAAAATTGTAAGCTAATGTAATTCATATGTTTTAAATTTTGAATTAATCCTTGAAGTTTTTTTGGCAAAGAATAATACTTAAACTATTAATTTTATTTATTTTATCAAAATTTTATGCATCTAATAATCATATGTCATGTGTTACATTTTTAATATTCTTTTAGTAATTTGAGACAAATAGTTTAAATAGTTGATTTAAATACGGAATTTTAGTCTTTAGACTTTTGATTGCTAAATTGTTTGTGATTATTCATTTATCAGTATTTGTCTAGTCTCATCGGTATTTTCTTAACATTTAAAAATAAATAAAGATTGCAATCTTTGAATATAAATATGAGATTTATAAAAAAAAGTTTTTAAATTTTTTCTCTGTATCGTTCAATTTTTTTCTTTTATTCTTAATTAGTCGGCGACGACGTCAGCTTTAATGTTGATCATCTATCGTCGATATTCTTTCACTTTAATTTTTTATATTCAGTTCTATTTTTTTATATTTTGGTTTTTTTTTAGTTTTTATCTGCCTTTGTGGCACGCCTCTGTCTTGTGGCACGCTTTTATCTTATGGCACGTTTTCGTCTATCTTGTGGTAGATTTGCATTCGTGGATAGTTTTTTCACAACGATCAGCTCTGATTTGCGCTTATCGGTGGTCTTTTAGTAGTTTGATTCCATTTTGTGGTTCGTTTGCCGATGCAGTCAGATCTGTTTTGAGAAGCAGCCTGCAAGATTGTTGATTTCGCTCACCACTCCTACTTCGATCATTAAGCGTGTAGGTGGATAGAGACAATGAGTTTTGTTTCCTGCTTCATTTCTCCAGTGTTTCATTTCATACCTATCATTGCGGCCCACTGAACATGTTTTACTAGTCTGAGGTTTTATTTTTTAATTTTTTTAATTTCTTTTTATTTTATTATTTTTCTGCTACATTATAATTTCGTTTGAAATATTTTTTTATTTTAATTTTAATAAATTTAACCGGCATATTATTAAAAATTAATAATAAAGATCATACTTTTTTATGCTTGAAAAGTAAAAGTATTATTTATTTGAATTAAATCACTTTGAAATAACTTAAATTAGAAAACCAGTAAAAATAATTAGCAACTGTCAAGAGAAGAAGCTTTCGAACTTTCTTTTTTATTTATAGGTACATAGATCAAACAAACCCCATTGAAACTAAATTCCATTGGTTGTCAAAATTTTGAAGTCTAAAAATGTAATTATATATCGTAAACCTTCTCTTTAATAATTTTATTTGTCTGTTCAGATTTTGTATGTTATAAAAAGGTGATTATTATACATCTATAATAATATGTCGTTATAAAGAGATAATCGTTGTGAGCTTACAATAGAATTTATATCGTGAATTTTCATAAAATAAAGAAAGTGAGATTAGGGGCGAAGCTAGAAAATTTTTTTAGGGAGGCGAAGTTCAATTGTAATTTTTATGATAGTAAAAATATAATTTTTTTAAAAATAAATCACAATTTTATCATTTTAGGGGGTCAAAGTGTAATTTTACCTTTATCGAAACCACCTCGAAAACGAGGCTTCGAAAAAATCATTTTAAAAAGTTTGGAAAAAAAATGGGGGAGTCGCCACCAATCTTTTATTTTGGGTGTGATTGGATCACCACAAAACGTTTAAAAACGTTTTAAAAAGTTGGTCTTCGAAATCCAGAGAAACAGGTTCGGGAGTCGGTTACGCATGAGGAAGGATTAGCACCCTCATACGCCCAAAATTGATACCACGTGATTATTTTTCGGGTCTTGTTTTATGAAAACAATGAAAACTCGAGTAAAGTTTAAAATACGATGTTTATTTTAAAAGGCTTGGTGTAATTTCAAAGGAAATCTTTTTTAAGAAAAATCGTCCCTGTGTTTCGATCCTTTATGAGAACTAGAAGTCGTGTCCAACACATTAGGGCACTATATTCTCGGAGTTTCAAAATTGAAGGACGTTTCGAGAAATTTTGAAGAGAGTATTTTATCGCGTGAATTATACGAAAATCACACCTAGCACGTTAAGGCATGGTGTTTCGAGGTCTTCACATGAAAGGACATTATTTTTTTTGTCTTAAAATCCTTTGTATATAGATTTATAAAATTGAAGGATGTTTTGGGAACTTTTGAAGAGGATATCCGATTTGCATGAATTACGAAAATCACACTCAGCACGTTAGAGCACGATTTCTCGAGGTTTTCACACGAAAGGGCATTGCCTCGTTTTGCTTTAAAATCACTCGTGATATATAGATATATATTTTGAGAACTTGGAAATTTCGTATTGAATTTAACATGCAACCCTCGGACACATAGTTTAAAAGATTCAAATATGGAATATCCGTTTACTTCGATTTTCGCGGAGAATTAAAATCGTGATCAACGCGTTAGGACACGATGTTCTCGGAATCTCGGAGTTAACAGGTATAAAAATCCCAAAAGAGGATATTCGACGCGTGTGAGTTATACGAAAAATCACACCCGACACGTTAGGGCATGATTTCCCGAAGCTTTCACACAAGAGGAACATTGCCTCGTCTTTAAAATTTCTTTGAAAATGAACATGTAAGTTTAAGATATCAAATAGCAATTAATAAGAGAAATTAAATACGAAGCAAGATAATAAGCAAATAAATAGTTTGCAAAAATGTAAAATGCAGATGCATAATGATTAAAATAAATGCAAATATTGATGAGGAGGAAAAACGACGCAATCGAGATTGAAAACGGGACCTTTGGACGCCTAGGGGCAAAATGGTAATTTGACTCTTGATGGCAAAAATGTAATTTCGGGAAAATTTGGGGTCAAAATGGAATTTTGGAAAGTTTAGGGGTAAAACGGTAATTTTTAGAAGTTTTAGGGTCAAAATATAATTTTTTAAAGTTTTGGGATCACAAACATAATTTTTGAACAGTTTAGGGACCTATAAGCAATAAAACCAAAGAATGGGTGACACGTGGCAGCCTCACAAGCATCCAAAAGTCAAAGGACTAATTTGTAAATCTTGAAAAATTCTTGGGTCAATTTTGTAATTAAACAGAAATTGATTTAAGGACTAAATTAAAACAAATTAAAAATAAAAAGGATCAATTTCATAAATAAACTGAAATTATGACACATGGCAACTTATGGTGCATTCAAAATGTCAAAGGATTATATTAAAAAGTAAACAAAATTACTGGGCCAAATTAAAAATAATTAAAAGTATGAAAAGGACCAAACACGCAAATAACCCATTTATCAAAAACACGCGGATCCCAAAGGCGGGTCGGGTCGGATCGGGTCAGTCCATGGGTCTCCTATAAATATTTTTTTAGGGTTTTTTTATTATTTCCTTCATTTTTTTTAAATTTTTTTTTAAAAAATCTCCCTCTCTCTCTCTCACCCTCTCCTCTTCTTCTCTTATTGGCCAGCCAACTCCGGTCGAGCACCGACCGCGTTCACCCATGCTACACGCGCCAGCCCGCGACGCTCGTCGTTCGACGCACAACACCGTTTGGTCATCCACGCGCCTCATCTCTCTGATCGCCGACGTTCAAGCTTCGAAGGTAAGATCCCTTTCTTTTTCATTTTTATTCCATTTTTTTAAAAAAATTTAAACTTAAAACAAAGATCTAAATCCTAATTTAAAAGGTTTTAATCTTTCTTTTTCTCTCAAACACAGATCTATAACAAAACCCCGATCTTAAAAAACTTCAAACTTCCCTTTTTTTCTTTTCGTGTTTCGATTTTAGAGTCTGTTTGTGTTGTTATGCCCTTTAAAAAACAAGCCTGATTTCCATTCCTTACTCAGTTTTGATGTTTTCTTTGAAGATCGATCTCCGACGATCATTCTTACGGCCATGGACGACAGCGGCGGTGCGACTCCAATGGACGCAAATGAGTCCTTTCAAAAATTTTTCTTTTTTTTAATAAAAATATTATTATTAAACATTTATTATTAATATTAAAGCAATTATTATTATAACTGCTATTAATGTTATCTAGGATTATTAATAATATTAATAATATTAAAACGTCTTTAATACTTATTAAAAACTTAAATGAAAACAATGAATGCTAACCAAGTATTAAATGCATGTATCCACTTGTGCTTGGAATCTGATAAGTTTATAATTTTGATACATGAATGGCAATAAGCATATATTGATATTACCTGGTTGCCCTTAATGCTTGAATGGCCTGGTGTTTAATTGGATCCTGCCTTTGCTGACCGTTTGATGTTTGGCCGAATATTGTTTTGTAATGAAAAATGTCTGTTTATTGATTTCAAGAACAGGGTCTGTAATTGTATTCAATTTTTTTTTTCAAAAAATCCTTCCTCTGTACAAAATTTAGTTTGGCTTTTATAGCCAATTTAACCATCATTCAATTTTGTTTTACACCATTTAATGTACGTCTAATTCTTCCTTTTGCAGGTTCGGCCTTGACAGCTTGCTTAACAGTGGCGGTGACAGCAGCAGTTGGAGTTTGGAGGTGACCATTTGACTGCTGACGTGTTATCAAACTAGTGGCTGAAGGAGGAGGTGGCTTGATGCAAGTGGGCAGATTGCCAGATTTAGGTTAGATCTAGGCATTGGGCCTATTTGGGCCTTTTTAAATGGACTTTGTTATTTGGACTTTTTAATTTAAATTTTAATTAAATTTAAATTTAATAATAAATTTAAACCTAAAAAATCCAATCACTTGGGCCCGGATAAATTGGGCTTCAACAACCTTTATTTTGAAATTTTAAAAAATTTCAAAAGGGCTAAATGGAAAATTTTCTATTTTAGGGGAGCCAGGATCCCTGTCAGCCTCCTAGATTCGCCCTCGGTGAGAATTACATTTAAAAAAATGGGAATGAGATCAACAACATTAAAAAATGTATAACATATGCATGTATTATTAATTTTATGCATATTTTATTTTATATTATTTTATATGATTAATTATAAAATTCGTAAATTTAACAAGTTGAATCGATCAATGAGTTATCAAATTGAATTAATTAATTTATCATGAGTTACTAATTTCAAGTAATCAATTTATAAGTTTATGACGTTCCAAATTCATAGTAGAATATTTAATTAGATAATTTAATAATTTATTAAATTGATATTTTTTTTGAATAATATGTTGGCTGAATTTATTAGAAATTAAAATCGAAAAACATTCCAAACGAAATTAAAATGTAACAGAAAAATAACAAAACAAAGAGAAAAATAACGAAACATTAGACCAACAAAACACGTCCAGTGATCTGTAACGATAGTGATAAATGAAACACTGGAGAAAGGAAGCAGGAAACAAAACTCCTTGTCTATCCACCTACACGCTTAAGGATCGAAGTAGAAGTGGTGAGTGAAACCAACAATCTTGCAAGCTGCTTTGCAAAACAGATCCGACGGCATCGATAAACGAACCACAAAAGGGGATCAAACTACTGAAAGACCATCGATAACCGTAAATCAGAACCGAACATTGTGAGAAAACTATCCACGAATGCATATCTACCACGAAGGTAGACGAAAACGTGCCATAAGGCAGAAGCGTGCCACAAGACAGAGAAAAAGTGTGCTACAAAAGCAAATAAAAACCAGAAGAAAAACAAAATATAAAAGAAAATAGAACTGAATATAAAAAAGAAAGGGGCAGCAATACTGGCGATCGACAATCAGCATTAAAGCTGACGTCGCAGCCAACTAATAAATAACAAAAGAAAGAGATAGAACGACGCACAGAAAAAGTTTTATTGAATTGATATTTTTAATTTCACTCGTTGAAGATAATTTTCATTTAATAAAATATGGCTAATAGATTTTTTCACGTGAAATTTAATCATTTTAATGAAATAATATTTTAATTAAGATTATTTTCATTTAATAAATGACAATTAATATGCTTACTTATATGAAATAACTATAATTTTTTTTTAAAAGTTTAGATCATTTGTTAATGATGTAAGAGAAAAATTGTCATTGTGAGTTAAAATAAAACATAAAAAAATAATTCTTCTAAAAACTTAATTGTTATAGTAGATGATTGTTATAGAGAGAGCTGGCTATAGTATCTTCAAATATTTGTTTATTATCTTAATAATTGATCTTTATTTTGTTATTATAAAAGTAGAAAAATTAAAAAAATAAATATTGGTTCAATTCAAATAGTTTTAATAAATTTTCAACAAGTGGTGGAATAAATGGTAGTAGATTTTTTCTTTAGTCATTTGAATTAAGTTTGATTTTTAGAATCGATATGGTTGGAAGGGTTTTACCTAAATACTATTTTCGGTTTGAGAAAGATTAATTTCATACTGTAAATTAGATTATAATATTTATGATTACACCAAAAAAAAAAAACTTCAAAACCAAATCAAGTATATTAATTATAAGACATAATGATTTATTTGATATTTCAACTTTACAAAAAGTAATTGTAACTCTTTATTTAATTTTTTTGTCTTATTTAACCTTTAAACTTGCGTTGTTTGTTAAATCACCCCAAGAAAAATAAAAAAATTAACGTCTATTAACATTGTTGATGTGAAACCCACGCGACAGTCTATGTGTATATCATGTTAGTAATTAATTAACTTTTTAAAAATTTAAAAATATTAAAACTTTTTATTCTTTTTTAATAATTTATGTTTTTGAATTTTAAAAAAATTAATTAATTGCTGATGTGTAATCCAAATGTAATCACGTCAACAAAATTAACATACATGAATTTTTTCATCTATTTTGAAATTATTTGAGAGACTATGTAAATTTAAAAATTAAAAGAAACGAAAAATTAAATGATTTTTATATAAAGTTGGTAGGCCATATAAATCATAATATCTAATTATAATTTGAATACAAATTAAATCAAATTCAATAAAAAAAGCCATTTTTTTTGTCAATTACAGCACTTAGTCAACAAAAAATTTAGGTGGATTTCAAATTAATTGGTTCAAAATTTAGGCTGAATTTCAATAGTTAATATAATACGTTTAATTTATTTTTTATTTCATATTATAATATTTAATTTTATTATTATAATTATTTTTATATTAAATATAAATAAACATACCTTTCATCCAAATACTTCGTAAACCCTTCTCCCTTTCCAATGTTAATTACTTGTATAAAAAAAAATTAATGATTTTTTCATCCGAAACTGGATGGACCTTGATAAACCTTTACTTTTTACATTTTTGTGTACTTGAATCGGATCTAAGTGGTGCATGTGCAGCCACCACTGACAAAAATCAGGGGTGTAGACTCACGCGCTAAAGAATCGCGTTTTCTCTCTCTCACCTACTAACTTGCGTCCACACAATGTACAGAGCGCAATCAACTCAAGTTAATAAAAACATTACCCAACCAAAGACTCCCACGTGTACAAATACTTTTAGTCGACAGAGTTGATTCTCCCTTGGATGCACCAATCAAATGATAAGACTAAAACACTGGATCGAATCTCCTTTACATATAAAACCCGGCCCTTAGTCAAGAAGATTCTTTCTGAAAAGAAAAAAGCCGGGGCTGGGTTGCTGCAGAACTCTCAACCTCAAAAAAAAAAAAACAGAGAAGATTTTATACTTAGAAAAACGAAACGTGATGCAGTGGAATTTCTCTTCGGATTCGGTTAAATTTCAGTTTCCCTGCTGATACTTAAGTTTTTTTCCCGTATATTTCCTTTTTGTTTCGTGACAATGTCCGGCGAAACGGCATCGTCTTCCGGAATCATCTTGGAAGGAATTGATGATGTGGAGGACTACGTTTGGGTGAGTACTTTTTGTAGTTCTTATGATTGTTTGGATGCTGAGAAAATGTAGGAAAAAGAGTATGAATACTGAATAGCATTGCATTTTTTTTTTGTTTTTTCAATGATTTAATTTGATTTTGATCTAATCAGAAAAGTTTTTAGTTACTTTCTTTATTAACGACTTAATTTGGGGTTATAAAGCAAGTTAAAATTTACTTACTATTTTTATTTTGAACAACAGCGCGTAAAATCTTAGTATTAAACGAAGTTGATCCTTTTTTTTGAGGTCTGAAAATCCAAGAGTATATTTTCTGTTGTGTTATTGTTCTGAAAGTTTTTATATTTTTACTTTTTAGAAATTAGAGAGCTAAGAGTGAAAGAAATAATGAGCTTTCAGTTTCCTCCATTTTCTTGGAGATCAAACAGTTGTATTCTTTTCTTTTTCATTTAGTCCTTTAAAATTGTTTGTTTTGATTGTGGTTATCTTAGATTTGTTTGGTAGCTTTACAACTATATGTGAAAAGAACACAAATTTTATCTGTCTTATTTATTTGTTTCCTCTTTTACTGTCTGTTTGGTTGCTGAGAATTCCTAGGAAACTAACATAGTAATTGAAATTTCGGTTATTTACTCTATGAATATGTTACTTTCAACTGGAAAAATGTTTTAACATTATTAACATATTAACTTTTGGTAAAAAAAAAAAAAAACAGGTTTATTATAGGTTACAATGGCTGTAATGACTGCGCCATAGCCAAAAAATAAAAAAAAAAGTGATGATCTGCCCCTTTGATGTTTGCATTTGGTTGGCAGACCTTGAAAAATATAGGAGTTGAGGTTTTAGTCTTATCTATGTGTTCTCAAGCAATTTATGAAAACTAGACTGTAGGTATTGTGCATATTTGCAGAGAGTTTTTGGTTTTTAGATATATTTGTAAATTAAATTAACATTGGCTGAAGTGTAGGCCAATGAAGGAGTGGGGCTTTGGGACCGATATCGTCATGTTTATGATCATGTGGAGAATGGAAATCAAGCATTCCGAGAGAATCGTTTTGAAGAGGTTAAATTTCTCTTTGCTTCATGACTCATTTTATTTTAATTGCTTTCTTCCATCCTGTTGAGGGTTAATAAAATTTATTTCATCTGGCATGGTAGTTTCCTTCTTTGAGTTTCTTTGCATTTTAAACTAAGAGATATCTCCAGTAAGGTACTTTTATCTCTTTAGTTCTTGACAGTAGACATGCAAAACGAAATAGTTTGAACTTTGAAGGGCTTTCATGTAGTTTTGCATGTCTTTGGGTACGATTGTTGAAATATGGACTTGTGCCTGTATCTTGTTGTTGTGAATATCTCACATCTCTAAAGTTACAAGTTGCTTCTATAGAAAATATAGATATTCTAATTTTTCATAAAGAAGATTGGTAGAATTGCTTGGACTAGAATCTTTAACTTGTGAGTATCTAACGTAATTATTGCTATGTTGGATTTTTTTTTTTTGGGGGGGGGGGATTTGAGCCTATTGCTCACAATAAACTATTCGTATCTGTTTTCCCCCCCCACCCCACTCCAGAAAAAACCTATATTGAGTTTCATTTAGATCTCTGGTTAAATAAACTGCAGATATGTTAAGCACCATGGGTTGGCTTCTATTTTTCTTCCATTAGGCTTCTTTCTTATCATCATTTGGAATAACAATCTGCATATATATGACATCAAAAGTTTGCTAATGAAGTGCCCTCAGTGTTGTTGACTAAAACAGCAATGGCTAAGTTTTAATAAGAATTATATCTCTCTGTACTTGTTGTTGTTGTTATTATTATTATTCCTTTTCTGACAATAGTGTACTTCATATAGGCAATCAACAATTATACAAGGGCCAGTAATATGAAACCTGGTGATCCTATTATTCTTGGTAACAGAAGTGCTGCCTACATGAGGTTAGCTTTTTTCAATGGTTATTACTTATTATCACTGTGTTCCAGAGAAGTCTACATAAATAGATACAATATACAGGCATAAGCATGTATTATTTTTATCCGATATTGTTTGGCATTCTTTTAACAAGTTCTGACCTACCTACTCAATCACGGTTGAGAATGCAGGATTAGTCAATTTCTGAAACAAAGATCTCCGACAGCTTCTGAATATAGACCATTGAGTGGGTTGGATATGACCACACTTGCTGAAGTACGCCTGTTGCATTTCTTTTGGTATTTTGGATTATATCACCATTACAGACAGTCTGAAAGAGTGGAACTTTTTGGCATATATTTCAGCTTGCTCTTAAGGATGCTGAGAAGCTAATGAGCTTGCAGAATGATGCAGTGAGGTCCTACATCCTAAAGGCCAATGCTCTCGTTTTGGTAATTGATAGATTGCATTATACTTTTTTCCTGGGATCAAGATGTATAAAAATGTGTCCAGGATAAAGTCATAAGGGCCTCTTCTTTACATCTCGGTATACTTAATTTACACATGCATACACATATGTGCCTATTCTGTCTTGGTTTCTGCAGCATTTTATTTTTGTTTTGACCATGTAGTTTAGACATGCACATACGAGAAGATCCAGGCTAAAAGTCCTATGGGCCTCTATATTTACATCTAATTTGTTTAATTTACCCATGCACATGCATATGCCTATGATGTCTATGTTTTCTCAGCATTTGGTGTTTTTACCATGTAGTTGGAAAGATATGAGATGGCACGGGATATTATTCTTTCTGGCCTTCAAGTTGATCCTTCCAGGTAGTTTACCTATATTTAAATTTGACATCTATTGATTAGAAATTTTACTTGTGATTCTGAATGAAAATTTTCCTGGTAATGCATAGTAATATTCTCCAGGCTTCTCTTCGGAACTTAGAGAGAATGCCATCCAGTTTGATTCGGACTAGAGGCCATGATCGACTGGAACGTACTGATGACTTTGATTGCACACTTTGTCTGAAGTTACTATATGAGCCTATAACTACACCCTGTGGGCATTCTTTCTGTCGCTCATGTTTATTTCAGACAATGGATCGTAGTGAGTATTTGCAGTTGTTGATTATGAATCTATCAGTACTTTTTTATGACCGTTCTATATTACTTGACGTTGTTCTAAAATGATAGGCAACAAATGTCCATTGTGCCGAACAGTGCTCTTCATTAGTCCTAGAACATGTGCTATCAGGTAAGCTGCTCCCCTGCAGTTATTGATTGAAGTGCTTTTGTTAGAATAATGAGAAGGAACCATGAACTCCTTCTGATGCTGTTTGCACCTAGCTCATGTAATTTGTTGAGAAGCAACCATTAATGCTTCTATGTAATGACTAGTTTAATATTTCCCTTTTATGCGGAGGCTTCTGTTCTTCTCATATATTTAAGTATGTCATATCCGCATAAGGTCTATGCTTATTGAGTGCAGGATTTTCTTCTATTTGAACTTTTTATGTTCTGCTGTTTGCTAATTTGCTGGCTTATTCTGTGAAAGGTGTCAATACAGGTTTACCAAAGTTTCTGTTTAACTATTATTAACCATTTTTTATAGCGTAACGCTAAACAACATCATACAAAGAATCTTCCCTCAAGAATATGCTGAAAGGAGGTCAGAGCAGGACAGTCTGATAAATTTTGGTAATGATCTGATTCCTCTTTTTGTCATGGATGTTGTCATCCCTTGTCAGAAGTTTCCGCTCCACATATTTGAACCACGCTACAGACTTATGGTGAGTTTCATAGACTTTCTAATCTTAACCGTTTATTATAATTTCAAGAAAAATGGGCATGTTACTATTTTGGTAGTGCAAAATGGCTTTGATGCATATGAGCCATTTGGCAGAGTTACCTTTGTTCTAAATTTAAGTTGTGTTGTGTTTGCTACCAAGTTCTGTCTGTGTCACAACCATTGCCTTTTTCCTTTTAACATATTTTGGCAATGTTAAAGATATGAGAAAAACTCTGAATGTAACCATTTGGAAGAAAAAAATTGTCAAAAATTATATAATCTTTAATATGGCAAGGCTTACTGCCTAGTTAGCCTGGTAGCGGTTTCTTTATGATATATGTAATTGGTCTGTTTTTCTAGTTTCCTCTGGAGGAAAGCAATAGCCTTCATTCTAGGTAGATGCTCAACTTGGTAATAAGCTGTGTGCGTGTTTTGGTTAGCGGAAGTATAAGTTAGCAATTTTAGTCACAAGGTCATTTGAAGCTGATTTAGTTCCTGCGCGTCAGAGGGATTGCTTTTGGATTTGGATTTACCTTTATTTGCTTGGAAACAGGTCAGGAGAATAATGGAAGGGAATCACAGGATGGGAATGGTGGGCTCTTTTCTTTTTGGTTCTTTCTTGTTGTTCAAGGCATGTTGAATGGCCAAAAATTCCTCACATTTTCTTTCCCTATGTTTTGTTGGTCTGTTGTATTTGTAGGTCATCCGTGATCCTGCTACAGATGCAATTGCTGATTTTGCTTGTGAAGTGGAGATCACAGAGTAGGTGGCTTGTAGGCCTTTTTTTTCTTTTTAATGACCTTTGCTACATTTGTTATGCTGGAGAATATTTTGTTTTTTAACCTCATGCTCTTATCACATGCTCTAAATATGTAGGTGTGAACCTCTTCCTGATGGACGCTTTGTTTTGGAGGTGAAGCATTTTCAACTTTTGTTTGCCTTTGATATTTTTTCTGTATTATATGTACATACAACTTTTATTTATGTACATTCCTCCATCCCAAAATCTTGTTCACCTTGGTATGGAATAAATTTTAAAAATAATAAAATTAAGTCCATAAATAAGATGTTAATTTTAGCTTGGTTGTAGATGGGGTTTTAAGTTGTCCGCAATAGGATAAATGTTTAAAAGTTGTTAAATAAATGTTTCATGACTTCTCATTGTGGACAAGTGATGTTTGGATATATGAACAAATAATGCTGTATTAGTTTTCATGCATCTAAACGAGAGCATCGCTTCAAATCGGATGACTGCATTTGTATATTGGCTGCTTACTAGCTTTGGTTCAGTCGTCAAATTCTTAAAATTGAAGTTCCTTCTGTTTTTAGTTCTTACTTCTGCATTGTGACAAGTTTTTTCTTCTAAATTCATAAGAGTATTTACTTAGATGACTAAGATAAGCCATTTACTTCCTTTTGATGCTTTCTACGAGTCACTTTCCTTTCATTTGATGTAACAATAACCATAGCCAATCAGCCATTGCACATTTGCCAGGATTTACGTAGGGAATCATGAAATCTGCTGATTGTTTTGGAAAGCTAAGCTACAATTGTGTTTTACTAGATGCAAACTTCTGTAGCCTGTACAACTCTTCCAAAAGGGTGGAAAATTTTTATTGCTTCTATTTGAAAGGTGCTTGGAAGAATAAACTATATTCTAGTTTGGCTCTAATGGATATATCCATCAAGGAAACACATGGAGTTTTACATGTTACCGCCTGCTTTAGAAATTTCTGCAGTTCGAAACACTTCCTATGTTCCTTTTTGACAGCTAGATAGTCATGTCCTACAACAGCGGACTTGTCTCCTAGAATTGTATTTTCATGTTTTATAACACATTACTACTATAGATTTAGGCGTACTAGATCATTAAGGTCTTTTTGTTATGAGAAACAGAAAGAAATCGTGATTCTTTTTTTGTTCCGAAGATTGATCGAATAATATATTTGTATCTTTCTCATTCTCTAGATTATTTAGGTAGTAGCTGAGCCTGTAAAATTAACAGTCTCATACAGAAGGTTTTTTGTTCTTTTGGGAAATGATTGATGGTTCAGTCTTGTGACAGAACAGTCTCATCTTCCATGCTTATGTTGGATGATTGGATATGAACTCTTTAGAAGTTTCTTGCTCTTAATAAATGCTCATATTATATTCTAGCAAAAAGAAATGATAGAAGCATATTCATATTTATGTAAACCAAATGGTATGCAGATTGAAAGTCGACGGAGATTTCGCATCCTCAGATCCTGGGATCAAGATGGGTTAGTTTTCTCATCATTGGGTCATGTATATTGCATGCCTTTAATCACAGTTTTCAATTTCCATACCTACTTGAATTTGTTGTCAGACTTCATACTTTTGTAATGTTCAAATGTAGATATCGCATGGCGGAGGTTGAGTGGGTACAAGACATTCCACCAAGAGACGCAACTGATAGAGAAGATGTAATATCATCTCTGTTCTTGTTTCCCACCTGTATTATTTTATCTAATTAGTTTCTGAAATGATAAAATGAAGAAAGAATATTAAATTACAGAAAACAATAGACTGCAAGGGGGTGAAATTTTCCTCTTTTCAGTTTGCTCTTTTTACATTAGCAAAGCATCTTGGGAGGAATAGTAGCCACTTTTTACCTCCAAAGGTGTGTGGATTTGTATTTAATAGAGCTTGTATGTAAGGTAGCAGTGCAATTGTTCGTCATCTTCTTTTCAGTAGCCTCATGGTGAGATAGTTGTGGTCTTAGTTCATGGTTGTGGCAGGTTAGGGCTTGGAATGGTTGATGCTTATGCATACCGAATTAAAGTGGTAGATGATATTTGTTCCCAAATCCGAGTAACATAGAAGAGCATCTGCTGGGGAATAGAGTATTGCTTAGCAAAGCTTTTAGATACATGAATTAATAACTGTTTGATGCCTTATTTTAACTCTTCACTATTGGAAAGTATATATATTTTTCATATTGATTTGTTATTATTGGTTTTAGGATGAGGTCATGTCATTTTATGCATTAAATTATGATAACCTTTAATGTCTCGATACAAACACACTCACCTTGTGTTATTCATTTTGGATTTTACATTTTAAACTATGTATATATTCAGAATTAGTGAAATGTTCTTTGATACTTGCAGTTGCAGGAGTTAACAAATAATGCAGCAGCACATGCTCGGTCATGGTTAAGTACAGTAAAAGCATCAACACGTGGTAAAACTCTTTCATGTAATATTTTTAGAATTAAAAATCCTAACTCAATTTGTCATTTCATTATTGTTAGTTCTCCAGTACAATCCATTTAAATACAAATTTATGGGAAATTGGGCTATGGTCTCTTGTCATTTTCTTCCCCATTTTGTGAGGCAGTTTATGTGATCTTTTACCTTCTTATCATGTATAAAGATGGGCAAAAGCTGACATGTTCAAATACTTGTGTCAAAATTAAGGTTTAGGTTTTTTTTCTAATGATGCTTTTATCTATGCTACTTGGATTTGGATGTGAGTGTTTGATATGGATATGCTTAATGTTTTCCATGATTTCTATGTATTTGGAGGGTTCTTGAGAATCATATCTTAGTACCCTTATCGAAGTGACATAGGTTTTCACCTTGTTGATAATCCACTTTCTTCGGAGTTTTAAGAGATGTTTGAAATGTTATGGTTAAAAGATTTTTCTTTATTATTACTGCAAGTTGATTTGAATTACTTGACACAGATCGAAGAAAGCTTGAGGCAATCTATAATGTCGAAGCAATGATGCCCAATCCACAAGATCCAGAGCGCTTCAGTTTCTGGGTACAGTTCTTTCTCCCATCAAACTTGGTTTTAGATAATTATGGTTTAGGATTTAGTTACAATTGAATGTAACTCATACCACCGGTGCAGCTGGCTACTCTGTCTAATCGGAGGCCTTCAGAGAGGCTAGAACTCCTTCGAATCAGAGACACAGCAGAGGTAATGAATTTCAACTATAAATCTTATATGGTAAAATCAGGTTTGCTTTACTAAATTTTGTATCGTCTGCTTCACATGGAAATAATAACAAAAGAAGTATCTAAAATTGCATGAAGGGGGGCTAAGCAGTTAATTCTTTTAAAACTTGCAGAGGATAAGGAGGGGTCTAATATTCCTGGGAGCAGAATCACCCGGTTGTAGAGTACAATAAGTGAGTTGTAATTTTCTATTAATACATTTCGCACAATATTCTACCTTATTAATTTAAATTCCATTCAATATTCTTTGGGGCCGCATAATAAAAGATGGTGTGTGGAGCCCTTTTTTTTTGTAAAATCAATATATTTTGAACCCAATTTCGCTAATATCAGTTGTAATAAAAAGAATAATAAGATTATTATTATTTGTGTACTTTTAAACTCTTAACTAATTTTGTATCTGTTGAGAATGTAACTCTAAACTGTCAGCAGTTTTCTTCAAACCAATTGCGCTGCGGTTTTGCTGAAGCAAAACGATTATCGGATGAATGGCGGCCTCTATAATTATGTTTCTCGGAATTTGATTTTTTTGTCCGATTGTTGAAATAAATTGTTAAAATTTTTAGGTTAAATTCTATTACTAGATGTTCTTTTGAATAATTCGGAGGAATAGGGTTATTTGGGAATTAAGATTGAATCTAACTTATGTTTTTCTTTCTATTTTATTAAAGTTGTGGATTTAGCTGTTTTTTTTTTTAATTTGATTATTTTTAGTTTATGTATTTGTTTGAATTGATCAATTTTAATCAAATAGTTAGTTTTATATTATGTGTATAATTGTAGATTTAATTCATATTCTTTTATTACATCATTTTAAATTCCTATACTTTATAAATTTTTGAAATTTAAATCAGTTTTTAATTCATTAATTAAATTTTTAGTGAGTAATAATGTGAAAATAACAAATTGATATAACACTACATATAATAATATATTTGTTGCATCAAAATTTGAAAATAACAAAGCTTAATTGAATAAATTTAATAGTAATCGTTCGGTGAGAATTAAAATTAAAAATTTTGAAAAATATAAGGATTAAAAATGATCAAATTAAAGTTTAAAAATTAAATCCATAATTTTCGCAAAGTACAGTGATTAATAGCAGAATATAAAATAAATTTAAAAATTATTTGGAAATTATAAAATTTGATTCAACTAGCTAGTTCAATCAAATTTTATCTTAATTGAATTTGTTCATATCGGTTTCCGGTTCTACCGATTGTTTCCTTTATTTTGAATAATGTATCGACATATTCTTTGTTCTATCGGTTCAACCAGTAAATCCTATTCAATTTCAACAACAATGATTAATTGAGTCAACTTTTAATTTTTTAGAAAATTGAATCTATCATAATTGAATTTTATCGGGTTATAGTGAAAAAAAAAAGAATTGTAGTTAATATGAAATATTGTTGGTTCAAATTGGTTTCTTTCATTGGAGTTTTAGATTTTTTTAAATAGTTTTTTATATAATATAAAATTAATATTCTATATTATAAAAATATAAATGATTTTTATATGAGTGATTACATTAAACTTTTATATGAGTGATTTTTATATTAGTTTAAACAATTCATGTGAAAAAAATTCGGTGTAGTGCCTCAGACATAAAAGCTTACTACAAATGAAGGAATCCTTTGCCCCAAAGTTTAAGTGTTCCATGCATCCACTGGCATCACCTTCTAAGTCACTAATAGGGTCGCGACGTTTGATTCTAAATTTTGCAGTTCGAGATATGATTTTTTTCATAATGTAATTTCTTAGTTAATCGCAAACCAATTAATTTAACTTCTAAAATTCGAACAAAACACATTTTGGTACTGAATTGTTGATATTTATTATTCTTAACTAATTGAGTTGATCCTAATTTGTAAGCTTTTAAATTAATTAGGTTTCAGGAAGTCCAATAAACAACCTAATTTAAGGTTTCTAAAATTGATTCTATGATTTCAGGAAGTCCAAAAAAAACTTTAACAATATTAATAGTTGGATCTAAGCTTTGAAATTTGAAAAGTAGAATGACTAAATTCCTTGAAATACAAGGACTATAAGCATATTTTTGTAACATTCCAAAAATCCCCTTGGTTGTAAACAATGTGATAGATTCTTAGTGAAATAAGGAATAAGATTGATAAAAGTGAAGGTCGTTAGAAACCAAAAGAAGTTTAATTAAGAAGTATGAAATGATAGATTAATTTATAATAGGGACTAAATCATAAAATATGAAAAGTGCTGTGGTCTTAATGTAAATATTCAAAATTTATGGGGTCAAAATATAAATATGGAAAAATTAGAAGACCAAAAGTGTAAATACCTCAATAAGGGAAAGACTAAAGAGTAAAATAAATTTGAGAACTAAGACTAAATTGAAGAAGTAGAAAAATAAGAGCGACTAAATTGCAACTTTACCAAAAATGAGAAATGACACAAAAGTGAATATTGAGATATTACAAGGTCCAAATGATCATTTCTCAATCAAGATAAATATCATGAATTATCATAATAATAATTAGTGAAAATGGTATCAAAATATAACTTGTTAGAGTATTTTATTATTATTTAATTAATAAATATATTTTTATAGAAACATGAAGAATTTTCTTCATGCATCTTTATCCCAACGCCACCACCATTATAAATAGAAAGGAAACTTTGCCTTTCTTACAATTTGGTCCCTTGTGATGTAATCCCACTGTTTCTCTCAAATTTTTGGAAATTTTCATAGCAAAGGAAAAATGAAGTAGAGATTCTAAAAAGTATGTTGAATTTAAAAGCAAGAAATTAGTAGATGAAAGTGAAAAAAATTAGAAGAAAAGAGAAGGATAATCATTAAGTTGAGGAAGAAAAGGGAAGGAAATTGATGATAAAAGAGGTAAATTTTTATATTAACTTCATTTGTATTTCAAAGAATTGAGTTAAATTTGTTGTGATTGAAATATATGATATGTAGATTTAATCAAAATAGTAGAGATAAAAAATATTTATTGCGATTAAATATTATTTTGAATCTCATCGCCACCGAATGTTTTTAATGTGACGCATCCCTTTCATCCAACAACCCAACGTTTCCCGCAGTTGAGTATGAACACTTTTCCGGTTGCTTGTAGCCGCAACACATTAGAACCAAAATGGAATATAGAGATTACAGTTTATTTGTTAAAAGATGGTGAGGAGTTTGGTTGGAAGGCCCAACGCTTAGCTCGGGATTAGTTAATCTTACAGTACTTTTTATCTAATCTCTCTTCTTCTCCTCTTTATTGTTGTTTAAGTCTTTAAACAACAACATAAGCTAAACCAAAACAAAAAAAGAAAAAAGAAAAAACCAAACCAAAGCAATAAAACTTGTTACCATTAAACATCACATTACTGCTTTGCACGTTTCTCCCCAACAAACTAACCATTTTTTTACGTACAAATTATCAAATTCCTTCGCCCAGCTACTAGCATGTCCAACACCACCGCCACCATCGCCGCCGCGTTACTGCTTTTAGCTATTACGTAAAGTAAATGGGGGAAGATCATAATATGCCATCATTTATGCCTCTAAATATTCTGTCCCTTTTCCTTTACCTCCTTACGTTAAACCATGCATATGTTCTTTTGGCACCCGCCCCTTCTCCTGTTAGCATTTCTTCACCTCCATCAGCATATCAACCATATGATAACTATCTTATCAATTGCGGATCTTCTACGGAAACAAGGCTCGATGATGGACGAATATTCAAGTCAGATACTGAAGCACATAGTTATCTATCAACTAACCGAGATGTCCAAGCCTCCATGGATTACATTCCCAGCAATGCCTTCTCCAGTTCCATCCCTTCATCAATGGAGGGTTTGTATAAAACTGCAAGGGTTTTCCTTCATCGTTCAACATATACGTTTTACATCTCAAAACCGGGGAAACATTGGGTTCGTCTCTACTTTTACCCTCTTCATCACCCTCACTATGATCTTGAAACTGCAGTTTTCACTGTCCATACTGAAAAATTCGTCCTTTTACATGATTTCTCTGCGGGTGGTGATTCTAAAGTGGTTTTCAAGGAATATCTTGTTAATGCTATCGAACTTTTCTCCCTCGTTTTCGAGCCAAAAAAGGGTTCTTACGCATTCGTTAATGCCATCGAGATCGCGGCTGTCCCTGATGAATTTCTCTCTGATTCAGCATCTTCAGTTCCGCAAGGTGAGACCGTTAATGGCTTGTCGAATTATGCTTTGGAAGTGTCGTATCGGTTGAATATGGGAGGACCAATATTAACTCCCGAATACGATACATTGTCGAGGACATGGATGCCTGATACCCCATACAATGTGTTTCCACAAGGAACTGAAGCTGTGAGAGGTTCTTATATAAAATACCAGCCTGATAAATGGGTAACTTGGTTAATTGCTCCATATTTGGTGTACGAAACCGCGCAAAGGATGAAAACCGAGGCGTATGCTCAAACCGTGGAAACGAATTTCAATCTCACTTGGGTGGTGAACGTTGATGTAGGCTTTTCGTATCTCATCAGGATGCACTTTTGTGACATTGTAAGCAAGTCTCCCAATGATTTGTACTTCAATGTGTATATAAACAGCTTAATGGGGTTTTCGAGTCTCGATCTCACAGCTGAAACCGGTGGCTTGGCCACTGCATATTACACCGATTTCGTGCTTAATGCCTCTGACATCACAAACGGTTCCATCGTGGTTCAAGTTGGTCCGGCCTCGACTGGCAGCCAACCTAATGCCATCCTCAATGGCTTGGAGATCATGAAGATAAACAACGTTGCTGATAGCTTGGATGGTTTATATGCTGTTGACAGTTCATACAAGGGGAAATTTATAAAACTCAAAGTGCTTGCAATTTCAGGGATTTTTATGGCCTTCTTGGCCATGTTCTTCCTCGGAATGGTTTGTGTTCAGTGGAAAAAACGGCCTCGAGATTGGCAAAAACAAAACAGCTTCTCGTCGTGGCTTCTACCAATCCAAGGCAGAAGCCGTAAGAATTCCTTGAGCAGCTCCTGGAAATCTAGCATCTTTAGCTCAAGAAAAAGCAAGAGTGGACACTCAAGTTATTATTCTATTCAGGGTCTGGGTAGGTTCTTCACTTTGAATGAGTTACGAACTGCAACGCACAATTTTGATGAGAAGACGGTGATTGGTGTTGGTGGGTTCGGAAACGTGTTTCTCGGGGCCCTAGAAGATGGAACCAAGGTTGCAATAAAAAGAGGAAGCCAAGGATCAGAGCAAGGCATAAACGAATTCCAGAATGAAATAGAAATGCTTTCAAAGCTCAGGCATCGACATCTCGTGTCACTTATAGGCTTTTGTGATGAGGAATCGGAGATGATACTGGTTTACGAGTATATGGCAAATGGTCCACTTCGAGACCATCTCTATGGCGCGAATGACAAACTGACTTTGTCTTGGAAACAACGGCTTGATATCTGCATTGGTGCAGCACGAGGATTGCATTATCTTCACACCGGTGCAGCAATTGGGATCATCCACCGCGATGTAAAGACCACAAATATTCTCCTAGATGATAACTTCGTAGCTAAGGTATCCGATTTTGGGCTCTCCAAAGCTGCCCCTATGGAGCAAGACTATGTTAGCACTGCAGTGAAGGGTAGCTTTGGGTACCTCGATCCTGAATACTTCAGAAGACAACAACTTACTGATAAATCTGATGTTTACTCATTTGGTGTTGTTCTTTTCGAGGTTTTATCGGCAAGGGCAGTTATTTGCCCTGGACTTCCAAGGGATCAAGTTAGTTTGGCTGAATGGGCAATGCAGTGGCACAGAAAAGGGATGATTGAGAAAATTGTTGACCCCCAAATAGCAGGGAGTATCAATGAAGGATCATTGAAAAAATTTGCAGGAACTGCCAAGAAATGTTTAGCTGAATATGGAGTTGATAGACCAAGCATGGGAGATGTCTTATGGAACTTGGAATATTCATTGCAACTTCAAGAAGCTACTATTGCTTCTTCTTCCTCCTCTTCTTCAAATATTGATGATTTATTAGAAGAAAAACAAAGTAGAAATGTTGTCTCCATTGCTAATATTCTTTCTGATGATGACTCTGATAGTACTGTTGGCTCGCAGTTGCATTTTCCAAACTTGGGAAATATGCAGGGAAGGTAAACAAATGGTGAAATATCATCAAATGAGGTTTCAAAGGAGCTTTTGATCCTTTTCCCAAATCCTAAAACCATTTTTATTTGTTTGTAGGTTTCTAAGAAAATGTTGTGAGATTGGAGTTGAATAATTATTGTAAATTCATGAAAAGTTGATCACTTAAAATAGACTTTAGACTGTTTTATAATAGCATAATTTGTTGTTTGCCTGGCTTAGTAGCTCTATTTACCCAATACCTCCAGATAATATACAAAAATGGAGGCTACTGACTGCAAAATCTGTATTGTACATCCCAGGGATATACCAAATTATAAACATTATCTCATATTGCAACATTGAGGCTTAGCCTGCCTTCGAAACTTCTTCCACAGGCACATCATCTGTCTAGGTGACTGGTAGTGAGCTGTGTAATAATCTTCTATGCATCCAAACTGGCAGAACTTAATGGTGTGCACATAATCCACGGGTTTTAATCTGTTGAATCTCTCCACCCACATTCCCATGCTCACATCTTCCATCTTGAACAACTGTGGTTCGTAAAAATTGTTCAAACATTAAAAAAAAATCATGTCAAACACTGTGATCTTCAGGTGAAGATCAAGAAGAAAAGGGAAAAGCGTTGACTTACTCTTAAATTGTGTCTTTCAAACTCAACAACAATGAAGAGTGCTATGTCGGATGATAATATGTATCCTGGTCCATTTGCATACGGTGGATACTTTTCTTCAGGCCACTCCTGAAATGTCGAATACGTGGGTCCGGACCAATAAGAATTCATCCTTTATGAATTGCTTACCAAGGAACCCACAAAATTAAGCATTGGCATAGATTACCATATACCAATAACAGAAATTATGTATTCAAGTGAGCGAAAATATCAGAAGAAATAGCAGAATTGTGCAACTGATATAGATTGGTCTTTCCTACAAGCCAAAATCATGCATCCCCTTTTGATTTGTTTACCTATGCATAAAAACTGAAATAAACTACAGGAAAGATAACCCCTACCTTATATGTTACTGCCCATTTACCAAAGCGTAGTGGTTTATGGTAATAGTTGATGTTACCAATATAGAAGCTCCGATCCCCGTTTACTTTTTTTGCTTCATTCATAACTGCATCTACTCTCACGAACGTGTCATCGTCACATTTCATTATAAACTTGGCAGACACTGTGCGGGCCTGTGAAAAGCAAACCCCTTAAAATAATCTCAAAAAATGTTTAACTAATCATTTCTTCAAACTGGGAAAAAATTTCACTCACCCCATATTCACAGATGGCAACAGTTTTTAAGACAACAAGGTCATAATTGTCCATATAAGGCACAATAACAATATCTCCAAAAAATTCTGCTTCGTTTTTCAATTCCACATTCACCTCCTTTCTTGGATGCTGTTCGAGCATATGGAGATGGTGGTTAAGTACAGAATTCTAGGCTTAAACCATTAAACGTGAATTGCTAGGATGGTCTTAACCTACCACTGCCACAAAGAAACGAACATGCACAATTGAAGATTTAACAAGCTTATGCTGCATCCAAGACTTCCTTATAGCCATCCGCTCAGCAAAATGATTGCCTGCTGAAAGTATACCAATAAAAAGATCCACAGGCTGCTCAAGAAAGGGTGGAGCCTTCCATTTATTGGACATCTCGAGATTCTTTTGAGTAGCATCACTAGGATGTGATGTAGGCAAAGATGATGCAAAAACGGCATGGACATCAATGTCCCCATTCAAAGTTAGTCCAGTGGCATCCTCTAGGGTATACCCCTGCAACATTGTCAAATCATATCAAGAACGAATCAAGATGATAATATTAAGTTTATTATCAAGTTTACATTATAACATTATATAACTCACAGTTCGATAAGGAAAGGAAGTAATATGCCTCCCATCGACATTAACATGATATCCCTCCATGCCAGCACTAAGGGTAAGGACAAAAAGGTTGTTCTCAGCAAATGGAAAGGGCCACTCAACAGTCAAACTTTTTTTTTTGCCTACTAATCGTTCCAACCACCATGTTACCTTAGACTCATCAGAGAAATTATTATCATCTCGAATCCACTTCTCACACTTGACCTCACCATCAACTGCAGATATAAAGAAGTAAACACTTCTGTGCCATGAAAATGAAGTGTGAAAATAAAGAAGACCAATACAAACAAATATATAAATATATAAATAAATAAGCTCTAGCACAGAAGGTATTTGATTTAATTGCAGAACAAATATAATAGGTTTTAAAAAGGTTTTGTGGGCAATCTATAGCCCCCCCCCCCCCCCACCAAGACACAAGAGTACAACTCCTTGCTACTTAATTTGAGTTTAAAGATTCCTGTTTGCTTCTAATATGCATGCCTAAATACCCCATATTTTGGTTAAACCCAAGTTAAAGTGGTACCCCATCAAATCTGGAAAGGAGATTTTAAAAAGCAAATCCCAGCAAACTACCATTTCCTCACAGCAGAGTAAGTCGAACATGCTAACTATAATATCACCAGTCACAAGCAATAGCAAAACTCAAATATCACCAGCATGCACGCCATGATCCAGCAATTAAAAAAAAAAAAAAGAAGAAAAAACACATTCGGGAATTGTATTTACAAATCAGCATAGCAACTTATCCTTTCATCATGTAATTCTAATGAATGAATTGACAAAGAACGTCAGTTGGATATGGTAACTCTAGACTCAGCACACGACCAAATAATTATTCTATTCATAAATTCTAAAAAAAAAACCAATGCTAAACGAATTAAATATGTAACAACGAGGTTCCAGGATGTCTTCCCCACGTCACCTTAGATTGGTTTGATGGAAGGTGCACCTGCATTGTATGTGACAAATTCTTGAAGGACCGATGGATGCTTAAAGAGGACAATACCTTTGATGTAAGCGAATCTTAAAACCTGGTTTTTACAAAATATTTCCTAGTTTCAAGAAGGTAAATGTTACAAACTATCAACAAAGTAAGAATCAAATACTGAAAAAAGCAAATTCAACAAAATTCTTTTGTTCATGAAAACCAATTCTCCCCCAATTAGTATGTGAATCAATTCAGTTTCCTATGAGTTGCATGTACAAAATAACAATCTATTAAGGTAAACACTACTAAATACTTCATCTCTAAGCAAGTTACTGAAATACAAGTTGAATCAAGTAAAAGCTACAAAAAAAAAAAAAAAAAAAAAGAGAAAAAGAGAAGTGACATCACCAGTCTCATCATAAGCCTCAGATTTCCACCCTTCACAAAGTAAAGCAGATCCCCATTGCATCCTAAAACAAGTGTTTAGCTCAATCACCGGCTTCCTATTCCAATCCCCTTTCAACCTGGGATTAAAATGAAGAATTCGCGGTGGTTCCTCCCCGTCCACCACCGTCCTCAACCCCTGCAGTTCCATGATAAACTGCGAAAAAGCAACCTTTGATTTCGTCCTCGGATGTGTTCCTCTCGGTTTCCCCACTACCGTTACGTAAGACCCTAAAGTAAGCCCACAGGGAAGCTCCATGAAGTTGCCATGGTCCAAAAACTCCGACGCTGATAAAGAAACTAAATGCGGACACCGTTCGGATCCATTGTTAACGTTCTCGGTAGAGTCAATTACAAAATTCCTTGATTCGAGTTCTTCCCAGAGCTTTCTCCCTAGTTCCCAAGCGACTTTTGCAGACTTATGGAGCTCCAAAGACCTGTCTCTGGTAGTCGGGTCGAAGGTTTTGGCATCAAAAGACAAATTGGAAATGAACCCACCCTGATATTTGAGTTGTCGACGATGATGTAGAAATTGAGCTGGGGGAGGGGAGCTTTTGGAAACCCAATTCAGGGGACGAATCGGGGAGTCTTTTTCTTGAACATTAATCTCGCTGGATAGTCTGGGAAGCCGAGTTAACGATTCTTGAGACAAACTACTGAACCCGGTTAAGAACACCAACGGGATCTCGACACTGACCAATACTATGTACAAGAAACCAACAATTATTAGAATCTGAACAAATCGTTGTTTTGACAATGAAATGAACATGTTGAACCTGTTTTATTTGTCTCGCTTGGATGATCTTAATTTCTTCGTTTCTCCGAAAAAAAAATCTCCACCAAGAAAACAGAGGATCAATATACAGAGAAAAATATGAAAATTTTAATAGATTTCTTGGGGGGGGGGGGGGGGGGGACGAGAACAAGCAAGGAACACGCGAAAAAAAGACAGCGGGAGGTCGGTCGGTTCCTCCAGGAAAAAACCAGAGGCTGGTTATCGTAATAATAAATAAAATCAAAAGTATTAGAGGGGATTTGGTACGCTAGAAGCTTCCCATTTTTCAATATATATATTTTTGGTGTAAAACAAATCCTAACTAAACTACCTACCTAAAGCTCTAATACTCACTTACCCTACAATTCCAAGACTCTCCTAAAACATCAGGCTCCAAAGGATTTCCTCAGGACAATTCTAAATTATGCACTATGTTATACTGATTTGCCCAACTCAGTGAAATCTTAATTGTTTTTATAAAATTTTCAGATATATCTTGAACACAAAAAGATTTTTATTTTTTCATAAACGTTTTTGGTGGAAAAAAAATGTGAATGAAAGATCCCATTGAATTGAATTGGGTCCATGAATCTAAAAAATAATGAAAATTATTGATCTCTCTCAACTCGAAAATCCAGGATTTGAATTGATGTCTTTTCATTGATTCCTCCTAAATTGCATTGATTTATTCTAAATATTTCATTTCAATTGGAATTTGATTATTCACCATGTATGAGAATCCCCGCTAAGCATCCATGGCTGAATAGTTCAACATAGAAGACAACATTGAGCAAAGCTATGAAACCTTTGAAATCATTAGCAATGGGAGGGGCTCTGGTGAAGCATTTGACAAACAAAGATTTCATGGTACCTGTGCTCAAAGATTTCAAAGGTTTCATAGCATTGTTCAATGTTGTCTTCTATGTTGAACTATTCTTGCAATCGAATTATTGAACCACAATATCTCATTGTCTTTGTTCAATACATCATTAGCATTATTAGTTGGGTTATTCATAAACAGACTTTTGGTTTTTTCTTTATTGAATCCTGCAAATGTTACAAAGAAATTATTATCGAGGAATTGCTTTTGCTTTATCTTGTATTTTTTTTCAATGTTAAAAGCTTACATCATGTTTAATAATTTAAACCAACTGGTTGTATTCATTGAATTATTGAACCACAATATTAGGAGCTTACACCATGTTTGTGATCTATTATTTTGGAAAATTCACCATGTTTGTTAGAGCTTCTAACAATGAAGAATTTCCCAAAATAATAGATCATAAACATGGAGTAAGCTTCAAATATTGTGGTACAATAATTCAATTAATACAACCAGTTGATTTAAATTATTAAGCATGACGTAAGCTTTTAACAGTGAAAATAAAAACACAAGATAAAGCAAAAGCAATCCCTTGATAATAATTTCATTGTAACATTTGCAAGATTCAATAAAAAAACCAGAAGCCTGCTTATGAATAACCCTACTAATAATGCTAATGACGTATTGAACAAAAGCACTGAGATATTATGGTTCAATAATCCGATTGCAAGAATAGTTCAACATAAAACAAAACATTGAGCAAAGCTATGAAACCTTTGAAATCATTAGCAATGAGAGGAGCTCGGATGGAGCATTTGACAAACAAAGATTTCATGGTACCTGTGCTCAAAGATTTCAAAGGTTTCATAGCTTTGTTCAATGTTATTTTTTATGTTGAACTATTCTTGCAATCGGATTGTTGAACCACAATATCTCATTGTCTTTGTTCAATACATCATTAGCATTATTAGTTGGGTTATTCATAAGTAGGCTTCTATTTTTTTTCAATTGAATCCTACAAATGTTACAATGAAATTATTTTCAAGGAATTGCTTTTGCTTTATCTTGTATTTTTTTTTCAATGTTAAAAGCTTATGCCATGTTTAATAATTTAAACCAATTGGTTGTATTAATTGAATTATTGAACCACAATATTAGAAGCTTACTCCATGTTTATGATCTAATATTTGGGGAAATTCACCATGTTAGATCTTCTAACAAATGAAGAATTTCCCAAAATAATAGATCACAAAAATGGAGTAAGCTTCTACTATTGTGGTTCAATAATTCAATTAATACAACCAGTTGATTTTGGGAAATTCACCATGTTTGTTAGAGCTTCTAACAAATGAAGAATTTCCCAAAATAATAGATCACAAACATGGAGTAAGCTTCTAATATTGTAGTTCAATAATTGAATTAATACAACCAGTTGGTTTAAATTATTAAACATGGCGCAAGCTTTTAACATTGAAAATAAAAACACAAGATAAAGTAAAAGCAATCCCTTGATAATAATTTCATTGTAACATTTGCAGGATTCAATAAAAAAACCAGAAGCCTGCTTATGAATAATCCTACCAATAATGCTAATGACCTATTGAACAAAAGCACTAAGATATTATGGTTCAATAATTCGATTGCAAGAATAGTTTAACATAAAACAAAACATTGAGCAAAGCTATGAAACCTTTGAAATCATTAGCAATGGAAGGAGCTTTGGTGGAGCATTTGACAAACAAAGATTTCACGGTATCTGTACTCAAAGATTTCAAAGGTTTCACAGCATTGTTCAATGTTGTCTTTTATGTTGAACTATTCTTGCAATCGGATTATTGAACCACAATATCTCATTATCTTTGTTCAATACATCATTAGCATTATTAGTTGGGTTATTCATAAGTAGACTTCTGGTTTTTATTTAATTGAATCCTGCAAATGTTACAATGAAATTATTTTCAAGGAATTGTTTTTGCTTTATCTTGTATTTTTTTTTTCAATGTTAAAAGCTTACACCATGTTTAATAATTTAAACCAACTGGTTGTATTAATTGAATTATTGAACAAACATGGTGAATTTCCCAAAATAATAGATCACAAACATGGAGTAAGCTTCTAATATTGTGGTTCAATAATTCAATTAATACAACCAGTTCGTTTAAATTATTAAACATGGTGTAAGCTTTTAACATTGAAAACAAAAACACAAGATAAAGCAAAAACAATCCCTTGATAATAATTTTATTGTAACATTTGCAAGGTTCAATAAAAAAAAAACCAGAAGACTGCTTATGAATAACCCAACTAATAATGTTAATGATGTATTGAACAAAGGCACTGAGATATTGTGGTTTAATAATTCGATTGCAAGAATAGTTCAACATAGAAGACAACATTGAGCAAAGCTATGAAACCTTTGAAATCTTTGAGCACAGGTACCATGAAATCTTTGTTTGTCAAATACTCCAATAGAGCTCCTCCCATTGCTTAGCTGTTATACTTCATTCATGCTTGAAAAACCCATTGTTCCAAGAGAGCCATTGTCTAGCGGTTCAGCAGGGGAACCACAACCAGAATTGTCATAAGGATACAGCTTCACAACAGATGGAATGGAAGGTCCATTAGACGACACCCCATTGAACCATAGCTGGCAGAGAGCACATGTCATATGGCAGGCTAGCAGAACTACTTGGTGAAGAGTTTGAGCTAACTGATCCATTGTGAGACTGGTATGATGTAAATGAATCATATCTATGTGAGCCACAAGGCTTCTCAGTTCTGCTTTCACTTGGTCAAATGAGAACTTCGATATTTCATTCTGATTGCGACTTTGGCTACGCCCAGAAGCTCGATACTTTGAATTGCCATTCCAGTTCCCTTCTCTATCACCTTGCTGGCCATTTCTGTCATAATTATGTTTTTCCCTCCTTGAATTTGCGGAAAAACGTTCTCTCACTAAAGCTTTCTGAAGTAGAAAAAAAGTTGCATAAAAAAGTAATTGAATATATATTGAACTGAACATGGTGTTGTCTTAAAACTAATTGATCAGGAAACAAAAATAAAGTACCCATAAATCATCTAAGCCACATAAGTTGGTACAAAGTGAAGGTAGCTCAAACATTCTAATGTCAGTTACAATCAAAATAAAACAATGGATAAACTTTACAAGACTGCATTTTTATATAAATGCAAATCATGTCCAAATTTTCTGCTTCAAAACCCAAAACTCATTTTTTTATATGCTTGCTATAATGAATTTCATGATACATAAAGAATCAAGGATTAAAACTCCAACACTACAGACTCTAAAATCTGATTTGTCTTGGAATCTAATTGAGTCAGTTTATTAAGCTACTATATTTCTTTTAGTTATGTTTGACAATAAATATATATAAACAGATGTGCAGAGGAAAAGTGGAGTTGAAGAGGATCAAAAACAAGATAAATCGACAAGTCACATTTGTAAGACAAAGAAATGGTTTACTCAAAAAAGCTTAATAACTTTCCATCCTTTGTGATGTTGAGGTTGCTTTTATCATTTTCTCTAATCGTGATAAACTCTATAAATTTTTCAGTTCTAACAGGTAACCTCTTTTTTTCTTACAAAGTTTAAATCTATTTCTTTTTGGATTTTTTTAAGACATCTTTTAAAACCCCATAAAATTCCATGCTATTTGTGTTTTGATTTCATTTTATTAAGTTTCCAAGAACCTTAAAATAGATGAGTCCCCTTAAATTCTTAAATCCAAACATAATATGTTTAAGTACAAATTCAATGAGATTAATCTCTTTTCTCACATTCATGCATTACTAAATCTGCCATTAGAAGAGAACTAGCATAGCAAGTAAGACCCCCCTCCCACCCAAATCCTGGACACTAATAGATCTTGCAAATCTAAGACCCAAATCTATTCATACAGAGACATTTTGCTTGACACCTTTGCAACAAATTAACAAAATTTTTCAATAAAAAACATGGAGGAGCAAAAATAATAGAGAAATTAAACAATAGTTAAAGCTTATATTTTTTTTAAAGCTTATCATTCAAAACAAGATCTTGATCATCCAAATTCCACCCAAAAAGAACAGAATAATAGAGAGAAAAAAAAAGAGGAGACACATACCCAAGAAAAGATCTCGATCATTCAAAACAATAGAGAGAGAGAAAAAGAACAAAACCTGTTGATAACAAGCACACCCAAGATGAGGAGAGGCTGAGGCTGATGGACGAAGAGGAAAGGAGAGAAGAATTGCTCTGTAGGAATGAAAAATGTCTTACAAAAATAAAATCGGTAAGACATTTGACGTAAAAAGATATATTTTCCAATGTTTTTGAAAATGTTTTCCTTTAGGAATTCATTTTTGATCAAACAAATATCGTAAAATAAAAAAATATTTTACGAAAAATATTTTACCCCAAACAAACGGAACCTTATTTTTGTTTCTTGTTTAATTTATTTTAATTTCTAAAATTAATTGATTTTAACTCTTACTCAATTTTTTCATTCCTTTTTCCGCAAGTAACTTGAAGCCCAAAAAGATCCAATCCTTTCAAAAACACAAGGATGCTTCTTCCTTGAAGCATTTCGATTCTTGGTAGTTTACATCTTTTCTAGCTTCTAATCCATCTTTTGCTTGCCGGTTATTCTCGAATTTAATCAAGATAACTTCTGCATAAAGTTATCTCAAGAAACCATCTTTTCAATTCACTTTGAATTATCCAGTCAAACTTCAATTGTTGATCTCAAGTTTCCGCATCATCATCCTGACAATACCCTATTGAAAGCTTGTGGCCTCTCCTTTTCTCACTGTTTTCAAAATCAGATTGGACTAATTGATTGGACCTATTGGATCAAAAATTGATCAAGATATTGATACAAAATAAGAGATCAAGCCAAGCAAACCAATCAAACCAAATAAATAAAAAATTAATGATTTGACCGGTTCAACTATCAATCCGATTTTAAAAATCTTGCTTTTTCTGCCTCTCCTCAAATGCAAAATAAAATCATTATCCTTTTGTTTCACTGTTGGTTACCAATTATGATCCATCATTTCCTTGCAACCTTTATTTCGTGCAGGTGCAGACTGAGAGTGACAAAGATTTGTTCAGAAGCAAGTGCCAGCAATTACAACTAAAAAGAAAAAGGGTGTACTTAGTTGCCAAACTTTGTACAGCAAAAAGAATTTAGTCATCAGATCATAACCCATTTTTTCTCACTTAAAAGAGCAGAAAAAACATGCAGAAACCAATAGTAGAGTCAATTAACATAAGCAGATACATAATAACTAAAATACGACATTCACAGATCTATACTGAACATTAAACAGCTATAAATTTGTACCAAACATAATGAAACAAAAATCCAGCATGGTCAAGATATGAAAACTATAGGCTAAAAGCTTATACTGATAGTTGGTAAATTTTCATTGAATAGCTCTATCTATGAAAGGAAGTTCCACCATAATGAGGGAAAAGAGGGCAATTTTCCATCGTAAGAAATCACCTGTAAACAAGCATCTAGGACTTGGCCAAAATGGTTCACCAACCTTCCTAAAGTAATGGATTCTTGCAAAGCTAAAATCCGATCCTCAACAAAATTTTCTTTTGCTTTTGTTTGCTTTGCATCAAAAGATTACCTGTAAGCTTTTATATATGTAAGACAACTAAATTCCTTTTCGGCAGCTTATCTTCAGTCTTCTCATGTGCATTAAAATACCATCCAACCAGCCATATACCCTAAGCTATGTTACACAAGTTCATGTGTAAGTTTTAGACACGGATATGTGCTCTAGATGGCTTCAATTTTTTAAAATTTTCCCATGTATTTGGATTATCCTTGTAGAGTCGTATCCTCGTACCTATATCCGATTATGTGTAGTACAAGGATGTCGAGTACGGGTGCTTCAAGAAAAATCAAGAGTCAAAGCAACATAGATCCAAGTTTTCTACTTTGTTGTCGTAATCATCTGATGTCCAAGATCAAAACATGAATCTGCAAAAGAAATGCAAATTAATGTTACTTTTAATAATATAAATATAGATCAATTGCAACATAAAATAAAAATAAAACTGATATGTACTTAGGATGTTGATCTTCTAACTGCTTTCTTCTCTTTCCCCCGGAAAACACAAAAAACTACAGGTAAATTGTGAAAGAGACGGCACCAACCCCTTTGGTCTTGTGCACGCCTGTAACAAAAATCTTTGTACATAGGTATAAGATATCACTTTGCTGTTTATTTGCATTGTTGTTCATGCAGACTTCCTACTTCGAATTACCACTCTTGGAAGGAAAAGGTGCATGTTGTTCAACCCATAGAACAGAAACAGATGATCTCACCATATTAACAAATCCTCAGCTTTGATTATGTTCCAGGAGCATAGAAGGAAAAAAAACTATAGCATCTCAACTCAGTGCCCCAAAGCAAATTCAGGGAAAAAAAGAGAAAGTAAAAGAGGTTTTAATGAAAAAAATACAGTTTACAAACATCTCTAAAAGTTTTTTGCATTAGATATAGTTAATGATTGGTTTATTCATGGCAATTGCTTTCAGGTGCATCCCTATGTAAATGAAGATTTATACTGAAAGATAACTAAAAGCCATAAATCCATGAAGCAAGCAATCTATAATGCTTTTACCATCAATTACGGATAAAGAAACAAGCAACCAAATAGAACTTAAGCAATGTATAATGCTTTTAGTATCAATTATGGAAAAAGAGAAATGGAACCTAATAGAACTTCAATGAAATGTGAACGTTTGTTAGGAATATGAAGTGCAAGCTCACAAAATATTAGGATCCGAATCCATCTAAATGTTTGCAACCAAAGGGTCAATAGAAACGTGCATATACGGAAGCAATAATTGCTGCAAGCTTCTAAGTTCCAAAGAAAATTGATCAAAGAGACAAAGATAAACTCTTCTTTCCAAATATGTCCAATCAACAGTATCTCAAAACACAATCTGCTGTAGGTTCATACATCTGCAGGAAATTCATGAAAAGGTTTTCTGTATCTTGGTGAACAGATATAAAAGAGAAAGCCAAGCCATATCAGAGTGATAAAGCACAATGTTAGAAGTTGCATACTGTGCACAGAAATAAAATACACTAGAAAATTTCCTTGACAATCACCATATCAATGCTGAAATAAGAATGAATTATAAGAATTTCCATAACGTATTTTGAGCTAAAGAAAGTTTTCACAGGTATGCTTAATTGGACAAAATTCATAGGTAACCTACCAACCAGGTTATCCATCTCTTATTGACCAAATGTTCATCCCCGTTTTTCAAATTAACCAACCTGATTTACTTGATGATATTAGTGATATATTTTCTACTTCCTAGATTTATATTAATAAACAAATTTCCTACTAAATTAAGGTCACTCTGTTTTGGTTTATGAGATTTTCAAATAACTTAATTAGTACGGAAGATTAACCATCTTTTGCCTTTTTCTGTTTCAAAATTTGTTCTATCAAGCTCTTAAAACTGATCAAAAGATATTTGCATACTATATGAATCAAATTAGAGAACAAATAATGTAGCTCAGTATTTCTCCTACAAAGTATTTCTTATTCACAATCGTCGTCATTAACAAGTTTAAAATCTACTAATCTATCAAGAAGTCATTTACTGGAATATAAAAACTTCATAAACAAAAGAAGCAGTAGTTAGTTAAAAACCAACAGACTAAACCTTTTTAGTTTCGTATGATAATTTTTCCCTTCCTTTTTTTACTTGTTTTTGAATGGGATGTGAATGTCATTATTTATAACTTTTAACATATTATCTAAGTAATTGATCAACATGAGAGAATCAATATCTAGCGAAAGAAACTTGGTGGATATTGAAAATAACCTAAAATGTACTGGGACTTGAAATTATTTAATTGTGCATGTTCAACCCAAAACCAACCATTGACAAACCCTGAAATAAAAGAACAATTCTGTGACCCCAAAAAGAAAAAGAAAAAGAACGGGGGTCAAAAGCAACTAAACTTGATAAAACTATAAAGGCAGAGAAATCTCCAGACCTTCTCCATCTACATGAAACATGAAATTTCCCACAAAAGGAAGGCAGAGATTACCCAGAACACATTCTCCTTGAAGGACAGAGATGTAAGTTCCAGTAGAAGGACTTGTACAGCATCACAGTGCCACCAAAACTGGATGCACATTTCAGCATCCCATCACAGCACAGTTATAAACAAAACTGCCAGAGGGCTTTCTTGCAAGCAAGTTCCATTGTGGTGGGCCCTCATTTGGAATCCAAGAGTTTAGCTCTATCATCCCTTCACCTAAAGCCCTAGGTCCGCCAATAACAATTAGTCGATCCCCACAGGCCCTAAACGCTAAGCCCCAACCATTCATTGAGACTGCTCGGTCAGGTAGTCCCCCTAGTGTGACCCACAGGTTCTTCTCTTTGTCATATTTCCTCACCTCTTTCTGAGCATAATCAGCTGCATACAGCTCATTATTCACAACTGCCACTAGTGGAGGTGCCTCAGCTGCAGCAGGTGCTTCAGTTGCTCCAGCCACTCCATTTCGCGCAGGATACATATTAGGTATCTCATGCCACATCTTCGTCTTCAGATCATACACCTCCCCACATGTCAGCGTTTTTGTACTCCCAACCCCAATTCCACCAATAACATAAAACTTCCTATCCATAAATACAGCAGAACACATTTTTCTTGCTTTATTCATGTTTGGAATGGTCACCCACTTGCCGGTTTCTGAATTATAAAGCTCCGCAGAGCTCAAAATATTCCCACATGGATCACAACCACCAGCTAGAATTGCAATTTCGCCCAGGCTGGCAGATCCAAACAAACACCGGGGTGTATTCATCTTCATCCCAGATGACCACGTGTTAGTCAAAATGCTATATCTAAAAATAACATGGGACATTATTTCCTTTCCGAAAACAAGAAGTTCGGTCCCAACTGCCAATGACTCCTTATCTGAACACATGAAACATTCATTAGAGGTCATTTTGGGCAAATGCATCCATCGGTGACGAATTGGATCAAAAGCCTCCCATTCCAAAAGGCTGCAAGAAAAGTAAATCCAATGTTCAATAATTCCCATTTCACGCCTCAACTTGTACAGTTCACCACTCCGAATAACAGAGCAGAAACCCTTATTCAAAGATGCAATGGCACCATAATCAGACCTCGAGCAGCGGAGGAGACAGTTAATTGAGATGTCTTGCCCAAGCTGCTGGATCAGTAAACTTGATTCTGAATGATAACCCGCATGGTGGTGGTTAACTGGTCGGTCAAACTGGGCAAGGGACATATCCTCCAGTTCCCCCTTGTTTTCATCACCTTCGAGTAGCTTGAGAACTTTTCTCATCATCTGATCTTCTCCATCTTCCATCCGGCACTTGCTTCTTGCGAGCTCGGTTACATGAAATGTGTTATAAATCCACTTTCTCTCTTGCTTGCAGGAGCTTGGAAAATCCCTTGGCACAAGATATGATGGACCCTCCAACATGATCTTGGTCGGAATTAAGTAATCTGAGCATCAGGACAGTTACCTTTCTTCTTCATTATATGCAAAACTGATCAGTCAATAAGGAAAATAACAACCCTCAGTTACTGCATAATAAAGATATACTTATTCAGCTACATGTTCATTTAAAGAAAAAAAAAAAGAATGATAGCATCACAAATTCTGATTTCAGATATCATAAAATTCCATAAAATCCAATAAGTAAATGAATGTGTAGTTCCTGTAGAAACTAACGGCTGAAGACCTCATAACACCCTATACGTATATAGCACAAGGAATTCCAAAAAGAACTCAAATTAAAAGACAAAGAATAGGACACTTCTATCAACCCAAAACTAAGAAGGATCATAACTAACAAAAGACAAAGACAAAATAATGCAACCATTTTCAAGAATGATAGATCATAAGCCATGTTTACCATCTGAAACAACTTGCATAATAAGAACAACCTTGTAATCAAAACCAAGAACATTTAATAAACAAATAAACAAAACATTTAGTACTCATAAGCAAAGCTGAACTCCACCACATTAATAAGCAGTGATAATTATCTAGAATTCAGATCTTTTCAATTCACACCTATGGAGACTATGGAGACGTAAAAAGATAAGAAGTACAAGAAAGCAGAGAAATTCATCAAGAAGCAATCACATACAGTTTTCACCAAATCAGCAGTGAAAACCAAATCTAAATTTGGCTCCAAAGAACAAAACAAAGATCTACCCTTCACTGAAATCAATACAATTGCACATTAAAAAAATCACCTTTATTTCAAAAAAAATGACCACTACCCAGAAAAGGAAATAAAGAAAAGCAGCATAAATAAATAAAAACCCATAAGCTTTAACAATGGAAATGAGAAAAAAGAAGAAAAAGAACCAAGAAGCCATCGTAAAAGAGAATGAGAAAAATGACTTACAAATTGGATAAGAAAGAATGAAGGTTTTAGCTATCTTGCCCTTCGATTCTCTCAGTAAATCAGATTAACAGAAAATTAAATAAATAAAAACTCAATTTGCTGCAGTTTATCTCTCACAAAGAATAGCAGATACTTAATAGTTTATATTCGCTTTGTGAGAGAAAGAGAGGTTATATAAATAAAATGGGTTAAGAGAAGTGGATTTACATAGGTAAAAGGAAAAAAAGGATTAAAACTTAAATAATAATATTCATTTAACAGAAAGGGAAAGAAATATGGGGTCTACAACGGCTAAGAGGGAGTCGCCGTTTAAAAATTGCGGCCCCAACGCTAAATCAAACCAAACCCAAGGTCGACGATTCGAAACCGCTAACGGCCGTTTCTGCACGTGTTTCAACTCCAACCCACGCTTTGGACAAGTACACTCCTTGCGTGCGTGCGTGGCTCTTCCTTTGTTTCCTCTCTCTCTTTCTATTTTCCTTTCCTCTTTTTCGTTTTTGTTTTTGTTTTTGTTGGGAAGTAAACTAACCTCCATATAAATCCGAAGTTAAAGACAATAGTCAAGAAATCAGTCGAAACTTGCAAATACAATAGAGCAGTGCTCATTAAGGGTGTCATTGAGACAAAAACTAAAAAAAAAACACAAATAAGTTATTTAGCTGCAATTAGTGTAAAAATAGTGGTGGCGATAAAATTTGATAGTGTGAGACAAAAAATAAATTAAATGTACTGCATCGTCTATCCAAACCCACGCTATGCCTTATTCAGAGAGATAATCCATTATTTTAAACATTAAACAAATAGTAATTTAAGTCACATCACACACTTAAATTCTAGATCTCTCTCTATTAATCTTAAACATCGTACCAATAGTGATTTAAATCTCATTACACACTTAAAATCTCTCTTCAGAAAACATGTTTTTCAGGTCTCGATTAGTTACTCTCCGATAATGGATCGGATGATATGGCATTTTAGCCAGATGGAAGATATAATGCAAGGTCGGCATACTGTGTTGCTCTTGATATGTGGTTGGATCAATCGTTGTTGGATGATAACACAGTTTGAGCGAAGCGATGTAAGATTCCATTAAAGGTTAACGATTTTGTTTAGCGTAGTCTGAAGCATTTTTTACCGACACAGGTTCGTTTGAATGAGAAAGGTATTTTGTTATCTCCTTCATGTAACGGATGTGGAGAAGCTGAGATTATGGATCACATTTTGCTCTTTGTCTATATGTGTAAGCAGTTTGGAGTGTTGTTGATTTTTCATTCACAGTCAATAATGATTAACATATTTTGCAAGCTTATTGGCTTGGCAACCTAAGCATCTACAATGTGTATGTGTGCTTTGTTGGATGATATGATCTAGTCGCAATTACTTTGTTTCGAAAAGGGAAGATGTGGTCGTTCGGGTTGCTAATACTTTTTGGATCCATTGGCAACAGTCGATGGGGGTGTTTGCTGCAACTAATGCAAGTGGTGACTAAGACGAAGTGACTCGTTATTGAGGAAGGGTTGGTTCGGCACCTCCGAAAGGTGGCTTGCTAAAATGAAATATGGATTCTACCTATTTCAAGCAAGAGGGAACTACAAGGTATGCGACTGTAGTTTGGGACTTTTCGTGACTGTGTGTTTAAAATTTTTTCTGATTTTATTTATGCTTATTTTAGTCCTTCCTTTGCTGAAGCTTTTGCCATTAATGAGGTATTGTCATGGTTAAAATATTTGGCTTTTGATAATGTAATAGTTGTCAAAGTTACAAGACAATTGAACGGTCGGATCTTTAGATCGGGATTAGAGAAGTTCGAAAGTTTTGAGACATATTTTTGAAAAGTTTTTGGAGAAATATAATTTGAGCAGTTGAAAGAGTGAACGGGGAGTTACACTCTGGTGTCATTTTTAGGCCGAAAATGAGGCCAATAACCAGTAAAGACGTAGGCAATAACTTAGGTTGGGGGAAGAAGGAAAAAAACGAAGGAAAAAACAAAAAGAAAATTAATTACAGGACAAAAATTTTGAGGAGAAAATCAAAAAGATAATTTTTTTAATTTTCACTTTAAAATAAATTTTGGTATAATTGCTTTTAAGTCCTTGAACTTTGACTGTTGAATTTTTCTGACACAGTGCCAAGTGGCAACCTATTATTGGGTAGTGTGTCAAATTATGTGAGTATTACCAGCGAAAATTAAAATTTGATACAGCATTGTACATTCTGAAATTAGAGGTAATGCATTTACAAAGTACTGCATCGACAAATTTTGTAAAGTACAAGGGTAATTTATGCCATTATTCCTTTTTTCTGTTTTGTCACAAATTATGAAAAGTTACAAAATAATTATCTAACTATTAGTTTTTTTTGTTACTCAATTATAAAAAATTTACAAAATAATCACTCAACTATTTAATTTTATTTTTTTTATCACTAAAATATCTTAGATTTTTTTAAACCTCAGTTAATAAGCTAGTGATAAAAAACAACAAAATAAAATAATTGTATGATAAATTTGTTGCGTTATAAAAAAATCATATGATTGAATTCTACCATAATTTGTCTGGTAAGAATCTCACACACAAACTATATACAAAACAAATTTTGTTAATAATAATATTAATGTAACGTAATGAATCATTTTTAATCATGTGTAAAAATTACAAAAAGAATTGTTGCATTATACTATTAAACGAATGAAATATATCATTAAATTTAACTTCTTACATTTGAATAATTATTACTTTTGTATATCTATTTAACATATATAATAAATAATTAAAAACATTTCATATTCATAATTAACATTTTCGATAAAAATTTATTTGATAATATTATTATATATTATATTAATTATCAATGTATATTATACCTATTGAATTATTGATTGAATATTTTTTAAGTTTTAAATTAGATTTATAAAAAATTTAAATTATTGATTGAATTTTAATTCAAGTAATGTTAAGTATGATTGAGATGAATTTGAGTATGTTAAAACATATTATTTTTTTTATTTAAAAATTGAAGAATGATTATAAATATTTTTAGACATTATATAAAAATTTTATATTATAAAAATCTATAAATGAAATTCAGATTTTCTGAAATCAGCCCAACCAATTTTCGGATTTCAACTTACTTTATCAATCTAGATTTAAGTCATTTCTTTTCTTTTCTTTTTAGAATTCACGATGAATCAAAAACTCTAGGCTTTCCTTTTCCTAGATTTTTTTTTCAATAGACTTTTTCCTAGATTTCTTCGCAAGAAAAGCATAAAACTTATTAGACAACCATAAAAATCATAAAATAAACAAAATTACAATAACATTGAAAACTGAAAATAATTGAACCAAAAAAAGAAAAACTGAAAAATAAATTCTAGTTTCTCTCGGTGTAACTAGGGTTTCGCTGTCATTTAACTAACAACTTTTCTCTTCTTTCTCGAGTCAAGCTCGATTACACCTGATTTGTTCCTTTATAATTTCCAGGTAATTTACTTTCTTCTTGACTAATAATCTACCTTGGCTCTTCCATTACTTAACTAAAACTGTTAAAGATTCTTCTTTTGATTGGTTGCTTGAAATTGCTAAATCCTCTGTTTGGTTGTACATCCCCTCATCGCCAGATGCAACTCGCTTCTTTTAGGTAAAAAAGTTAAATTTCTTTCCCGGATATCAAAATTTTAATATCTTAGAAAAACGATGGATTTTTTAATACTTTTTTTTTGTTTATTAGCTTTAAAAAAAATGTTGTAAGTGGATAATTTTAGATTTATGATTTTTTATAGTGTATTTTAGACATTTTCATTTCTAAGTTTTACTATACTTTTTCTCATGGATGTTAGTTATTGTATAGGATGATATTGTTTCCTGAGATGAAAGCGTGGTGGTTTGCTATTCTGTTGTTTATTTAATGTTGTCATGGATGATGCAGAGGTTTATAAAAAGAATATTCCTTGAGTTAACAAAGACTAAAAGTGTTATGCCAAGTATGGATAATGAAAGTTCTAATGTATCACAAGCCGAGGAAATAAAAGTCCAAGCAAATGAAGCATTTAAAGGTACTGACATAACGAGAATACAGTGCTTCACTATTGCGGCTTTTTAATTGTTTATTGAATATTGATGAGTTCAAGTGTCCGATTTTGTATAGAGAATGTGTTGATAGTTTAATTTATATATGTTGGCAATTCCATTGTGTTTAATTGTGCTAAGGTTGTTGATTTGATTTGCATTTTTCCAGCCCACAAGTATGGTCAGGCCATTGACTTGTATACACAGGCAATAGAGCTAAATAGTCAGAATGCAGTATACTGGGCAAATCGTGCATTTGCTCACACCAAACTGGAAGAGTATGGTAGTGCCATACAGGATGCTACGAAGGCAATTGAAGTTGAACCTAAATATTCAAAGGCATGCTTTTTCTACTGAAACAATCAGCTGTGTGCAGAATCCATTTTTGTTCTTTTTCTAATTGTTCTTGAACTTACAGGGTTATTATAGACGTGGTGCTACTTATCTCGCAATGGGGAAGTTTAAGGAAGCGCTAAAGGATTTTCAACAGGTATTATGTCTTCCAAGGTTGTTATATTGCAAAATATGCTTGTTTCATGTCTCTGTTGAAGTTCTTGCATACATACGTTGCCATCTATTATTGTAGAAAACTGTCCCCTTTCAATAAGTGGTTTTCACTTTATTAGATATTATGTTGACTTTTTGAATCTGGGATTAATTCGGAATGTTTGCTTCTTTTATGACAGAACTTATCTAGTTGTTCCCTCTTCCATTATTAGATATTGTTTGGGGTTATGGAATGTGCTTGCAATCTAGATTTTCGCTTCATCAGAGTCATTCTCCATTTTATGAGCTTGATATATGAATGCATTTGTTCCAAGTGGCCAAACATCTATGGTTGTGTTGTAGCTGTTTTACCTGAGATCATTGTGAAATACTGTGATTAATTCACTAGCAGAGGGATCCATTTTTCCTACCTCATGCTGTCTGATAATGGTCTAGTTAAATTTATGCCTTGCATGTGGTTTATTTGATCTAATTTAAAAGTCGATAATATACGGACCTGGAGGGGTTTATTGCAAGTTAAATATATACTTCTGAAGTTTTCAGAAGTTCCTTTCTGTATTGCGCATACTTATCTTGCGTCTTCTGTCTATTCTTCTCTCTTGCTCTCTCTTTCTCAAAGGAAAGACGAATGTTTGCTGTGCAGTATAACATGTGAAATGTGGTTTGTGTTGTCTGTAAATTGTTTTCCCCACTTTGGACTCAGGTCAAAAAGATTTGTCCCAATGATCCTGATGCTACCAAGAAATTAAAGGAATGTGAGAAAGCGGTAATGAAACTAAAATTTGAAGAAGCAATTTCTGTACCTGATTCTGAGAGGCGTTTTGTAGCTGACTCTATTGATTACCATACCATAGGTAATTTCCCTTTCCCTTTACTTCTACCATTTATTCCCTAATTTATGTTTTCTTAGATGTCTTCTGTAAATGTTCTTCCATGTTGATGTGATATTCCTTAGGTTGCTGTTTGTTTTTTGCAATTATGGGTAATAGAAAATTTTAAAATAAAAGATGCTCAGATATCTATAGCATACTGTTAAAGTTGTGGTTCAGGTATTTAGTATGATTAATTTTCCCTGTAACATATATGAACCTGGAATGGTTGAAAGGAGTACTGCTTTCTGAAGTTATGATTTTACCTTTTTATCCTCTTTTTTTAACTTCATATTTCCTATCAAGAATCTCTATGCTTCTCAGACAACTTAATTGGTAACATCATTATTAGAATTATCTAATCTGCCGCCAGTGGAGATTAAAAACTTTGGCTGGTTAGCTGTCTGACATGTCCTCATAGGGTATAGTAAAAAAATTAAATAAATAATATAACAGAAAGAATCAATATAACAGAAAAAACTTGCTAGCTTCTTAAACACTCTTGTGAAGTTTTTATATTTTGATTGGCAGGTGAGTGGTCTATAGAAAACGTACTCTTTTTTTTATTTGTTATGGATAAGTGAACTGGTTAAAAAAATTTGGTTATTTCTGGGCCTATTGAGGCTAGAATTTTCTTGTGGAAGTCCTTTGTTGTTATTGATAAAATATGGACTTGAGCTGAATCTTTTTTATGATTGTTATACTCTCTGAATATTATAGTTTGTCTGGTTCTCTACTTTAGGTTGTACATGTGTGATCTATATTTCATTTTTCAAAGCTAACAAAACACGCTTCCCCTGCCCCCTCTTTCAAATGATAAGGAATAACATTTCTTTAGATGGCGGAATCCACATGCTAGTTATTATAGATCCTAATTTTTCAAGGATTCCTGATATATTTAAGTTCTCTGTGGGCTGTAAACTACTTCGGTCGTGAAATATTTTATTTTTGCTCCTTCTTGGAGGTGGAATGTTGAATTTTTGGTGATCAGTTATACCTTTAGGTTTCTGGTCAAGTTTTATGTTATCTTTACTGAAGTGGTTTGGCCTGCTGGTTGGCTGTTTATGATTCCATAGTGGCTGATTCCGCAAGGCAGTTTTATTATTAAAAGGGAATTTTATATGTTTGGCAAGTAGTGAAGTTTAGCATCATAACATAATTTAATGAGTAATTTGAAACTATATTAATGAACAATGTTATCAAGGACACAAGGTGCAAAAAGACGCCCACCCGTGTGAAGTAATGAAAAATATGTTTATCTATGTGTTTTTGTATATATATGTAAAATAAGCTTAAGATACATAATTCTGATAGTGCTCCAGTTTATCTTGGATTACCTGCAAAAATTTTCTTGTTTTGTCGGCCAATATGTATGATTTCTTTATGGTCCTGTGTTTGCTGCTGAATGCTATAATCATTCAGAAATACAGATTAGAGAGTTTGATATTGTCTCCTTTTGTTTCTACTAAAGGTACATTTAATGAGAACAATAAAAAAATTAAAGAGAACTTCAATTAGAGAGGCCTTTTTTGCAGTGCCTTATGAAAAAGCATGTCTAAATGCACTTGATCAAATGTCTCACCAGAGGGGTCTAAGGTGTGACATAGTGTCTCTTTAACTGTGCTGATTGTGAATAAAATTGTGCGGTGAGATTAGTGTGGTATTGAGTTTGATTGCTTTCATCAATGATAAAAGCTTAAAACAGTATTCATTATGAGAAAAGTGGTAAATTGACAGAATGGCTGATGCTGCTCTGTATATTCTTCTGGTTTAAGATTCAGAATATTCGCTAGGTGGTTGGTACTCTCTTTCTATAACACAACAAAATAATCTTTAGGTAACCAGATTATGTGTTCTTACTGATTAGGTCCGCTGGATCTCCAATCATTTCTGTTAGAAGTCCGGCTACAGGCTTTTGCTAGTTGTAAGGTAGATGTTGGGCTTTGAGATGTTTCCAGTCGGCTTGATCTGCTTTAATTCTAGGATTAAATTTACAATGGGCACCTTTTATCAACTAGTATAAAATTTATGGTTAATCATCATTTATATTATTTTAACATATTGTATCATAATAGGGACGAGTCCCAGGTCATCATCCATGCCCACCCAAGTGGGCATAGCGGCAGTTGCAGTAGCATTTGTGGCAGTACTAGCGATGATGCTGGGGGCAGCAGCAGCCACAATGGTGGCAGCAGTAGTGGTGGTGGTTCTAGGGACATGGTGGTGGGGTGGATCCACTGGTAGTGGTGTCTTTACTGAGAGTTAAATGCTTGACTTAGGTTTGACAGTTTTAGCTCAAAGTATAATGTTGAAGTACTACAACAAAATCTCATATGTTTCAGTTTCCAGTCAGGAAATCTTTTCTTCTGGAGGAGTAGTTAACCGCACTTAAGGATTATATTGGTGAATTCACTAAAAACATTGATGCATTCTTGCTCGGCAATTTAGTAGAAAATCTCTCTCTCTCTCTGCGCTTTTATTTGTTGAAAAAATAAATATTTTCTTTTCACCCTTATAAGAATCGTCTTAGGAAATCCTAGCTGACATCATTTATTTTCCTAAGGCAGAAAGAAGTGGACTTGCTTAATCTATTTACTTTTTTATAGATTGCACTTTGCATGTATTATTTTGAAAGGATTTATGGACTTGAATGCAGATAAAATGCAAAATGTGGAAAGTAAATTGTTTATCTATTTTGGAGCCACTGAATGTTGTTGCTGTTTTCTTTGAATTCATGGAAGTTTCTTAATAAAAGTTTTGTCCCTGTGCATTAATGGAATTGTTATTTTGTTTCCATTATAGAGGTGGAGCCACAATATTCAGGTGCAAAGATAGAGGGGGATGTTATTACTTTGGATTTTGTTAAGAAAATGATGGATGACTTCAAGAATCAAAAGTGTTTGCATAAAAGGTATGTTTAGCAAGTGCAGTTATGGATTTTGTTCTTGCTATATAGCTAATATCTTTTGTTGAATAATGTTTTTGGTGTAGATATGCATTCCAGATTGTCTTACAAATTAGAGAAATGCTTCGATCTCAGCCTTCTCTTGTTGATATTAATGTTCCTGATGGCAGTCATTTCACTGTCTGTGGTGATGTACATGGCCAGGTAATTTCACAAATTAATAATCTTTATGTTTTATCTGTACGTTTTTACCAGGTAAGGTCAATTGACAGAGTATATACAGGTATATTACCTGTTAATAGAAAATAAATGCATGCACTTGAATGACATGGTGATGTATAACGCTACTATCCAGTTATGTTGAATGCTCATAGCTTATTGCTTTTCTGACTTACCTCTCAGTTACAGCTATGTTTATTTTGAACAATACAACTATATTAATATGGCTAATAGTGAGACGTAACTAACATGCCTCATTTTACTGCTTATATTTTCTCTTTCTATTAGTGGTGTTTGTTTATTAATGTGTTTATTTTTCCTCTTTTTTTTTTGTAGTTCTACGATTTGATAAATATTTTTGACCTTAATGGTCTCCCATCTGAAGAGAATCCATATCTCTTTAATGGTGACTTTGTGGATAGAGGATCTTTCTCCGTGGAGGTCATCCTCACCCTGTTTGCACTTAAGTGCATGTGTCCATCAGGTGAACCCTATTTCCAATATTCTCTGCCTTACATTTCCTCCCTGGCTGTTATATGTATTATTCTTAGTCTTTTTTTTTCCCTTCTTTCCCTCCCTGTTTTCCCTTTGATTAATATTTTCAATCTTGTTGATTTCAGATATTTTAGATGCATCTTTTCCAATCTTCATTAATTCTCTTTCAATCTTACTTGCACCAAATTGACACTGGAATATTAAGGAGCTTTATCTGGGCACTTCTTTCAGGCCATCTATAATCTAAACTGACTTTTGTGATTGAACACTTCTATATTGATCATCTTGACTAGACAATCTAAATTAATAGCTTTGATTGGAAGCTCTCAAAACTGGTCCTTCAGGACTTGGTGTTCCCTATTAGTGTGAAGCATATGCAACCTTAGTTTCACTTTGCTGCATCTAACTTGGTAATTTCAGCTATTTATCTTGCTAGAGGAAATCACGAGAGTAGGAGCATGAACAAGATATATGGTTTTGAGGGCGAGGTCAGGTCGAAGCTGAGTGAGAAATTTGTGGAGCTCTTTGCGGAAGTATTCTGTTGTTTGCCTTTGGCTCATGTAATAAATCAAAAGGTTTTTGTTGTTCATGGAGGCCTTTTTAGTGTTGATGGGGTGAAACTCTCTGACATCAAAGAAATAGATCGGTTTTGTGAGCCTCCTGAGGAAGGTAAACTCAACAGTGATTTTTTGTTATTTTTCCTTCAGTTTCTGCAATGCTTGGTGGAATTTCTTTTAAGTCATGAACTATTGATTTTTTTCTTAGGTTTAGCGACTAAGTCGCCTATGTGTATTTATTCATCCCCTTTTATTAGTAGGGATGTTTCTCCGATATAATCCATATATTTATCTATACAAAATATAAATGTGGCTTACGAGGTGTGAAACTTAAAAGGCATAAATGGCTTTCCACTTTTTTCCCCTAATAAAATTTAACTATGAAGTATAGATTAAAATTTAACTACAAAGTATAGATTTACTTAAATTATTTTCATGTTGTGTTTTAATGTATTTGAATCTCCATCTTTTATTTATTGGCTTTTTAATATTAATTTATTTGTAAAGTATAGATTTGAATTATTTTCATGTTGAGTTTAATGTGGTTGAATATTTATCTTTTATTTATTGACTTATTTGACTTTTTAATATTAACTTATTAGATGGAATTGAAGGGGAGTGAAACTTTTGTGAAGGTTAAAATACCTTATTCCTTTTTCTTTTTATTTCTAATAATTTTTATAACAAAAGCTATGATTTTACTTGAATTACCTTGCAATTACCTAAATCACTATTTTTTTAATTTGAAACTTATCAATCTTAATTTATCATATAAAACTTCAATTATAATAGAAAATATAATTAAAATTGTAAATTCCTTTTTTTCAAATATAGATTTTTATTGATTTTAAACTATATATAATTTAATTTTCATGTACAATATAAGGTATTATCAAAATTTGCAAATCTTTGAAGAAATTGAAATAATTTGAGGAGAAAAACGGTACTAAACTTAAATAATGATATGTTCTATTGTATATCTCACGGTTCTCTACTGATTTCATCAGGGTTGATGTGCGAATTGCTTTGGAGTGATCCACAACCTTTCCCTGGAAGAGGTCCTAGCAAGAGGGGAGTAGGTCTTTCTTTTGGTGCAGATGTGACGAGAAAATTTTTGCAGGATAACAATCTAGGTATTTATCTGTTACTTTGTGTGCCATTTTCAGTGACAATAAAGGAATTAGTTATTGATTTTGGTGATCTTGTTTGCTTAATTGACAGACTTGATTGTGCGATCTCATGAAGTAAAAGATGAAGGTTATGAAATCGAGCATGATGGTAAACTTGTAACCATCTTTTCTGCACCAAATTACTGTGATCAGGTAATTGAATCTTAAATTTGTTATAAATAGGATCATCCATTAATGGAAAATAAAATTTATCCTTACAGCTTTCTATAATCATCTCATATGGATAGTCTATACACAAATAGCCGTTTGAGTTCTGTTATCTTGCCAGCTTCATTTTTATGAAGCATTCTGCAGTCTTGGATTACTTTAACTGCTTATCCTTAGTAAACTAGTATTAACTGTTGACTATATATCGCACCATCTTGTTGCGCTTTGATCCCTCTTAATCTTAACCAAGTGTTATTAGATAATCAGAACCGACAATATTAGCTTATAACTGATATTACAAAGCAATTGATGTGGAAATTTGAAGTTTATGAGTCTCAGTTATTCGTTGGGTATGACGTGTGTGGGTGCTACCTGACTTTCTTCTTTGTAATCCATGGTATGTATTTACTTTCATGTACAATGTGTTCTCTCCATTTTAATCTGCATTGCGTGGTCATTTTAAAGTGAACTTCCACATTAAGAGGGTTAATTAAAAGTTGCAGGCAACATCAGTTGTATTGTATGGAACATCAAGTTTGTGCTGTTCTGTGAAATTACTTCTGAGAGTAAATTGTGCTTGAAATTTAATGTTTAGATTTTTGCATGAGGATTTTTGGCCTTTTCAAATTCCACAGCCTCATCCGGTGCTTTCCCCCAATACCTCTTATCTTTTGATCTCTTTTGAATTCTCATTATGTTAGAAGATGAATCTGAATGATTTGGTTGTTCTGTTTTAGGAATTGACACCAAATAAGTTTTGTTGTTTTCTACTAGAAGTCATCATTGAACTGTCTGAATCATGTTTTTCTCATTTCCATAACATGTTGGTTGAAAATTTGATGGTTTCAGATGGGTAACAAGGGTGCATATATTCGGTTTGAAGCCCCTGATTTGAAGCCGAATATTGTTACATTCTCTGCTGTGGTTAGTAGTTTTGTGTTTCCTTCAATTTCAGCAACCATTTCCCTCCTAGAAAGGATGAAAACAAGTTTGACATAATTCCTTTGTGATTTGCAGCCTCACCCCGATGTTAAACCGATGGCATACGCGAACAATTTCCTTCGAATGTTCCAATAGTCATTCATGGATGCTTCAATCTTGCACGAGTTTCTTGCTGTCCAGTGTCATTTACTGCTCAATGAATGGTAAGTTTCATCTTCAAAGCAACTTTAATGATTAAAGCAAAAGCCAGTTACATTGTTGGGGAAAAAAGAACCCTTCCTGGTAGGCAGCAAGAGTCTGGTTCTGGTTTAGGGATTATAAAATAGGTGAGACTCTATATTATGCCTTTGTATTTATGACATTAGTCCTCGTTTATATGGTCAATAATATTTGTTATATTCCTTTGTTCTTTGGTTAATTCGTTGTTGGCTGCCTCGTTACTTGGTACTCTTTATGTAAAAAATAGGATCATGAGATGATAGAGTTAATATTATATAATGTAGTATTAGTGTCAATTTGCATTATGTAGTGTTTCTACTTTCAAAATATCTATTTTGGTACATCGACTTTAATTTTGTTCATCAATGCGGCACCTCCTAACAATGTTAAATTCATATATCAATTGACATGTGGCCTAATCATGGGTCTGTTAGGGAAAATTTAAAACAAAGACTTTGAAACAATTATACTTTTTTTCATATTTTAAAAATTAAAATAATAACGAAGTTTATATTTCTCTTCCTCTTTAGAAAACGAGGCTTTTTTTTTCTTCTTCTTTCACAATTTGACTTTGCCGTTGTTCCTGTTGGATTTTCGCACCGGTCAATGTGGATGGTGGTAGTGAACAGCAGCCTTTGTCCCTTCAATCTGCTTATAGCAAATCAGAAAACCGTTAAAGAGGCAAATGAAGCTTGCAACTTTTCCTTTTTCAATCTGCTTTGCCGGCCGTTGGATTGACCTTCAGTAGAGACAGCTGTTTTTGTAGCCTTCTTTTCGTCTTCATTGTTCGGGTTTTATAGCTCAGATTTCTTGACTTGTACTTGCAGCCCAGAAAATCGAAAGGGCCTAAGATGGGTGCTCGAACTCTCTCCTTTTCCGTTCGCTTTTTTGGGACTCTTTGTTGATATTTTTTGCTTGCAGGCTTCTTAGATACTTGGGTTTAAGTTTTGAAAGGGCTTTGAGTCCAATTATTTTTGGGTGTGGGTTTGATTTGAATGAAATAACAACGGTGAATGGTGAATGGTGAATGGTGAATGGTGAATGGCAAGGGGTTCGTTTGATGGCATAGGAGCTTGGCATGCAAGGTGATGGTAAGGTTAAGATGTCAGTCATTGCGGCGTCAGCTCAGGTTGAAGAAAGGAGATAAGGAGAAAGCAAAAGGAAATTAACAAGTTCTTAATTTAAATTTAGACGAAAAAGACTTGGACTAATTGCTCACAAGTCTTTTAAGGTATCAGGCAAAAGTAAACAAATTTGCCACGTCAGGACCAGCAAAAAATACCTTGTAATTAGGGTAAAATACTAAATTGGTAAACACAATCAAATGTCAGGTATCTAATTGTATATTTTGAAAATACAAATATCATATTAGAAGATCTGATAAAGTACAAATCATCCACTGACACATCCAAAATGGTTTATTTTTCATTTTGATCTTTTGGCTAATTTCAATTTAAACCCCTAAGTCTTTAGTCAATTAAAAATTTATAGCGATAAGGTTTTTACAATTTTGTTATTGTACTCTAATTAAGCAATTAATTGACAAAAAGTATCAGACCAAACTTTAATATTTTGTTATACTAACTCTGTAAATATTTAGATTTAATGTTTACGGACTCAGTTTAGGGAAATGGGGTTCAATAATCATTTTTTTCGACACCATTGAAAATCGAGCTATTGTAAGTTATACGTGTACTTAATCAAGGATTTTTCATGTTATAACAAGCTCTAGTATTTGTTGTAGATTCTCAACTTATATGTAACATAGATTTAGTCCGGACGAGTAACCTAATATAAATGCAGCTTGTGTGAGCAACATATTTTGCTTGGTATGGCTTGTAATCCAATTGGTACATAACTGTTGGATTTGGTGCCCTAGGTGTAGTATTTTTGTCTAAGTACACTTGTAATTTTTTCGAACATATTGATTAATAAAAATATTCATGAATTACATAACTACTTTGTATAATTGTCCTCATGTGGTTTTTGCACGCAAAGCAAAATAGAAACAAATGTTGCTTATTAGTTGTCTAATGTTTAACTAATACTAAACGGTATTACATGGTCGGATCGTAATATAAAAAGATAAGTTATATTAGTAGACGAACCTAAACATGTCATTAATCTAATAAAAAATGAACAAACCGATTGAAAGACTAATATGCCGTCTATCAAGTCCAATTAAGGAGATGCTTTATCTTGGGCATCGAAACGGATGACTCCTAGAAAATAGAGATATAGATGTGACTGACGAGACTGACAATATATCGGATTGGACCCAAGGAGAATAGATATTGAATCCGTTTATGAACTTATTCACTTATGACATACCTAAATCCTGAGTGGATGACAGAATATGTATGTATTACTCGTATACTTTGATGTAAGAAAAAATCTGAGTTCAAATAGATAAGGAATCGAAAACTGGTGCGTTGGGTATACAACTTCTGTTGTATGTATCGTCATTCACAACAGTGGAATTCATAGCCCGAGACATGTGTAAATGATATTATCTCATTGGCATTACATGGTTGATGAAAAGTAAACATGATCACGAATTATTCGTCTTTGTGATGAATGACTTGATTACTATTTGATAGTAATTGATTATTCATGAACGAAGATGTAATTGTTATTGTGAGATAAAATAATATCACGTTGAGAGAACGAATTTTATCCCAAAGAGATTAAAAATATTCAAAGAAGGTAACACATTTATGATAATGTCATTGGATGAGCTAGAGAGGGGTTGGTAGGCCCCGACCCCCTAAAATGAGAAAATTTTCATTTTAAATTAATAAAGGTAAAATTGTACTTTTTTTTTTATTTCTCAAGATAGTTATTGGAGTGATCCTAATAAGATAAAATTGCACTTTGATCATCTTAAAAATGATAAAAATTTAATTTAATTATTTAAAAATTATAAAAATATAAATTATTCAAATGATAAAATACAATTTTGCTATCGAAAAAATTATAATTTAATTTCGGCCCTTTAAATTATTATTTTTTATTTCGCCCCTAAGGAAAGGTGTAGTAGCTTGTGGGATTGTATTTCAAATTATGCATGGCATGCAATTCTTTGAAATCAAAGGATGAACTCCAAGCAAATTTAAGGATTGTTAGAGAAGGCTCTTGCTATTGGGAAAACTGCTTGGAAACATGCATGCGAAGAGTAAGCTTAGTTGGAAGTATCAACCTTTGGTATAGAACTTTCTGGGTGATGAAAGACCGGTTGTGACTTGGTCTGGGAATCCACAGCACTTGAAACAGACCGTGGGATGGGCGAGAGTTGATTCTCCCCACAGAAAATCTTCAATTTCCCATGGATTGCCTTTACTACTCTAGTACTCTTCTAATAGCTCATTAAATTACCGAAAAGTAAATATAAAATTAAGTATCAAGTTTAACTCTTTCAATAAAAAATTAACTCTGATCAAAACCCATTTATCATCGTCCACGTGTCTATTAGACCCGTAAGGAAATATGATAATGCAAGAATCATATGGCCATCCAAGATCACACAGAACGGACGGCTAAAATCTCACTGCCCTTCACCTTTACCACCAATCAGAGCTCACCAAAGCCCCCCGAATTCATTGAGGGGCGCCAAAAACCCTCCCAAAATTTCATTAAAAAAAGACAAAAATATAAAAAATAAAAATAAAAACAAAATAAAACCCCTAAGACCAAAACCAAAAGCAGTCAGGCTAATATAGAGATAAAATCAACTGAAATCTCTTAACAATAGAGTTGAAGTCGAAATCAAAGAAAACTTGGTTTTGTTTTTTCCCCCTTATTTCTGCGAGTGTACAGTTGAATTTTGAAATCGAAAAGAGAAATAAAAATGCAGGGTATGGAGCTGCAGAACACTGTGAAAGAAGCCCTAAATGCACTGTATCATTACCCCGACGATGCGGTGCGTATGCAAGCCGATCGATGGTTGCAAGATTTTCAACGCACAATCGACGCTTGGCAGGTATTGTCTTCTTTGAGTTTTTTTAGTTCGATTTGTGCAAATAAGACCGTGATCGGATATGATTATGTCCGTATATTTTAGAATTTTTAGTTTTTTTTATTGGTCGAGCTTTAGCCAAAATCCAAATGTTGAACTTCAGGATTATTGGGAGATTAGTTATTGGTATAGTGCTGTGATTTATTGCGTTGTCTGGTTGAGTAAATTGTGATTATTGGAAGGAATGGTAGTATTTGAGTTTTTTTTTTTTAAAGTTTTTATTGAGAATATTAATTTCTAAACAGTGAAAGTTTACGCTGCTTAAGTTCCACAGAAAACGATTTCAAATAGGGAAGTGGAATTATTTGCATTTGTCTTCAATGTTGCCAAGACCCTAGGCTCTATAACCATTATGTTATCTTTGGGACAAGGCACAAAAAAGGAAAAAGAAGAGAAAGATTATCTGAGGGAAGTAAGACACAATATACATATTTTTATATATTTATATATGTGGGTGTAATAAGCTTAAGATGTATAATTCTAATGATAAACTCTAAAGAGTGATGCAATGTATCCTACAAAACACTAGGCATGCATCTTCTCATCAGATGTGCTTTGAGGTGATTTTGTTGTTTGGCACTCAGGTGCAACAATTTAATAACATTGCTTGTTCAATAATAAAAATGAAACATAATCGTAGAATGAGAATAAAAATGTAAGATGAAACAAATATTTGCAAATCAAATGCACATATCTATGTGATAGATTAAGAAAAGTTGTCGTTAGTGTTTCACATTGAATAGGATTATAACATGTAACTTACCTAGTCTTATGAACTGTTATTACCAGCTTAGGTTGCTTCGACTCTTCATTTTTTTTGAAGTACCCGCATCTGACACTCGTGTTTAGCACATGGATTTGAGGATATGACCTCCAAACATGGAATAACTTGGAAAAATCTGACCATACTTGCGTAGGATGTATACCTGTATTCAACACTCACACGTAAGTTCAAGTAACATAATTAGCAGCCATTCACTGGCTAATCATTGCATTCTCTTGCTTTTTTCAACTTATTTAGAGCATGCATTGGCCACCGTCTTGTTGCTACTAGGTTCTATGCTTGCCTTTGGCCTTTTTATTAAGCTCATTTGGCAAGGAGATGAACTTGTTGTAGCATTTTCGTTATCATTCAAAAATTTTCCTTGAAGGTCAACTTGGTTATAAGTGCACCTTTTTGTTTGTTTAGCACATAATGTTATTTTTGCATGATCCAAGATGCTAGAGGAAGGACAAGCAAAGGATTCACATGAGACTTAATTGGAGACTACATTACTTGGACTTAGGCGTAAGTGTTAGATATGTTATGTGTCTGACACTGACACTTTCAATTATTTTCAAGTTTTTCCATGTATTTGGTGGATACTTGGAGGGTCATGTTCCCATACCCATGCCTATATGTGTTAGATATGGTGGTTGAACATGAGTAACTCGAGAAAATGAAGGCTTAGAGCATCACAGTCTAGAGATTATTTGATGCATTAAATTATAGGCTCATATACTAGAAATTTTTTTGTTTATTTCTCTATACAATTCATAATTCTTAGAAATTGTCAGATTAAATTGTTTTTGGCTATTAATTAGAATAAGCAAGCAATAAGTATCCCTTTCTTTTATGTTGGGTTGATACATGGATCATATTGTAGGCATCATTGCGCTTTATTTAGATCCGTATCTCAAGCAGGACTAGTAGACTAGGTAAAAGAACCTTTATGATAGCTTCTACTTTGATAAGGGTGGAACATGTACAACAAATATTCAACCTAAAAGCCTTTTTTTTTTCTGCAAGTGCATGGATTTTTATCAAGTAATAATCACAATAGGGTTTCTTCTAAAAGGAAGTATTCTGAGGATCGAACTCATGGGATGGATGTTAAGGGCTAAATGCAAAGAATGTCCTAGCATTATTAGACAGAACTAATAATTGGAATTAGACACAATTGCATCTCTATCCTAATGATTGATTAACAATTAATAAAAGGTAAAACTAGGGCAATCTAAGTAATTCCCTTGAAGAAATCAAGTGTGGATGGGTTTAGACTTGTGAATCCTCCTATTTATCTATCTCATGGACATGTAATCTTACCTTGGATTTAATTACCAATTTTTGCTATTCTCAAGCTTTTAAATGCACCTAATGCTCTGTTGATACTCCTAGTCTCCTTGCTAGATAAATCGGGAAGTCTAACACCTTTACCCGACTATACTAAGGTAATTAAGTAAAACTCTCATGGAATTCCCCACTAAAGGCAATTCTTACTTGTTCCTTAGCATTGTTAACTTTCTTGATATTAACAATTGGGATTTTAGCTATTCAATATATCTTAAGCTAGCTCTTACTTGCTCTAGAGCCTCATCAATTGCCAGAGTCCTAGATTGCTCGAAGGAATTATCATTGTCCACACTTTCTTCTGTCAACCTATCATTAGGTGTCTTGGGCTCTTGGCTTAGGTTCAACTTCACATGGAGCTTCTAAGAAGTTTTTCACCATTTTGAACAATTGCTCACTTGCTTTTCTATAGATTGATAGACTCCTTCCTAGTGAATCAACTTCTCATGCTCTTCAGTCCATTTTTGAACATCATCCATTCTCAAATCTTGTTCTACCTTAAGCCTAGGATCTATTGATGTTGAGGGTTTTGAACTAGGGTGGGAGGCTGCTATTTGCTTTGTGAGACTCTATAGTGTTGTTCCTAGGAGGTTTTGATTTGGTGCTCCTCGTGGACTTAAGGTGCTTGGGTGTTCCAAGGAGAACCAACTTCTCCAGATCACAAGCGTGAAATCGGATTAATTGAGGGGTGTTAATCAGTTAATCCGCATTAAGTCCAATAGCCAAAATATTGTGAAGATAAAACTCAAGAATCAATCAAGAATTCATAATAAGATTCATCATGAATCTGAAATCTAGTAAATTGGTTCAACACTCTTCCATAAGTGATCCTAGATCTAAGCAGCAACATCAATCCAATCAATACAATCAAATCTAGAGAAAAGGAAAAGGAAATAAAAAGGGAAATAAATGCTCAATTCTCCAAGCTAATCTTCAAATTTGATCATCTTCAAAGCTTGATCTAGCATCTTCCTAGAAGAGATTTTGTTTTGTGTCGCTTGTTTTGCAATTTTCCTTTTCTTTTCATCTAAATGTGCGCATATCTCATTTTAACCTTCTTTTTTTTCTTAGGTTGCTGATAATTTGCTTCATGATGCCACTAGCAATCCGGAGACTTTAATATTTTGTTCGCAGACACTTAGAAGCAAGGTAACTTCAACATTCATTTGTTTGCTCAATGTTCATGATAAAAAAATGTTCCTTTTTGTGGTGCATTTGTTTGATAGGTACAACGTGATTTTGAAGAATTACCATCTGAAGCTTTTCGCCAATTAAGGGATTCCTTAAATGTGAGTTGGATCATGTATATTTTTTTACCATTTAAGAAACCTAGATTCGAACATCATATCATCTGCTGTTAAAATCCAACTTATGAACGTATATGTATACTTTTTTCCTTTTCGGAGAAAGGAATCATTTTAGTGTTGCACCCACTTTCATATTTTTGAAGTATATGAATAGGATCATTAAACTTGTATGGTTCATTTGTTTTATTAACCTTTTAAATTTGCTCTATCTCGCTACAGCTGTAAATTCATATATAAGTTGCTGTTCTGTTTGTTATGTGCACGCATATATAATTGGATACTCCTATTGATAATGCTAAGCAACACCTTAATAGAGATCTTATTGGACTGATATTTCAAATGCAGAACTTGTTGAAAAAGTTTCATAAAGGGCCTGCTATTGTCCGGACTCAGGTACTATACACTCATAACCTATAATTTGGCTAAACATGAAACGCTTTGGCTCATTGATTTTGCTTTGTAGATTAGCATTGCAGTTGCTGCTTTGGCTGTACATGTTCCTGCAGAAGACTGGGGAGATGGTGGCATCGTCAATTGGCTTCGAGATGGGATGAATGCTCATCCAGAGTATATTCCAGGTTTTTTGGAGCTACTTACTGTCTTACCTGAGGTACGTATAAATATTTGACTTAAGTTATCTAGTTTGGATCATTTGAATGCTTTATAGCTTGGCATATCCATCTGATTTCACTTTTAGCTATAGTTTATTTGACATTCTGAACTGGTAGTTGCTAATTAGTTGATTCTTTTTTTTTTCTGGTACATACCTTCTAAATAACCGCTCTGAACTTATTAGTGGTCTAATTGTTCTATGACTGGAGAAAGCTGTCATCCTTTTTGAACATTTTCTTGATGCCTTAGTGTTGGAGAGAACTTCAAACACTTTATAAACATTGAGTATGGGAAATGAAAGTTCTTCCTAACATGTAAATTGTTTAAAAAAAGTGTTTGGACAAACTAGTTTAATGTGGCTGCATTTTTTTTCTGTGGCATTGATTACTGTTTTTGCTTACAACCAGGAAGCATTCAACTACAAGATAGCTGCTCGTCCTGAACGACGCCGTCAATTTGAGAAAGAACTAACTTCTCAAATGGAAATTGCTCTTAACATACTGACAGCTTGTTTAAGTATAAGTGAATTGAAAGAGCAGGTAGGAGCTTTTCTTAATTTGTTACTTCTTGTAGTTTTATTTAGTATCTATGTGATGAATTAAGAATGAAGGGGGAAGTTGGAAGCAAACAAACTCACAACAACTACAGAAGTGTTATCAAAATAAAGAAATGTCTAAACAAAGAGCCAAGATCAACCAGTAACCTTTTGTGCTAAAGGAATATCAACTTAGTTGCCACATACTTCTCCCTATTCCCACTTGCCTGCCACATTGATTTCAATAGCTTGAGGATTGTTGTCAACTTACTCAGTTTCTATTAATGAAATATATAAATAATTCCTGGGAAAGAATTCAACTAAACAAGGCTTCTAGAATTCTAGACATTTAAGACTAAGTATTAATTATTCTCTTTGATATTGCATATTGTAGTGTAATTGTTTCATAAACTTGCTTGTGTTAAGATACATATTGCTAGGCATGCATGTGAAACTTTAGTGAAGGTAATGGGTGTCAAGGTGAAACAAGGTTGTTAGTCTTAAAATTTAATCTTAGGGTGTTTTGGTTCGTTGAAAATGACTTCAGGAAAATATTTTCCATGTGTTTGTTTCTCAAAAAAATAGCTAGGCCAATACAAAATAAGTTATGTTTTCAGTCTTCCCCCTTTGAAAAGGGGAAGGCCATTTTTGAAAAAAATCTGACTCTAAGTTGTTTGACTTGAATAGAAACATGATTATTTAGATGCATAATTTCACTTGAGCCTATTATTATATTTTAAAAAAATGGATCTTATTTATTATTTTAATAACATATTGAAGCATTATCAATATTTTAAATATAAAATCTTTCATATTTTAATAGCATTAATATTAATAGAAAATATTATTTTAATATTTTAAATGTTTATATAATTTATGTTTTAATAATATAATTTATGTTTATATAATTTATAGCTTCTTATGTTACTTCATCATGATTGATTTATCAGGTTCTTGAGGCATTTGCTTCTTGGCTTCGGCTAAAGCATGGGTATGTATGTTCTATTGTACCTTTTATTTATGGACAAATACTATGTTCCTGTTTTTGTTTCTGTAGGGGATTAGTTTGGTTGATTTTTATGCTTTTAATTTGGAGTGATAGCTTGTTTATTTATTTTTATTGAAAGTAGGATCTATTTAAGATTTTAGTATTTCTGGATTTGTTTGTGTAAATGGACTGGTGCTTATGTATAGATGTTTTTGTTATGAGATTTTTGTATGATTATGCAAAAGCAATTGTTGGAAGATTAAGGATTTTTCTGATTCTATTCACCTCATTAAAAGCATCTTGAGTAAAACCTGATTTTTTTATAAGTTGGATCATTGTTACAATCAGCAGGAGGATTTTTCTGTTGTGATATGGTTTGCAACTGGCATGCCCTCTAAAAGTTTTCTGATATAACTCCAAGACGATAGATTTTATTTCTTTATTGCTTGGGAGAATATATGGACTCTGTTCCCTGGGAATGGGTTGTATTGGTGGGTGATGTAAGTTGGTGCTTGGTTAGTGTGGGTGGATGGGGATTTTACTGGTTAAATTAACTGTGCTAGCAGCTAAGTTGTTCAAGTTTTTGATTGCTTAAACGTATTTGACTTTTTGAGTCTATCCAGAAATTAATTAATAGATAATGTCTTTGAGTTCCTCCGTTTCTATTATCTTGAGGGTGATAATCATATGGTAGTTCTCCTTGCTCATTTGAATTTACAGTCATTCATGGGTTGATTTGCACGTCTGTTGGTTTCAGGATCCCTGGTTCTGTACTTGCAACTCACCCATTGGTGCAAACGGCTCTTTCAAGTTTGAATTGTGATATACTTTCTGAGGCATCTGTGAATGGTATTGCAGTTTTTGAGAAAATATTCTGAGTCAGTTCCTACTAAAATATTCTGGTAGCTAGATGGGGATATACCCTCATTTGGTTTCATTCATTATTTTCCCTTTTCTTGCAGTTGTTTCTGAATTGATACACTACACAGCATCAGGAAGCTCTGGTGGTGTTTCTGTACAAATGCCATTAATTCAAGTAATTGTCCCTCAAGTTATGAGTCTACAGGCTCAACTTAGAGATTCTTCAAAGGTATTGCATTAGATTCTTTAAATGTTTCCCACTCCCACTTCCTTGTTTTTCTCCTTGATGGAAAAAATCATCTCATATTGTCGGGCAATGGATTGATTTGGGGATGATAATGGAAAAACTGTTAGATTTTGGTTGGTTTATTAGTGAATATTCATTAACAGTATAACTTTGTTTCTTATTTGTAAAACATGGCATATGTTGATCTTGAAGACAGCAAATATCATGTATTAGTGTCAATAAGGCAGTGTGTCATTGTTTTTAGAGTTCAATCTTCATTTTTTTCAAACAATTAGAAGTAGATTTATTCCTTAGTCGTGACCTAGGAGTATGTATGAGCTGATTCATTCTTTGTTCAAACAATGGGGTGGAATTTGAGATGATTTACTTTATATGTCAACTCCAATATTGTATATTTGGGATTATATATCTTATATATGTCATAAAAGACAGAACTGTGTTTAATGCTATAAAACTTTCCATTGCTAGTGCTTTATATTATGAGGGCGATTTTGAGATGTTTTATTTGTCTTTTTGTTATTCTTTCAAGGGTTTGCCTAGCAGAATTTTCAGACAACTATTTGCTTGCTTGCGTATTCTTCATGGGTCATCATTACATATTTGAGGAAGTTACAATATTTGATATTTCATTTCCTAAATTCTACTTCGTGATTTCAGGATGACGAAGATGTGAAAGCCATTGCTCGATTATTTGCGGATATGGGTGATTCATATGTCGAATTGATTGCGACTGGTACTATATATTTAAATTTCAATAATTGTTGAATGCTTTTACCTCTTAATAATGGATTATATGAATTAATGCAAGTTGCAGTTGTTACCATGAACACTGTTGACAATGTTGTGAATTTTCTCTTTACCATTCAATTGATGGATTTACCTTTTCAGGTTCAAATGAAGCCATGATGATAGTGAATGCTTTGCTAGAAGTTGCTTCACTTCCCGAATTTGATATTGCTTCAATGACGTTTAACTTTTGGCACAATCTTCAGGTTATCTTGACAAAAAGGTTAGTTCATGCGGAACTTGTCTAGTTTTATGAGTTATTGATTTTAGATGTGGCAAATGGGCGGGCTTAAATCGGATTTCTTTGGATTAAGCTTATCTCAGGTTGGGCTTTGATTATTTTGAGCTTGAATCAATTTGGGTTTGGATATTTTTAAATTCGAATTAGCTCGGGCTCAAATATGTTTGGGTTTGGATAATTTCAGGATTGGATTATTGCTGGCTTGGACCATTTTGAATTTGAGTGTTTTTTTTAGTATGAATTGTTTCAGATCGATTTGGATTGAGTGGGTTTAGATGGATTCAAACAAATTTGGATTATTATTTGATTCATTGGTAGTGAAGTTTTTTTAACTCTATAAGCAAGGTTGAAAAATTGTCATGTGTCCTATTTATTTAGTTTTTATTTTTTAAATATCAATTAAAGACGTGACGGTTTCTTAACTTCGCTTGAGAAGTTTAGGGTTGAAAAATTTATGCTTGAATCATTAGTAACATTGTATATTTGAAATACATAAATAATTATTGTGTTAAAAAATTTATATTCCTAATTAGAGCTTTTCAGATTTTATTACTTTTTTGATTTAACATATTCATTATTAATTACTTTTATTGCTAATAAATTATTATAATTATTATATAATATTTATAATTTAAATAATTGTAATTTATGTGTACTTTATTTTAAATGTAATTATATAATTATATTCACGCCTTTTCCTTTTTTAGTTGTAAATTTGAGTTTTTTCGGGTTTTGAATTAGATCCATCTTCGACTTGGACCAGGTCGGTCTCAGGATTGGATCATTATTGGCTTGGTTTTTTTGGGTATGGATTATTTTTAGGCTTTGTTTCTTACAAGGTCGGATTTTCTCAGGCTTGGGCCTTTGATGTTTTAAGTTAGCTTAGATCGGATCGAGGTCGGTCTCAAATATGTTAGGACAGGCTTTTGGACTCAAGTCTGTTTTGCCAACTCTAATTGATTTGAAATGCTTTTTCAATGCCAGGAATTTCGATATTTCATTTGGTGATGAAGCATCCATTGAAGCTGAGAGAAACCGGAGGCTTCAAGTTTTTCGTCAATCATATGAATCTCTTGTATCCTTGGTGAGTCTTCTAGTTCACTGTTTTGGGTATTTAGCTGTGGTGTTGTCTTTAGTAAAATGTCAAAGCTCTTTTAGTGAATATTGTATTCAATGGTGAATGGTGTCCTAAGGGTGATTCGGCCCTTGTTTTCCCAGGGTGCTAGATGCTAAAAAATGCTTGCTCAAGTGAAGCAAGGTGTTACCACATGCAAAGTCATTGTAGTACAAAAATAAAGGTCTCTATTTAAGAATATAGACTATTGGCACTGTATTCTTTATTTTTATTTTCTAAATGTTTTTAGTACAAAAATACATAGGTATGCTTATTTTTTTCAGGTCATAAAGTTAGAGACAGCTTTTCATAGTTATGGTAAAGAAGAGAAGAGTAATTAAACATATTAGTCAGCTCACTTAGCCGAGGATAAAACAAGTTGTATACCTTTCCTAGAAATGTTCTGTATAATGAAAGCAACCAACAACTTAAGATGTCTTTCCCTCTTTTGTGGAAAACCTAGACCGAAAGAAAGATGGCAATGCCATCTCCAACAAATAGACACTATTAATCATATTTATGCTTGTAGAAAGTGCCTGTGTTTTCCTTTTGTTAAATTAAAAAGATAAGTTAAAGGTGTGCCCTGGGAATCAATTGGAAGTGCCTGAATACAGTTGCCTACCTGGTGTCTGAAGAGTTGCTTTTTTCTCTGGGACCTTACCTTAGTGCCTAGGTGAATGCCTGACTCTTTGGTTTCACCTATGGAACATCAGTAAGTCTGCAGAAGCTTGATCCCTACTTCTTTGTTAGCCAGAAACTCCTATGGTATCTGTCTAATTATCATATCATTCTTTAAATTAATGTATGAGATAATTACCATAAGAATTTGTAAATTGTAATATTTGTTCCTTTGTTATTGTTCTTCTGGTGGGAAGTTGTGGGTATTTTGAGGGGAAAGACTGCATGCTGTCAATTGCTACTTTCTTCAGTGTTCTATCTTTTAACAAAAAAATTAATATTTGTGATCAATATTTTATGATGATAAATGTTTGATACGAGGTATATTACATATATATTTTTTCTGAAAGGAAACAATAGCCAAAAATTACTTTGGCAGCTGAAGTTTTAACTGATTTCATAAGAATGAAAATCATGTTCAAGTTTTAAAAGAGTATTTCTATTGGCCAAGACTTTGGAGTGTTGTTTTTCTTCACAGGTGAGCTCCCGAGTCCAATATCCCCATGACTATCAAAATCTTTCATATGAGGATCTCAAGGAGTTCAAACAGACTAGATATGGTAATAATTGGCTATTTTCATGTTGGCTATTATCTTTTCTCTTGTGAAAAAAATAGTAAATGGTAGATCATGTGCATCTTTCTGATTAAAGAGTGAGTTCTCCAGCTGCTATATTTTATTTATTTCTTTTGTTTATTGTGGATCATATGCATGTTTCCAATTAGATAACATGAAGTTTGCTTCTCTTATATCTGAATCACTAAGCCCTTATCAAATTGTTAGAGTAGGTGACTTGATGATTCATTTTATCTATACTGATATACTGAAATAATTGTCTCATGTCATTGATCTGGTTGCAAATATCTTTTGTATGTAAAGGTTGTTAGATTCGTTTGTTTTCCTTTCTTTTTTTTTTAAAGATATGTTTTGGCTTTGATGAATCACTGATGGGATCGGTTATTTTGCTAGCTGTTGCGGATGTTTTAACTGATGCGGCATCAGTTTTAGGCGGTGACACAACGTTGCAAATTCTGTACATGAAGCTTGTTGAGGTATTTATTATTTTCTTTAATTGCAATATAAACTTATTCATAATGTCTGTCTTTTCTTCACGACTCCAGTAGCCCGGTAATAGAGGGTTGTAATAGAAAGCTAAATTTCAAAGTTGAAATGGTGCATGGCATTGTCATGCTAAGAATGCTTCTGTGATTCTGGTAACTTTGAGTTAACATTACATCCTCCCCCACTTACTTTCCTTGCCTATATAAGTTATGCGGGTGATAAGAAACATCTATACAGTCATTTTGCTTATCCTGCTGCTAGTAATTGTATTCTTAAGTTAATTTGGCATGTTTTCAAATATAATTACTCAGTCCAAAAGGAAAAAGAAAATCTAACCACAAAATTGATGTTGGTAAGAATAGGCTTTTTGGATTTTTTTTATTTAATATTAGCAATTTCAGGGGTTTTTTCTGGGTGCTGTATGGTGCCTGATTACATAGCTTTGGTGAAGTTCCATGGCTTTTTTGTGGCCTGGTCTGGAATTGGATCAATGAATTGCTAGAAAACGTTTGATAGCTTCCTTTGTTCAGTTACATTTTCATTTTAATGGTTACCTCTCTATTCCATTCCTGCCGAATAGCTATTACATTCTTAATTTATTCCATTACACTGAATTAAATATGCTGTTAGAATTTCTCTATTGCTAATTGATTTTCTTCTCTTTTATATTTTTATTGCCAAGGCTGTATCTAGGTGTGGAAATGAACAGAGTGAATGGCGTCCAGCTGAGGCTGCTTTATTTTGCATTCGAGCTATATCAAATTATGTTTCAGTTGTTGAAGCAAATGTAATGCCTCAGGTATATTTAGATTCCTCTTATGTGCGACTCTCTTTGTTGATACACCACTTTGATATTTTACCTGGGTCTGTTAGCCTGTTACTTTGGGTCTTAACATTATCTCCCATTTTTATCATTTTCATATATGCATTTACAGTGTTAACTATTAAGTAATGTTTAATGCGACTCACTTTTATGAGCGGAAAAAAAGTGACTCACTTATGAAGAAAATACATATTCATGCAGCCCTAAAAGTTATGTAGTTCTTCTGGTATTATTCTGGAATTAATTGGCAGTCTAAATGAGAAAATTCGTAACATGAAAGTTTGTACTTGAGAGTGCTAACTGTGTTGATCTTTGGATTGTACAGTCAGTTTATCTGCTGTTATGTTTTGACATCATATCTTATTGTATAATTCATAGGATGCACTTTCTGTGAATGTCGTTGACTGGTCAGTGTAATGGTTTTATAGGTTATGGATCTGCTTTCAAAACTGCCTCATCAGCCCCAGCTACTTCAGACAGGTAATCTACCACTTAAATCTGTGTGATATTGTCTACATTTTGTCCCCAGACGGTGACACTGCCTGCAGGGAGAACATCTCCTGATGCAGCGGATGTGTTCTGAGTCCAATATGCCTGCTCACAGCTGGCTTTTCTTGGAGAGCCGCTGCTACACAAACTGCAAAGTAGTTTCTTTTACTATTTTTATATTTTATAGTTTTTTTTATCAGAATTCAATAATCAAAATTTATGTGCCTGTAAAAATTCAGTGTGCTTAATCGTTGGAGCATATTCTAAGTGGCTTGATGCTGCACCAAGTGGCTTCTCTAAGTTGCCTTTGGTGATTGATATTCTCATGAACGGCATGCGTACCTCTGAAGATTCTGCAGCAGCTGCTGCTTTGGCATTTAGGCACATTTGTGATGGTGAAGTGTCTCTCTTTTTAACTATTTTACTTCATTCTTTCTCTATATGGAATATTATGGTATACATCCCACAACAAGTTGAAGGATGCTCATGCCTGTAATAACATGACTAACTGTTATTGTCGTTTCTTGTTCTACGTTGATGATTTTTTATGTCATTGCTAGTCAATCACTTTCAAAATGTGACAAACAATACTTGGGCATTGTCATTGGATCTTCTCTTTTCTTTTTAAAATCATATTAAGTGTGGGAACTAAAATTTGGACTGATTGTTCCATTACTTTTTAACTCTACTGTGTTTGAGAATCATGAACTCATTTTGTGAGGTTGTGTGCAATGGAATGCCGCCTCCCTCTTGAAAAGAAAAAGGAAGGAAAAGTCAGAAAAAGAACAAATTGTGCACAAGAAAATTGCTGTCATCATATACATACATACATATATGTATGTATGTATGTTTGGAATCTTCTCAAATATCCTTAAAATTGATAAAATTTTCTTATAGCTAGTTGCCTGAAATAATATATAGATTGTGAATATATTTTGCTGTATTATTCTGCATTTAGAAATTTAACTTTGCATTCATATTGTTCATGTTGAATGCAGATTGCCGGAAAAAGCTTTGTGCTTACTGTAAACAGCTTTTCCATATATACTATACAGCAGTTAATGGGGAAGGTAGTTTTAAGGGCTCTGCTGAGGACTCATTGCACTTGGTAGAAGCTTTGAGGTTAGTTTGTTACTCAGCTACTTTAGGGGAGATATGGATTTAATTTCTTAATGGCTGTTAAATTGTTTACTCAGCATGGTTATTACTGAACTTCCACCGGAGCCTGCTAAGGATGCCTTGGAGGAACTGTGCTCATCAGTTGTTACTCCTTTACAGGTTAGTTTGTTTCCCATGGGAGTAATTAGTAATACTTATTTTTTGACAGTTGATTATATTATGATGCATTTCCAGGAAGTTATCAACCAAGGACCAGAAGTTTTAGAGAAGAAACATGCTCGAGAATTAACAGTTTACATAGATCGATTTGCATATATCTTTCGGTGAGATGAATGTTCCCCCACTCCCCTCCCCTCTCTCCTCTTTTATTATTGTTTCTGTTGGTTTGTTGAGGTTTTTTCACCATGCAACTGGAACCAATTCTAGGTATGTGAATCATCCTGGAGCAGTTGCAGATGCAGTTCACAGGCTTTGGCCAATATTCAAAGCCATATTTGATCTGTAAGTATTCTACAACTTCCAAAATAGGTTGTTACTATTTTTAGTGTTGCTAGGTTTCTGATTTTTATCTGATCTGTTTAACTGCTTATGTTGCAGTCGTGCTTGGGACATGCGGACCATGGAGTCTCTTTGCCGTGCCTGCAAATACGCTGTGAGTCTGCTATGATGTTAAGTATTACTCAGTTAGCTCAGCAAAATAAGTTTCTATTAACTGGATTTAGAAGTTTGATTGTCAACAAATGTTCTGCCAAACACATCTTAGATGCAAATTTGGCATCTCCGAATAAATTTCCTAATTATATGATTACATTCTCAATGTATGGTTGTTAAATTACTTTGTTTGATCATGGAACATGGTATGCCTCTACCATTGTGTACTTAAACTAGTGCGTGTTTTTTTAGGTGGACTTGAATCTATGCCATTTGATCTTTTAGTAGTTTTGTTCTCATAAGTTCTTGCTCTACTCTTCTTTCCTTGTATTTTGCATGGATTTGAAAACCTAGCTGTCCGAAATCATAACATGTGCATCTTAAGAGGAAATATGAGTGGCTCCTGAGAGAAGTTAAATTAATTGTGTAATTACTATCTTGGAGACTAAGTCGATTGGAATCTATAGTCCTTACTCTGCAGGGTGGTGCTATTATTATGTTATTAAGGTTTATTCTTAGCTGAGCTGTGGGTTTTGCCTAGTGGCAGATTGTCCTTACAGGCTGTGGGATCAAACCAAGCATCTTTCTACTGCTGGGTCTATCCCCCATACCTGGCATAGAAAAACAAGAAAGTGATGAATTTCTTATATGCACTCACTTCTGCCTGAAAATATTCAGCATTACTAGGCAGCAGCAGTGATCTCAAAGTTTTTTTTATTAGGTGAGAACTTCTGGAAGATTTATGGGAATCACAATTGGAGCAATGCTTGAAGAAATTCAAGGCCTGTATCAACAACACCACCAGCCTTGCTTCCTTTATCTCTCTAGTGAAGTTATAAAGGTGCAATCTTTTTCTATGTTAATGTTGCTAATTTAACTTTATTAGAATGCTGAGAAGTCGGTGCACTTGCCCTGCAGATATTTGGCTCTGATCCTTCTTGTGCAAGCTACCTCAAAAATATGATCGAGGCGCTCTTCAAGCACACAACATGTCTTCTCACAAGTATTAAGGTAGGCTTCGGTGAGTGGTATATTTTCTGTTCGGTCATCTAAATTTGCAAATTTGTCAACTTTTACATATTTTGTTTCCACAGGAGTTCACCAGAAGACCAGACATTGGAGATGATTGTTTTCTGTTGGCGTCAAGGTGCATTCGTTATTGTCCTCAATTATTCATTCCTTCTTCCATATTTCCAGCTTTAGTAGATTGTGCGATGATTGGGATCACAGTGCAACACAGGTATGACCTCTTTTCTTCCCGCTGCCTGTATTTTTGCATCAGTTTGTCTGCTGTGCATGTCTACTGTGTGCCGGGCATGCACAATATTTTTTACTTTGACATCATTTTTCATGAAGTATCCATGTCCAACAATTGTCTTATGTGTATCTGGACATGGGTATGGGGATATGACCATCTAAGGACCCTTCAAATACATCGGAAACTTGTAAAAAAGTGAACATACCGATGCGGATGCATGGCAACACTACTTTTTTTGCTCACATTATTAGCCTGTAATCAGAATGTTCTTAAGATACGCGCTTACTCCAGTCTGACTTGACTTGAATATCTTTCTTTTTATTCAGCACTTGGATATATAGGAGAAGCCTTTGACTTTTGGGCTTCTATATTGACATTTTAAACCTTACTCAACTTTTTTAAACGTGAAGTTTTTTTCTTAATGACATCTCTGTGTGTGTATATAATGAGTGATTCACTTAATACTAGTTAGTTTTACTTGCTTTTTTGTTTTTTTACACAATTTTATATTTGTTTAACACAATCATTTTATTTCATATGTAGATCATGCACCTCAATTTTTGGGTAAATTAAATTATCAAACTATTTGTTTGATTTAAAAATTTCATTGGTTAAATATGTGTACTCTTTCTCTATATATACACACACACATAGATATATGTGTGAAAGGGATTCAGAGATTCAATTACACTAATGTAATACTAAAGAGTTCTACACTTGTATCTAACCCTTAGATCAAAATTAAATATACAGCTAAGATTTAAACTTTTATTTATTTTTCCTTTTTCATTGACAGAGAAACTGTCGTGTAAATATATATGATCAGTATCCTATACTCTTGTCAGTAGAAGTTTTTTAATTCTACAAATCCGACATGTGCCCTTATATTACATTTAGAAAGATAAAAATTAACCAAAAGGGAACTTAAAAAAGAGATAAAAATAACCAAAATAGACACTTGGTGGTTTCTTAATCTTGCTTGTGAAGTTCAAAAAATCCGCTGCCAGTGGATAGAACAATAGTTCATCTATATTGAGAGAGAGAGAGAAGAAGAAAACTGGTATTGGATGATAAATGGGATTTCCAGATGTTCAAAGAATGAAAAGAAAAGTTTATATTGGTATATCCCAAAATGTAATGACCTTCAATTATGATTGAAGTTAATTAATGATATATTATATGTTCTAGATATTTATCGCGTCATTATATTTTATTTGCAGAGAGGCCTCCAATTCCATCTTGACCTTCTTGTCTGATATCTTTGATCTTGCAAAGTCTCGCAAGGGAGAACAATTTTTATCCATAAGGGATAGTGTTCTTATTCCGCGAGGAGCTACCATTACTAGAATCCTGGTGGCGGCCCTAACTGGAGCACTCCCAAGTTCTCGACTAGAGACGGTAGCTTCTACTGCTTTTGCTGTATTCTCCATATTTAATGCGCATTGACCTTCAATGATTAATTAGCAGAATAAGTTTAAACGTCTATTGCCTGAAGTAGTATCTTACACGACGAATTTTGTGGGGGCCTTTCACTACTCCAGGTAGCATATGCACTTCTAGCACTAACTCGAGCATATGGGATGCAAGCTCTGGAGTGGGCTAAGGAAAGTGTTTCATTGATCCCATTGACTGCTGTCAAGGAGGTAGAACGCATAAGATTTTTGCAAGCTTTGTCAGATGCTGCCTCAGGAGCTGATGTCAATGTCCTGATGATCCCTGTTGAAGAGTTATCTGATGTTTGTCGTCGTAACCGAACAGTTCAAGAGATTGTGCAAGGAGCACTAAAGCCACTTGAGTTGAATCTGGTACCTGTACCATAGTGGAAAGAAATAAAGAAAAAGTAGTGGAGGGGGCTGTTTTTCTGAGGCCTCATCTTGCTTTAGCAGCCGAATGAATAACTCGATCCGCTATTTGCTGTTTTGATTCATTCTTGATTTTGTATCTATCATCATTGGTCAATTTTCCAACTGTCTTTGAGGTGAGTGTTGGGCATTTATTTGTTTCACAATAGGGAGAGAATGGGTTGTTGTATCTTCTCCTCGAGATATGGGGGGCTCCCAGTCGTCTTGAATGCACTGGCTTTCAATTATTATTTATTTTAATTCTGGGTGAAAAGGCCTTGGTGTTGGTATACAGTGTTGTAAGTTTAGTTTTGTAATGGTTAGGAGGTGAAAGACGGATTTTTTTCTGCATTTGCATGTTTCTCTGCATATTAATCATGCGCTCCCTGAATCTTTGGATTTATAGCTTCAAGTAGATTAATGCGGAAACCTGTTTCTCGAAGTATTGAACTTATATGATTTAATGGGATATACCAAAAGATAAAAAAACATTTCATACAATAAAAATCGCTACAAAATTGAACATCATAAGATGGATTTTTAAATTTGTCAAAAACACATGAATAACAATTCTGAAAATTCACTTTCGTCCAAAAATGAATTGAAATAAAAATTAGAAATAAATTACCAATTTTTAAATACATGCAAAACACTATTTTTATGTGATATTATATAATTGAGTAAAGAGCATAATTTGCATGAAAAAATTTTATTTAATAATTTCTACTCGATTTTATATTTAAACAAGTATACTTATTCAAGTTTATACTTTCTAATAATTTAATGTTATTTTAACATTTTTATTTTAAATTTCAAAATAACATAATAAATTTAATTTTTTTTCAAAATAAAAATATTAAAATTTAAAATGAAAATACTGAAATATATTAAATTACTAGAAAGAGATATAAATAAGATGGTATCCCCGTAAATATGTACTAACCATTGATGGTCAGCTCTCAACTTCACAAGCCCAAAGCTCCACGGGAATCTCTGCTACCCACCACTTTTCGCCGTCTCATTGGACCACCCTCTCTTTCTCCCTTACTCTCTCTGATACCCTTTTTAAAAATGAATTTATAAAAAAACTAGCCCTCTAGCTATTCAGAGTTTAGTCTTCACTGCCTACAATAATTCTCTTTCTCACTTCCACCAACGAAAAAGTCGTCGATCGGTACGTCACTCTTGGTCGTCGATTTATTGATAATTTTGGAGTTTATTTCTTTAATTTGAGATCTATAGGGTTTTAATTTTTATACGTTTCCCGATTTTGTTCTTAGCTTTTCTATTAATGCAATAAATGCTTTTGTAGCTTCTTTTTTATTATTTCTTTTTGGTTTAATTTTAGTGGTTTAGAATCAATATGTTTAGGATTTGAGCTCTTCATTGCGTATTTGCCTAATTAGGGTTTCTTTTTTCTTTGGTGGTCTGTTTGGTTCCTAGAAATTGGGGAAAAAAAGAAACAGGAACTTTTGTTGCCAAGCTGTAGAGTAGAAAGTTCTGCTAACCAAAAATAACAGTTTGGATACTGAGGAACTGTTGGAAATTGGAATGGAGGATAGGAGCTAGTGCTGATGATTTATCTTACTCACAGTTTGGATCTTATTTTCTTTTTTGGATTATTAATTAAATGTAGGTTATATCTTTTGGTGTTTTGGAAAAAAAATAAGATTGGATCTATAAGTTGGAAATTTTGAAGAAATGAAGAGCTAAAAATTGGTTTGTTTTTTTTTTATGTTTAGGATTGAGGAATGAGAATGTCTCGAATGAGATGTGGATGCTATTGTTTAGACCCATGATTTGGTTAGAAATGTTTGTATAAAAAAAATGTAAATCTTTCTGTGTTCTCAGGATCACGTATTAAATTGATATTGTAAAGATGTCTCCAACTGAATCATCACGAGAGGAAAATGTTTACATGGCCAAGCTGGCTGAGCAGGCTGAACGCTATGAGGAAATGGTGGAGTTCATGGAGAAAGTTGCAAAAACTGTTGATGTTGAGGAGCTGACTGTTGAAGAACGGAACCTTCTCTCCGTGGCTTACAAAAATGTGATTGGGGCAAGGAGGGCATCTTGGAGGATCATCTCTTCCATTGAGCAGAAGGAAGAGAGCAGAGGAAATGAGGATCATGTTGCACAACTAAAGGAGTATAGGGGTAAGATTGAAGCTGAGCTTAGCAAGATCTGTGATGGGATTTTGAGCCTTCTTGAATCTCACCTCATTCCTTTGGCCTCATCTGCTGAGTCGAAGGTGTTCTACCTTAAGATGAAGGGTGATTATCACAGGTATCTTGCTGAGTTTAAGACTGGTGCTGAGAGGAAGGAAGCTGCAGAGAGCACTTTGTTGGCTTACAAGTCTGCTCAGGTGGGTCAATTGGTGATGCAGTCTTGTCAGTACGAGTTATTTTCTCTATAATTCCTTAAGCATTTCTTTTACTGAAAAGATTAAGATAAAATTTCTAAGCCTCTTTTTATTTTTTATTTTTTGTGATGGCAGGATATTGCTCTTGCTGAGCTTGCTCCTACTCACCCAATTAGGCTGGGACTCGCTCTTAACTTCTCTGTTTTCTACTATGAAATCCTCAACTCACCTGATCGCGCCTGCAATCTTGCAAAACAGGTGTTTATTTTCTACTGCTTTGCTATCAATATCTTTTCTTTTTATTTATTTGTCATTGATGTAGAACAGTTAAAAAAAGTACACTCGCAGTTTTAATTGTCTGGCTTTTAATTGCCTTGGTATGGTTCATCTGTTTCAGATGGCACAGTAAAATCTTTTAATCTAATCCTACCCCAACTGGATTTAATTGTGATGGCAACTCCTTGTATCCATTAAGCTAGTTGCAAGTTTGAGGAGCCAATTTATGAATGCCTAAAAACTACTGTGCCAATCTGGTTTGTACTAATGGTACGGACATCAAACTTAGGACAAAAAAGTTAAATTGATTACTCTAAATCAACTCATTTTGCTTATGCAGTCTAATTATTACATCAAGTTTTCCATTTTCTAGTGTAGAGCAAGTCTGAACAGAAATGTTAGGGATTGCTTTTATCCATAAGAAGTCTGGTAATGTTGTAAATTGATGTCCATTTTACTGAGATTTGTTAATTTAATTCTATGTATTAAGGCATGACGATTAGATTGTTCTTATGCGAATTTCCACAAATGTCTTCTCAAGGGCATGAATTGACTGTCCAAAGGTTGCTTGCAAACTAAAATGGCATGTTGTTCATTTGGCAGGCTTTTGATGAGGCTATTTCTGAGTTGGACACTTTGGGCGAGGAATCTTACAAAGATAGTACATTGATCATGCAACTTCTCCGGGACAACCTGACCCTTTGGACATCTGACATCACGGTATCTCCCCCCGCCCCCCAAAAAACAAGTTTGTCTGTGCACACAATCATGAAATTTTCATGCAGTTCTGCTGTCTCTAGACATAAAATAAAATCTCTTTAAAATGCCACAATTTTCAGCAACATGGATATGAAAAATGTCTAAAGCTATATTCCTGAGTGAACTTATTTTCTTTCATTAACATGACTACAGTTCTCTACCATGTTCTCTATACTTCCTGGCATTATATCTCATAGCTTAATGTCAGGACTAATATCTCAAAGTTTCAGTTAATCTCCGAGATTATCAGTGCTTCTTTACCTATATCAAGAATTTTTCTTCACAGTATACATGCCAAGCACATTTCACCTCAGCAGAGTAGTTTCAGAACTAATATTCTGATGTTATTGTTGTTAACCTGGGGCTTTGTATTATCTCATGGCTCATGTTTATTTCATTGATCAACACTGGATGTTCCTTTCATGTGATGATGGATTTTTTTGAAGTTCTTTATTCAGATGATTTATTGTTTTGTTCCTTGGTTTTAGGATGAGGCTGGAGATGAGATCAAGGAAGCTTCAAAGCACGAGTCAGGCGAGGGACAGCACTGATAAGTTCATAAAAATTGTTCTCTGTACCTTATATTTGCAGGTTTACAATACATAGATGCAATGTGAGTTCTCGTAGAGGGTTTTGGTTTTGTTTTCAATGCATTCATCAGCACTTGGAATCGAAATTATCCCCTGAATTATATGTGCTTTATTATTGAACGAGACGATTTTGGTTTGGTTTGGTTTGGTTTTCATGTGCTAGTGCGTTTGCCAGTCTCATTTTTTTCTTTGAATGTTGGTTCATTGCTGTTGTAAACCACCTTATCCATGTTTCTGCCATTTGCTTAGTGATTGTTAATCGTCCGGATGTTGGAAAGAGCAATTTAAAAATTAATGCCGATATGAGTAATATAATTTTTTTTTATCAAAGGAGAACATTTCGTTAAATTAAATTAAGGTACAATACATGCTCAGCCCTTAGGCATCATATTTCAATAGAGCCTCAACACTAGTTGGGGTTCCCTAAAAAAGAACAAAAGATTGCTATTGCAAAAGGTGCTAGAGTAGTCCTGTTGAAAGTTGCTCCTTAGACGAGCTAATTTGTCCGCACACTGTTTTCCCTCCTGGTAGGTGTGCTTGATAGAAGTTGAATCGAATTTAGTCGAAACCCACCTCCAATCATTCACAAGGGTAGAGAGGAAAATGTTGTTAGCTTGATCATTTGAAATTATTTTAACAACAATGTTAGCATCGCTTTCCAATTCAATGTTAGTTTCAAATTTTGAGCCAAGGTTAAAACAATCCCTAATTGCCATAGTTCAGCTTCCACGCTTATGACCGAGGGGATGTGATGATATGAGCCATCGGTCCATTTGCCCTTGTCATTTCTTATGGTCGTGCCTGCGCCTCCTTTACCGGGATTGCCAATGGATGAGCCATCGGTATTTATCTTGAAAAACCCAGGCTTTGGAGGCTGCCAATGAACAAGAAGTTGGGAGAGGCCTGCAAGTTAGTTTTCCAACAAGGGCGAAGAACTCTCCAGCTTTGCTCACGATTTTTTATACCAGATTCTGTTGACGGTGGCTGATTTTGAAGATAACAGCGCTGCACGGTAACCAAAGGAAGAAACATACATCAAGTACTAGGGGATTCGATGGTTGTTGTGGAAGTTTTTATCTTCCACGTTTGCACGCAGCCAATCGTTCCATGAGAGAGCAGCATGCGTGGGAAAGGGGCTGTTACCATTTAAATTTAACCAGCATTTTTTGCTAACAGCAATACAGCACAGTGTTTGAACAAGTAGTCGAGTGTTTCAGGGGAGCTGGAACCAAAGGGACAGCAGTTGTTAAGTTGGGGACCACGCTTGTCTAGGAAGGTTACCACAAAAAATTATGTCGAATCATGACTTCTTGTAATTTGAGTGGTAATGATATATTGTTAACTGTCATTTTAGAAACTTTTTAGTATTACAACCAATATTACAAAAACTTAGGTTATACTCTATAGTTAAAACGAACAAAATTCAAATACATTTGGTATCATATTTAGTTTTCACGTGAATTAACTTAATTGTTGAATTAATTTAATTTGATAGTTAAATATTAAACACATTATATATACAAAATTGTTGTACACAAATAGAGAACATAAATAAAATTAATATATGAATATGATTTATACAAAATATTAATTATATATTTTATTGAAATTATTAATATAAAAAATTATAATAATAATTTCAGACAAAATATAAAAAGACATGAAAAGTAATTTTTTTAAAAGAATATAATATTTTCCTAACATTCTATTCGTTTCACTAATAATAAGGGAATAATACCAACTTTATTTTTTGATATATGACATCAAAGAAAATAAAAGAAAAAAATCCATTAGTGTGCTAGGGTTATCAAGAAAAAAAAACTTAGCAATCGTTTTCAAAAACTCATTAAAAATTTCAAGAGGTTGTTGTTTGTTTTTCGACTGAGTGGATTACGTAGAAACCAAAACATTATTTTTGCAGCTTGAAATCGACATCTATGAAAAAGATTTTATCAATAACACTATTCACCGCTTTTCAATTTTTGAAAAATATATTTTTCAACCCTTGTTTCAACTCAATTCATTCCTCATACATAGATTCTTGATTGACAATCATCGAAATATTTTTTCCGTTGTGCCACAAGATGTACCACTGATCCAACACAAGAAAAGCAGAGGGTGCTAAGATGCAAGGATCTCTTCAAAAAGCATCCTAAGTATGAGTTTAGTGTTCCCGAAGGAAAGCATAGGTTGACCTCCATGTTTGGGCCCCATTATGGTGGGAAAGGCTAGAATTTTACTTGTCACTACTCACTATACACAATGGAGGCAGAGTTTCATTTGTCGCCTCATCAATTTATCATGAATTTGTTAAATTCTTACTTTTTGGTACCCAGACAACTAGGGGTAGCTCATGGTGACTGATAATTGGGTTCATGATCAAATAGGAACAAAGAAGTATAAGGCCTAATGTGGCATTGTTTCAAGATATGTATACTCTTCAAAAAAAAAAAATTGGGGGTATTGTTGGAATCTAGTGTCTTTAATGTAATATTTTTGTCTAAATATATATGCATTTTTTGAACAATTTAATTTAATAAAATATTCATTAATTATATTAATACCCTTCATATATATTTTTTTAAATAATAATATCCTTCTTATATTGCCCTCAATGGTTTTTATATGCAAAGCAAAATGAAAAAAAATATTAATTCATTGATTATCTAATATTTAATTAATATTAAACAATATTACATAATCAAATCGTAATACAAAAAAACAAGTTGTATTAATAGATTAACCTAAACATATCTTTATACTAATAAAAAATGAGCAAATCAATTGGAAAACTAATATGTCATCTATCAAATCCAATTAGGAAAATATTTTATCTTTAGCATCAAAGCAAATAACTTTTAAAAGATAGAAATATAAATGTAACTTATTGAACTGTCAATACATCAAATAGGAGCCAAATAGAATAGATTTTGAATTAATTTATGAATCTATTCAATTGTGATGTTACATATTTTAATCTTGAATAGATGATAAACTATGTATTTATAATTAATATATTTTGATATAAGTAAAAATCAGAGTGAATGAAAACCTTGCTGCAAAGGTTGATGAGGATGGGTCTATGATGAAATCTATTTTTAGGGAGATGGGTAACAGAAAAGTTCTTAAATAACAGACGCCAACTAGTATTTGCAAAAACTAAATCATTTCTTTCTTGAATAAGATTATTAGCATGGCATAGATTGGACCAAGTAAATCTAGGGCCCTTAAAGCCAAGGTCCATCACGTCACACTCATTCAGAACATCATGAAGTTAACGCATTCTGCTAAGAGAGGCCGGCCTCCCACCCTTTTTATCCTCGCTAAACAAAATATCATTGAAATCCCCTGCCATTAGCCAAGACAGGTTATGGCTATGGGCAATGATTTTAAGGTTGTTCTAGAGATGGTGAAATTCAAAACAAGGACTAGTATAAATAGCAGATAAAAGCCACGAGGAGTTAGAATAGCGTACCTTAAGAAAAGCATGAATCCCTTGTTCAATGTCGAACAAATCCTCAATAATGACGTCATTAGATTTCCAACGAAGCCATAAGCCGCCATAACGCCCAATAGTATCAGTATCCAATACAGGCTGCAACCGATTTCAGGTAAGTTTCCGAAAGCTCATAAATTTGGAGTCTATCTTCTTAAAGATAGGAACCTATCTCCGGTAAACCAAGGACCTTCGTCTATGACAAACCCGTGGTCTTCCTTGTTCTCGAGCTTTACAAGAAAATAGTCTTGACCCAATTTTCATGTCTCCCCAAATTTACAACTCTTTGGAAAAATAATGTCACTTGAGGTAAAATGTACCACACCACTTTAATATTCACTAAACTCTTATGAAAGATTAAACACCATTTTTGGTCCATTACAAGTTGCAACACTACCAAGCAGTTTAATCTAAAAGGCTACGTTACTCGATACTTTGGTGTTAGACATTAGTGTCAAATACAGACATTTTAAAAGGAAATAAAAAAGAAAATAGATCAATCTAGAACTAAAAAGTAACTCAGCTGAGTGTCGAATATAGACACTTCAAAAGGAAATGAAAAGAATAGATTAATCTACAAGAAAAGTCAGCTACAAGAAAAAGGTGTGAAAATGGAAACTCATTTTTTATCAAGCCACTCCTGCCGAAGTAGGCCCCTACTAACATCATTATGTAGTTGGAGCCTAGCTTGAAAGATTTTTCACTACAATGACCTGGAAGCCATGTCCCGTAACATGCAGCATATTATTACCAGACTTTTTTAGATACAAAATGATTGGACTAAGCATGCTCCAAGTTTTCTCCAACAATAGCAGTTGAAAGGCTGTCTTGAACTTTTTGAATCTTAACCCTTTTTGTCCTGCAGAAAAGGAGAAGAAATAATGATTATGAAACTAGCAAATACTTGTTGAGAAACATAAACAACCTAAAAGTTGTCCATTTTACAACTATGCAATTCAACCAATGGTAATTGGATAGATGTAAACCAAGCACACCTACCACCAATAGGAGGAACAATTCCAAGTACACAATTGGAATTCCCTACTAACTATTGATGGATGGAAGATCCCTTGATTTGGCTACATTGATGTAAACAATACTTTGAAAACCAATACACCAATAAGGCAGACAATGTAATCTTGATAGTTTTCAACATGTTGAGAGAGGAACTTCAATATTACCACATGAAATTGGAAGAGCATATGATGAACTAATTACAGTTTCGCAATGACTCCCTTAATTTGGCTAGTTTGAAAAACAAAAACTACAAAGATCTATCAACAGTGATTTCAAGAAAAATTGGCATGGGCAAGTCACTATATTCAACAAGAACATGTAGGGTTAGTCATGGCTAAACTAGGTGATTCCATTAAATTGGATGTTCAAATGCAAAAACCCCCTAACTTAGCCACAAATGGGCCCCACTAGCCTTTGAATAGCAGCAAGAAATGCTATATGTCAAAAATAATCAGAGAAACTAGGCAAAGTACAAAAGGCTTATGTTATGGCAAGGTAGAAATGCTATTATTGTAATAATAGCTAGAGCCATTTTCACCTATATTGGCAGGTACAACATAATTTGGGCAATTTGAGCAAATCTACCTATATACACTAGTACAACCAATACTGACCAAAATTTATACCAAAACAAAACAGTAAACTTTGCTGTTCCAGTTTACTACCTGAACAAGGCATTCCAATCAATACAGGCAATACTGATACAGAATTGACTCTCATAGTTCAAGACTCTTAGAACAAAATGTGTTTGGTAAGACTTTAGTTTGATATACTTTTTGTACTCTCTATTTAAAAAGACCTATGGAAGAATAAAAGGCAAGCAAATTTTCTAATAAAAACCTGAGATCTAGACATCTAACAAGTCCTAAAATTTCAATCTCCTTTTTGACACAATAGATTTTGGCTTTCCCACAAAATCACCTGATGCCACAAGTGCAAATTTACAATTTAACAATTGCAATTTTACAACTACACTTTCTAATTTGATTCAGGAAAGGCCAAAAGTTGGAAAATCTCAAGGAATATTATTTTACAATTAACTTTTGACTATTTATCAACAAGATTTCCAAGGAATTGGTAAATGACAAAACCCCAAGTATAGTTACCTTATAGAAGAGATGTATTTCTCTACATCTGGTTTCTGTTCAATATCATAGACAAACCATTTCTCAGTAGGTGCAACTGGATCTAAGGTTCCAATATCTGTTCATTAAACATACGACTTAGAAACTTCCAAACTCATATGGTTGAAAACACATTAAAGTAATGCATTAAACCCTAACCTTGCAGCCATATATAGTTTTCATTGGTATACCCTCTCAATTTCCAGAAAGCACGACCACTAACATCCAATAAAATAGGTGCCGTTCTAACAGCATCAGATCTGTGTCTCTCTGCAACAATTACAAAGGAAAGTCAGCTGTTCAGACTTCAGAGTCCAAAGTATATGCATGCCAAAACAAGTATTGAGAAGTAGTTTAATGCAAGAACCACAAATGGAATAATCCAGGTTCACTTTTAATTACCAACATACCAGCTTCATATTATAGATACAAATAAATTGCACATACAAAGGTCAAGCGTCTTCAACTTGATCCCAAAAACAAAAACTTATGTCTTAATGCATGATACCAACTAGTACAGCTTTGTAAAAGTGAAAGATGAAAATGACATTTCTATTTGTTTATAGCAGAAAATTCTAGTGCATAATTAGAATTTAGAATGCTATTATCTAATTGTTTCTGAGATTCATTAGCTTTTCAAATATGGTACTAGTGATTATTTGATATCCAAAAGCAACAGAAAAGGGAATGTGTTCATTATCCTTAAATACACAATAAATATTCCCCATCTATCTCCGAACATGTTTGTGTTGGGTGGGAGAAGAGGCTTGCATGGTTAATTTGCAACATAAATGAGTTTATGCACATTTTTCAAATAATTGCTTGAACTATAGAAATAATAAATTGAGAACATACTCCTTGGTAACATTCGAATTGCCTGGAGCACATCTTCATGAACTTGAATTACTTCTCTTTTTATTTGTCCAACAAGAGCCTCATGCTCAGAAACTGACAGAGAAGCACCACTTTTTTCAATAATAGCTTTGGCAACCTCATCTTGTATTTTCTGCCTTAATTGTCTTTCCTGTAGTAAGTTAAAAAGTCAGTTTGCATGCAGATGCTTAAGATCACTACGATTTGAAAAAAGAGAGTAAAATTACACACATTACCTTATCCCTTGCAACAAGAATCTTTTCTTTTGCTACCTTCTCGCTATCAACAAACTCAGAATTTTGCTTGTCAATCCAATTCCTCAATGTTCTGAAAATTTACAGAAGAAATGAAAAGAAAAGAATCCTAATGAACAACAGATATTTATTAAAGTTTTTTTTTTTAAAAGAAGGAAGAGTTCTAATCTACAAATATCAGGCCTTGGCTTCATTCCTGTTACTTACATCGTGCAAAGGGCTTCATCACATAAAATGTTTAAGAGTTTAAGCTTTATAGAACTGTCTAGCATATTATATGCATCCACACCACCATCATAAATATCAGAAGAAACTTCTTTGAGTACACATTGGGATTCAGAAACACATTGGCCAAGGGCTCGAAACCATGAACCATTGTCACTTGCTTTGAAGGGCGGAAACCTGAACAGCCAATACAGCATAAAATTATAATTCAATTCTAAGAAAGAAGGTAAAATTCAGCAGTTAGGACATTTATTTATACTTCTTCCCCATATCTTTTTGTATTAGAGACAACAATTGTATATGGATTTGGACTACTGGAGAGTACTGTAATCGGCATCTCCCACGTCCACGTATTATTTCTCTGATCACAGATTCTGCTTGCCCTTTCTTCATATCAAGAACCTATGGCATACCAAACAAAAGAATAACCAAAAATAATTACTAAATTAAGTAATTCTGGGCAGATGAAACAAAAACAAACAATTACACTTGACCTTTAATTAAACAATAAGTACATTCAACCAAAAAGTACGTCCCAATGTAAGAAAATAAAGAATTTCAACATAAAGAAGAGAAACACCTATTTTCCAAGGTAAGGGAAGAACAGTATGCTTTGCTGTACTTGTCTTGTGAAAGGACTAAGGATGTATAAAAAAAATCAGAATTCCATGACTCAAAATCCAAATTACAGAAAGAAATTTCATCATAACAAGGTCTTTATAATCAAATAGTTTTATATTAAACTATTTAAAAAGTTAAGATTTAAGACAATGCATCTAAGGTTGAATGTTAGGTTTCTTTTATGAATATATAAAACAAAAAAACATAATACCAAACTATCTTACATACCGTTCCGAAAGCTGCACAAAACTCTAGGAACTGTAATGCATGACCAACATCTTTGGGAGGTAAATCAATGCCAGAAACAGTTATTAAGCAGGAGCCCTGAGGCAATTGAACGTCTATGCCAAGTTTTTTGTCTCTGCAAGGCTTTATAACTGGCTGGAGCTTGCCACTGCTGTTATCATTCCTGCAACCATTTGAACCACCAGAATCCTCACTTTTTACACCACACTTTTTCTTTTTAACAGGAGATATGGTGTTAGTTTCAAGAACCTGCCTTTTAAGATTCTTTTCTGAAGCCACAGATTTTTCTTTTGACTTCATGTTTTTCCTAGCCTCCTCATCAGAAGTTGCAGACTCTGTTTTCTTAGAGATATCCTCCAAAGCTTTAGCTCCATTTAAAACTCCTTTCTTGTTTTTTGCACATTTAACTTCTTGTCCTTTGCTGAGACTGGAATGATCACCAATTTGCACTTCTTTATTCAAGTTTTTTTCATCTGACAGACAATAATTTCCCTTCACTGTTTTCTTTGAAGGTTCCTTCAAGGTTTTAGGCTTTTTTAGACCAGTTTTGTTCAAAGAAGCATCATGATCCCCATTAGCATTACACAATTCCTTCAATTCCTGACGTTTCATCTTCTTAGATTTATTTTCATCAGGAAATGATGTCAGATTCTCGGAACCAACTTTGGAATCACAGTCTCCTTCAAAAGAATTTTCCTTCCCAAGCATCTTTGGTGAAGTGGCCATAAACTCCTGTAAACATCAGAGACAAATCCATCACCCAAAAACTGTGACAAACCAACAGCTTATTAGCATTAGGAAGAAAAATAAAACCAAACCTTTGCTTGCTTGTTTGACAAAACACCTTCATCTTTTATAAACTTTTCATATCCAAAATTTTCAGGTCCTTTAGCTTGAAGTAATTCTGAAACAGAAGAGAACCCAGTTTTCTTGGCCGTGTGCACTAGTATACCAGTAGGATTATGACCCTTTTTCTTCCTAAATAAATACAGTACCCAGTTAAGACTTGGTTAACAATCAGCAACTACAATTAGGATATTCTTACAATCAGCAAATACAATTGTGATCGTTCTTACATGCAGCAACTACAATTGCAAATGTCTCTGCACTTGGGACACTTCCAATCAATTAACATTGAGACTTCTTCTGCCTTCTCTCCATATCTATCCAATATCAACCCAACAAAAATAAAACTTTGTAAGTTAACAGCCTTATCCAATTAAATAGTTCAAAAACTTAAACGCTAGAATGAAGTAACAACCTGTTCAATAGACATTTATGACAATACTTAATGGTACATTGCTTGCCCTTTTTCAAGTTCTTGCACGGAGCCAAGAAATCCATTGTTTTTTGCCGGCACTTCAGCATTTGATCCCAACGCCAAAAAAAACGTCAGGGAAAATTAAATTTAAACGCTAAAAACAGAGAATTTAAAATTTTAAAAAAAAAGTTCCAACCCAATTTTAATCTAATATTTCTATACAATCCAATCCCTCATTATACATGATTTATCAATCTTGTAAACATCTAACAAATATAAGTATATAAGAAAAAACTTGAAAGAAATTAAGCACGCCCATGTCCAAAACATGCGATTCCAGGGCTCAACCACTCAAGTTCAAGTTACAAAAGCCGAATGATAAAAACAAGTCTGAATAATCCAATACCATATATGACGAAAAAACAGAAACATGAGTGTTTCCCAATCAACTAAACAGAACCAAAAGCAGTATAAAGCCAACATATACCAGTGGATACAATATCACTTATACTAAAAACAAATAACTAAAAACAACTCCATGTAATCAACTAGAAGTGAAATATAAAAGGAAAAAAAGCGAAAAAAAAAAAAAACCTGGTGGCAAGTTTTTCCTTTTTCAGAATCATAAATTCTTCCCCCTACGACGCGAATTCTATTTCCCTTTGTTTGATTCACCTCTTCAATTTCGTAAGCAGAAGTTGAAACAACAGCCATTTGCCTAGTTCTCTTTCTTCTCTCAAATTCTCAACCAAATGAAGCCTTTTGGGGTATATGTTTTATCGGACGTTTTCAACTTTAGAATTGGTTTTCAGTTTCCCGCTTCTCTTGTAGTAGCGGGAAGCAGATTTGAAAGAACAAACTATAAAATTTTTCACTTAAAACAGGAAAGAAATTCCCGGGAATCCAAATTTTTAAGAGAGTTGGGCGCCAAATCGTCTTGCCATTCTAGTAAGAAGTAACCGTGCCCTACTAAGGAAATCCAATGGGCCAACTAAGAGATTTAGATGGCCTTCTCTTCATACCAGACTTGTTTATTTTTCGTTAGCTTTTTTAATTATTTTATAATAGATTCATATCTCTAAAATTAGTCATAATCCCTCTCACCCCAAAGATAATAAGTTTCAGCGCAGTCGAATTCATGTTCTCTTGCATTTACAATAAATTAATGTCAATCGAGTTAAAAATCAATCGACTTTTTTTTTTCAATCATGTTTTGAATGCTTTAAAGAAATAAGCAACAAACATAAAAAGTTGAAAATGTTTTGAGTTGTTATTACTAAAAAATATATTAAAAATTATTTTTCGTAATTAGGATATTCATTGTTAGCAATAGTTGTTTTAATGTACAATGTTGAAAATTACTTTTGAGTTTCTACACGCATATATCATGGGTCGTGAATCAAAGTTTGTGACTAATACACAAAAAGCATCTCATAGAAGTCAATTAATTAAATGAAACTTATTTGACCCACTTGAACTGATTCGATTTGTAAAACATGTATAGAAGCTCATCTACTTGAAGTCATGATGGTTCAACACTTAAGAAAAACTAGGATTTCTATGGTAAATATGAAAACTAATGTTAAAAGAATTGGTAAATCCATTAATAATCACAAATTCTAAATTAGTTTAATATTGATCGTTGATGTAAAATAAATTGTACCAATAAATCTAGAGGAACTCGACTGTAAATAGAAATTTTTGAAGTGTAACAAAAGGCGAAGAAAAAAAGAAAAATTGTTTGTAAAAAAAAATGAAACTCGTAATTGTTTTTTTTTATTCAAGACAATATTTATTTCCTTTGGGACACCTCCTATGGAATTCATGGGATCCATTCAACAAGATTTGGATCGTGATTTTGCTACGTTACTGATTTAATGTAACTGTTTTGTTTTTTATTCACTAAAAAAATAATAATGAATTTAATTTTTATAAACATTTTTTTACGTCGCTATTGAAATAACCTTTTCTGACTATATTTTCGACTACTCCACTCATTTTATAAAGTATCACCTTGTGTGTTATTGATTTTTTGGGTTTTTATATTATTTCATTACTTCTTTATTTTTTAATTGTTTTCGTTTTATTTTCATCGTTTTAGAGTTTTTATTGGAAGTTTTAATTTTCGAAAGTTAAATTAATTTAAGAGAATTTAAAACAAAAAAATCACTTAAAACTACACGAAACTAAAATTCTAACCTTGTAATAGGATTTCTAGTATATTAATATACATTTAATGTTTTTCATTATTTCCTAAACACACCAGTTTTGCATCTCCAAAATTAGGAAAAGTCTTTGCAGTCTAATATATATACATACACACATACATTAGAATGAATTGATGAGAAAATTTTGTTCAACATTTTTTTTATGTTTTCCACGTTTGTGATTTTACTAATATTTAATTTGTGTTTGGAAATGTTTCTTGATCAACGGTGTTATATAAATCAATTTTAATTTTGCTATTTAATATTTGAATATTGTATTTTTTAAATTTATTTTTATTTTATTTTAATAATTCAACTATTATAATTCAAATACCAAGGAAAATAAATCTTAATGTCAAAGTTAAAAATTGATATAATTTTAAAATTAAATCATCATTTTAAGCTTGAAAAATTAGCATAAAAATAAGTTTAGCTCTTAATATTTATTCACTTTTATTATTTTTTCTTTTTTTTTTTTGTTATTTTAGTCTTTAATTTTTTAATTTTAGTCAATTTCTTTGCTCTCAGGATAAAAAAAAATTGATTGAATTGTTAAAATTTTAATGACATTATCGTGATAGTTCCTATGACATTTTATGCATATTTCACTACTAATGTGAAAAAAATTTCCAAAAGTTTCTATGAACTTTTTAAAATTTTGTTGATTCCTTAAAAATTTATTATTATTTTTTAAAATTTTTATGAATTATAGATGGATTGCTGCAAGTAGCGATACTAATACCATTGAATTTTTAATATTTCAATTAATTTTCACTTGACTAAATTTTAAAAATTGAGGGTTAAAGTGCCCATAAAATCAAAATCAAAATAACAAAATGAATAAATATTAGGGACTAAATTTATAATTATGCCTTGAAATAATAGATTTATCACAATAAATCATATAAATATCACGATCATCGACAGAGACATATCTGATATGTTAGGGAAGAACACTTTCCATACAAAATCCTCGAACAAAAGCATGCACGTGAACACTGAGAGAGCTGGCAGCCATTTTTTATTGTATAAAAGACAAGAAACAAAACACAACAACATCATCATCGACATTAACTACAACAAAATCCCAAAGGAAAACAAACTACCATAAGAGAGTTTTTGAAATCTGTCTAATCATAGCTACATTTTTGCTCTCATTTTCATACATTCAATCTGTTCTTCCAAAAAGGAGGAAAAAAAAAAAACCTTTTTGATTGAGATATTGTAGAATCTCAACAAGCCCACCAGTATGTTATATTTAGCCATCTTTATCTGTCTCTAAAACGAGGGAAAACAGAAGATACTTTTCCTTCTCGATTTGTGTTTGTTTCTCTGCTTTTTTCTCGCACATGATAAGCATCCTGCAGGTTTTCTAATTTCTTCATCCTTTTTTGTTTCTTCATTCTCTCTAGTTTCTTTCACTTGAACCTGCACTCCAACATTTGAATCCTCATATCAATATCATACTTGGTTTAAGTGGTTCAGTCGTATTATTCCATTCTAAAATTGTTGAGTTACTGAATTGAAATCTCTTGAAATATTTGTTGTTGAAATCAAATTAACACTTATTTGATGATGGAGATTACAAGGGATCTGGATATGAGTTCAGACACTGAACCACAAGTGTTGCACCAAAGTATGTTTTACATCCACCAACATGATATATATATATATATATGTTCTATAAGATCGATTTCTTCAGTCTTATAAAGGGTAAAGAACTGAAATGTACCCACAATGTCTATCAATGGCATTTATAAATGTAAGAACTTGATTCTAGACGTGTCATGTTCAGAAACTTTTAACGTATAAAGTAACTAAAACAATATATAGAATGATTCAATGGTGGGAAGTTCAATGATGCACAAATCCTTTACCTGGAACCCTGCCATTATCATTGAGAGACCCAAAGAATCAAAAGAAATGCAAGAACAAAAAGTGGAGAAAGGGTCTTTGGTTGATCCACATAAAAACAAATAGAAGGAAGAAAAAAAAAGGCCAGCATGATTCAAAGTAGGGAAAGAAAAAGATTTTCTTTGGATTTGATGACTTGGTTTTGCTTATTTTGTTTGAAGTTCCTTGTGTTCTACCATTGAAAAGACTGCCGGGAGAAATGGAACACAAATCCAAGTCCAATTGCGTGGTGGAAAAATCAGGCTGGTTGAGAGCTTTTATTTTGTGTTGCATACACCAATTGGATGGCGTGTACTTATAATCTTGGAGGGACCAAATAAAGATATTCTTAGTTCCCCACTTTGGAAGGTCACAATTCAATTATTTTTGTAGGATAACAGGCTAGTTGGAGTGGAAGGGCATAACATTTTAAACCTTTGGGAAGCTTATTGTGTGCCCACAAAAGCCTGAGGGACCAAATCATCTTACAGTCCCCCACAGTGTAACTATATCACTGTTCAGATAATCAAGCAATCTTGAAAACATACCACAATAAGGTACGGAACATGTAAGGACAAAGCAAAGCAGCTTTATGAAACACAATTTGGATACTAGAAGAAGCAGAATTGCATGCTTTCCATGGATATTTTTCAGCTTTCCTAGTCTTCTTGTGTGATAAGTACTTGGAAAATTTGGAAGCCTGTAAGCAAGCACGCTGAGGGGTGTGAATCATTGCACTGGCTCTATGTTCTATAACTCTTTTGAAGACTAATGAGTTTTTTTTTTTTGGTTGTCCTTCGATTTCTCAGAAAGGGGAAAATCGAAAATGAAAACATAAGCTAAAAGAAATGAACTCTAAGTGAACCCTCAGAGAAATGGCATGAAAATATAAGGTAAATGAAATGAACTGTAAGTGAACATTCATATTTCTCAAACAAAGCACGTGATATATGTGTACTTGAATTTCCTCCATGGGGAAGAACGTACCTGCTCATTAGCTTTTGATTTCGTGTTAGAATCAGTTGAATCTCCAGTTTCCGTCCCGCAGCGCGTCAATGCTCTCTCTATGATTGGAGGGGTTGAAGCAGGGCTAAGACTGCCTGAACTAAGATCAGGTGGTGCGCTTTGAATTCCCACATCTCGAGTCAAGCTCCCAGCTTTCCTTTCTGCAAACCGATGAAATAATAACTCCAGAATAAGCTCTTTCAGGTGAAGGGGAAAAAAATCATGGAGGAAATATTATGAGCCTTTCAGATTCAGACACTGACCTGGTAACTGATCTATTTGTGAAACTGTCCTGGACGACTTTGTTTGGATATGACATGATGAATGGGAGTAAACGAGAGGAGCAGACATGGTGATTCGGTTTGTTAAGTTTCTAAACGACCTTCCACTCAGTGTTCTTGCAGATAAACATTCCATTGGAACCTCCCCTGAAAGAGGGTTGCAAATGTACTTCTCTGCTTCATTCCACTTAGAGTTCAAAGCAAACCCCTCTGGTGACAAGCATTCCCAACGACTGTACACTGTTCTTGCCTGCAATGCTGCAAAAGCCCAAACAAAAAAGTAAAGAAAAACCCCAGTTGATTTTGAACTGTTCAAAAAGCAAAGAGCTATGATTCAGCAGTTACCTTTAAGAGCTGTTGTAAAGGAGTATGTTGAAGGGTCAATCTCATCTGTAAAAAACAGGGGAAAGATTTAGAGGAAAAGTGGACGCAAAACCAAGCTTTGCATGAAAGGGAATAAGAGAGGTACCTTTCAAACAATATCCAGGAGATGAAGCAGTGCTATAAATGGTTATATTTGATCTAAAAGACCTTGAATCTTCTCTAAAACCTCTGATATATGATGCTGAATATCTTCTAGAAGCAGTGTTTTCTCGGCTAACTCGAGCCTTGACACCCCATTCCCTCAAACTAAGCTCCGGTTCATCGTATCGTCTTGAACTACAAGAAGATTGTTCCATGGCAGATGCCATGAATGAGCTATAATCTGGAATTGAAGAGTTTTACAATTTGTTTTGATTGTAAATTTCAAAATCTGTGGCTGCCATTTCAGCAGATGGCTGCTTGGAATCTTTTACCATACTTTGAAATGTAAAAGCAACCTTTTTGTTGAGCTCTAATTGGAACTTAAAAGACCGCTTTAAAGTGTCTTCTTCTTCCTTTACCCATGCCCCATAAAATACATTTAAGGTGGTTATTTTGATAGTCATATGCTAAAACCATTTTACTTATAACGCAAAAAAAGTAGAAAAGAACACTGCACAGCAAAAGTGAAACAAAAATGGTACTGATAGTCTCGTGCCAAGCTTAGATTCCTACGTTACTGCCTTTTTTTTATCACCTGCCAGGTTAAAAGCAGTCATTAGTTACTATTGATTTCCATGTTGTAGCCATGAGAATAAAATAAATGATAATGAAATTGTTTAGTGTTTTCGATGTCTAAAGTTGCATATTTATATGATATGATTATTGTTTATTGATGTGATATTTTAAATAGGCTCCATGCATGCCAACATGTACCTTACTCTAGACTTAACACGTGTTTGGGCGACGGGGATTCGCCTATATAGTGAAAAGTGAACTTACATCGCATAATCTCGTATGCAATTTCACGTGTGATCTCATGAAAAAGTGTTGTGAACCCTTAATGTTATGCTCGATATTTGAGCTTGATATGCGAACCGTGTGAAATTCAACCCGAACCCATTCATGTTGTGAGTCGGTAATAGTGAGTATCATAATAGAAATCATGATTGAAAAATGACAATTAAAAATATAAAATTGAAAGATGTATAATTAACTATCTAAGAGTATATTTAAATTGAATAATAAAATATGTTTTAAATTTGTATAAAGTTATAATTAAAAATTTTATTTATATTAAAATTTAAATGTGTAAAAATTACTTATATTAATTAAATAAATAATTATAATATCAATATTAGTATATATTAAATATTAATTAAAGTCAATGTTGTATTATAATAATAATAAAATTGAGGGGTATTGGCTAACAAGATTTTATAGGGGTATGGGCTTCTGTTCTGCCTTGCAAGCAGAACTTTCGGCAGTGGTAGATGGCCTTCAAGTTGCATGGAGCAGTTCAGACGTCTCATTGTGGAGCTTGTTAGTTAGCAGGCTGTTAACCTTCTTAACTTTGCTGAAGCTAAGAACAGCAGCCTGATGTTGGTGCATGCAATTACCAAGAGAGAGGAGTTGGAAAATTTAGATACAGCGAAGCAAATAAAGTTGTTGATAATCTAGTCAAGAAAGTGTTAAAATTGGGTGATTAAAATTCTTGTTAAAATAAAATACAGTGGTAAAATAAAATAAAAGTAAAGTCTAAATAAACTAGACTTCTTTTATTTTATTTTAATTAGAATAAGTCATCTATTTTATTTTAATTAGAATAAGGTATTTCAACCTTACTACGTTACTTCTATTAGTTGTTAATTGGAATAAGATTTTTCAACCTATAAATAGACGTAGTTATCTTCTCTTGTATTTATTCAATTTTCGACATTAGTGAATCTTTTTCTCCTCTGCCCGTAATTTTTTTCTCGAAAGGGTTTCCACGTAAAATCTGTGTGTTCTTTCTTTTCATTTTCTTTGCGATATTTATTCATTATCGACATTTAAATCTTATCAGAAAGAATTGAAAGCATCACTTGCTCTTCAAGTTATCAAAGATATCCTTGACGAGCTAAGTGATTTAATTGCTCGTGATCAAGATGGTGCTCTTTTCTGGTACACTGTTTATACTTAGTTCTTGTAAGGGACGTAGTTCATTCAAAAAAAAGCAGGCCAAAATAAGAATTGGAGTCCCGAGCATCAGTGTAGTGAAAATTTTGATCAGAAATTATTCAAACAGCAGACCAGTCACCTTGCGTTGCTATTGATTTTTCAGTTTGAAGATTTCAACGCACAAGAGGCTCCAATGCATCCAAAGGACACTTTAGACTAGCAGCGATTGTCGAATTATGTTATTTAGATTTGAAAATTAATGTTAAATATAGATATATTTTAGACACGAATATATCTAATTAATTTTAAGTTTTTTTTAATGTAAGTATACATTTAGTGTTGTGCATGAATACTTTAGAGGAAACGATTAATTTAAATAATATAGGAATATGTTACGGAAATGTGTCACCCAGTATGCTTAATCCCTTAAAATGAATTTTTTTCATGGGTAAACTACAAAAATAGTCACTTTTGTTTGATTCAAGTTACATTTTAGTCACTTATGTTTGAAATGTTACGTTTTAGTTACTTATGTTAGTATTTGGTTACGAAGTGGTCACTGTGCTGTTAAGTTCCGTTATCTCCCTAACGGTAATCCTTCGTGGCAGTCCAACTAGATTTTAAGTGCCAACTTGAATTTTCAAATGGAATGAGAATAAATCTTTAATTAAATAAATTTAATTAATTAAAATTTTTAAATCCTAAACCTTAACTGAAAAAGTCCTAAACCCATTTCCACACACCTCTCTTATTCATATTCATCTTCTTCCTTTTTTATTTCAATATCTTTAGTTACAAATCTGTTTCAAAGCTTGAATCTTTAAAATTCATTAACCCAAAGATTCAAAGATTCAATATCTTCTTCCCGTTAAGTTTTTTTGGGTTAATGGGTTTCAAATATTCAAGTTTTAAGACAGATTTGTAATTAAAGATGTTGGAATCAAAAGGAAAGAAGATGAAGATGAAGAAGACAAGTGTGTGAAAATGGATTTAGGATTTTTTCAGCTAAGATTTAGGTTTAAAAATTTTAATTAATTAAATTTATTTAATTAAAAATCTATTATAATCCCATTTGGAAATCTAAGTTGACATTTAAAATCTAGTTGGACTGTTATGTAGGATTACCGTTAGGGAGATAATGAAACTTAACAGCAGAGTGATCATTTCATAATAAAATAATAACATAAGTGAGTAAAACATAACATTTCAAATATAAGTGACTAAAATGTAACTTGAGGCAAACAAAAGTGACTATTTTTGTAGTTTACTCTTTTCATTTATATATTTTATAATTTATAAAATTTTAAATTAATAATAATAAAATTTCATTTTGACCCTTTTAAAATAATAAAAAAAATTAGTTAATCCTTTAAATTTTATCAAAATATAAACTATTAAAATAATAAAATTATATTTTTATTATAATAAAAATATATAATTTAATTTCAATCCTTACATCACTATTCCTAAGATGATTTTCAAGAAAGAATAAAAGAATCTTGATAAGATCATCCACATGCAAAGCATTTATTATTATATATTTAGATTGAATTACTCTTTGTACCAAGTACAAAAGGCACCGGACTCGTGCATTTTGCCCTCACTTATTTACAATCAGAGCAACGACTGTTACAAAGTGGAGCAGGCCATTATGTTTCCTTTTGTTGTATTGCTGGAAATAGGTAGGCAAGTAGGTTTAATCTGCTGCCTCATGCACACTATAACATGGGTTTTGATGTTGATTTAGCTCCAACTTTAGTTAAACATCACTTTTTCTGAATTACAGTATGAGTTTTAAGATTAATCCAAAGGACACTTTTTTGAACCAAAATTAAATGATACCTTCTTACTCTCATCAAAATCAGATTGAAATTTCAGACTGTCCGAGTCAGAAACTCCAAATGTGTTTCTTCGAGCTATGTTCAAGAGGTCAAGAATTTAAGAACCGAATCTAATTATCTTCGAGTTTTTTCTTTATCCTTAAACTACAAGTTCTATTTTTATTTATTAAAATTTCATATATTTGTCTAAAACAAGAGTGCCCCAAAAGCATCTCTCACGTGAACAAGAAGAATAAGCAGTTATTAAGGGAAAGCATGGACATTTAATGAAATCTGTTACCTATAAAACAAAGGTTGTCAACCTTAACAACTCCAACTCCTCTTGCATCTAATCCAATCATAGTTGTGGTCCATAGCCTTAACAGAAGCAAGGCAAGATATGGTGCTGAATCAACTCTATCATGTGTCCCAAGAAGAATCACAAGTATGGACAACAGGACATGGGCCAGTGGGGTCCCTCAAATTCAACAATTCTGAACTTTAGATTTTAGAATTGTTGGGTGGGTAGAGACTGTAAAAATACTTTACTTCTTGGAGTAATTTTTTTTGAATAATATGCTGGTTGAATTATTATAAATTAAAATAGAGAAATATTTTAAACGAAATTAAAATATAGTTGAAAATAATAAAACAAATAGAAATTAAAAAAAATTAAAAAACGAAACATCAAATCAGCAAAACAAGTTCGGTGAGCTACAACAACAAAGATGAGATGAAACACTGGAGAAAGGAAGTAGGAAATAAAATTTCTTATTTCTATCCACCTAGATGCTTAATAATTGAAGTAAAAGTGGTGAGCGAAATCAACAACCTTACAGCTGCTTCGCAAAATAGATTTGACTGCATTGGCAAACGAACCACAAAAAGGGATGAAACTACTGAAAGATCACTGATAACTGCAAATCAGAGCAGACTATCCACGAATGTAAATCTACCACAAAGATAGATGAAAACGTGCCATAAAACAGAAGCATGCGACAAGGTAGAGGAAAAGCATGCCATAAAAGCAAATAAAAACTAGAAGAAAACCAAAATATAAAGAAAATAAGATCTGAATATAAAAAATTAAAAGAAAAGAGTACCAGCACTCGACGACCAGCATTAAAATTGTCTTCACCTATTTAAAGGAGTAAATTATATCGTGAATTACTCTAAAATGATGTTGTTTTTATTTTAGTTATTTTTTTATCAATTTAATTACTTTAATTAATGTAATTATTCGAATTAATCACTGTTATTAAAATTTTCGTTAATAGATTATTGATTGTAACATTTTTTTACTTTAATATAAAGCTAGGATCTCTCTATAATTAGTTCATAACACTTTTTTTTTTATTTACTTGTAACATAAGAATCATCAATCATCATCTCCCTCCAACACCCACCATAAGAACCATTAGTCCTCATCCTCATCCTCACTCTCCATCTCTATTGCTTCTCACTTCATTATCTCGCTCTTGCAACATAAAAATTACCTTACACGATTGCTTCTCTAATATGGATTTTCTTTTAAATAAAATTTAAGTTTCCGGGTTCCATACAAATCGAGGGATAATAATTTTGAATTATTGGGAATTTAGGGAAAATAAAATTAGCTAAGAAGGCTAGCTTTGAGGATACCAAATAAAGCAAAAGAATGTTACAAACTTTAATTTTTTGAAAGGCATCAAAAGCAAAAAAAAATTGTTATAAATAAGATATGCAGAAGAACAGTGATTGAGAAATCTTTTATTTTTCCTTGAATTTCTAATATAGAACAATAAGTAAAAGTTAAATTTTCTAATATGGGCACAAAATATATTAATTTGACATAAGGAATGTTATTCAGTTATGGGTTTTGTCTATTTGTGATTAATATTTTGGTAAATTTTATGTTGTAAATAAATTTAAAAAGTTATTTTGGATTAATTAGAGATTCTTAATTTTAGTCAAAAGTAAAAAAATTATAATGCCAACAATCCGTGACAAAAATAGAGTGACCAATTCAAACAATTATCTTAATAAGAGTGACTAAATTGATAAAAAAAATTAGAGTGAAAAAAATAGGAACAAGGCTACTTAGAGTGATCTACAATGTAATTTACCTTTACTTAAATAATTGATAAATTAATAATTAAATGTTAGATCAAATTGATTCTTTCTATTAAAAAAATTATTTCTACCATAAAAAATTGGCATGTCTGATAGAAAAGTCAGACAATTACATGTGGCGTGCTACATGTTTCTCTTATTAACGTATACATGAACATTCACAACACATATTTTATATTACTTAAAACTAAGAATAAAATATAATTGAATTGTTTGATAAATGTAAATTTCAAATTATGAAAATTTTTATTTTACACTTTATCCTTATTTTTTTAACATTTCAATTTACACAAAGTGAATATTTAAATGTAAAGTCTTTTAAAAGATAATGTAATTTTAAAATAAAGAAATAAAAAAAAACTAATTAAAAACAATCTCTACTAAATGATATTTAACTGTTTATCTGTTTATCATTTTTACAATTTCATAGACAAATTTTATCATGTGATTTTTATTATGAATCATCGATGGTGTTTAAAAAAAGCAAAAATTTAGACAATAGTTAAAATGATTTTTTTTAATTTGAGGTTAAAAAAAGTTATTTTAAACTTTATTTTTTATTCTTAAATTTGTATTTTTTGTCAAATCACTTCAAAATGAAATAGAAAAGTGAATGTTTATTAACAAAGTTAATAATCGTTAAGTTTTCTATCTGTTTTGAAGTAAATTGATAAAAAAATTCAAGTTCAAGAGATAAAAAAAACAAAAAATTAAATGAATTATTAAAATGATTTTTTTTGCAAACTTAAAGGGTCAAAAAAATCATTATGTTAAAATTATAATGATATTGAGTTACACATAAATCACATTTTCGTTAGAAAAAATTAATTATTCTTGTTAATTTTTTCAAATATTTTAATTTATTGAAAATATTTTGTCAAAAGACTTCTTCTATCACTCTTAATTTTAAAATCAAACAAATTAATCTCTCTAAAAAAATATTGTTGAAGCCCAATTTTGACCGGGCCCAACACTTAATTAGATCCAAAATTTTAATTTTTAAATAAATTTGAGTTTATTTTAAATTCAAATTCATTTTGAGTTTGGATTTATCTTAAAATTAAATTTATTTTTTTAATTAAATGATAAGAATGTCCAATTACATGCCCAAATTGAATATCCTAAGCTTACAAGCCCAAATAGGCCCAAACTTAAATCCTATACAAATGGCCCAAAATGCTATATGATCAAAATTGGGCCAAAATCAGCTCTCACTTGCTGTTGCTGCCTTCATTCCAGCTTATCAGGACATGCCACGTCACCACCAGCTCCAACTTGCATCTGCCATGGCCACCATTACAGAACCTGCAAGAAGGAAAAGACAAGTTTTAATGACAAACAGACAGTTTATAATCATTGTAATATTGGCTATAAAAGGGGAAGCCAAACAATTTTTGTGGGGGGCTTTTTGGATTTTTTTAACACGAAGAATCAATACAAAATACAAAGCATTACATTTGAAACCAACAGGAAATACGAATCAATAGAGCCAAAGTCAGATTACAAAGCAAACATTTATTCCAAAGGTATTGCAATTATTCATGCATTTATTGTTTGATATAAATACATATGTATTCGGTTGTTTCCTAACAGTAATTGCTAGAGACGTTTAACATATGCATATTATTTAAGTATGTATTAATACCTATTAATGTATGTTTAATGCTGTCATTATTATTATTACTAATTTCCAAAACTTTTAATAAATAATAATAATATTAATAATATTATTATTGAATAAAGAACCCGAAAAAACAGTGAAGAGTCGTGACCCTTGATCATCGCCGTCGCTGTCGCTGGAGGTCGCGCCTTGTCTGCCGCCGAACGTTGATCATATCCCGTTATGTGCGGACTTGCAAGAAAAGAAACAAAAACAAAGATTAGACACGAGGCAATATATAAAAATCCAACCTTTTAGAATAAAATATGAGTTGAAGAAATGGATCTTTTGTTTTGAAATAAGAATATAAAAAAAAACGCTTTGTTTTAAATTTGGTTACGTTTTCGTCCATGCAAACCCAAATTTGGGGGTTTCAACGTTTCAAAAGGACATAAAAATGAAAAGATCTAAACTATTTTAAAGAAAAAGGGTTTTTTAGAGGAGAAACAAAAAGAAAGGAAAGAAAAGGGAGGGATCTTACTTGCAAACGGTGGCGCGTGCGACGGAACGGCGATCGGTGGGCAAGAGACGAACGCGCGGTGACCTTACGCGCTGATCGGCGACGCGCGTGGGGCAGAGGGGAGCCGGGCACCGGACGGTTGAACGACGACTGTGGAGAGGAGAAAAGAGAGAGGGATGAGAGCATTTAGGTTTTTTTTAAAAGGGAAAGGCATTAAAATGAAAAAAAATCTAAATAAGAGGCTTTTAAAGACCCTCAAAATGGCATCGTTTTGAGGGTTAAATTTCAGCCCTAAAACGGCGCAATTTTGCTTATTGAGACCCGACCCGATCCGACCCGACTCGCCTCTGGATCCGCGTGTTTTTTATTAATAGGTTATTTACACGTTTGGTCCATTCGTATTTTTAATTGTTTCAATTTAGTCATTTTCTTATTTTTAATTATTTTAATTTGGCCCCGTAATTTTGTTTACTTTTCAATTTAATCCTTTGACATTTTGAATGCACCAAAGATTGCCACGTGTCACTGCTTTGGCTTATTTGTGAAATTAGTCCCTTTTATTTTTAATTTATTTTAATTTAATCCCTAAATCAATTCCTATTTCATTACACAATTGGCCCAGGAATTTTTTCAAGCTTTACAAATTAGTCCTTGGACTTCTGGATGCCTGTGGGGCTGCCACGTGTCACCCATTCTTTGGTTTTATTGCTCTCTAGTCCCCAAACTTTCCAAAATTCCATTTTTAACCTCGATTTCACCAAAAAATACCAATTTACCCCTAAACTTTCCAAAATTCCATTTTTAACCTCAGTTTCACCCAAAATTACCATTTAACCCCCAAACTTTCCAAAATCCCATTTTTAACCCCAATTTCATCAAAATTCCATTTTTGCCCCCGGATGTCAAAAATTACCATTTCGCCCCCGGGCACCCAAAGGTCCCGTTTTCGATCTCGATCGCATTGTTTTTCTTCTTCACTAAATATTTGCATTTATTTTAGTCATTATGCACTTGCATTTTACATTTTTGCATTCTATTTATCTGCTTATTATCTTGCTTCGTATTTAATTTCTCTTATTAATTGCTATTCAATATTTTAAACTTACACACTCATTTTTAAAGTATCTTCAAAGACGAGGCAATGTTCTTCTCATGTGAAAGCTTCGAGAAATCATGCCCTAACGTGTCGGATGTAATTTTTCGTATAACTCACACACGTCGAATATCCTTTTTAAGATTTTTATACCTGTTAACCCCGAGATTCCGAGAATATCGTGTCCTAACGTGTTGGTCACGATTTTAATTTTCCGCGAAAATCAAAGTAAACGGGCATTCCATATTTGAATCTTTTAAACTATGTGTCTGAGGATTACATTTTAAATTCAATACGAAAATTTCAAATTCTCAAAACATATATCTATATCACAAATAATTTTAAAACGAGGCAATGTCCTTTTGTGTGAAAACTTCGAAGAATCGCGCTTTAACGTGTTAAGTGTGATTTTTGTAATTCATGCAAATCGGATATCCTTTTCAAAGGTTTTCAAAATACTCTTCAATCTAATAATTATATATAATGTGATTTTAAGACCAAAAGAAGAAATAATGTTCTTTCGTGTGAAGATCTCGAAACATCATGCCCTAACGTGTTGGGTGTGATTTTCATGGTTCATATGATAGAACACTCTCTTTAAAATATCTCAAAACACCCTTCAGTTTTGAAACTCCGAGAATATAGTGCCTTAATGTGTTGGACACGACTTCTAATTCTCATAGAGAATCGAAACACGAGGACGAATTTTCCTTAAAAGTTTTCCTTTGAAATTATACAAAGCCGTCTAAAATAGACATCGTATTTTAAACTTTACTCAAGTTTTCATTGTTTTCATAAAATAAGACCCGAAAATAATCATGTGGTACCAAATTTTGGGCGTATGAGGGTGCTAATCCTTCCTCATGCGTAACCGACTCCCGAACCTATTTTCTCTGGATTTCGAAGACCCCTCTTTTTTTAAACGTTTTAAACGTTCTATGGTAATCCAATCACACCTAATAAAAGATTGGTGGCGACTCCCCATTTCCCTTTTGTTCTAAAATTTATTAAAAAATCATTTTTCGAAGCCCCGTTCTCGAGGTGGTTTCGACAAATATCAAAGTAATTTAATTTTTATTAATTTTGAAAATGAGCAACTAATGACAATCAATCACTGTGATAATATCTTTTGACAATTGTACATAATTTTAATTGGTATAACAATTTTGTTTACATGTTTTGTCAATCTGGTATTGATTCTAAAAAATTTAATAAATTTAGCCTCAATATTTATACATTTAAACATTTACACAAATGTTGTAGGTTAAATTTGTTACCTTGGGGCTATATTGACAAAATGCCTAAACTTTGAGAGCTAAAATTATTATTATACCAATCAAAATTATGTACAATTGACATAAAAAATAACGTAAATAGGATAGTTACAAGAATATGTATTGCATTCTATATTTTCATTCTATATTTAAAAGTAGCAAGCTCCTTTATATATATAAGGAGATTCGACTCTTCATATTCTAATACATAAATAGGATAGTTACAAGAATATGAAAGGTTAAAGAAAATGAAATGTTAATGGTCAAGAGAGATGAAAAGTTGAACATTTGTTTAATAATATTCATAACACTCCCCCTTTGATGTTCATTGTATAAAGGATGTGCCTCGTTAAAAACCTTACTAGGAAAAACCCTGTGGGACAAAAACCTAGTGAAGGAAAAAAGAGTACATAATCCTTTGATACATAGTATATCACAATATATATATATATATAGTGTGTGTGTGTGTGTGTGTGAATTTACTCCCCCTCATGTAAGCATCACTTAAGATATTTGAAACAATGAAATCCAATGTTGAAAATTAATTTTTCAAATGTAGGAGTAATTGTTTATTTCATAGATCGCTAAGAAATTGCAGTACCACCATATGTGAAAGCATAATCTGTTTGTGATTGAGCATTGTGACGATCAGAAAAATACCCTGCATCTACAAAACCAACTAATTCTGTTTTGGGTAGGTTAGGAAAAAATAAACTCATATATCTTATACCTTGAAGATAACAAAAAACATGCTTAACCCCATTCCAATGCCTTCGGGTTGGACAAGAGTTAAATCTTGCTTATAAGTTGACAGCAAATGATATATCAGGTCGTGTATGATAAGCAAGATACATGAATGTACCAATAGCACTTAAATATGATACTTCAGGACCAAGAAAATCTTCATCATTTTCTCAATGACAAAAAGGGTCTTTATTTACATCAAATGACCTAACAACCATTGGGGTGCTCAACAGATGTGTATTATACATGTAAAATCTTCTTAGCACTTTTTCTATATATGTTGTTTGATGCATAAGGATTTCATCCTTTAGCTGCTCAAATTGTGCTCCTAACCCTAGACAAAATCTTATTTTTCCAAGGTCTTTCATTTCAAATTTTTTCTTTGAGCACTTCATTATCACTAAATTGTCTTCAAGAGTCTTAATGATATTTAAATCCTCAACATACACAACAATTATAACAAATCCTAATCCAAACATCTTTATAAAAATGTATGGAGAAATGGGATCATTCTTAAGGTCGTCCCTCAATAAGTATTCACTAAGGCAATTATACCACATGAGTCTAGATTGTTTCAATCCATAAAGAGATTTGTTTAATTTGATTGAGTAATGTTCTCAAGAACCTGAATTAACTACTTTTGGCAGATTAAAACCTTCTAGGAGTTTCATGTAAATGTTATTATCAAGTGGGCCATATAAATAAGTTGTAGTTACATCCATTTGGCGTAAATCAAGCCCTTTTCTTATTTCCAAACTAATCAAGAACTTAAAAGTAGTTGCCTTTACCACAAGAGAGTACGTATTTTCATAATCAATACCAGGTGTCTTGTGAACGTTCTTGTTACAAGTTACTTATATATATGATGATTTGTATTTTTTTTCGTTATTATGATAAAATGTACTCTCCTTAGCTTTACACCTTCTGGGTGTTTGGACTTTTTGTCCGAGAGACATTTCATAAATTGTTGATGACTTGTTCTCATCTCAATGTTTTCAAGTATATTTTCATTCAAGATCCTCACTTTTTCATAATATTGAAGTGTTCTACGTATATTATCGTTGTAGACAACAATTTCTTTTTTTTTTTCAACTCCATCATATTTAGTTATGTCATAACTAACTGAGATATCTCATTATATTCATAATTTCAGGTACTTGAACCTTTTCTGGGGTTTTATCAAAAGTTATGTTATAGGTCTCTTCATGAGTACCCGCCTCCTTTTAGTATGTGACCATCTTCATTTCTTTCTCCTTTTTTTCAATAATTTTTCGTTTTATGGAGTCTACTAGTTTGTCATGCTTCTAGCATGCTCAAGACTTATTTTTATCATATTGTCCTTCTGGGACATATAATTATTTGGAGCATTTTAGCTGGCATATGTATCAGCTAGTACATGGAATCTCTAAATATCATCACTAAACATATCTAGCAAAAAACTTTTATCCTTCAAACTTTGTGCACATAATATTAGTGAGGATCACAAAAAAAATGATGACATAATTATTTAACTAATTTGTCTCTCTTTAATGTTGAGAAAAGTTGCAGCATGACAATTCTTTTTTTTTCACAATTATAAATATATCTTCTTTCAATATCTAATGAAAATTCTAAAATTTCTTAACTTCATATTAGATGATCCATCTTAGTGCATTATGATGGAATATAAAATAGATATTGCACATCCAGATATTCTTAGATGGAATCCATTGACTTATAAATGAAAGTCAATTCTCACGAGACAAATATTTCTTACATGTTGGCTTGATGCAAATAAAATTACGTGCTTATTGTAAAGCAATTCTTATATTAATGGTTAAGCAACTAAATAGAGGTATAGTTTTGCTAACCATTAAATATAATATATATAGACAATAGACGATTTAAAATTATCCCAGCTAAAACTACGAAAATAATGCTAGGGATATAATACATCAGAGTTGTTAGCACAATTGCATTCTATAGAGATTGTGCACAGTCAAATTATTTCAAGAAATAGTATCGCAAACTTCGGGTTACACACATGTGATACATGAGCTCATATATTATTTAGTTATCATCTAAAAATGCAACCGACCTCTAACTTTAGCTGATTTAAATCAACATGTTTTTCAAATAACTAGTATGATGAAAATTATTAAAATATAACTTCTAATTCTTCAATAAAATCATACAAAATTGCGTCAAATTATTTGCATCAACATTGACTCGGGATGGTCTAACCGGTTATACCAACACGATGAACTTCTTTTCACTATCTCATATGTTATTCATATAAGTGTAATGTATTCCTTCTAGGAATATTTATAATACAAAAACATGAGTATCTCATGTCATTTCTATATATGTTTTTAACATAAAAAATTCCTTCTACATATATCTTCTTGATCTAAAAAATAATCTTATGTTTTACAAAATTTTGCATCTCAAAGAGGTAAAATATTAACTCTTCAAAAGCTTTTTACAGTTTGATACAATATTAGCTCTTCAGGAGCATGCAATCATTTCATTATATATCCTTAATGAATATTTAATTTATTCATATAAAAATAAAATGAATAGGTATAAATAAAACATATATTAAACATAATAAATAATAAATTCATGTTACTAATAAATCACTATGGTTAGATAATATATATTTTTATATATACTATAACACAATAAAATGCAAAATACTATAATGTCAAATTAAAATAACTTTACAACTATAAAAGTTTAAACATAAACATTTTCTAATCTTCACCTCAATTATGAAACTATCCAAACAAGGTGAATATCTCAAAATTCATGACAAACATTTTTACTTCCAATAATCATATATCTTAATCAAAATCAGAATTAAACCAATCAATTCTATTTAAAATGAACCAATAAAAATAAAAACATGTCTCCACATAAAAATCTCAATAACTAAATACGTGAAAAGATTTAAAAATACATAGAATTATGGATAGATAACTATATAAATTAAACTTCTTAATAAATATCAAATCAGATTTCAAAAGAAATTTGTTAGACTAACTTAGGTTACCACGGATGAAAAGTAATGATTATAAACATTCTTTGTAATGAAGAGAAAGAGATCATCCCCAAGCAAATATCAAGTAAACATTGATTCTAATGATTCTTAAATCAAACAATTAAATTTCAATGCTTGGATCTTAACAAATTTTTTACACAAACTAAATACATATTAATCATTATTGTATGCATAGTTAACTTTAGCATCATATTGAAAATTTTCATCTTTTTTCCGAAAAAAATTTTCTCCGTTTCATCATTTTGGACAAAAATTGTCTCAACATTATTTTATTTTATTTAATGGATGCTTTGATAAAATTTTACCAAATGTTTAAACATACGACAAGTACGTGACCAATGCATTTTCATACAACATTGGTAGCATGAATTTTCAATAACCTTTGAATATTTTTAACCGCCATTTTTTTTATTTTCCTTATTATTCTTTCTAGTGGTTAGAAGAATCACTATTATAACCATCATGATAACAATTATTAGGATGTCTCCAACCACATCTTCAATTACAACGACAATCATGATCTCTATATTCTGATTTTTCATAATTGTAATGTGTTGTAACATTCACTTTAGGGAATGAAGTCTTTTTCACTAAAAGGCATGAGATCGTTCCAAAATATTTTTTAAAGCATTTTTCACAATATTGTTGCTGTAGGAGCGCATAAGATATTTTAATCGTAGAAAGCTTTAGAGTGTATTATTGTTTTCTAATGGTAAAATCATTATTTCAAATTATTAAGTCATTCAATAGTCAAGAGGATATTTCACAGTTAGATGTTTCACACTTTTAATTCTTCATGTAGATGATAATCATTGAACTTTCACAATAGTAACTTTCTCATAATTATTCGTGTCAAGTTATATATTCTGAGCTAACAACTAAAGCGAGAAAGCACTATTATTCATATCTATTCAAACTTAAGTATAGAAATATGATCTTCTAGATCTATTAAAATCTTATGATAACTAAGATCAACCTTACAATTTAATCAACATAACAAAAGAATACCCAAAAATGTTTTATGGAATATTAACTAGAGACATCACATTATTTTATTTACTATAATCAAGGTTTTCATAGAAAAATTCATCCGTAAAGAAACAAATAGCCATAAGCTATATCATATACATTTGGATATATATAAGGTACAAGTACATTTAACTTTTTCTAAGTTTTTCATACGACATATTCAAATATTGAACATGAGCCTCTAGTGTCAAAAATAATAAAATAACAATCTAATAGGCAACGTAGTACAATTGGTAACAGTCACCAAATAAAATAAATTTTTAAAAATGATTATTTTATTTTTAATCATGTCAATGACGTATGTTATGAAATATATACATATTTAAGTAAAAATATTCAAGTTATTGATATTTCAATCTTATTCAAAATCTTAAATCATAAACAAGCATATCATAGAGTATATAAAATATAAATTCATATTTAAATATGGAAAAAAAATAGCATCATTTTAACTTTTTTTTTTCATTAAGAATATTGAAATCTCAAAATCTTTGAAGCACACAGAGAAATTTACATACCTTAATCTTGTTGCTTCAACAAGAACGTTGTACGTCTAGATTACTTGTTCTCGAACAAAATATTGAATACAATCGAGCAAGCTAGTGCTGATAACGTGTTATAAACAAAAAATAATAGATAAAAGATGGATTTGATAATTTGTATTGCATTCTATATTTTCATTCCATTTATAAGTAGCAAACTCCTCTCTATATATAAGGAGATTCGACTCTTCATATTCTAATACATAAATAGGATAGTTACAAGAATATGAAAAGTTAAAGAAGATAAAAGATTAAAGGTCAAGAGAGATGAAAGGTTAAATATACATTTAATAATATTCATAACAATTGTCTTTAATTGCTAATTTTCGTAATTGATGAAAATTAAATTACTCAATTTTTTTTAAGGAACCAATTTGCTAATATCAAAATTGAGACGGACTGTAGAGGTCATTTTACTAAAACATTTCAATTCAGTAATTTGTTGGGTATGTACAAACAAAAGAAAACCGTTGGGCCAAGCACTGACTCAGTAAGCCCAAGCAACAGTAACACTAATACATGGCAGAGCAGCAAGAGAAGAGAAAGAAGAACCCCCCTCCCAGATTTCCTCTTGACTTAGCCGCAGGAACCAAGAATCCCTCCATTTCCCAGCAGAAAATTCCAGCGATGGGTTACATACAGGAAGCTCGTGAGAATCATGTGAAGAAGAAAGTTGAGGAAGGTAATAAATCACCCTCTGAAATGGAGAAAGAAAAAGAAAAACTTAAACCCATTTCTCATCTAACCCTTGTTTTTGTTTATGTCGACATTTTTTTCATGAAAAAGGAGGGGAGTTTTGGTCATAATTGTGAGATGGATTAATTTGGGTTATTTTTTCAGCTTTGAGGAGCAAGATGAAGCAAAAGGCACTAAAAGAATGTGATGAGTTCACTTCGAAATATGCGCAGTGTGCTGCTGGGAAGACTCTTTCCATCGTATGGCAATGTCGTAAACAAGCTAAAGAATTGAATGATTGTCTTCATCAATTGTAAGTTTTGTTCTCTCTCTCCCCCCAAGTTTATACTTTATACACACACACGTATAAATTTTACATAGAGGAAACCTTTGCATAATGTATCTATGAAGTTATTTTCTTCAATTTTCATCCTTGTCTCTAGAGTTTTTAACGTCCTTTTCTTTTTCTTCGTACTGCGTTTTGTCCCTTGAGCAAGTTTGGTTCAGCAATGTGTCTTTGACTTGCATGTTTGATTGAGAAATGTGGCCGTTGATTGCACGTCTATGTTAACCATCGATTAGGAATGTTGCTTAAAATGTAGTTTAGGGTTATGAAAACAATAGATTCTGAAATGTAGGATTTTTGGATGCAATAATTTTAAAATCCTTGTATGTATGTATGTATGTATGTATATCCTCTCTACTGACTGAGTTGGTTGATTGTTGTTAACTCCTTTCCCCAAGGAAAGCGTTATTAAGTTGTGCCCAAGTGAAAACCTTACTGATGAGAAGTGAAACTTGCCTTAAATTTTAAGGTTATGCACTTTCTTCCATCTGATAAGCTTGGTAACATAAAATGTTTATCAGTTGGGTATTTTAACCACTAGGATATTATTGCTGATTAATATGGTAGGCTTGTTGATATCCGATATTAGTAGATAACAACATCTAGGTAGTTTGAAGTGTAAAGTTCAAGTTTGGCTTAAGTTAGATTGTTCATATTTGTGTGATCTCAAGAGATTTCGCATCTTGGTTCATCAATCAAGCTATTAACGAAGTGAAAAGAAATAGAATAGCCTTAATCTCTTATACGAAGATATATTATGAATATTGTTAGAGTTAAGCATTTAACTACAAATAAAATGGCTTATTCCCATTTTAGATAAAAATTTGTATCTTCTTTACTTCATTCCTTAAAATCTGCATATTTCATTTAGGGCTTCTCGAGATAACTTTCTCAATATTTTTCCATACATTACTTATTCCTACCGAATTACACTTATAAATGTCATAAAACCTAAGAACTTTTTGTAGTTAACCTTTGCCTACTTTACATTTGACACATTTATAGCGATGTATCTTTGGCAACCTAGCTTGGACGATAGTTGGGTTACGGTATTACGTTGACCCATTATTGTAGCATGGATTTCATTATATTCTTATAATATTGGGACCTTTATTTTCAGAAAAAAGAACTGCATAAAATGGGTTAGAGATGGAACCTGGAGTTGGAAATAAGTTAAACCACCTATAATGAAAATATGTTCATCGATCTTCTGTACAAAAAGTAGCAGATATTGACTTTGAAGGTTTGAAACCATAGCTTAATTTTTATTTTCAAGGACAACGAGATTTAGAATTTAAATTTTTTAATGCACAAATATATTGCCCTATAGAAACAAATTGGTTTATGGACATTTTATTGTTTAACTTATTTACAGGTCTAGATTGCTTAATACTTTCCTTTATTTATAAATTTATATGAATAGAACTTCAAGGTAATTATAAATAACGAAAGGACCCCATACTATTCTAGTGGGCTATTTTAATAATCTAATTGGATGGTATATTCTGATACCCTAGACCAGATTAGATATAAGCATGAATGATAACGCCCATATAAGAGATTAAGTTCCACAAGACCAGCCACCTGAATTTAAACTTTTTTGGTCTGTGGGTTTCTGCCCAAAAAGCTGTTTGACTACCGATGCTTGTGCGCTGGGCATTGAGTATCCATGCCAATTGTTACTCTTTGCCTACTATGTCTTAAGTGTCTTGTGTAACTTTGTAGTCATTGTCAATATATGGCCCCTAAGTCCAAGTTGCTGCTTGGTGGTGAAATGAGAAACGAAAAGAATAGGTTGATTCCTCAAATCAGTATAGTTGAAAGCAGTTAGGCTTCACATTTGCCATCGTTGTATGGATTCTGGAAAGTCCTGCAGTTAATTTAGAATGATGGTTACTTTGTTTCCTTTTTTGTTTTTTCGGTTTCCCTTTTCTTTATTTCTTCAAGAACTTGTTGAGAAAATTGAATCAAGGAAACTGCATACACATATATATTTATAATATCCATGACGACTGGTGGTTAATTTGAAGATTAACAGACACATGACGCAAATAATGGGAAAGGCTTTGAACTTTAATTTGAAAGAACTCAGTTTCTCCCTTTTTTTGGCAGCACCAATGATGCTGTCTTGGAAGAAATGAAGAAAGAATACATGCTTCAGGAAAACCACAGAGGATCTGCAAGAGTCTAAGCTCATTCCATCTTTTGCGGTGTTATAGGGCAAATATATATATATATATATATGAGGGTCCTATCTCCGATAGTTGCAAATCTTTATGCATTAATTAAATCATGGATCTATCTGGAACTGCAGTTTGAGATTTTGGGATATCAAAACCAAATGTTTATTAGAGGAGAGCAGATTAACTTATGCAAGTCTTATTCTCTGTGTTGTTTTCATTTTTATTTTTCATTCCATGCATTGTACATAACTCCTCAAAGTCCATTGTTGTCCATCCAAATCCAATGGAACAGAAATTTGGAATGTTCAATAAATAACATCCGGCCACCAACCAATCGTTTTTGTTATCATAAAAACTAAATTGTTTGTTATGGATCTACTTTAATATTGTGTGATAATTTGATAATAAATGGATGATTGGATTCAGAAATAATTAAAATAATGAGTGAAATTTTGGAAGAAATTATAAAAAATGAAAGCTATATTATTGAAGTGGGGGACTAAATTTTATTCGAAGTTACGATTTAATTTAAAGGTTCAAACATAGAAGGGATAATTGGCAATTGACTTTTTGGGGTTTAATCTTTTTTAAAAAAAATGCTCACCATTTGAAGCGGAGCTTTGAGGGTTCTAGGTGGTCTTTTTATTTTATTAGAAGAGGATTATAAGCGAGTCAAATTTCAGATAGATAATTTTGAGGTGATTAGTGCGTTGATCATGAAAGGAATTGTGGATTCAAGATCTATTTTACTTAAGAAGATTCAATGATTTTTGCGCTCTGGAAAATAATGAAAAATTAGTCATGTTTCTAGAGACTGTAATTTAGTGACAGATCATATGGCAAATATTGGTTTTACAAGGTGAACACCTTTACAGACTTTCGAAGTACTTTTGGATATTGTGTCTATAGCTTTTCAGCAAGACAAAGTCTTTTGTGTGCTTAGTAGTTAATTTGATGTAATTCTACTTTTTTATTCATATATATATATATGAAAGGGACCTAAAGTTTCAATTTTTGAGTATTCAAATATCTCTTCAATGATGTTCATACTAGGGAGTTATGTCGACAATTGTTCTTCTGTAATTATTCTTCGAAATGTGTTTCTTGCATGGATTGCACTTCTTATCTTTGGTTTTTGTTCTTTAAACGAAAGGTGCAATATTGCAGATTTACGATATATATATATATATATTTTGAGTGTTGTCACCATGAAAATATAGAGAAAGGATCGTATAGGGATGCTGTCTCTATTAAATAACGGATACGTCCTTTCATGTGATTCATTATTACCATTGCATCTTTGTTCCCTATTTCACCATATGATTTGATGAATATTCTCACTTCATCAGTCCCTAAACTTTAAAAAATATACAGTTTAATCGTTAAAATTTTCAAAACTGTTTTTTTGTCTTTAAATGACATGGTAATTTTTTATAGGTATAATAATAAATTTAGTCATTATTTTTTATATTTTTATCATATTTACCTTAATTTTATGTAGAAATGATAAAGTGTTTTAAAATTATTTTTAAATAAACAAGAAAATTCTGAAAAATATATAATAAATACATAAAATAGGTAAAAAAATTTAAAATTATAAATACATGAAGATAATTTTTTTTGAAATAACGGAAATCGTTAAAATGAAAAAATAAAAAAAACAAAGTCTCATATTCTGTCAGGTATTAGGGGCTCTGTCTTTGCCTTTTTAAAGTCGCCCATCTTTTTTCCAATACCAGTCGTTCACTCTTTTAATTTTCCACTTTTAGGCGTTTTATTTCATTTACTCGACTGTTCTATTTCTTTTTGCTTGGATCAGTGCTAAGGAGAAGTTTCTTTCGAGTGTTGTAATTTATTTCGGAAGGTGCTCAAATCTCACCGAAAGCCCCCATCCAACTCGAAAGGTGTAAAACAGTCGACAAAGGCACCAGGAATGTGTGCTAAAGTATTTGATGGAAGAAATACCTGATTTATTCATGTGCTTGACCAAATATATATAGTCGAGCTTACAAAATAAAATATCAAAAAGATAACAAACTAAAATCAAAACTATTTACTGATTTCCAGCAACAACCCAACTAGAAACAATGAAACATAACTCTAGTAAAATTAGGAGACAGCCTTGTTTAGTATTGCTTAAAAAAAACATTTTTGGAAGAAAAGCTGTGCTGAACAAGTTGAATCGGTCAAGTGACCAAAACAAACCATATTGAAAATATTGGTGATCAAATTATAACTTTTTAAATTTAGTGATCAAAACAGATAATCTTGAAAATGTTAGTGAGCAAATTGTAATTTTTAAAAGTTTAATGATCAAAACAGACAACCTTGAAAATATTAGTGAGCAAATTATAACTTTTTAAAGTTTAGTGATCAAAATAGACAATCTTGAAAATATTAGTGACCAAATTGTAACTTTTTAAAGTTTAGCGATGAAAACAGACAATCTTGAAAATATTAACGAAAGTATTCACCAAAAAAAAAAAAAATTAACGAAAGCCGAACCATTGTTTCCATTTTTCTCATTGTTCAAAAGGGAAAAGGAAGCCACTGGAGTAGATATTAGTTTCCATTAGATTCTTTGGCTTCCTTGCCGAAAAAAAGAAGAAGAGAGAAATGACTAGGAGGAATTACGTGAGAGAGAACGTTCCTCTCTCACGCTTCGGTGTCCTGGTAGCTCAGCTTGAGTCCATCGTTGCATCCGCATCGCAGAAATCTCCCGACCCTCTCCTTTGCTTTGATCTCCTCTCCGATCTCCTCACTGCCCTCGACGATGAGCCTAAGGTCCTTTTTCCCAGATCCTACCTTTTACTATTTCAGTACACAATTTAATTGTAGAATTCTGTCAGATCGTGTTCCCTTTTAGTTATTTATTCTGTTTGTTTATGTGTGATATTTAGTGAAGTTCATTTCTGCGAAGATTTGATTCGCAATTTCTTATAATGTTCCGCATTTTAATTTGGTAAGAAGCGATCTAGTTCTGGTTTGAAATATTGGTGAGGAGTCACGTTTATCATTCAATAGTTAGCTTTGTTATGAAAATGGATTGTGATTATAAAGATTAATATAGAGATAAATCACTTGCTTCACTGAATTACTTATTAGTTCCAAGTTCAATGTAAATGTAGTAGAAGGGGTCTGACATTTGGGTTCTAGTGTTTTTTGTTCTTAGATTTTTGTGACTTGAAAATTTATTCTTTTGGAGTGGAGTTTTATTTTATTGACTTGAAAATATTAAATTTCAGGAATCTATCTTGTTGTGGCAAAGAAAATGTGAGGATGCCTTATATTCCTTGCTTATTCTTGGTGCTAAACGTCCTGTGCGTCACTTGGCATCGGTAGCAATGTCAAGGATAATATCTAAAGGAGATAGCATTTCAATATACTCAAGGGCCAGTAGTCTCCAAGGATTTCTTTCTGATGGGAAGCGGAGTGAGCCACAGAGAATTGCTGGTTAGTGAAGCTGCAAGAAACTGTACTGTGCTTAGATCATTCTTTTTAACTAGAAGTGGCAGAATGTCCTCGTAACTACAATATTGCCTTGGTACAAGGATACTTTCAACAAAAACAAATAAGCTAGTATTAGCAATACCTTAGAAATTGAAAAACAATCTTAATATTCAATGAAGGAATAAGTATGTCATTGTTATTTTCATCCCGATTTAATAAGTTAGCAGCCTTTTCTGTTAAAATTCAATGAAGGAATAAGTATGTCATTGTTGTTTCCATCCCCATTCTAAAACAAGCGTTACTGCCAACAATTTTATTATTCTTATTATTTCTTTGAATTAATATAGAGAAACTAGAGGTTTTCTATAAACCTACATTTTCTAGAGCTCGATCTTCTTTCTTACGTCTTTATTCAGCCCTAATTTTATTGATTTCCTGCTATTTTTCCCCTAAACCTCATTACTTTCATTATAAGTTAATGCCCATAATCAATAAATTTGGCTCTTTTTTTCTTTTTTGCGGTGGGAAGGCCATAAATTTTTCTCATTGGAAGGCTGCTTCTCATAATCTCGAGAGAATTTGTTTTTTCCTCTATAGATATTTATTGACTTATAGATTGTTTCTTGTGTTATGAGCATTTGATTTAAATTTGTAGGTGCTGCACAATGTTTGGGCAAGTTATATCAACATTTTGGAAGAAGAATAACTTCGGGTTTGCTTGAAACAACTATTATTGCAACAAAACTGATGAAATATCATGAGGTATATTCTTTTGATATGCATTTTTATTTATACAATTTATCAACTGTAAGTCTTAAAATTTATGTGAAAATATCAGAGAAATGATTGAAAGAGAAAAGCAGTGCTGTCAAGGTGCATGCCTAGGTGCAGTGTAAGACAACAAAAGTGCTTCAGACACTTTTGGTTGATCATGTGTACACCTGGTGCACCTAAGCATGCTTTCTTAAGTCGATTAAGTGCAAAAAAGCCTTTTGATTGAAGTCATATTGCATTTATTTTATTTTTGTTTAATTTTTTCCAGTAACTGTAAAATGAAGGGATAATATCAAACTCTTAATTTCTCATATTTGAGTATTTAAAAACATTTTGGACCTTAAGGAAATTCAGCATATTGGCCAAAAAAAAGAAAAATGAAATTCTGACCTGTTTTCTAAGATAAAAGTGGATCACTCTTTGGGTTTTATTAACAGCATTATATCTTAGGCTTATATATATATGTATATGCACACATGCATGCACATATTGCACCTTTTTTCACTCAAGTGTGTGGTTCTTTCTTTAGCACCTCCAGCAATATAAGGGGTCTAGTGCCTTTGAATGTGCATTGCGCCCTTAACAAAACTATGCAAAAAACAAAAGCCCTGATATCAACAATTAGTTAGTTATTTTCTGCTACGGTGCTATCACGAATTTGGTAGTTGAAAATTGTTGGTGTTAATTTTATTACTCATTTATGCCTGTGGCTTTAACATGTTTATCTTGAATTTTAGGAGTTTGTGAGACAAGAAGCTTTGCTCATGCTTCAGAATGCTTTGGAAGGCTGTGGTGGTAGTGCTGCTGCCTCAGCATATACTGAGGCATTTCGTCTCATTACAAGATTTGGCATTGGAGACAAAGCTTTTGTTGTTAGAATAGCTGCAGCACGTTGTTTGAAGGCTATTGCCAACATAGGGGGACCTGGTCTAGGGGTTGCAGAATTTGATAGTTTAGCTACATACTGCGTCAAGGCAGGTGTTCTTCTTTGTCATCTTCTGCTTGTTGCATTTTCTCTTAAAGTACTTTCTTGATCTCTTATATACCGGGGTTGTTATCTATCTGCTGTTTTTACTTCTATTCTCGCTAGGCTCTCGAGGATTCAGTAACTTCTGTTCGGGATGCATTTGCTGAAGCTCTAGGCTCATTAGTTGCTCTTGGAATGAATCCTGAGGCGCAGGTATAGACATGTCAGATTTTGTTTTTTATTTCTTGTTTTCCCTTTTGAGTTCATTTAAACTATCATTATAACTCTTATTAGGTTCAACCAAGGGGAAAAGGCCCTTTTCCTCCACCGAAGAAACTAGAAGGTGGATTACAAAGGCATCTGGCTTTGCCTTTCACCAAAGGTATGCTCTTGTTTGGTTGGATGTTATTCAGACCTCTATTATTAGTCTAAAATTGTTTATCATGCCAATTTTTATTTAAATAGAGTTTAGTCATGGTTAGCTTCTGATTTAGCACCTTTTGATGCTTGAATAATTTGTGAAGGATAATAACATTTCATGATCTAAAAGTTGGTGCAGTGACTGGGAAGATTTGCAGCCTTTGATGTTCTTGTCTTTTTTTCTTTCTCATAAGCATTTGCTTTGAACTGTCAATGTATTTTCTTCAGTAACATCTTAATTTCTTACTATGAATCGAGAGAAAACAGAAAAATGGAGAGAATAAAAAATTTGATACTGTCATTAGAAGAAGGAAGATATAGAAGGGAGAAGAAAGAAAGGAAGAAGAGAGATAGAAAAGGGATTAATTTCTGACTATCTCAGCTTGATTATTTCCTCAAGCTTGATGTGATTTTATACTGTAATACAATGTACATAAAAGGGAATCAACTAAATTGCAGCCTACATTAAATCCTACAACTTACATTATATACATCCTATTGTAAATCCTAAATTTACATCTATCATAACACTTACAAATTCCTTAATTTGCAGCTAGTGGTTCTCGGTCAAAGGAGATTCGTGTTGGCCTTACCTTATCTTGGGTGTTCTTTTTACAGGTATTCTAAATCATTTACTTGCTCCATTTTCCTCTTAAAATGCATATCCTTTTGTCTTGGCTTTTAAAACCACTCAATTAGTACAAATTAGCTTTTACTATCAAACAAGTAGCATGCCTAATTAATTTCCTATCTTATGGACAAATGATGATGATTTGAATTAATAGTTTATTCTTTGAATTCTTTCTGGCAGGCAATTCATTTGAAGTATCTACATCTAGATATTGAGCTTCAAAATTATGCTTTGAACATTATGGACATGCTTCGTATAGATACATCTTTTGATGCCCATGCAGTGGTAGGTGGTTGAGAAAATTGGATTTTAACATATCTCTAGATTCATTTATTGGGTGACAAATTGGAACAGAAAAGCATCAAAGAATAAGCAAAATCCCATTGAAAAGTGCTAGTGTCTGTTTTACCTTTATTGTTTTCTCATACATCTGATGTACTAGTATCTTTCATTCTGTTTGATATTCTGATTTCTGAATTTGTATTACATTAATGCATATATATCAGAATTAAGTAATGCTTATCTATAGAGGTTCATTTGAGGGAAGTTTATGCATTTTAAAGAAACTGTTGCTATATGTTAACATTTTTCTCATCTGTTGTTTGTGAATTTTTTTAAAAATGTTTATGGGAAATTGTCTGTTCCAAATATCTTTCATCATGCTTTGAGGATAGGTACTGGAAGTCAATGCAGATAATCTGGTGTAACATCTAAGCTTTTGGTAAATTTCAGAAATTTCTAGTGGATTCTTGTTCCTTTGTAAAACAAATGTTTTGTGTTTTGTTCTGTAGGAATGAAATATTATTAAAGGTTGAAGCATTGCTAAGTTTTTACTTGTGCTAAGTTTATAAACAGAATTATGATGTGGTATTGTGGTTTCATTCAAAAGCTGAAGAGTTACCTGTTTTACTGAAGGCATGTGTTCTCTATATCCTACGCGTTGGTGTAACTGATCAGATGACAGAACCTTCTCAAAGGAGCTTTATGGTCTTCCTTGGAGAGCAGGTATGCTACAGATTCATATTCTGTCTCCAGTCTTCATGAAGTTTCATTTTTAATTTTTTTTTTCATTTAATTCAATTAAAATTCTTTTCCCTGTGGGTGGGTGTTGTGTGCTGGCGGACACTTGCAGCTTCAATCTCCAGAAGCCAGCCCTTCAATGAAAATTGCTGCCCTGCGTACCTTGTCATATACTTTGAAAACTCTAGGAGAGGTACTCTTGTTAATGCAAAATTTTCCTCTTTCTTGTAAGCATTTCCCAAAATATATTTGGTAATAAGTTTCTAATAGATGATTATCTAGTGCACTTATAGGATGAAGTCTCCATGTTGATCATGATGTTTCCATATATATTATTTCAAAAGTTGTCAGTTTTAGTCATTCTACGTTCTACGTCATACCGATGATTCAAAGAACATATATATTAAATAAAGTTTGGAGTGTAATTGCATTATGTATTCTTAACGGTAGTTAGGTGCTAACACGCTCACATCATTAAGTTCTCTAAGCTTGATACATGTTTTGTCTGTTAAGGAAGGTGAAAAATTTTGGAAAATGAATTTTCCTACTATGAAGCATTGATAGGGTCCATATGGTTATCTTTTTGTTGATATAAAATTGTGGAGATACATGCACATGAAAAAGAAGTAAATGCGTCATTTTTGTCACATGGACTTGACACTTTTGGTTAAAGTAACTTGTGCAATACAAAACATTGCAAACAGGTATGGTATTGTGTCAACTTCCTCAATATGCTAGGAATACAACATGGTATTTGTAGCCAAAACATCATATTTGGAAGTGTATTGCTTCAATTAGAATTTTTTTTTATGTTTCACCAGGAATATTTGACAGTTAGAGATAGCAATCAGGCAGGTAGATGGTTTAGGGATAAATTTTGGCCTTGGCTCTTTTAGGTTTTAGGTTGATTTGGCTTGTATTTTGGGTTCTGATAAGTTTTTTGTTTAAATTTGGCTTGATTGTTTGCTTATTCCACTTTGGGACCAGGCTTTCTACCTGTTACCCAACTAATGAAACCAATTTGGATTTGATTTGGTTATTTATTTAGTAACTGCTATCATCACGTTGTCTCCCTGAAATTATTATTTGGACTAAGGAAAAAAGATTCCGAATTTAGTGTTCATCTGGATGATGCAGTTTAGCTGTTTAATTCCTCTTATCTATGAACGCTCATGCAGTTTCTAGCTTTGCCACTCAATAGGTCATTATGACCAGGCTTGGAAGTTTTCTTGAGCTATGTTTATTTAATTTGCCCCTTTTAGGTTGCTTATGGTAATATGAAGGGAAATACAATGATATGTGAGGGCATACCCATAGATTGCACCAGGCATTTAATTCTCTCTAAAGTGATTCTTGTGCTCAAGCTAAATATGGAGCTCTCAAGATGAAGTCCATGGATATTTAATTGCTCTTATTCTAACTCTCCTAACTAAAATTGGAGCTAGATGGTAGCTACCTGTTGAAACTCAATTTAAATCTCTTAAATAAACTATGGGATGTGAAGAATTCCCGATTTCTTTGTTTTCTTGGGGTGCATAAATATGCTAATATGCCTAATTCTTTTGGCCTTTGTATGTTACTTTTTGAAAATGCTTACTTCTTCTATGATTATGTAGTTGAGTAATTTGTCTTTTATAAACAAAAATTTGACGTTAGACTTGTGTGAGCATGTTAACATTGTGAATCCAATATGTCTTTATGTAGGTTCCACTTGAATTCAAGGAGGTGTTTGATAACACAGTTGTTGCAGCAGTATCTCACTCTTCCCAGCTTGTAAGCTCTTTATTACATCTCTTACATTTTACAGAAGTTAGACATATTTGGTTGCATTTAGAGATTCTTATAAGTTATTAAGTTTACTTGGTTTAGGGTTTATATGTATTTTTATTTTATTGAAATTGTTAGAAAAACATTTATCCACCTGTCGTGAAATAAAATAAAGTAGACAAGCATAATCTTGAAAAGTGACTTTTGACTTGGGCATTAAACTCATGCATGGGAAACTTAATTCTATTTTGTAAAATTTCATATATTGTTCTAACCTGCAGCTTCTCATTTTACAATGTACTGCATCAGCATAAGTTAATATTATTTGAAAATTTGTGGAAGGTACGTGTTGAGGCTGCTTTGACATTGCGTACATTGGCTGAGGTTGATCCAACTTGTGTTGGTAGTTTGATATCTTATGGAGTGACCATACTAAATGCTTTAAGGGAAAGTGTTTCCTTTGAAAAGGTAATTTAGTATTTTTGGCTTCAAAGCATCTATTTTTGTGCTGTCTTGTTTCATCTGTAATTTGTTGTTGTTCAGTGAAAATCATTTCAATCCCCATGATTTGAAATGTTTTGGTTAATCGCTTGTGGTTGGTATTGTTTATTGAACTTTTGTTTTTGTTAAAACTTTACACAAGTTGAATAAATTCTCCTACTTTGCTGTTTTATTCTAAGCCCGAGTTATGAATCTCATTATTATTTGCGCAACTTTTATGTTTTAATTGCATTAGCTGTAGACATGCCATTATGAATTGTTCTGACATCTATAACCAGGGATCATGATTTTTACTTGTTATGTTGATTAAGCATCAATATGGTGTGATATACATACATAGCAAATGTCCAGTTCCATCTAGTGGCTATATATTACCAGGAATTTTTTAACTTCTAGGATTCTTCAGATTGTATATGTATTCGTGTCTGTTAGCAATGTAGTTCTCTTTTGGATTAATGTATTCATGACATTCATTACAATTAATTATTTGTTCTTAAACCTTGATAATTCCGACTGAAATGAAAAAAAATCTTGAAATGTAACTTAACATCCTTATTTTTTTAAAAGTATGATATACGCTGATTACAACAAATACGGCTGCCATATGGTGCTAGGACTATGAATAAAAACATCAGTGTACCATAGCTTGATATCAAGCAAGACTGTTTTTCTGCTTTTTTTTTTCTTTTAGTTTTTACTACCGTTATTTTGCATAATATCTGTAGGTTAGCAAGTACCTCTACTTTTGAGGAAAAAATTTATCCCCTCTTGTTGTCAATAAAAAAGCTTTTACAGAGATCAATATAGAAAAGGAAGAACTTTCAGCTAATTCTAAGCTTCTTGGCTTCCATTTCCATTTCTCGTTATTTTCCTGTTTTCTTCACTCTCATCCTTTTCTATTTGTGTCTAGTTGTTTCTTTTCTCTTTAACTAAACGACAACAGAAAACTCTTGCTCTTAGTGGTTCTACCTAATCTAAGTTGTACGTCATCATCATGTTAGGGAGGGGAAGGAAAATATTCGCCCAATGGTTAAAACCTTTTCTTGATGAATAATACAAGTAAATGTGATAAATCGCGACTAGACTTGTCCAGGGGACAAGCTGGTCCTTAGCCCACAAAGGCCGATTTTGGGCTCGGCTTGAATGTCTAAATAAGTATTTAGTATAATATTAAAAAACAAGAAGTATTTTTATATTAATATTTATTATATTTTAAAAATTAAATAAAAGTGTTTTTAATTATTAAATAGGTATTCGGGCTGGGCTTGTGCGAACTACAAATTCTGTTGTCTAAGGTCCAATTTGTATGAGCCTCATCTAATTGGTTGGATAGGTAGCTTGAGCATTGGACATGTTTGGTTGATTATCATTATATTTCTTAAAAGCTAAACTTCTTAATCAATCGGAGAGCAATATCACTAGTTTTATTTAATGAGATACCAAGGTGGATGATTGTAATTCTATACTAGAAATAATCACATGGAATCTTTTGATAAGATGGACCATTAGGACATTTGTCTGAGTCTCGAGAAACTATTTCATATCAGTTCATTGATATCTTATTTTTATAAGGCAGGTTTACTTTATTCCTGAAAACTTGTATAACTTCTGCTTTTATTGTCACAAAAAATTCACCTGTGCGGAAAAGGGAAGAGGGTGGATGCTATTTGCTAGCTTGTGGATGTTATTCTATAAAGTTATCACATAAATTATCACTGTAGCCTCATGTAGTTCATAGTAGTGTTCCTTCTGATAGATAAGGAACTTGGAGTAAGCAGATCCAACACTACTGATATGGTGTAATGGTGATAGTAATAGGGCTTAATGGTGCTACATGATATGTTGAAGTGCTCTTACTCCATAGGTATAACTCTTCTTGCAAGTGCTTTTCAATCTTTCTTTTTCATGCCCTTCTTGATTGTATCTTTTATATTCAAGTCTTTACTATCTTTTGCTTGACTTCCTCTGAGCTGACTGACTAATTTTTAAATGCCTAAACTTCTTAGTAGAAAGAAGTGGCTTTAAATCTTGACTCCTATCTTGCAGCCTAATTTAGAGTGGATATTAAAACACTGACTTTAAGCACTAACCTGATCCAACTGTCAGTAAGGGTATAGTCCTGTTTAAAGGGGTCAGTGTTGCAGTAGCCACATTGACTGCCCATCTCAATGGGGCTATGGTGTTATTGTCACCTTTTATTTTCTTCTGTTTTCATATATTGTGAATCTTTTTCGGTATGATTCCAAAACATAATTTATTAAGTATTCCAGACCATTGTGTTCAGGGAAGCAATTTGCAAGTTGATCTTGATTCTTTGCATGGGCAAGCAACAGTTTTGGCTGCTTTAGTTTCCATTTCACGAAAATTACCCCTTGGTTATCCAGCCAGGTAATGTTATTTTATAACAGTTTGCTGTTTATGTTTGCAAGATTTCTTAAGTTTTGCTTCTTGTGGCCATGGCCAGGCCTTAGTAAAAAATAATCTATTGAAATCATAGTTTGGTTCCCACTCCTCTGGTAAATTAACTTGAAAGTAAACTAACATGTAATTGTTCTTAGATTGCCCAAGGCAGTTCTTGAAGTTTCAAAGAAATTGCTGACAGAATCCAGTAGTGATGCTGTTACTTCCAAGGTGGAAGAAGGAGCTGGGTGGTTACTCTTATCATCATTATTCTCTTCCATGCCGAAGGAGGTATAGATTATTTCTGTGCTGGTCATTTTGTTTTCTTTCTATTTCTCCCCTTGTATAAGAATATGTTGGTCATTTTCTATAATCATTGTTAATATCTTACGAAGCTATTTTTGATGCATGCAGGAGCTTGAGGATCAGGTATTCGATATTCTTTCCCTGTGGGCTGGTCTTTTCAATGGTAACCCTGAAGATGTAATTGGAGAAAATGGAGATCTACAACCTAGGATCCGGTAAGTCTGTTGATAAGTGTGCTATTCTATACTAGCTTATTTGTTTTGCTATGATTAGTTAGGGCTCTCATGCCTGAGTTGTCTGTCATGGCTCCCAATGGTTTGATTCTATTACAATGGTTTCTTGACAGACTATCATTAGATAAAATTAATTAACTTATATTATGGTACTAGTATGTTTTTGCTGCAATATACTTCCTTATTTTGTCCCTAGTAGATTTTATTTTATTTTTTGATTTTGGCACATAGTTTGGGAAATGATAATTTACCTATTTCTTTTACATTATTCATGTTTTGCAATAATAGTAGGGATTATTTTTAATCTTTGATTGCCTCGAAAAAGAGAACTTAAAAAGAAAATAAAATCACTAGTTACAAAAGTTGATGTTTGAAAAGAAAATACGTCCTATTTTGTGACATTGAAATGAGACTACAACATTAAAATTGGTAGAAATGATTGTTAACCATATCATAATAGTTCTTCTCTAAGAACAATATGGCCGTGATATGTAAGCATAGACAATGTGGTATATGGCTGTCCCCAATTGGATAGGTTAGGTCAGATTTTTTGTTAAAGCCTTCCTTACCTTTTCCTTGTCTAGATTAATCTTAACAAGAAGTCACTATATGGATTTAGTTTGAAGTGTCACCAATTTAAGAGTCTTGATACTATTAGGTTTGGCGTATGACCAGTAAATTGGGCAAATTGGGTAATTTCTGATTTTGAAAATTTTGCATCATTTTCGGGTTTGATTCATTTCGAGTTTGGTTCACTTTAGGTTTGGGGTTAATTCGGGTTTGAGTAATTTCGGATTCAGGTAATCAAGTTTGAAACTCAGGTTTTTAGGGTTTGGGTCATTTGGGTTTAGGCCATTTTGGGTTCAAATGATTTATGTTTTTCTCTCATACTATTTGTTTTTACCTATATGAGTCTTCTTGGTTCAATTTAATAATTTTAAAACAAAATTTATTCAAATTTAAGCAATTATTTGATTAAGTTGGATTTATTTATGATTGATTGAAACATAGAAAATAAATAATAAATGCGATTAAAAATAAATATAGAAATTGTAGTTTTAATTAAAAAATGAATACCTATCTAGCCCAAATTTTTTGATTCAAATATAATATAACATGTTTTTTTTTTTTTGAATTTGAGGCTTGAGTGTCTGTTAGTGTGTTACGTTTTAATAATACATTGCAAACATCAATTTTGAATACCTAAGTTGATTAAGAATTTAAGATTACTGTTTAAGGTATACAACAACACCAATGTTTCTCTTCTTTTTTTTTTCTTTCTTGAAGTTAACAATACCTTTATTTTTATTTCATTTGATAGAATTACTTTTTAATTTCAATGCCTCCAATTTATCACTGAATGAGTAATATGTCGGTGTAATATGTTTTATATATTAAATAATTATTTACATTGATATTCGAAAAATATATTGTAAGTTTCAATTAAATTGTCACAGTTGGCCTTTTTGGGTCAAATATAAACTAATCCTATGTTTAAAAGTTGTCATAATAATATAATAATAGATCTTAGGCAATAAAATAATTACACTATTTTACATTGTAGATAAGACAACAAATATAGGAACTGGATATATTTATACATAGCAAATGGCAATTGCATTCTTTGTGGTAATACAAAGTGGTAATTATAAGATAAAATTTTAAAAATATTTGTAATTTATGTAGGCATCATTTTTATTGAAATAATATACATTTTCAAAAATATATTTAATTTATGTTTTTGTCATTTTGGTTTAACTACTCAGTCATTTTGGGTTTGATTTGTTCCAAGTTTAGGTCAATTCTGATTCAAATTGTTTCATGTTCAGATCATTTCGGGTTTGTGTTGGGCAGGTTCAAGTTGTTAAGTTTTTAATATCTGTGGTTGAATTGTTTTATGTTAGGCTTGGGTTTTAATTGATTGGATTGATTTTTCGGGTTTGGGTCATAATTGACATGTCTAGTTTGGACACTTTCTTGAAACTTTTCCATCTCATGCAAAACTAACTCTTAGGTTCTCCTTTAAGCATATGAGATTTTACTTGTTTTATCTTCATCCACCCTTTATCTTTGGGCTCATCGCCTATTGTCAAATTGATATTAATAATGAAGTGGTGATGAGCCCACGATGAGTCTCATGCATACTAATTGCCAATTGCTTTTAGGTTGGATTCCCATTCTAAAATGAAACAATTAGCAAGAAAGAAAAAAGAACTTGGGCCAACTTTTCAGGGTTATGAATTTTTTGTTGTTTCATCACCGGTTTTGACCTAAATAATCTGAATGAAATTCATTCCAACATGTCACTTATTCAGGATTCACTGGGTCTCTCTTTCGTAAATGTAAAGTGTGTTCATTCAACTAGTCTTAAATGATAGATTACTTTTTTTCATAGGAAGGTATACTATTACAGTTTTTGCCATGGATAACTTTTTCTTCCCTTCTTTTCTAGTGTGTGGTCTGCAGCAATTGATGCACTTACATCATTCATACGATGCTTCGTGTCATCCAATTTGGCAGTTAGTGGAATTTTGCTTCAGCCAGTGATGCTGTATCTCAATAGGTATGACCTAATATGCTACCTTTTGTCCAACAAACCCCTGATCCCGATGTATACCTGATTCTAGTATATCATATTAATATAGTCTGGAATTGGAGTGGCATTGCACAACTATAAATATAGGAAAAAAAATTAATATGCATTGCAAAACAGGGCTTTGTCCTATATCTCTCTGTTGGCAGCCAAAGAGCAACTGGATATTAGGCTTGAAGTGGACATATTCATCATCAGAACATTAATGGGCTATCAATCCCTCCCTGATCCTATGGCCTATAGGAGTGACCATTTTCAAATTATACAATTATGTACAATTCCCTATAGGTAATTATAACTCATCTCTTATGTCATTAAACTTTTCTACCCCCATTTTTTCACCTTTTCTTTTTGGAAATGAAGAAAATTCGGATATCTTTTCTGTTGAAAACATGAATGATTGATTTTTCTGTTTGCTTTTGTTCTATGACAAAGAAATGCTTCTGGATGCGAGGAAAGCTCATGCTTGATGTTCCTGTTAGACAAAAGAGATGCATGTTTGGGCCCCTGGATTCCTGGAAGGTGTCTGAATTTGTTCTTTTTGCTCTATTTTTTCTTTCTTAACATTTTTGGGATTTTGTAGCATCTATTGGTTAACCTTAAGCATTTTTTGAGTAGAGTTTATTTCTTCAAGTAGAAAATTTATGAGTTCTCCTGGTGTTATTTGTCTTTTCTCAGGGATTGGTTTGAAGATGAACTCCGTGCTTTTCAAGGTGGAAAAGATGGACTCATGCCTTGTGTATGGGATAATGAATTGTCGAGTTTTCCTCAGGTAATTAGTTATTTTTATGTGCCTCAGATTTGAATGGGGAGGGCTGTGCTAAGATTATTTTGGTTGGTAGAAAGTATGCAATGTGTTCCCCTGTTTCCTTAGTTTCCATGAACTATAGTCTTCTGTTTGTAATCCACATGGTAAAGATTTCTGGGAATGCTCTTAATTAACAGAATGGTTGGAAGTAAGCAGAAAACAACACTATAGCTGGAGCTTCAAAAGAACTTAATAGTCCTTCAGGCTTATTTTTCACTGGAAATCTGCACTCTCAAAAATCTCTCCTCCCTGCTTTGGTTTTCCAATTTTGAAGCAGAAAAAGTGTTCTCTTTCTTAGTTATGCAACCCATATGACCTGCTTTTTGAATATAACTCATGAATCATGCTTATGAACGCTCCTGGTTCTTTTTCAGGCTAATCTTTTACTTTTCTTTCTTTTAAGATGGCCTGCATTTTGTCTCCATCACCAGTGATTTAGTATTTCTAAGATTTTTGGGTGTTTCCATTTGTATTTAATTTTTGTGTAGCCGGAGACTATAAACAAGATGTTGGTGAATCAAATGCTTCTCTGCTTTGGAATCATATTTGCTGCTCAGGTAAGATAATACTATGTTGTTTGATGTTTATTTTTCTTTCTTCCAGTGAAATTATACCATTTTGTTGGTGTTTTATTTTATTTGTTTCACTTAAAACTCTGGCTCTCGAAATTACTTCCTCATAAATTGGTCTATCTAAATGGCAGAATAGTGGTGATGTGCTGTCACTTCTTGGAATGATGGAGCAGTGCCTAAAAGCTGGGAAAAAGCAACCATGGCATGCTGCAAGCATGACCAACATATGTGTGGGGTTGCTTGCTGGGTTGAAGGTGCTTGCTATCCTTGTATTTTTTGTATAGGAAAAATTCAGTGGGTATTTAACCTTTGATATATTTATTAACCTCAGGCTTTGCTTGCGTTACGTCCACAATCGTTGGAGTTAGAGATATTGAATTTGGCTCAAGCTATTTTTAAGGCACATCTCTTATCAGAAATAGTGATTTTTATTGCATAGTTGAGCATTAATTCCATCTGGTAATGACTTGTTTTGTTTTGATAGGGTATACTAATTGAGGGAGACATTTGTGCATCACAACGTAGGGCTTCATCAGAGGGTCTTGGTCTTTTAGCTCGCCTTGGAAATGATATCTTTACAGCCAGAATGGTCAGTTTTTTCTTGTGATTTTCATGCGCTGTTTTTCTGTATTATTTTGTTAAAAATAGGCCTTTGAGATCCCAGGAAAAATACATTTGGTTTCTCTTTTCTTTGTTTAATAGAAAAAGCACTCGATTTAGTGACATCTATGCTTTCTGTTCTCAAAATTATAGGACTCTTTGAATTGTTTTATTTAATTTGATTCAGAAGCCGTTTGATTTGACTGGAATGAAATGAGAGGATGTCAGTAACTAAGTTTATTTTTGGTAATACAGACCCGATCATTACTTGGGGAGCTAAATGGTATAACAGATTCACATTATGCTGGCTCAATAGCTCTTTCCCTTGGATGTATTCATCGCAGGTGAAATATCAAAACTTTTCTATTGCAAATGATTGTTTTTATGTCTTAGTTCTTTTGCTTAAAAATGGGTTCTTAGCTTCTAACTGAAAAGTGAACGCGTACGATAAATTGTTTAATATTAAATTTATTAACAAAATAATTTTTTTAACAGAAATGGGTACTGGGCAGTGGGTTCAATGTGAGTTCCTCAAGGAGTCCGTGGCTCTAATTTAAAGATTATAAAATTTAAATTTTCATATCTAACCTAGGTGCATTATTTTTGTTTTTGTTTCCTTTGAAATTTTGGGACTGCCTACCAGAAGTCATGGATTGCAAAATATGATCTGGATAAGATACCAACTTATGCACATGGGGTTGAAACTGACTTGAATTTGGGAGAAGGAAAACTTGTTGCTCCAGTAGTTCTTTATTGGAATGGACTGGTAGCAGCTTTTGTTTTCAAGTCTTGTTAATTTCACTATTGGCTCCATTATTATCTTTATCTCCACCCTACTGTAATTCTTGGGTAAATTCATGACCTTTTACAGTTTTTTTGTTCAATTGAGTCCTTACTACTGATTTTATATTGTTTTATGTTTCAAAATCTTCCATTAATTATTAATTTTAATCAACCTAACTTCATCTTTATCAAATATCAGTAATCAATTTAAGGTTCCTATTGAAGTCAAATCTAGTGCTTACAATTGACTGCCAATGAATCTGTTTGGGAATGAAGGCACTGTAATTCATTTGCGCAAAACCTTTTCTGGTGTTTGTGGTGTTTAATGGATGCTTAAACCAAGACTTGTGACTTAGCTTTGTCAACTGGTGCTACCTTTACCGTGAGGATTACTGATTTGACTTTTGTATGATGGTCCAAGATTAGAAATTTTTTGCTTGTAACAAAACCATTTAATGAGTTGCATTATCTCTGGTTCAGCTTCTTAAATGCTGTTTTACTTTTTCATTTGTTGTTTGAAGTGTTATTCTTTATTAATCTTCCCATAGGGTTTTGCCGCATTTCACTGCTGCTCCAGTGCTGAATTTTAAACATAATGCCATAGTTAGATCCTTGTTAATCTTATATTACTAATTTTTATTATCTACAATGATAGTTATATGGTTGTTTGCAATATCTTAAATATAGAGGGATGCATGTTCATAATTATTTTTTTATATTTTTTGTTGCAGTGCTGGAGGGATGGCACTTTCAACTTTAGTGCCTACTACTGTAAGCTCAATAACTTTGCTGGCTAAAAGTTCAATCCCCGCCTTACAGATCTGGTCTTTGCATGGACTTCTTTTGACTATAGAAGCTGCTGGCTTGTCTTTTGTATCACATGTCCAGGTAATCAAATTCATGACTCTTGACTCGTAAAAAAAGCAGATACTGCTGGGAGGCTGTATGGTTTGGAGTGTCTTTTATCCATTCGTTTGGTTTCTCAGAGTTGGGTGGTCATATTTTTTGAAAGCCCTGGCATATGGAAATCTCTTGAACTATCTATTACATAAGTATTGATTGGAGCAATGAAATTTATTCAATACTAGTCTCTTGGATTAATACAAAGCATCACATTTTGAAAATTTCATCACAAAGGATTTTTGACTTGTTAGGAAAAAATAGCAGAGTAATTGACTAATTGCTAAAGAAAAGGTTGTTTGATGTCCCTTATTTTTCTACACATGTTACATCCATTTGTTTCAGTTGTTAGTATCAGACTAGAGATGGAAGAGAATGTTATGTTATCATAAATTGGGTAAATTTAAAGTCTACTATTATGGGCTTATATCTAGATCAGGTCTCTGCATGTATGACCAATTGGTACTAAGTTGGGTGAGTAGCTGTGGGGTTTAGGTAGATATTTCATTGATAACAACTTCTCTTGCTCTTTCCACATTCTCTGCTTTCCCTCTTAAAATACAGGCCACACTGGGCCTCGCTTTGGAGATTTTGTTGTCTGAAGAGAATGGAAGGGTTGACCTCCTACAAGGTGTGGGACGTCTTATAAATGCAATTGTTGCCGTTCTTGGTCCTGAGCTTGCCCCTGGCAGCATTTTCTTTTCACGTTGCAAGGTAGTTTTTTCTCTGAATTTCCCTTTTGATCGGATGTAGATTTGGTAGACTACAGTATGCGTGAATTAGAACTGTATGTATTTGCATCCTACATTTCATCTTGAACTTATTATTGACATCCATATTTTTTTCCAGTCTGTTGTTGCGGAGATTAGTTCCTCAGAAGAAACAGCTACACTACTTGAGTATGTACTGAAAATATTCCTATTTCTATGTTTGCTCTCTCAGTTTTTCTACTGTGCCACCACTGCTTGACTTGACTACTCATTGGTAGAATTTTATGTTCTACTTTCGCAATGGGTGATAACTTAATAGCTTATTAATCTTTCAGGAGTGTTCGTTTCACACAACAGCTTGTTCTTTTTGCTCCACATGCTGTTTCAGTGCACTCCCATGTCCAAACTCTTCTGCTGACTCTATCATCAAGACAGGTTCTTTCCTCTTTACTTTGAAAGTTCTCAAGGACATGGCTTAAGTTTTTGTCCAATCTGCTACTAAGCAGGTTTTCTTTGAAACAGCCTGCATTAAGGCATCTTGCAGTCTCCACTCTACGACATCTCATTGAGAAGGACCCTGTGAGTAGTGAAGTCTTAAATTTCCACATTTTTATATTTCCATTTTCTAATGCCTTATCTTTTTTTTTTTTTTTTTTTGAAAAATTGTGTTCATGGTATCCTTGCAGGTTTCTGTCATTGATGAACAAATAGAAGATAATCTGTTTTGCATGCTAGACGAAGAAACTGATTCAGAGTATGTGGAGGATACCCATTTAAATATTAATTTGATGTTTGACTACCAAAATGTTGAAATGACATGAATGGTAGAATCTATACTTATGTTTTAACATGTTTATTTCATCGTTTTCTTTTTCTCTGCTAGTATTCTCAACATGTTATGATTTTTTCCGCCTACTTTACAATTATTAGTTGTATTAAAAATGGTTAGGTTGTAAATGTATGTTGAATTTACCTTTTGTCTAATGGGATAGTTTAAGTTGGTTTCCTGCCCAGTTGATCTTTCCTCTACATATTTTGAACGTGTTGGACTCTTATGAACTTTGGAGCTTCTTGATAGTTAATGCATCTTAGATGTCTTCCATTAGCAATGTTTCTGTTCTTTTTATCACTTTTATTAATGAAATTTCCTTGTTATGTTTTTCCTGTTCAATGCATCTTTTCTTCTTTCAAGGTATCATGTTACAAGACCAAGAATTTCAGTATATCATTGTATGTAACCATTGAATTTGCAATGAACTAGTTTCTCTCTTTTAAGTAGCGAAATGAATAGGTGCACCATAAGAACAAGATTGGTGGTAATGCTCTAGCCAGTGAACTTTTATTTCTGTTCAGTGATTCCTTCAGAGCTCCGAGGTCTTTGGTGTGAGGTTGTTGCACCAATTTCCAAGGTTCACCGAATTGATGATTAGTTCTCCATGTTTGATAGGAACTTGGTGATCCTATGTGATGGTAATCTTAGATGACCTAAGATTGTTCAGGTGACTGCCTTGGGAGTATCTAAATCCAATCTGAAAGGGCAGGAAACTTTTCACGTGTTGATCTGGGGAATTGATTCATGGAATCATTTTACTTTTATGTGCATAAAAAGTGTACTTCCTTTCCTAAGTTTCAGTTATTTTTATGTGGTAATTTTTCCCTTTCAAAAACAACCAGACATTTAGGCAGGTTACACACTTGTCCCTACTTTATTTATTTATTTGTTTGTTTATAGTCAATGTTTTTGGTTTATTCATTCCTCCCTCAGTCCCATGTGCTTTGTCCATGTTTTGTTTTTCGGTATATCTTAAAATTCCATGCTTCAGTCTTTTTCGGTTTTTACATTCCTCATCAGTTTTCATGTTTCTAAACTTTCTCCATTAAAAACTGAAAGTTAGTATGCAAAGAAAAAAATTCACTTTTTAGTATGAACTACATGATTTTTTCCCCTTAACCTCCCTGCCAATTTGAACATCGACAATGAAATGTCAAGGATGAAGTATTACTTGATGTACTTTATCTTATAATTCAGAGTTCTTTTCCTTAATGTTATTTCATAATGTTAAAATTTATTTAATCAAAGATAGTCGTAAATCATTTTTATGTATTGGTTGATTGCATATTTAACCTTAACTATGAAATGAAATATTATAATCTTAGAGATTGTTACTAGAATATTAATATAATAGAATCTTCTTTTGCACATTGTACTAGATAATGCCTTGCTTTCATGCAACACCAAACACCTTGATTAGGTCTCCACTTGTAGCATGGTCTGTGTAGTAATTAGATACGAAGGTCACTACATTGCCATGTTGATGACAATACCATCCAATGAATCCTTTGGAAACTTCTTAATGTTGATTCGATCAATGTGTAATTTTCTTAAAAAGTTATAGTACCTTTTTCAGTCAGAATGCTGTGTAGATCTTGGTTTTTGATAATTTATCCTTGCAACAAGAGGAAACAAATATCTTTTCAACATTGCAAGTTTATCCTCAAGATTCCTCCTTTTTTTTCACTTCATCTTTTTATGCCATTCTATCAAACCAATTTTTTCTCTCCCTTTTACTCAAATATAAGGTGATAGTATCACTTTCAATTGAAAAGCTGTGCTGATGATGCTGCCTGAAATTTCTACTTTTGCCTGGAACAGATGATTATCTGGCTCTTTGTTTTGTGTTGTCTTTTTGGGCATATGTATACTTCTGTCATTGATATATTCATGGTTTTGGATAACATGACAAGAAAACAAAAGAGGGCAGGGGTGAGGGGCGGGGGATAATAATTGGCTTTAATGCTGTGCAGCGTAGTATTTTTGTATATGTAAGGCTTGGTCTTTCAGTTGCTTCATTCATTTCTTTTTATTATTTATCTTTTTTGTAGGATAGGGAATTTAATCCGTGGCACAATCATGCGGCTGCTTTATGTGTCTTGCCCTTCATGTCCTTCTCGATGGATATCAATTTGTCGTAACATGGTGAGTTCTTTGCTCTTCCATGGCATATCACCCCAAAATGAATTCTGTGTTTATTTGATGCAATACTTCTTGGCTTTGATAATATATAAAGGTTAAAGGGATGTTTCCTGGTTACAGAAGGATGTTTTCCATATTTTACTATTCATTTTAGTTAGTATTTTTAACCCCTCATATTTACAGTTTTGCCAATGCTGGAAGGGACTTTTTTATATGCTTGTTTAATTTTATTCTTGTAATAACTCAGCTAATAACTTTTGAAATTCTGTATCCATATTATCTATAAGCATGAATTCATGTGATGCTTGTGAGATCCTCTTTAGAGTATTTTCTTCTTTTGATAATATACTAATGTGCTTTTTCTTCTGTCAATATTGTTATTCTCTTCTATTTTATTTTTTGGGCTATTTCATCGCGCCTCTCTTGTGGTCTCTCTCTCTCTCTCTCTCTGGTTTCAGTAATGAATGCAAATACTTATCTTCATATAACTGGGGTACAGAACTTAATAGGACTTTCCATTATGCTTGGGATGAAAGATTGTAGAACCCATTCGATTACTGATCCATTGAGTAGTTACTTAAATAGAAGCTTAGCAGATTCTTCCTGTTTATCCTGATGTGAGGGCCTAGATAAGTGCTATTATGTAATTTTTGTGTCAAATGCGTATGAGAGTCAGATGCTTTCCTTAGTCTTCATTACATCTGGAATTGTTGGCGGGTCGATTTTGGTCCTTTCTCCTGTTATTCAGGAAAACTTGGAATGGAGAAATTTCATTTTTCCATGAGATAATATACACTGCAAACTTATAGAAGTGATTTCTATCAATGTGTGGATAGATGGTGTTTGCTAACCTGAGACGGGTTGTGGTTCTATTCTGAAACCCATTTGAGTCTTGTCCTATTGGCGTTGCTCCTCCAACTCCTTTTGGTGCTACCTCTGGCTGGAAGCTATAGTCTACCGTTGTTGCTTCATGCTAATGGCATCTTCATCTGTGTGTGCGTATACAGTCTGCACATTTTCGTTTCAGGCTAATGGCACCTTCATGTGTCTCTGTGTGTGTGTGTAAATAAGTTTGTCCAACACTGCCGGAGGATAAAGATGCACTCTGCTGCAAACAATATCCATTATGTTGGGTTTCTATATCTACATTAAGAGTTGTAATATAAATTAGTTTTTCTATAACTGGTGCTGTTTTAAATCTAATAGAAATTGTTCAATGGATTTGGAAAGAGGAAAGACCATTATAGTGGAATAACTAGTACAGGAAACTAGAATTCTTAATTTCATAAATGGCTGTGCAAATGGTGAGCTTAATTTAAATAGCCAAGGTTGCCAGTTTTCATTTGCCAATTGTTGTCTAAATTGAAAATTGCAGCTCTCGTAGATATTTTGTTGAACGTTGGCTATCTGATGGCTTCTCATCTAGTGATGGACAATCTGATGGCCTTAGATCAATTTGTCAAGAAGATAAGGGTGCTTTTGTGTGCTCTTATTTTCCATGTCTAATGGTAGGCTGGCTTAGAATGTGCATTTCTTGAGAAAGACAGAAGGTCAGGAACTGGAGAGTTTTTCTTACTTATTTCAACTTGCCTACAACAAGGTGTGGGGTTCATTTTTCAGAAGATATGCACTAGAAGTATGGAAGACTTGATGGTAGAGTATTCTTTGAGGGTGAAAGTCTTCTATACTAATTGATGAGGATAATTTAAGAGAACAGAGAAGATTTCCTTGGAAAGCAGTTTGGAGAATGCTAGTCCTAACCAAGGTGGCCTTTTTTGCATGGAAGCGTTGTCAGGAATTTTGAACCTTAATAACCTCTGAAAAGGGGAGAAATTCATTTGAATACATTGTGTAAGGCTGCAGCTAAATCAGTCCATGTCCATCTTTATGTTGTCTTGGGTGAAAAGGATTTGGTTGCCTGATTTTGTGATGCCATTGTCAATTGGGTTTTAATGTGCTTGGTAAAGAAGTAATGGAATGATTAATAGGCAATTGTCCTTGGTGTGCCTGGTGCTTCAGATTTTATTGCTTTGTGTACTTTAAAAATATGCCTTGTTCTTGTTCCTGTTTGTGATTATGCTTTATTCACTTATCAAACAGGAGAGTTGAAAGTTTGCAGCAATATGAACTTTCCTTTTATATTCTTTAGTTATTTCATGTGGCTTTTAAACCAAGTGTTCCTTTTTGGGGGGTTGGGGGGTGGGGTATGTCAGATAGCTTGGTTGTGGGGCACTTGGCCATAAGTTTCTCGGGGCCTGAAATTGCCTTACTTGTTCATGGTATCATTTTCTTGTGGGAGAGATTTATGTTACCACAAGTTATATGGCCCTTTTGGAGAAAGGGAAAAAGAAAAATGATATCTTTCTTCCCCGTGTTAATCTTTGTGCCAAGTTTGGAGATTCTGGTCATGGTGAGTTGGATTTTAGTTGAAAAAGATAAACAAGAAGAACTTGGCTTTCATGCATATGTTCTTTTGTGGTATCCTGTTGTGTTGAATGATGGTATTTGCTAAGAGTTTTTGACATGTTGAATAAATGTTGTTTTCTTTGGAGTATGAAGAGCTGTTGAGTTCAAGCATTTTTTTTTGTTCTTGTTTGGAGTTGTTTAGTAAAGTACCAGAAAATTTCATTTCTAACTTTTCTCAGGTCCTTGCTATGTCAACAAGAGCTACTGCTGAGATTAGTTCCGGAAATGATTCTACTAGTGGTCCAGATGGTGACTCAAGATTAAATTTTGGAGATGATGATGAAAACATGGTCTCTGACACTAAGAACATTCCAGTTCAAGGTCATGCATTTGAAACTTCTATTGTTGGTCGCAATAGAGATAAGCACCTCAGATACCGAACCAGAGTTTTTGCTGCTGAGTATGTGATTCTTCTTTATCTCTACATTTTGCTAACCTGTCATGGGTCTCTGATTGTCAATGAACCAAGTAATAGATGTAGCTCTTCTTCTGCTTGTTTATCTGTTAAGCTTTCCCTTTTTAGTAGCTGAGGAGGCTGCCAGGGATTGAACCCTAAGAGTTCAACATCGTACCAACAGACAACATGGCTGTTGGCATGTAATTCTTTCTTCTAAATGTTCAAAACCATATATCCAGTTCTCAAAATGTTTATGCTTGCAGAATGTCTTCTGGCATGCTCATTATATGTTTATCTTGAATAAAAGTACAGTATCTAGTGGAGGAATAATGTTGTGGATTTGTTAGAATGTTCAAATGAAATTTATTCTGTTGCCCTTAAGGCATCACATTGTAAAATCTATTCAAGTAGAACCTATCATGTAAAGTTCTTTGCTTTCTGTGTGGAATCCAAATGATATGATTCCTATGGGAAAAAGTTCGAAGTCGTAATCTGAGCCTTAACTTTAAACCAAACCTGAACGTGTAGGCCTACAAAGCCTGCAAAATGTACATGTAATATGTCCATAAAAATGTCACTTTTTTCTGTCAGGCTTCATCTTTATCAGTAATAAGGTTTTCTAGTTAAATAACTTGCTGGTTTATAGGTGCTTGAGTTATCTGCCTGAAGCTGTGGGCAAGAATCCTGCTCATTTTGATCTCTCTCTAGCAAGCAGAAAAGTTGCAAATGAACAAGCCTCTGGTGATTGGCTAGTCCTCCAAGTTCAAGAGCTAATATCAGTTGCTTATCAGGTTCTGAATAAAAAAATATAAATAAAAAGTCAATAGTTTATAGAAATATTGTCACTTAAACACATGAAATTTGATTGAAAGCTGACACATTATTTTTCTATATGTTATTTTTCATAGATAAGTACAATTCAGTTTGAAAACATGCGGCCAATCGGGGTCAGACTTTTAAGTTCAGTTGTAGACAAGGTTAGTATGGGGAATGCTAGTTATATCATTTAATCAGGTAGTTTTCTTCGGTTAAATACCTGTTTGAGTTTTGAACTAATATTTAATGGCATAAACTAGATACACTTTAATCTTTATAAATGTTCCTAATTTACATTTTTTTATTTTGCTGATCAAATAATATGTCCAACTTTATTTGTAGCTACTGATATTCTCTTGTTATTTGTTCATTTAACCAATATATTTTTGGCATTAACTTTTGAAGAGTCTCCAACTACGCAAAGTAGCAACGGATGCTAATACAACCTATAACTTTTCATTTACATTTCTTGGGTTCAAATTTATAGGATGGCTGAGGGATAATATATCGAATGCTCAATGTTGGACAATGTTAATTTGTTTCTGCTTTCTTTGCTCTGTATTTCAGTTTGAAACAGTTCCTGATCCCGAGCTTCCAGGACACTTTCTACTAGAACAGTATCAAGTAAGCTGATGCCGTTGTGTATTAGTATTTTCTCTAAGGATGTCAGGGCTCGGTGTGATTTTGTATTGTGCAATGGGTTAGTAATTATTGAAATCTTTATGAAGTTTAGGCACAATTAATATCTGCTGTTCGCACTGCACTGGATACATCATCTGGCCCTATTCTTTTGGAGGCAGGTCTGTTGCTGGCTACCAAGGTGAGAGCATTTATATGTTTATAATATTCAAAAAGATTTTTGGACGTAAATATGGTTGTGATGACATGTTACGATTTCAGATAATGACAAGTGGAATAATTAGTGGTGACCAAGCTGCAGTAAAACGTATATTTTCACTATTAGCTCGCCCATTGGATGACTTCAAGGACCTATATTATCCTTCATTTGCAGAATGGGTCTCATGTAAGGTATGCTCGTTGCAGAACAATGAATGCACTGTCTAGAAAAGATCCATCTCACATTGTTAGTACTAGTAAAGAGTGGTGGTTGTCTCTATTTTTTCATTTTTTCTTCTGGTATGGCATTTGCAATGATGAAGCTCTTTCTAATTTACTATTTAAAATAGATCAAGATACGACTTCTAGCTGCTCATGCCTCTCTCAAGTGTTATACATACGCCTTTTTGAGGAGACACCAAGCTGTTGTTCCTGAGGAGTATCTAGCATTGTTACCATTGTTCTCAAGAAGTTCAAGCATTCTGGGGAAGTACTGGATCTCGCTTTTGAAGGATTACAGTTGTGTGTGCTTGCACCTAAATCTCAAAAGAAACGTAAGCTGAACTGGTTGTGAACCTGTTAATTTTAACAGATGTAGAATACTTGCACATAGACACAACAACAATTTTTGTCTAAAATATAATAAACGTAACTTCATTAACCTTGTATTTTCTGGTTCATTTCTTATAGTGGAACTCATTCCTTGATGCTATTCAATCACCTCTGGTCTCGTCTAAGCTGCAGCCTTGCTTGGAAGAAGTATGGCCTGTTATTTTGCAAGCACTTGCTCTGGATGCAGTTCCTGTGAATGTTGATAGGAATGGAAACTCTGAAGCTGCTGCTGAAAATATGTCAGCAAACAGCTTAGTATCTGGGTACAGTATGGTTGAACTGGAATCCGAAGAATACCAGTTTCTGTGGGGCTTTGCTTTGCTTGTTCTATTTCAGGGACAACATCCAGCCCTTTGTAAACAAGTTATACCGTTAGCATCAGCTAAAGCAAAACATGATGGAGATACTCCTGCTGAGGATACAACTTCTCCTGGCTTGAAGTTTTATGAAATTGTTTTGCCAGTGTTCCAGTTTCTTTTAACACAGAAGTTTTTCTCTGCTGGTTTTCTTACCGTAAACATCTGTGAAGAATTGCTCCTGGTAGTGGTCTCTCTCTTTTCATTTCCTGTTCATTTTAATTTTTGTTAGCATTTACTTTGTGCCTTTTTCCATTATGCTTTCATAGTTTTTTATCTGTTTGTTCCTCAGTTTCTAGATTAAATAAAAGGAGTTTAGGGATGCATTTTTGTCTTCTCACTTCAAATTCTTAGAAAAATTGTGCTACCTGAATCTTTCTTTTATTCCATAATCATGCTTTCAAGTGGCAACATTCCGACCGAAATCAGTTTGGGTGCCAAAGCAATTGGTTTCACCTATACTCTTGAAATTTTTTTTTGCTAAAAGTTACTACTAACCTAAGCAGAAATTGTGTATACCCCAGATGGTTTACTATTTTTATCATTTCTGTAGATTAATTGTTATGATATTATTTTGACTTATTTTTATGGGTACCAAAGGTGGTGGTATTTGGTTTTAGTAATTTTGATGAAAGTAAGGACTTCTATAGTTGTTTACCAATAAGGGCATCTTCTACATGGCGACTCCTTTGTCCTTTGAGATTGAATGGCTTGATTTATAGTTTGATTCTGCTAAAAATAGTGAGAAAAGGAGAAGGCTAACTATAAAACCCTGAAGAAAAGAAGGAAAAACCAAAAGAAAAGAATTGAGAATTTTACTTAAAGTAGACATGGCTAACAAATTTTCATCAGTGGCGACAGCTAGTGGACGGCATTACATATTTCACCAAATTATTCCCATTGTGCAAGATTAAGGATCAGATTACACCAAATAAAAATTGTGGAACTGCATTAAACATGTGAAATTATTTTTATGTCCCTATACCTTTATTCCACTTCGCTATTAAGGCTCTAAAGACCAATATATTTGTATGTGTTTGTCTGTATATTTGTTTATATATGACAGCAGAAGGTATATTCTTTTAAATCTGCATGGCAATGTCAAACAAAATATTTCTAGGTTGCTCTAATTTCAGTTTAACTATGATAATTGTGCTATGATGATTTCTTCTATCTAGTTTGGAAATAATTTTTACTATCAAATTGTCATATCCAATTCATGCAGGTCTTCTCTTATTCCATCTACATGGATAATTCATGGAACAGTCTTGCGATATCTGTTCTATCTCAGGTAACTCTCAGTTCAGCTGAAATAAATTCAAGTTCTTGCTTCAAATTTGATCTCACGACGGCCTTGTATTAGTATTGTTGGAGAAAAGCATTCATCAAACTCAAATTACCTGTGACAATTTTTGCAAGTGATCAACTACATGACTGAGGATGTGTTTCCTTCCTAAATTTCCATCTCTTTACCATCATGCTTTCTCTTTGAGATATTTTACTATCCCTGTTAATCTGCATTTTGTTACACATGCAGTACTGAATTCTTCCCTTTAATTCTACTTCCCTTCTATTGTTAGGTTATGAAGTTTTGATTCTTTTAGCAAAACCAACAGGAGATGTTTGTTTGTATAAGTTTAAAATGATGAATTATTGTAGATTTGATGCTGAGAGTTCTATTTTCTGTCTGCTTCAATAGATTGTGCACAACTGCCCTGAAGATTTCCTTGAAGCAGAAAATTTTGCTTGCCTAGTGGTGGAACTTTGTTTGGGTTGCCTTTTTAGAGTTTTTCACTGGTATCAAATTTACCATGATATTTAAGTAATTTTAGTAGATTGCTAGTGAAACTCATTGACTATTCTAACCTTGGGCAATAATGATCTTGTTTTCTGCATTCAGTGCTAGTGCATTCTCACCTGTTCAAGCCTGCTGGGAAGATTTATTATTTCCGCTATTTGTTGCTGCGAAGACAATAATGAGGCGTTTTCAACCAAAAGTGTGTTTGGTGTATTTTTTCAGATTTCTATTGTGCCATATGATTTTGTCTTGTGATTCTTTACCAAGATTTATCTTTGGCTTATTGCACTCTTATTGGTTATTTTGTTTTTAATAACTAACTCATTGCCTACTGAACCGCATTGTGTCAAAAGATGCAGAAACACCTGCATTCAGTAGCATTGGCATTTCTTTTGATTGGCTACAAATTCATTAGACAAGCTTCAACTGAGTCGTCTCTATCAAAAGTTACTGATATTGTGAAGTGTGTGAATTTCTTGTTGAAGAAACTCATTGATGGTGAGCATTTTTCCTAAATACACCTACATTTTAAACATGTAATTTCTGTTTCTTCATAGGTCATTATGATGATTTAGTTAAGGATCTGAAATTAATATCTAATATTCATTAGATTTGTTAGTGCGTAATTTTGTTATTTCATTGAAATTTAACATTGTTTTTCAGCTAGATTATGCATCAAACCATGTTATGTAGAAAGTTAACTTTTTGTGCTTCAATATTTGAATTTTTATTGTATCAAAATCAGTGTTCCAGGAAATGTTTATGCCTTCTTATTGCTGGAAATAAAGTTTGGGAAAATTATACTGCTACAAAGTAGTAGATAAATCACATTAACAAAAATCTTTTTTTAGCTAAGCAGTGTTTGTAAATTTTTAGGTAGAAGGGAAAATTGTTTAGAAGAGGAATGATCAGTGACATTCAAAGAAAGAATCATGTTGAATACGTAAGCTATGAAATTAACAATAATTAAAGAACAAAAGCTTTTTCTGCACTTATGCTGCTGACATTAACCATCTGATTTCTTAATACCACATTTTATTTGACGATTCATTTTTCTACAAATGTTCTTGAAAAGGAGCACATAATCTTACACTTTTTGGGTGAAAGACGATGAGAAAATTCATCATTTAAGAGTGAGAATTTGGTTAGATTTATTGCATTGTCATGTATATCAAATATGATCACATTGTGGCTGTTTACTCATTTATGGTTGCATGGAGGCTAATTGAAATTTATGTTGCAGATGCTCCTAATCTTGGTGATGATGCCATTGTCCACCTGAGAAATATTTTATGCACTTCTCTAGATGAACTTGCTGATTTGACCAAGGATTGCATTGAAGGCATTCATCTACTGCATAATAAGAGATCTGACTTACGCAAACTACTGCTATTGAAGCTTGCATTCTCTATTGAACAGATAGTTATGTTGCCCGAGATAATGCATGAAATTCAATGTCTAGAAGGCAACAAAAATAGTGATCCTATCTACTTTTCGGTGTTTAAATTTTGCGCTGATTGTATACTTACTATACTAACTGACTCAAATTTACAGGTAACTTAAACCTTTCATGTGTTTAATGTCCAGGTCTACCTGCCTGTTTTATGTACAAAACAGTGTAAGACTGATAATCAAACACTTTTGGGGCACAGGTACAGGCTATCGGTTTGCAGGTGCTGAAAAGCGTAGTACTGAAAAGTAACAATATGGAAGACAACAGTTCCATCATATTCTTTATTGGAGAGCTGGTTGGGGGCATTCTCACCATAATAAAAAACATGTTAATGGTGCACCTTCTATTCTTTTCCACAAATTTAAACCATGTTGCTCCTTGCAAGTAATTTTCTGAGGATTTGTGTTATTCTTGGTGACAGAAATCCATGACTAAAGAATCAGTTGTTATTGCGGGGGAGTGCTTACAAGTCCTAATGCTCCTGCAAACAGTTTCAAAAGGGAGTGATTGCCAGAGAGGGTTCATGAGTCTCTTTTTGGAAGCTATTGTTATGATCTTCTCGGCGTCAGAGGATAATTGTTCTCAGGTAATTTGTTCAAGAGCCTTCAACATTTGAAATTGGAACAAGTATTTCTAAGGTTGTTTTAAACAATCTTTTGTTTATGATCATGTTGGCAGGAAGTCAATGACATAAGAAACACTGCCATCAGGCTTGTTTCTCATCTTGCACAAATTCCTTCTTCTGCTGGTCATCTCAAGGATGTGTTGTTATCGATGTCTGAGACGCATAGACGACGACTTCAGGTGTTTTTGCTTTCTATTTCTTTCAATATAAATGACAAGTTTTTCTATTGTGATTGAAAGAAACAGAAAATGGGAAATTTCAAGTTTGCTCAACTTTGTTAACTGTATTGTTAGATCGAACCTGATGGCTTTGTTTTTCCTTTCAAGAAACATAGATCTAGTTGCACTAATAGTTTTTCTCCACATGTTTCTGGTAGAGCAATGGATTCACATTTTTGATAGAAATAGTCAATTAAAGACTTTGTTGCCTAAAGTTTTGTTTGATTTGCAATTTTCATTTTTCCTGTGGCCACATTGTTCAGAAATAATAATCACCATTCTTGTTTCAGGGGGTTATTCGTGCTTCTGTAACACTGGACCAGAGTGTTGCAGAAACGAAATCTGTGGCACCTCCATTAGAGATTAAACTACCAGTTCCACTTGAAAGGAGAAGAGAGGACAATGCCTTACCATCAGCCACTCAAGTAAAGCTTAAACAGCAAAGTGAAGAAAGATATTCATCTCCATCAGCCACCCCTATAGGAACCAATAATGATGACATGGAAGAAGATGAAGAGGATGAAGACGATTGGGATGCCTTCCAGTCTTTTCCAGCCACAAAGAATGCAGCTGAAACTGATTCCGTAGTTGAGAATACAGTAAAAGAATTGGATCATGATGAGTCCATCTCTTCTGCTTTGGAAATCAGTACTGATAACAGTCAGCAATATTCAGAGGTTGCAACAGAAATATTATCTGATTGCTCAGGTGATGGAGGTAACAGGGAGAAGAGTTCGTCTGATCTTGAAGTTGAAGAGGTGAAAGAATTATCGACAAAGATAGAGGAGCATATGCAAAGAAGGCCATCAACTGAAACTGGACATAATGAAGATGCTGAAGGATCAATCGATGTAGTAGGAGATGACGAGCAGCAAAAGGAGAGCTCAGATAATAAAGTCGATACTGATTTAGTATCAGATACTCTGCCTCATGTAGGGCTTTCCGATACTGAAACCAAAGAGGAAGCTGAACATAATATGGATCAGGAACAGCATTGAAAGCCGGGGAGGGACATTGTGATCGGAAGACAAGTTTTTTTTTTTCCTCATGAAGTTTTGTATGTTTTGGCTGCAACTGATAGCAGAGAGAGAGAGAGAGAGGGAGAGAGCTGCTGATAGCCATAGAAAGGTTTGAAATCACATTGAACGCCTTATTGCAGGATCTTGGCCCGTGACCTTTTACGGTTGTTTATTATAAAACCATGACCTTTTTTTTTGATCGGTGGTTTATAATGAAACCAATAAGCAGTCGGGCAGTTAATCTCGCTGCAAAATGGAAAAAGGAAAAGGAAAAATTACTTTAAAAGTTTGTCCCCTGAGAAAACATTTTCTATTTCTATTTTTTGAACATTGAAAATGAAAATCTATTTCTCAAAATAAATGTATGTACTTATTTTTTCCGTAATTGAAACATGAGACATAATTACTAAATAGTAATTAATTTAAAGTATAAGTTTTAAATAAATGTGTGATTAATATAAAATAAAATTAATTTAAATGAAAAAAAGTGGTTCTAGACTTCTACTTCTAGTAATCTTGGCCATCTCCCCGGGGGTTGATGGTCTATATGCGTTCTCTTACTAAAATATTTCGAATATAGTGGTGGAGGTGTCCGTGAAGTTGTTCCACAATATTTGCAATTGGTCAATTTGAGAAATGGATTAATCGGACTCTTCTTTTCTTAATCCAGAAGATTGAATTTCTCGAGACAATTCAACAGTTTGTACGGTCTTGTACAAAATTGTGAACAAATTAAGACCATTCATATTCACCAAAAAAAAAATAAAATAAAAAATTAAGACCATTCATACCAACCTGGGCAGTTCCTAACCAATCAAGCTTCGTTCCTCCTCTAGGAAGATGCATCGTTGATAATATTATTATTGTACAAAAAATGATTCATACAATACGTAAGAGGTCAGGCCAGTAAGAGCGGATGGTGACTAAAATTAATCTCGAGAAAACTTTCGATATGTGGACTGGAATTTTATAGAGGATATACTTGTTGATATTGAGCAACATCATCAATCATGTAATTTTGTATTGTGTCAAATTGCTTTCTGTGTAGATTGTTTGGAATTATAATTGATTTGAACATTACTTATTTGTAGCCCAATCAATTACTCAAGCAGTGAGTATGGGTAGATGGCAACTAATTAAACTAGCAAGGGGTGATTCGAGTGTTCAGATGATTTAATTTTGTTCACAGAAGCTTCGATTGAGCAAATGAAACTTGGTAGGGATAAACTGGATGCTTTGTGTCATTGCTTCATAAGCGAGTAACTAAAGCTACGTATCAATATTACTAAAATGAGATAAAAACTCTCTAGGTGAAAAGCTAAAACTCTCTTGCTATCGGAAGAATAACTCTCGCCAAGGCAATGTATGTTGTCGTTCTTATATATGCAATGCAATCGACTTTTCTACCGAAAGGAATGTGCTCAATAATGGAGAAAATCATACGAAACTTTGTTTGGCGGCACACAGAAGACAAAAGAAATGATTTGGTGATATTTGTCAACCGACGTCTCGGGGTGGCCTTCGAATTAAAGGGCTGGATTGACAGAATGCTGCCTTGGGTTTTATCTGGTGCTTTAAGATTGATCAACTTCGGCTCAAGTGCTACGAACTAAGTATAAGTGAGGAGTATCTGGGAGGAGTTGGGCGTGGAATCATATGGAAGATTGGGGATGGTGTGATGGTGGATTTTTGGCGCGACTCTTGGGTAAAGGACTGTGGGCCTTTGATGAACAGAAGTATCCAACCGGACCTTGCGCCTTCTAGTAATGTGCCTCTATGTAATATGACGGATCATAATGGGGATTGGAATTGGACACAATTCAAACACTAACAGACTGAATCGATAACTTTAAAAATTAGCGCCTTGCGGCCTCCTTTGGAGTCGAATATCCCTGACTTCCCTGGGTGGCGCTGGGAGAGAAGACACGTTTTTATCACTAAGTCAGCTTACTATTATGCAATGAATAACCAAAGTAGCTTGGAGCCTGACAAACATTGGCGATGTCTTTGGAGTTACAAGGGACCTCATAGAGTCAATTTTCATGTGTCTGGCGGCCAGCAAAAGATTTTGATTAATGAAAATAGATTCCGGAGGCACCTTGCTGGCAATCCGATGTGCAGCTATTGTGGAGACGACAGATCATATATTGAGAAGATGTTTCCCAGTCATGTCAGGCTTGTTAAACGAGAGAGGCTTCAAGAATTTTTAAGCTTACATATACATGATCGATTGTATGCAAATCTTTCCAATCCCTCATATTTTGCAGTAGATGGGATATGGTGTTTGGAATTCTTAGTTGAAGCTTGTGGAATGAGAAGAATAGTCGTAGGATACTGAACGAGGCCTTCTTTGCCTGGGAGAACATCCTTGAAAGAGGAAGCCGATTGTGCAATGAGGTGATCAAAGCAAGATCAGATTTGCAAGCAAAACTTGGCAGGGTCGTACTAGGGAATGGGAGAGAAACCAGCTCTTGGTTGGTATAAAATTAATACTGATGATGGTAGAAGCAGTACAACCGGCTTTGCTGCTACGGGAGGGGTATCATGGGGGTCGTTGGTTAAGGGGATTTGCGCATAACCTTGGTTGTTGCTCAGTCACTGAAGCAGAAATGTGGGGGCCGTGGGATGGTTTTTATAACATACTTGGAACATGGGGGTGAGGAGGAGAGCCTTGCAGTGGTCCAGCTGCTTCGCAATAAAATGGAAATGCGGAGCAGCAATGCAATCTATCCTTCAAATACAGGTATGTTGGAAATGGATCCGAAAGTTAATATTATATAAGTCTACATGGAAGGAAACGGTCTTCCATCCTACTTCACGTTTCATTTACTACAGCAATTGGCTTGGTCTTCTTGTCTTCATGGAGGAACCTGCAAAATATAGGGGTGAAACCATCATACATCCCCTCCGAAAAAAAAAAGAATCAATTCAATCAACCCTACAACATAAATATAATTACTAACCTTGAACTATATTGTGGAGAAAAGATAACCACAAATTAAAACATAGAAAATAAAACGAGCATGAACAATACCAAATATATATATATAATTACCGATATCTAAACAAATAGGTATGTTGGTATTATTAATTTATTGTATTTCAAAATCTTGTTTCAAATATATATTTTATTAGAGAGAGAGAGAGAAGACAGACATGTGGAAAAGTATTAGGAGGATTTTTCTCAAATTTATCAAGAGAGTCACACTTTCATAATATTGACTTACAATTAACTTAAAAAGAAGAGACAAGTAACAATTTTGGAGTCTTATAAACAAGCACGACATGTGTTAAAACACTTATACAATCAAAAACTACATCACATTTACTAAACCAATTGGCTTGGTTTTCTTGTCTACATGGAGGAAACTGCAAAAAATAGGGATGAAACCATCATACAACCCCCCCCCCCCCAAAAAAAAAAAATCAATTCAATCAACCTTACAACATAGATATAATTACTAACCTTGAATCACATTGTTGGGAGGGACAGTCATAAATTTAAATATGGACAGTAAAATGAAAATGAAAAATACCATATATATATATATAATTATCAATATCTAAACAATCTGGTATGTTGGTATTATGAATTTAAAGAGAGAGCATAGGGAGGATTCTTCTCAAAACTGTAAAAAAAATCATTTACATTTTCATAATACCGACTTACAATTAGCTTAAAAAGAAAAAACAAGTAAAAATTTTAGAATCTTATAAACATACAAGACATGTGTTAAAATGCTTATGCAATTAACCACTACTACCCACTACTGTTTTAACAATGAATACAAATCCTAAGAGAGTCACTTATATTTTCATAATACTGAGTTACAATTAGTTTAAAAAGAATAGATAAAATAACAATTTTAGATTCTTATTATAAACAAACAAGAAGTGTGTTAAAATGCTTATGCAATAATCACTACTGTTTTAACAATGAATACAAATCCTAAGAGAGTTACTTACATTTTCACAATTCTAACTTACAATTAGCTTAAAAAGAAGAGATAAAGTTATAATTTTAGATTCTTATAAACAAACAAGACGTGTGTTAAAATGCTTATGCAATTAACCACTACTGTCACTATTGTTTTAACAATGAATACAAATTTTAAGAGAGTCAGTTACACTTTCATAATATTGACTTACAATTAGTTTAAGAAGAAGAGATAAAGTTACAATATTAGATTCTTATAAACAAGCAAGGCATGTTAAAATGCTTATGCAATTAACCATTACTGTCCACTACTGTTTTAAAAATGAATACAAATATTAAAAGAGTCACCTACACTTTTATAATATTGACTTACGATTAACTTAAAAAGAAGAGATAAAGTAACAATTTTAAATTTTTATAAACAAGCAAGACGTTGTAAAATGCTTATGTAATTAACCACTTATGCACACTACTGTTTTAACAATGAAAACAAATCCTAAATGATGTATGCTTACTGCAATTGAAACCTATTCGAAATTCGTTAACTTTGCAGCTACTTGAACCAATAATCAGTCAAAATGCCTACAAATATTACCAGAAGTAGCTGCAATTGAAAGAACCTTACATCTGAAACAGTCAAGCTACAGTACTAATCAAAATGTAAAACTCTAATCCAACAAAACAAACACTGACTAGTATTTTCTTTTTCCTACTTAACAAGCTTAAATACCATGACTAAACATATAAATCAAGAGTGACAGCAAATCTACTGGACGTTCCACATCCTAACTTTCTCTAGATAAATGGAACAATTTTCTTTTTTTGCCTCGACTATGAAATTTCTTATAACCCTAAGCAATATCGCAGATTGTGACCATTAATATCTAATGGGTTTTATTCCCACTAACCTTGGTAATGCTTTACAACACCAATGAATGCTATGCAATCTTAAAATTGAGGAGCTTCACAAGTGCAATCATGACAGCAATAACAATATTTCTATAGCAATTTCTCAAAGATTTTCATCAACTTTCAGTTTAGTATCTCTGCAAATCTTTGATGATTCTCCAATTATACAGACTAGACTTCAGTAAAGCATTCATTACTATATATGATACTGTTGATTCAGGTTAATTAAACAAAGGGTTTGAAGAACACACACCTGCTAGCCATTTTGCACCGATATATGATACGAGAGATGTTAGTCAGTCTTAAATTATGGACGGACCCATGGTTTCGCTAAACAGAAGTAGATTTTCATTGGTAAGGACTTGCAATCGAACTAAATATGTAAATCTAATACTTCTAATCTTAATGTCATGACCTAAGGACAAAATTTAGAGACTGAAAGAACAGAATTTACACCTATAGTAGAACCAGTTGGCTATATCTAAATTTCAATCAGGTTCAGATCTAACTCAGATGAACAGTACTATGTAACCATAGAATGAAAATAATTTCTTATGGTCTTTCAAGTTAATATTATATAAGTCTACTTGGAAGGAAACGGTCTTCCTTCCTACTTCACGTTTCAATTACTGAATCAATTGGCTTGTTCTTCTTGTCATCATGGAGGAACTTGCAAAGGATAGTGATGAAATCATTATACATCCCCCCAAAAAACCAATTCAATAAGCTCTACAATATAGATATAATTACTAACTTTGAACGACATTGTCGGGATAGATAATCACAAATTAAAACATGGAAAGTAAAGAGAACATCTGGAAGAACATTAGGACATCTGGACAATTCAATATGTTGGAATTATGAATTTACTATATTTCAAAATCCTGTTTTAGATATATATTTTCTTAGAGAGGGAGAGAGAAAGAAAGGACATCTGGAAGAACATTAGGAGAATCCTTCTCAATATTGCCAAGAGAGTCATTTACACTTTCATAATACTGACTTACAATTAGCTTAAAAAGTAACAATTTTAGAGTCTTATAAACAAGCAAAACGTGTGTTAAACTGCTTATGCTATTAACCACTACTTCACATTTACTAAAGCAATTGGCTTGTTCTTCTTGTCTTCATGGAGGAACCTGCAAAAGATAGGGTTGAAACCATCATATAGGGATGAACCATCATACACCAAAAAAAAAAAAAACCAATTTAGTCAACCTTACAACATAGATTAATTACTAACCTTAAAAGACATTGTGAGAGAGATAACCATGAACTCAAACATGGACAATATCGATATCTAAACAATCAGGTATGTTGGTATTATGAATTTATTGTATTTCAAAATCTCATTTTAAATATATATTTTTTTAGAGAGAGAGAGAGAGGACATGTGGAAGAGCATCAAAAGGATTCTTCTCAAAATTATCAAGAGAATTACTTATACTTTCATAATACTGACTTGCAATTAACTTAAAAAGTAACAATTTTGGAGTCATATAAACAAGCAAGACGTGTGTTAAACTGCTTATGCTATTAACCACTACTTCACATTTACTAAAACAATTGGCTTGGTCTTCTTGTCTTCATGGAGGAACCTGCAAAAGATAGGGATGAAACCATTATCCACCCCCCCCCCCCAAAAAAAAACCAATTCAATCAACCCTACAAAATAGATATAATTATCAACCTTGAACAATATTTTTGAGAGCCGCAATCACAAACTTAAACATAAACAATAAAATGAACATGAAAAATACCATATATATAATTATCATTATCTAAACAATCCGGTATGTTGGTATTATGAATTTATGGCATTTCAAAATATATATTTTCTTAGAGAGAGAGAGAGAACATTAGGAGGATTCTTCTCAAAATTGCCAAAATAGTCACTTACATTTTCATAATACCGACTTACAATTAGCTTAAAAAGAAGAAACAAGTAACAATTTTAGAATCTTATAAACAAGCAAGATGTGTCTTAAAACACTAGTGAAATTATCCACTACTTCACATTTACTAGACCAATTGGTTTTCATGGAGGAACTTGCAAAAGTGATGCAGCCTACCCAAGATGCTAGTAATGAAACCATCATACAATCCCCCCCCCCCCCCCCCCCAAAAAAAAAAAAACCAATTTAATCAACCTTACATCATAGATATAATTACTAATTTTAAAAAATATTATTGAAAGGAGCAACCATGAACTCAAACATAAATAGTAAAACGTATATGAAAAATTCCAAATATAACTTCTTATACTTTCATAATACTAATTTATAATTAACTTAAAAAGAAGAGATAAGTAATAGTTTTAGATTCTTATAAACAAGCAACACAAGTGTTAAAATGCTTATGTAATTAACTAGTACTGCCCACTACTGTTTTAACAATCAACACAAATCCTATATGATATATGCTTACTGCAATTGAAACCTATTCAAAATTCGTTAACTTTGCAGCTGCTTGAACCAGTAATCAGTCAAAATGCCTACATATATTACCAGAAGTAGCTGCAATTGAAAGAATCTTACATCTGAAACAGTCAAGCTACACTAATCAAAATGTAAAACGCTAATCCAACGAAACAAACACTGACTAGTATCTTCTTTTTCCTACTTAAGAAGCTTAAATACTAGTAACTCCACAGTCTTCCATGACTAAACATATAAATCAAGAGTGACAGCAAACTACTGGATGTTCCACATCCTAACTTTCTCTAGATAAATAGAACAATTTTCTTGTTTTGCCTCGACTCTAAAATTTCTTATAACCCTAAGCGGTATCGCAGATTGTGACCATTAATATCTAATGGGTTTTATTCCCACTAACATTGGTAATGCTTTACAACACCAATGAATGCTATGCAATCTTAAAATTGAGGAGCTCCACAAATGCAATCATGACAGAAATAACAATATTTTTATAGCAATTTCTCAAAGATTTTCATCAACTTTCAGTTTAGTATCTCTGAAAATCTTTGATGTTTCTCCAATTATACAGACTAGACTTAAATAAAGCATTCATTATTATGACACCGTTGATTCAGGTTAATTAAACAAAGGGTTTGAAGAACACACACCTGCTAGCCATTTTGCACCGATATATGCTAAGGGAGATGTTAGTGACTGTCTTAAATTGTGGACGGACCCAGGGTTACCTTCAAAGAAGTAAATCTAATGCTTCTAATCTTAATGTCATGACCTAAGGACAAAATTTAGAGACAGAAAGAACCGAATTTACACCAAGTAGAACCAGATGGCTATATCTAAATTTCAATCAGGTTCAGATATAACTCAGATGAACAGTACTAAGTAATCTTAGAATGAAAATAATTTCGTATGGCCTTTCAAGTTAAAATTATATAAGTCTACATGGAAGGAAACGGTCTTCCTTCCTACTTCACGTTTCAATTACTAAACCAATTGGCTTGGTCTTCTTGTCTCTTGGAGGAACCTGCAAAAGATAGGGATGAAATCATCATACATCCCTCAAAAAACCAAGTCAATCATCCCTACAATATAGATAGAATTATTAACTTTGAAGGACATTGTGGGGAGAGATAATCACAAACTAAAATATGGATAGTAAAAACAAAATGAAAAATATCAAATATTTATAATTATCGATATCTAAACAATCCAATATGTTGGTATTATGAATTTACTATATCTAAAAATCCAGCTTTAAATATATATTTTCTTAGAGAGAATGAGGACATCTGTAAGAGCATTAGGAGGATTCTTTTCAAAATTTCCAAGAGAATCATTTACACTTTCATATTACTGACTTACAATTAACTTAAAAAGAAGAAACAAGTAACAACTTTGAAGTCTTATAAACAAGTAAGATGTGTGTTAAAGAACTTATGCAATTAACCGCTACTTCACATTTACTAAACCAATTCGCTTGGTCTTCTTGCCTTCATGGAGGAACCTGCAAAAGATAGGGATGAAACCATCATACAACCCCCCCCCCCCAAATGACCAATTCAATCAATCCTACAACATAGATATAATTACCAATCTTGAACAATATTGTTGGGAGGGATAATATCTAAATAAATTAGTATGTTGGAATTATGAATTTGTTGTATTTCAAAATATATATTTTCTTAGAGAGAGAGAACATTAGGAGGATTCTTCTTAAAACTGCCAAAATAATCACTTACGTTTTTATAATACCGACTTATAATTAGCTTAAAAAAAAAGTAACAATTTTAAAGTCTTATAAACAAGCGAGATGTGTCTTAAAACACTTGTGCAATTATCCACTACTTCACATTTACTAAACCAATTGGCTTTCATGGAGGAACCTGCAAAAGTGATGCAGCCTACCCAAGATGATAGTAAAGAAACCATCATACAATCCCCTCTCCCTCTAGAAAAAAAAATCAATTTAATCAACCAGACATCATAGATATAATTACTAACTTTGAATAACATTATTGAAAGGGACAGTTATGAACTCAAACATAAATAGTAAAACGATAATGAAAAATATCAAATATACATATTTATCGATATCTAAACAATATGATATGTTGGTATTATGAATTTACTATATTTCAAAATCTTGTTTTAAATATATAATTTCTTAAAGAGAGAGAGAGAGCAGACATATGAAAGAGGATTAAAGGGATTCTTCCTACACTTTCATAATACTGACTTATAATTAACTTAAAAAAAAGAGATAAGTAACAATTTTAGATTCTTATAAATAAGCAAGACATGTGTTAAAATGCTTATGCAATTAACCACTACTGCTCACTACTGTTTTAACAATGAACACAAGTTCTATATGATGCAAGCTTACTGCAATTGAAACCTATTCGAAATTTGTTAACTTTGCAGCTACTTGAACCAGTAATCAGTCAAAATGCCTACATATATTACTAGAAGTAGCTGCAATTGAAAGAATCTTACATCTGAAACAGTCAAGCTACACTAATCAAAATGTAAAACATTAATCCAACGAAACAAACACTGACTAGTATTTTCTTTTTCCTACTTAACAAGCTTAAATACCATGACTAAACATATAAATCAAGAGTGACAGCAAATCTACTGGATGTTCCACATCCTAACTTTCTCTTGATAAATAGAACAATTTTCTTGTTTTGCCTCGACTCTAAAATCTCTTAAAACCCTAAGCAGTATCACAGATTGTGACCATTAATATCTAATGGGTTTTATTCCCACTAACCTTGGTAATGCTTTACAACACCAATGAATGCTATGCAATCTTAAAATTGAGGAGCTCCACAAGTGCAATCATGACAGCAATAACAATATTTTTATATCAATTTCTCAAAGATTTTCATCAACTTTCAGTTTAGTATCTCTGCAAATCTTTGATGTTTCTCCAATTATACAGACTAGACTCCAATAAAGCCTTCATTAGTATGATACTGTTGATTCAGGTTAATTAAACAAAGGGTTTGAAGAACACACACCTGCTAGCCATTTTGCACCGGTATATGCTAATAGAGATGTTAGTCACAGTCTTAAATTATACGGACCCATGGTTTCACTAAACAGAAGTATGTTTTCAATGGTAAGGACTTGCAATCGAAGTAAATATGTAAACCTAATGCTTCTAATCTTAATGTCATGACCTAAGGACAAAATTTAGAGACAGAAAGAACCGAATTTAAACCAAGTAGAACCACTTGGCTATATCTAAATTTCAATCAGGTTCAGATCAAACTCAGATGAACAGTATTTCTTATGGTCTTTCAAGTCAGCACTCCAGAAGAAAGGATTGTAATGATCAGCATTCGGAAAATAAATTAAGCAGATAATTCAACTTCATATTATAAAATACTTGAATCTAAGACAACATCTATAAAAGTAATTAAACTGCTGTTTGCAGTATTGCATTTGTACCTAAAGATAACTCTCTAAGACTGTGACACACACACAAACAAGAACAACAACATTGATAAACCAAAACATAGATAATCCTTAAAGTCCAACAACAGAAATCTTCCAAGGCTTTTTGGTTTCATGGTTTAAATTCCCATAGATCACCACTCCAAACAGACTCCTGGCTGTCGTCTTTCATGGGTGTCCAAAAACCACCATTCATGGTCTCCCAACAGGAATACCATCCAGAGTCATACCTAGCTTTGAACCACGGCCATTCATCGTCAAACCTACATGTAACTGGCCAGTCATCCAAGGTCAACTCCGCCACCTCATCCCCCTTGTTCTCCACCCCAGCCACCTCGTTGGCAGGCGGCTGTGGCTGTGGCTGAGGCTCTGGCTCTGGCTCCGGCTGCTGCTCCTGCTCCTGCGGCCCCTGCGGCTCCTGTGGCTCCTGTGGCTCTTGTGGCTCCTGCTCCTGCGGCTCCTGTGGCTCTTGTGGCTCCTGCTCCTTCTCCTGCTGCTGCACCAGCTCCATAGGTTTGTTATCATCATGCTTCTCCTCTTCCCTAATCTCAATAATCTCAACCTCATACAACATTTCTTCATCTTTCAGCTCCATTGTTTTCATCGCCATCGACCTTGTTACAATCGTTCGGTTATTGGGAGTGATTGATAAGGCTTTGGTAGCCCTAACCCCGTTTGTTCTTCCATTTTCAGTCATGCTCGCACTCTTTGATGAGTTCCCGCTCTCTTCTACTCTTGCTTTGGATCTCTTTCTTCCTCTCCCTCCATACACGGAGTTAACCTTAGCTTTTTTCATTGAAAAAGAGAGAGGAAATGAAAGGCTTTCTCAGCAAATGAAGAAGAAAGCAAGAGAGAGAGAGTGTGTGTGTGTGTGTTTGACGAGAACGGAAGTACAAGTGTTGGTGAGTATATATAGGACCTTGTAAGGGTAGTAAAACGTAAACGTTGCTTGTTTGTCCAGCGAGAAAATTTGTTTTCAAGGGTTTCCATTTTCTCGAGAAAATCATCCTACTCACACTCATAATAACCTTACCATGTCAAGAAACTTGCCAAAAAGTTTATATTTCCTGCGATAATCAATTGTGTAAAGGGGGAGCGTTTCTGATTCTCAAATTTACGTGGCCATGCAGGAAGGCCACGTGGAAATATTATCCCATGCAAAATACGGGACCCATCAACCGACAATTTTGCGAGTGTGGGTTTGGTAAAATTTTTGTATTCAAAAAAATCCTTTTCAATGGAAAATTTGGAAGTTTGTTTTGTTTCTTAAAACTGTATCTGGCTTTTCCTTGTTTTGACAAATATCATTTAATGATTTTAAGTAGGGTTTTAATGGTAGTGATACCCTCGTAGCGTAACGGCACGAGGAGCTTACTTTTTCTTTATCGCTTTCTTAACTTTTTGCTTTTTCCCTCCTCCACCAGTCTCCTCCGTTCATGCCAACCCTAACCCTAAAAGATTCCAGCGCTTTGAATTGAGAGCCCAAACGACTCAACATACCGATGTATGGTTTGGCCAAATCATTTTAATTAGAGTTTTTAAATTTCGAAATATAATAATCCTTAAACAAGCAGCAGTATTCAAAAAAAAAAAAAAACAAGACAAGCAGCGGTTTCTTAATCTGATAACATTTCCACCTCAGTATGACCTAGAAATTTATGACAAGTTACCATATTTTACATTTTGGAACTTTCAGGGTTTTCATTCATCTCACCTTTCACTTCCAAATATACGATGATGAAAATTGCTATCCATAAATGGTCTCAAACCTGTACCTATCCACATAGATTTGAATTTTTATTAAAGTGGGTAAATAGAATCCAAGAAAATCCAAATTATGCTAAACAAATCTGTACAACATTAAAACCCTGATTTCTAACCATAAATATTTGGGGTTACTTGATATGACCACTTGCCGAGGTTGCAATTGTCCGAATTCCGATAAAACTTGAATACCTACAACATTGAGATTGTCATTGTTACAAAAATTCTTTAAGAAAATGAAGGAAAAGCACATTCAAGATGGAATATATGAAATTTTTTTTAGTTCACTCACTTCCCATTTATTGTTTTGCATTATTTTACTTACAATAGTTACAATTTTTTATATAGTTATTGTAAATGATTATTAGTTTTTATTTACGCATCTAATAATTAATGTGATTTTAGGACATTCATACGTCTAGATTCTTAAATTAATCTATCCTAAACATATTGATTAAATGCATACATTGATGACATCACATTATTCAACATACTCCCCTTAATGTGATGTTATTTGATTGCGTCACTAGAACAAAAATCTCATGATAGTCAGTACTAGGTTGTAGCAAAACCTTTCACCACTAGTCTGGCTTTGTTTCTTTATCATTTGGCATTTTAACCAACTCCAATGCCTTGTTCTTTTCAATGGCATCAATTTTTTTTTCGTAGCTTTCTTCCAACTATCCTTTTTGATTGCTTCTTCAAAGCTTTTTGGTTCAACTACACAATAATTGCATCTAACATAAACATCACCTAAAAATCTCATTTTTCTTGAAGTGGAGCCAGGTGATGAAGAGCTAGAGCTTGGTGAAAACGGAGAACTTGTCGAGGATTGGAAGTTTGGTGTAGAATGGGCTGGTTGCTCATCAACATTTATTGGATACATAATTGTAGTAGGAACAGTCTTCTCATCCCTTTTTTTCTTGCCAATTACATGTAGCCTTTTCATCAAATACCATGTCTTGACTAATAATAATCTTTTTGGTCTTCAAGTTGCAAAGTCTATAGTCCTTTGACATAGAAGTACAGCCAACTAAAACACACTCCTCACTCGTTTCTTTGAGCTTTGCCCTCATTTCTAAGGGGTTTTGAGCATAGGAAACACATCAAAAAATTTTAAGGTGATTCACATATGTTTTTTCCACTCCATGCTTCAAATTGAGTCATATTCCATACAACTTTAGTTCGACATTTGTTCAACAAATACACAGATGTATTAACAGCTTCAGACCAAAATTCTTTAGGCATCCTTTTTCTCGAATAACATAGATTTGACCATCTCCAAAACAGTTTGATTCTTCCTTTTAGGCACATCATTTTGTTGTGGTAAATACCCAACAGCCAATTGAATGCCTTTTATCTTCACAGAACTTATGAAATTCATTAGAGGTGTATTCTTTTCCTTTATCACTTCCCAAATTTTTATGAATTTGCTAGATTGTACAGAATATTGAGATCGAGAGGAGATCTATATGCCTAAGCGAGCCCAAAAAGAGAGCTTAGGCGGTATCGTTTAATTTAGGATGAGACTAAAAGAAAATTCCCAGCTAAGAATGGCAAGTAATATAATCAACATAGGTTTATTAGCTCAGTTAGTAATTATGAATCATTCGTCTATCATTTTAATCCATTTGCATTGTTTCTAGTAAAGAGGAAGAAAGCTAGTTAGATATTTTTATTTGTTAAGCTAAAACTTAGATTTAAAATATTTTCATATTTAGCTTGCGCTACTAATTTTCAGTTCAACTAGATTAGTAGTTGCTTAGTTTGTAATTAATTAAACAAACACGTTTACTAATTGATAATCTCTTGGGTTTGATCCTTGAAATACTTTATGTGTTCCATTGGATGGCGCTTGATGGTGATGTTTAGTGGTGAAAGCTGTTATTTTTAGATTGATGGTTGTATTGCTATTTTTGTTTGGTTCTGTTGTTTCAGACTAGAGTTGGAAGTATTTTGATTTCTTTTGTTTGTTCTCAAGTTTGAGCTTTTTGGCTCAAGAGTTTGCTGTAACATGCAACTCTGTTTTTGTCTTGAGTTTAACTTGGTTTTCCAATGTCTTAAACTTTGTAAGTTTATGACTGAGCAAAAAAAAAACACTTAGTAAAAGCCACTTTTTAGTTATCAATATTTTGTGCTTATTTTTCTATGTAGTGTTTGTAGATCGTGGCGTCCGATCACATGCACCTTAGACAAGTACATTCATCCATTCTAAACATATTGATTAAATTCACACATTGGTGACATCACATTATTCAACACATCCAAGATGAAGAACATCATGTCATTTGACCTAAAGTATTAGAAGAAAAAATTTGCGTGCATGTGTATACGTTGACGACATTATATGCAAGTACAATGAAATGAAATCTTATAAAATCTCGCGATCACTAAAAGTCAAAATCACTAGCAGCATGTTGTATATTAAGGGAAAATATCCATATTAAACTAGAGATTTTAATACAAAGTATTAACGGACACATCATCCGATAAAAAGTAAAATATGCCGGATAGAAATTTATATTGTAACTGGTTTAACTACTTATTGATAGACTAGAAAACACGAAAGGTGTCTATTTGGATTTGTCGATACTCAACTTTGCTATTAGATCACAAACAAATATGATATCATTGTCTTCCCGACTTTCTTCATATTGATAGTACAAAAACGGAAATATAAAAAATATATTTTGTGACAAATTTAATAAATAAACACCAAAAGAAGAAACCGTTAAATCCCATATGCAGTAAAAACCACTTTTTAGTTATCAATATTTTGTGCTTATTTCTCTGTGCATTGTTCGTACACCGTGGCTTTCGATCACATGCACCTTAGATAAGTACATTCATGCATCAAGATTTCTTAAAATCATCCATTCTAAACATATTAATTAAATTCATACATTGGTGACATTACACTATTCAACACATATCCAAGTTGAAGAACATCATGTCATTCAACCTAAAGTATTAGAAGAAAAAATTTTAGTGCATGTGCATATCCACATGCAAGCATGCATACGATGATGGCGTTGTATGCAAGTACAATGAAATGAAGTCTCATAAACTCTCGCGATTACTAAAAGTCAAAATCAAATGTCAACGTGTTGTATACTAGGGGAAACTATCCATATTAAACTAGAGATTTTAATACAAAGTATTAATGGATACGTCATCCGATAAAAAGTAAAATATGCCGGATAAAAATCTATATTGTAACTGGCTTAACTACTTATTGATAGACTAGGAAACAAGAAAGGTGTCTATTTGGATTTCTCGATACTCAACTTTGCTATTAGATCACAAACAAATATGATATCATTGTCTTCCCGACTTTCTTCATATTAGTAGTACCAAAACAAAAATATAAAAAAGATATTTTAAGATAAATTTAATAAATAAACCCGAAAAGAGGAAACTGTTAAGTCCCATATGCCTTACTGTAAAATTATTCTCAAAAGATTCCCACAAGTTTCTTGGTTATACTAAAGTAAGATTCGAATCATTTTATGTTCTGAACCTCGATGGTTGCCACATGTTGTTTTGTACATTTTATTCGTAAAAGCAAAAGAAATAATCATTCATAATAATTAGTACTTCAAGAGTTCGAGTTATGTTGAACTCATGTTCCACATTAGTGGGAAGGTTAACAACAAAATAATAGAATAACAACTGAATTTGTTCACTCATGGAGCCCTAAAAACTAAAACCATCCAAAACATGAGAGTCACCGCGAAAAGATACTAATATCTTTGGAAAGATATGGCTATACTAGCACAATCTCCATTTGCAAATTCATTTGGAAAAAGGAAAGGAAAGAGGAACTAATTAGTTTCCAATCCAATTTCATTAAATCATGCAACGACTAATGGCATACATATAATGATATTCTGGTGTCAATAATGCACCCGATATCCATAATAATGATTGATTTATTCCCACTTGTATCATAGCATTAAATGTATCTTTTAGTTTCAGTAATTTTTTGGATGGAAGCGGTTATGTTTAGGGTGTTAAAACGATCGGTTCAGTTATTAACTGAACCTAACTAGCATTAACTGAATTAACCAAATTATATAATCTTTTAATCTTTAATCGAAACTTTTTTAAAAAATTTAACAAAATCAAAATATTTCTGTTAATTCGATCGGTTAATCGAATTAACTGAAATTTATATGTTTTTATTTTTATTTTTGTTAAATCAAGTATAAATATATATATATATATATATATGAGACCAAAATTGAACCTTCTAAAATGGAGCAGAAAATGGCCGCAAAGAAATTCTAAGTTGAGACAAGGGAATTTAACTAGAAATATAGTGATGAATAAAGTTGGTGAGTATTTTGCATTAACAAAGACATGTGAAGTAAAGACCTTTCCCTCATGCATTAGGAGTTAATTGGAAGTTTCCTACTCGGGGCTTCTTCAAACTCAACATAGACGATTCATCCGTTAGGAACCTAGAAAAGCAAGAAGGAGTAGGCACCATCATTAGAAATGATAAGGCTAGTCTCATTGGCACTTTCCATCTGTCACTAGTGTGAAGGTTGAGTTATGGGCTCTCTGAGATGGTTTAACAACAAGTTTGAGCTCGACTCAATGTACCTGGGATTCATTGGTGTTGTAACATCTCATACCCGACCCGATTATCATACCTGAATCATAAGGTGACACATTCGTTGACGAAGAAACTACAATAAACTTAATTACAATTCATGACATTAAACGCAGCAATATAAACATAGTACATGATAAATAATTATTTTAGATCAGCTTAAAGAAAATCAAAATCAAGTGCTCATTCGTAGACAAATCATCAAACATTTCTACACAAAACTGAATTTCCAAACATTACATTTTTTTCTCACCTGTCACAACAATTTAAATTTAATTGGATGAAAATTTTAAACTTCGCAAGTGAAAGAGTTAACCATGGCAATTACGCACCAGATATAAATGGGAAATTTAGTGGGTGAATTGGAGCAGCACAAATCGAGCTTTTTCCTGAATGAGACTCCACAAATCCTTCAAATGATGCTCTTGGGTGAGAGTAGCTCCAACGACACATCGGATGGCGAAAATTCCAGCCACCACTCCCTGAGTCATGAAAGCTCGCCCACTTGAATTTATAGCATCTAGCAGTTTCCGGTTCAGTTCTCTGCCGTCTACCCCATGTTTTGGCTTAAGTCTGAAGAAAACCAACACGATCCTCCTTGGAACCACAATCTCGAACCTCTCATCTTTAGCTACAAGTGCCTCGAATTGCTTAGCCAGCTCCACGTCTGATCGAATGTGGTGCATGAGGTTTTCCAGGCCATGCCGGCGGATTACTAACCAAAGCTTCAGTGCTCGAAACCGTCTGCTCAATGTGACTTGCCAATCTTTGTAGTCCACCACCACGTTGGATTTAGTTGCGTTGTTTTCCAGATATTCTGGATTAGATGACAATGAATCGATTAAGAAGCTCGGTTCCTTGAGCCACAAACAACAGCAATCCATGTTTGTGAGAAACCATTTATGTGGATTCATGCTGAGAGATGATGCGAGTTCGACTCCATCAAGGAAATGCCGGAACTCAGGGCAAATGCAAGCACTCCCTGCATGAGCTGCATCAATGTGAAGCCAAAGCTTGTATTCATTGGCAACTTTGCCTAATTCTGCAATAGGATCCACAGCTCCGCAAGCTGTTGTCCCGATGGTTGCACATATGTACAATGGCACCAAGCCTGATTGGATATCATTTTCAATAGCATCACGAAGTAGTTGGGGTGGCATTGCAAACTCAGTGGCGAAAGATGTTTGAATGAATCGGAAATTCGACGGGGGAATGCCCACTAATTTGGCGGCCTTTTGGAAAGTGAAATGAGTTTGATCTGATGCATAAACCACCAGTTTGGTTATGTTGTCCCAACTACCACCAAGTTGTTTCAAGGCTTTGTCTCGAGCAGAAGCCAAAGTGCAAACGACAGCCTCACAGGTAGTACCATGAATGACACCACCGCCTGTTCCAGAGAACAAAAAAGAAGATGGTAACTTGAGCATTTTGGCCATCCAGTCAAGGACGATGGATTCAAGCTCGGTGGCAGCGGGAGACGAAATCCAGTTGAAACCAACCACATTAAAGGCGGAGCAAAGCATCTCTCCTAGGAACCCGGCGGTGCTAGAACTTGCTTGATAGTAGGCAAAGAAACTAGGACTTTGCCAATGGGTAAGGCCAGGTAAAATGCTTTCATTCACATCCTTCAGCACATCCGCAAGTGAATCTGGGGAATAGGGAGCGGAATCGGGTAAGGTGGAAGACAAATATCCAGGCTCAACTTTGCTTTGAACTGGGTATTTCTCTATGTTTTTATAGTAGTCCGCAATGAAATCTATCACTGCTTTGGACTCTTCTCTGAAGCTCCCTATGTCTAGTGGAAGGAAGCTGTTTTCTGTGGCTCTACTCATTTTACAATACTACAAATTTTCTTCTCTCTGGAGTTTTTGATTCCACTACCCCATCCACACCACATCTTTATATAGAAAAGAAAACACAGCCCACTTCATTTCATTTCAACCAGTCAGATTCATGGAAGCTATGCTCTGTCCAATCTCTATTTATTATAGATACACAAATATTTAATGCCAATACTTAAAATTCAGAATACACATGGCGGACTTGCTGGTACGATGATAAGATTTAAATGTTGACAATGAATAAATATCGTAAAGAAAACGAAAAGAAAGAACACACAGATTTTATGTGAAAATCCTTTTGGGAAAAAACTACGGGCAGAGGAAAAGAAGATTCACTAATGTCGAAAATTGAATCAATACAAGAGGAGATAACTACACTTATTTATAGGTTGAAAAACCTTATTCCAATCAACAACTAATAGAAGTAACGTAGTAAGGTTGAAACACCTTATTCTAATTAAAATAAAATAGATAATTTATTCTAATTAAAATAAAATAAAATAAATCTAGTTTATTTGGACTTTACTTTTATTTTATTTTACAACTGTATTTTATTTTAACAAGAATTCTAGTCACCCAATTCTAACAATCTCCACCTTGACAAGAATTCTCTACGAACAAGAACTCTCAACGAACAAGTTCTCCACCTCTTCCATTAAACCCCTTGAGGGGTATTCTTCAACAATGAACACCAACCAAGTCCATGTAATACTCAAACTTGGTTATGGGAAGTGATTTAGTCATTATATCTGCAGAATTTTCATGAGTATTAACTTTGCTCACAACAACATCTCCACGAGCAATAATATAACGCACAAAATGATACCGAACATCAATGTGCTTTGTTCTCTCATGAAACATTTGATCTTTTGTAAGAAAAATGGCACTTTGACTGTTACAAAATATTGTACCAATATCTTCAACCACGTTTAAAGCATAAGCAACTAGATTAGCCTCGGCATACCTTTTCAGAGGTTTAATTTCTCTTCTAGGTCTATTCTTGGCAATAGAATATTGTGGTGAAGAAGTGACTCTATTATGAACTTCTGTGCTAACTTGAGAAGTTGACTCTGTTATAGATATTGGATCAATCTGAAACTCCACCTGTTTTTGTTGTTCTTTACTGGAAGAGTCTTTAATAGATAAGTTAGGTAACATAGCAGTTTCATCAAAAACAACATCTCTGCTAATCACAACTTTTCTATTTTCAGGACACCATAACTTATACCCTTTCACATCAACCTTAAAACCAAGAAAAACACATTTAATGGATCTTGGTTCCAATTTTTCATTATCAACATGAGCATATGCAGGACATCCAAAAATCTTTATATTAGAATAATTAGCAGGCTTACCAAACCATATCTCTTGTGGAGTCTTTTTCTCAATGGCAATGGATGGAGATCGGTTGATCAAAAAACACGCAGTAGAGGCTGCTTCAGCCCAAAACGACTTCGGTAAATAACATACATCGAACCTTTTCCATGATTATTCTGTTCATTCGTTCTGTAATGCCGTTTTGCTATGGAGTATGACGAACTGTCAAATGTCTCATGATCCCTTCTAATTTGCACAATTCATTAAACTCATCAGAACAGAACTCCAAGCCATTATCTGTGCGGAGGTGTTTTATCTGTTTTCCTGTCTGTTTTTCAACCATAATTTTCCAAGACTTGAATGCGGAAAACACATCGCTTTTCTACTTCAGAAAGAATGCCCAAACTTTTCTGGAAAAATCATCAATAAGAGTTAGCATATAATTAGCTCCACCTCTCGAAGGCACTCTAGATGGTCCCTAAAGATCAGAATAAATATAATCTAATATTCCCTTCGTGTTATGTATTCCTCTGGTGAATTGAACTCTCTTTTGCTTCCCAAAAATGCAATGCTCACAGAACTTCAGTTTGCTAATGCCTTGCCCATCAAGAAGTCCTCTTTTACTCTGTTCTGCCATGTCGTTTTCACTCATATGCCCTAGATGCATATGCCAAAGTCTAGTAATATCATCATCTGACAATGAAGAGGAAGCGACTGCAGCATCACTAGTAATAGTTGAACCTTGCAAAACATATAATTTGGAAGTCTCTCTTTGTCCTTTCATCACAACGAGGGAACCCTTACTAATCTTTAGAACCCCACTTTCAATTGTGCACCTGTGTCCTTTTGAATCAAGAGTACTTAACGAAATTAAATTCCTTTTCAATTCTGGTACATGTCGCACGCCATTAAGAGTTCGAACAACCCCATCAAACATCTTTATTTTGATTGTGTCAACACCTGCAATTTTACATGAAGCATTATTTCCCATTAAAACAACACCTTCAGACACAGCTTCATATGTTGTAAACCAATCCTGATTGGGACTCATATGGAAGGTGCAACCAGAATCGAGGATCCACTCTTCGCTCACTTTAGAATTGTCGACAGAAGCAAGTAGGAGTTCACCATCACTGTAGTCTTCTACTACATCAACTTTACTGGATTGTTCTGGTTGTTTTCCCTTTTGATTCTCTACCTCCCTTTTGATCTTATTTTGTAACTTTTAGCACTCTTTCTTAATGTGTCCTTTCTTCTTGCAGAAGTTACAAGTTTTACCTCTGTTTGAAGATCTCGATCTACCTTGAAATTTACTGCGGAGATTTCGTTCTTGTGTCCTCCCACGATTATCATCACTGTTACGATCTTGTCTTCTATGAACAATGAAACCCTCTCCCTGAGAGTCAGATCCAGCCACAAGATGCTTCATCTTGTCATACGAGGCTAAGGAAGCATAGACTTTATCAACTGTGAGAGATTAACGGCTGTACAAAATTGTATCTTTGAAGGTTGAATACGATGGTGGCAACAAACAAAGGAGAATTAACCCTAAATCCTCTTTATCATACTGAACCTCCATAGCCTCTAAATTCGAGACAATTTCTTTAAACACATTTAAGTGTTCATGCACAAATGCTCCTTCTTCCAAACGATGAGGATACAGACGTTGTTTCATATGCAATTTACTGGTTAGGGTTTTCGACATACATAATTGCTGTAATTTTGCCCATAATGCAGCAGTGGTCTTCTCCTTTAACACATCTTGTAGAATTTCATTCGACAAATGCAGCTATAATTGCGTCAAAGCCTTCCGATCTTTACGCTTCTTTTCTTCATCTGTCAAATTCGAAGGCATCTTATCTAACCCTAACAGGGCATCCTCCAAATCCATCTGCGCAAGAATTGCTTGCATCTTTACCTGGCACAACGCGAATCTGGTGTTGCGATCCAACAACGGAATATCATACTTCAATGTCGCCATTATCGTGATCTAGACTACTAACCCGAAAAAGCTCTGATACCAATTTGATAAGATTTAAATGTCGACAATGAATAAATATCGCAAAGAAAACGAAAAGAAATAACACACAGATTTTACGTGGAAACCTTTTCGGGAAAAAATCACGGGCAGAGGAGAAGAAGATTCACTAATGTCGAAAATTGAATCAATACAAGAGGAGATAACTACGCCTATTTATAGGTTGAAAAATCTTATTCTAATAAACAACTAATAGAAGTAACGTAGTAAGGTTGAAACACCTTATTCTAATTAAAATAAAATAAAAGAAGTCCAGTTTATTTGGACTTTACTTTTATTTTATTTTACTACTGTATTTTATTTTAACAAAAATTCTAGTCATCCAATTCTAACATACGATCTTAAACTCGCTCTGATATAGACATTTGTGTTATTGATGTCCTTAATTTTCCTGTTAAAAGTTTATTATTAAAAGATCTTTGTAACATGACCACTGGCTAAGATTTATAAGAACAAGGGTCTTTAATTATAACAAAAAAAAAAAGAATACACTACGATTCTTCACATCCATTTTGTGGATAAAATAGAACTTTTTTAATATTTAAAATATTAAAAAATAGTTATGGTCGAAAATTAAAAAGCACCGATAATTCATAGAGCGAGTTGGAAGTGGCAGTATAGATAGATATGGCAATCATATTGCATCGTGGTTGATGTTTCAGGTTATTTAAGAGCCAATATATTAGCTACTTTCTTACTACTAATTACTCACTCACTGTCTTATTTGTATGACGGCTAATATATTAATTAAAATTTATTTAGGTGATATTTTTAATTCCACTTATTAAATATTATTTTTATCTAATGAGATATAATTAATATACTTTTATGTAAAATTTAAATATTTTATTAAAATAATATCTTAATTAAGGTCAATTTTATTTAATAAAATATAATTAATATTTGTTTATACAAAATAATTATAATTTTACTTAAAATTTGAGACAATAAATTATTATAGAGAACTGGTCTAATAAGTAATGTATTTTGTAATTATGATTATTATGTTTTAGGTGAAAAATTATTATAAAAGATTAAATATATATATATATATATATATATATGAATATGTAAATATAGTAAAATAAATGGCCAACAAAAGGGGCAGGATTTTTTATTTGTGTAGATTCAAAAATAGAAGGATTAAGATTAGATTCAGAATTCAAAAACAGAAATACTAATAATATGTCATTTTCAGTTACATGTAATAGTAAGTGAGAATTGAGAAGTAGGTGAACATTTATTTGTGTGGAAGATTGGCGGCATTTTTAGAAAGGGTAAACTACATATTTAATATCCAGTTTTTATAAATTTTTATTTTGGTCATCGAAAATAAAATTTTTTTGAAGTACAGCATTGTTGTTAGATAATTTTATTTTTATTTAAGCCACTCGCATAATTTTCCTGTTTTAGTCTTTTGTAATTAATTTGGCTCACCACAATATTAGTGTACACTCATTTTAATCATCCAACTTTAGTAAGCTTTTATTTTGTTCACTCATTTTATTTTTTTTTATTTTCTTTATATTTGTTTTTTTAAGAATTAATTTTAAGTTTTTCTAATAAAAAAAAGGAATTCAGGGTTTTTACAAGAAATATCACTTTTTTTTCATTTTAATTTTTGATATTTAGAATAAATTTTAGTGGTTTCAAATAAAAAGAGAAAAATTAAGTTTTATGAGAAATTACTCAGGTTTTTACAAGAAAAAAGTTATTTTTTATAAAGAAAAACCTAAATTTTCATAGGGAATTGAGTTACATGGAAAAGTTGGGTTTCATCTCTCAACTGAAGAACTCAATTTCCTATAAAAACTCAAATTGTCCTTCCTTTTAAAAAAATAAAATTAATTCTAAAAAAATTGATTGACCAAAATGAAAAATTATTAAAGTTGAGTGACTAAAACAACTGAATAGTAACATTGTTATTAATCAAATTAACAGCGAGCTATTAAAGCAAAAAAAAAAAAAAAATCTAACAGTGATGCTTTATGTGATTTTTTTTATTTTTAATGACTAAAATGAAAACATACAAAAGTTAGATGATTAATTATGAAATTGACCCTTTTAGGGAGAAAAAGCTATAAACAGTCCGTGATTTAAAAAGCAATCACGGAGACGCCTGCATCATTAAAAGTTGAAGTCCGTGATTTCATTTACAAATAGTTTCGTTACAGTCATCCAACAATAGGGAGAGAGTTCTCACCTCTTGGTATAATTTGCAAATCAAATTTACTTTTTATTTATAGGAGTTTTCATGTCTCTTCATAAAGATATAATTATTCGATGAATATTTATTTAAACAGTTATATTTGTTAACAATGAACAGAAATATTCATTAAATATTATTTGAATAATTATAATTTTTTGTTAATAATAAAATAAACATAACTATTAGTACAACGTAACTCATCACTTTGAATAGTGATAATATTTTATTAATAACCAAGTGTTATAACTTTTGGTTATTTATAATATTTCATTTGCAACTATTGAAACATTATATATATAGATTGAAAATAATATATTTTTAAAATATTTTAAATTTTGATAATCTTGAAAATCAATTTCATAAATGAAAATATATTATGATTGAATTTTCATTTAACGAAAACATGTTGAAGATAATTTAAATTGCATGGTAGACTATGATTTGAACCAACTATTCCATTTGATTAATCAAACACATCTCACATAATTATTTTAGTATCAATCAATCTTTTCATGAATGCTGTTAGAGTAATGCCCTTGAACTCCTAAAAGCAATCACAATTCACATTTATATAAGTAGATATCATTAAAAATATTTTTTTCATTATAACACTCTAACATATTTGTATTATGGATCTATTAATACTAAAATACTCATCCTCCCCTTATCATTAGAAATACCTAACATTTCTTTTATCTTGGAATGATATATTATTTTATAATACTAGCAGCCACATATTAACGATCTACATTGTCTAATTGAACATAAAACTTGACATTAAATCAAGCATGGAATCAAATTTCCATCATGGTTGACTCAAATATTATGGGTTTGTCTCTTATTTCTATATTTCTAAATTTTTAACATAGCTATGCTAATTTTTCATATAACACGGTAAAATTTTATATTTGTGTCTTGAAAGTTTACAAGACCGACACTCCTATCATGTTCAAAAATCCATTCTTTCGCAAAAGAATGTAATAAAAAATATCCTTTATACAGTTATTAATTTAAAATAAACAATTTATCTTTTTTAATCATGATGGTTTCGTATTTATCTATTTTATTTATTTCTTCATATTCAAAAAATTAATTTCACATATATCAAATATATACATTATATTTTTCTTTCATCAAGTAAGTTGTTATAAAAAAAACTTGAAACCCTTGTTAAAACAAGACAATATTTATTTTTTCATAACCTTAAAACTTGTTATATATAAATACTCAAGTAAGATGCCATTAATGAGTTGGTCTGGTTTTAACGGGATTTCTTCTTATTGCAAACATCTCTCTTTGTCAACAATCTTGCTAAATATATGTTTGTGTTATGTAGCATCAAATTTTGGGTTTATTTTTTAATATTTTCATCTCATTCTTCCAATTATTATCGATGATATAAAATATCTCTTTTTTAATTTAATTTCATAATTTATTTCATGTCATCGTACTCTTATTTAAAATATTATTTTGTTATATTAATAACTTTTTTATATAATATATATTTGTGTTAAATTAAAAAAATACAAATTTGAAGTTAAATTATACTCTAATTCTATTCTTAATTTCAAAAATTTAAAACTCTTTATTCTTTGAATTTAAACATTTTGATCCAATTGTTATCATGGTTAATTTTTTATTAAATTGACTGATGTGATATTTTGAAATTAAAAAAAATATGTTAATCATTTAACAATAAAAATAACACTAAAAATGTTTATATAGATTTTTTTTCTTAAAAACATTCGGTCAAACTCGTTATGATAAAATAAATTTCTAAGAAAAATTGATTTTAACATTTTGATTGAAATAGTTAACAATATTAAATATTTAGACTAATTAATAATAACATTATAAAAGTAGAAGGCAAAAACTAAAATTTGATCATTGTCTTATAATATAAAAAAAAAGTAAAACAAACCTAAAAGTATAGAAAGCGACGTATCTATTTAAGTAAAGTATTCAAATTGTATATAATCACGTAATATTTTTAATTAAAAAATTACTTATATTAATTAATAACATTATAAAAATATAACTACCTATTTATGTTAAATATAGGTAATAAATATAATCACGTGATTTTTATATTAGAGCATTAAATCACAGAGGTAGCACCATATTCTGAGAGGTTGTAAAGATGTGTTCAACAAGAAACATAGCATCCAAATCAGCCGGTAGGTACCCGGAATTATTACAATCTGACGGTTCCATCTTTACCTCACCCAACTCCACCGCACCATTATACCGGTAGCAGTTTCCTTGCTCATTAATTAAACCAATTTCTCCTTTTAACAATTTAAGATAAAACAAACTTTAAATAAGCATCATATAAAATAAATTCTAAAGTGGGTTCCATGTTAATAAAAATCTTATTCAACCTTTAAAATTTTTGAGAAATCCAACAAGTGGTTCTAGTGAAAAATAAGATGTTGTTCATTTTAGGGGTCTTGAGTTCGACTGTCTGTGTATGTAAAGTGTGTGTGCGTTGTCAAAGGATTAAGAAAATATGAATAGATACTACCATATAATTACACCAGTATATTTAAAAAAATTGAGATTTCTTTATCTAAATAATATAATTATTTCTCAAAATAATATGATTTGAGGATTATTTATCAAAATAAAACGTTTTCAACTGTAAAAAACAGTGACGCATATTAACCATACGAGTTTAGCCCAAAAACCACAATAATGGTGAAATCTTAGATTTAAAAGGGTGTTGTCCGTCGGACAAACAATGTTCGGTTGATTTGACCGGCCTCTTCAAACAGCTGTGCAATTTTTTAGAAAAATAGGAAAAATGAAAAAAAGTATTATCCCCAAGAAAAGAGAAGTTAGTGACACGGCCTCACGTGTCTTCATTTAAAATCCCAACCACGACCATTCAACCTTTTCCAATTCAACTCTTCTCTTCTCTCACCCACCGCCTCTGATTTGAAAACAAAAGAAAAATATGTATTATTTGTTCATTATTATTTAATGTTTAATTGTTATAACAAAATATTATTATAAAAAAAATTATTATAGAGAAGATTAATTGTATTATAATATATAGTAATAAAACATTTATATGATTACCATATATTAATATATAAATATAATAAAATAAATGGTCAACGAGTGACATAATTTTTTATTTAGAATGATTTTTAGTATGATATGTTAATTTTTTTTATTTTATACTATAATATCATTACAATATTTAATTTTATCATGATTATTATTTTTACATTAATCACAAGTAAACGTATTATCTATTCAAAATGATCTTAAAATTGGATTTAGAATTCAAAAACTGAAAAAAAAATAATAATGTCATTTGTCATTACATGTGAAGATTGAGAAGTAGGTGAACATTTATTTGTGTAGATATAATACCAAGTGAAGAGTTAGAAAAGGTAAATTTCACAATTAGTAATCCAATTTTTTATAAATTTTTATTTTGATCATCGAAAATAAAAAAATTTCTAAGTATAGTACTGTTGTTAGTTTTTTTTATTTATTTAATCACTCACTGTTAGATGGATTTCTTGTTTTAGTCTTTCATGGTTAATTTGGCTAAGGACAATATTATTATACACTCATTTTAATTCTTTAACTTTAGTAAGTTTTTATTTTGGTCACTCATTTAAATTTTTTTATTTTCTTTATATTTGTTTTTTTAAGAATTGATTTTAGGTTTTTTCTAGTAAAAGGGGAAAACCTAAGTTTTTATTGGAAAATACTAGGTCTTTGTAGGAAATCCGGGCTTTTTATGGGGATAAACCTAGATTTTTAGAAGGAAAAATCATTTTATCTTTTTAATTTCTTTTATTTTTTAGAATTAATTTTAGTTTTTTTCTAATAAAAAGGGGAAATCAGGGTTTTTACAAGAAATATCACCATTTTGATCATTTTAATTTCCTTTTTTAAGAATAAATTTTAGTTGTTTCAAGTAAAAAAAAAAGGGAAAAAGTAAATTTTATGGGGGAATTATCGAGTTTTTACAGGGAATTGAGTTACATGGGAAACTTGGGTTTCATCTCCAAATTGAAGAACTCAATTCCTTATAAAAACTCAATTTTCCTCTTTCTTTTTAAAAAACTAAAATTAATTCTAAAAAAAGAAATAAGTGACCAAAATGAAATATTACTAAAGTTGGGTGACTAAAATAAATTAAAAATAATATTGTTATTAGCCAAATTAACGACGAGCGACTAAAGTAAGAAAAATTTTATAGTGATGCTTTATTTGAAAATTCTCTGTTTTAATTGATTAAAATGAAAACTTATGATTAGTTATGGAATTTAGGATTCAATATCAACCTTATTTCTAAGATGAAAATGAAGAATTCTCCAATTCGAAATTTTTCTATGCGAAAATTCCCCATAGCATCCAAGATATCGCCTTCTCTTAAATAATTATGGATAAGAATATCCCTCAATGTATCAAAAACTTTTTCGTTTATCCATGTTGTAATAATAAGAACTCTTTTTCCTTTATTTACTTGGAATGGTGATCCATAAGCATACGAATCTCTCTTATCTTGATAATTAATAGATTTATATGATAAAAAATCATATTGATAATGTTTTTAAAAATAAATTTTTTATATTTTATTCTTGATTCAATAATGAGTTTGCTTGCAAATCATTTTTTTAGCTTGTGTTTAGATACACCAATTTTGTAAAAATCCATTAACCAAGAAACATAGCATTCAAAATCAGTGAATGACCATACCATGACCATTAAAATCTGCAGGAAGGTACCATGAATTAATACAATCTGTCAATTCCATGCTTACCTGATTCATTTCACCATTATACAAAGTCTAGATTTGTCACAATAAATTAGTTAGTTAGGTTTAATTATTTTATTTTACAAAGGAAAAGGAGTCAATCATCTTCACATTCAATCCTATTAAATTTTGTTTGGTGTAAAAGAGATGAACATTACATTAAGATAAGACATATGAAACATTCTTAGACACTTCTTCAAATAAAATCAAGTTTTTTTCTCTATTAAAAGTCATTTTAGTTATGTAATCAGCATCCTCATTTTCTTCTATAAAGACATAATTCAGTAACCATTGTCCAAAATTCGTCAGTAATTGATGAATTCGTTTAATCAAAGCAGAGTTCGAGGGATTCTTGAAAGAGTGAACACTCTCTCAGAATTTCAATTCTACAGAATAAACAAGCTGTCGTAGATTCCCTATAATTTTGCATCAAAGATTGAGCACTTCCCAAACTTCTGTTGAATCCTAAGATCCATTTGCCTTCATGGTCTCGCAAAACTCCGTCTGAAGTAGCGTTACCAGTTTCCACCTTAACAGCATCATTTGTATTTAATTAAACCCATCTATCCTTCCAAGGAATCGCCATCTTTACTTGCTGACACTTAGACAAACTTTTTTGTACTAATCTATATTGCTTAGCTCAATTGTAAAATATTTTGATAAGCTCGCAAGCACTACATTGTGTACCTTGAAAAATAAAGAGGTTTCTATTCTTTTAGATATGCCATGCAAGGAGACAAAAAAAACTTGCCCATTCCACATCCCCCAACGATAGTCCTTGTTTATTTTGCAAATTATTCGCAATCCACTCAGGTAAACTACTTGAAAAGAATCCCTTTCGTTTTTCTATAGAAATTACTTGCAACCAGACCTCCTTGGCCATAACACAGTTTCTAATGGCATGTAGCATGTCTTCTGATTCCATACCACACAACGCACAAAATCCATCATTCCAATACCTCTCCACACCCTTTCCGCATTCGTTAGCCGTCTTTATTTCAACACAATCCAAATAAAAATCCTAACTATGTGTTTTAAGAGCCACAAATAAAGAAAAAATGTCAAAACTAATGCAAGTTTAAGAGCCACAAATAGCATGTATGTAATGCAACCATTACACAGAGCCTTGGTTGTGCATAGGATGGACATAATTGAATTAATGGATGGAGCATGCATTGTTTGCTAACTATGTATTTTCCTTCTGGGATAAGTTGCCAACTAATTTTGAAACCCAAGCAACATGTGAAATTGGGCTTCACCTAATCCATATGCATGTAATTCGATTCATATGATGGATTGGGTGTCAAATGGATTTCTTTCCTTTTTGAGTTTAAGAGAAATGAAATAGTTTTTTTTAGAGTGTATTCAAATTTATTTATTTTTTAATATTTGGATTGGATGTTGTCTTAAAATAATATTATATTGAGTTTTTATTTAATCAATTGATATTATCATCAATATAAATCATTATAAGCATTGAACTGAATAAATAATTCGATAATCTAATGCATCCATAAATATTATAAATATTTTTAAACGTGAATTTAATAATATAACGGAGAATAAAAAAATTTTAAACTCTTGTTTTTATATATTAATTATTATAGATGAAAAAACAGTGGTTTTTCAATACATAAGACAAAATTAAAAGAAAAAGAAAGGAGTGAATAGCTTGGATTTTGATGTGATCCAGGAATAGGATCAATAGTTGAGAAAAATATGTTTGCTTTCAATAACTTTCCCTATAAATTTGACATTTGCTTCCAAGCAACACGATTGGTTTGATTGATAATATGCCTCCAATGTTTTAAGTAGAGAGAAGCATAAATCATGTTTTCCAACCAAGGAATATATGGTAGGTGTTAATAGGTATGCACCTTGCCGGGTTTCCTTCGAGTGAGTGTGGCAGCTTCTCAGCTCCATAAAAGTTGTGAAATCTTCCACCATCACCTCCATTCCACGGCAATCCTTGATTGAATTCACTGCACTCTGTCTCTACGGATCCTCATCATGCTTTCCAGAAGGAAAATGATCAGCTTAAAAGGTAGTTTGGGCGACCAAACCAACTTCCACACTTCCTTTGGTATACACGTCCTATTAATTAACCTAGAAAAGTTTTCAAAGGTCTTTTTACCAGTCAAAATGATCTAACTTCACTCAATATCATTATATTTCCTTTTATCAAATTAACTTGTAGTTCGGTTTCTATGTCGACCATGGGCAGGGGCCCCTTTTCTTTCTTATCGACTGATTGATGAAATGAGAAATGGTAGCTAACCAATCCAAAGTCCAACCCTTTTTATATTTTATCATTCTCAACATCTCTTTTCTATGTTTGCCCACTTGCCATGTGAGTGTGACAATACACCCCATGAAAAAAAAATAAAGGCAAAATTTAGAATTTAAAATCTAGATTTTTTTAAAATCTCGATACTCATTAATCATTAATAATCCCTTTTTTGTGTGTGTGTGTGGGTGAGATGAAACAACAGATGGCAAAATTGCACTTCTTATTATCTCTTGATTTGGAGAATGTAAAAGTTGTAGGGAATGGAACGGGGTCTTAAGGGTTGGGCTTATTTCATTTCTTATCCCCATCCCCCCTCTTCAATAATTGATAAAAAAGGTCCTTTCAATAATTCTGAACAATCTTTTTATTAATTTTTTAGATATGATAAAATAAACTTCATATTCAATTTTGGGTTTTTAAAAGATAAATATATTAATACAAGGTAATCTGAACTTAATTTTTTTTTTTTGATATAACCCAAACTCCAAAATGTTGAAACTCTAAAAAGAATTGAATCTAAAACCATCCAAACTAAAAAGAAAAAAAAACAAAATCAACTCTTTAAACTTGGACTGATATGCATCAATCTATTCTTTGAATTGTTGCTTTCAAGGGGGGTTCCAAATTGTTGAAAAACAATAATAGTTGTCCAATTATCAAGCAATGGATATGGCATCAATAATTTAACCCCCAAAAAAGTGATGATTGTTTTCGAGTTGTTTTTTTTTTCTTTTTTTCTTTTTGACATTGTTGGAGATCAACTCGATTAAGTAACGAACAAGTTAAAATATAGCAGAAGAAATTGAGAAATTGAACACACAAATTTAACGTGAAAAAACTCCTCCGAAGAGGATAAAAAACCATGGGCAAAGATAATTTTATTATAATGGCAAAAGAATGAAGAGTACAAAAGATGAAAAGAAAAACTAAACCTCAAAAACTCGAAACCCTCAAAACGTAAACAATAAATTTTTCAAAAGTGTTAAGAGTTCTAAACTTTAATAGGTGTATCTAATGGGTATTTATTGTAAGGTTGTAAAAGAGCCTATTTATAGGCTAAATTTTTAGGTCAAATAATAATAAAATAATCTAGACTAATAAGAGTTTGACTCAAATAAATAAACAGAATTTAACTGAAAGATTATTTCTCAAATTTGACTTGGAATAAGAGTTATAATTCAACCGACATTATATTTACTTTATAGTTAGATCAACTAAATTAATTTTGAATCAACAATAACACTTTAAAAAAATGAGATAGATGAAAGGGATATTGATTTGAGATTTTAGATTTAAAATGAAGTTTTTCGTGTCTATTTTATTATTTATAGTTAGAGTTTAACATAAACACTTTTGAGTGTTTACTCTATTGAAAATTGCATTAAACCTTATTGTTGTGGTTAGTTGTCTTGTCCTTTTTAATAGTTCAAGTTTCCTTAAATCGAATGTGATTCGTACTCATGATAGTGAAAGGTTCCTATCCTATAAGTAATAAATGTCATGCTTTCTTATTTACAGTTTTGATGAATGTCTTTATACGAATTTTTTAGTATGCATAATTTGATCCATTCAAATTAGATGATCAATAAATTGAGCTTCCTTTTTCATATAATCCATAGCTATCGATCAAGAGCGGAATAACAACAAGATGTCTTGGTGTCTGGTTGTTGTTCTACAAAATTGTTACTTGAATGATCGGAATACTACATTTAACAAGTACATATACATCAATATATATATTTATAAAATTCAACATCTTGTCTAAAAGTTAAATCCACTGGCTAGAACAACAATGCTACAATTCCTTTTGATTTATCTCTATTTGGTTTATACATAAATAAACCTTTTAACTTTTGATTTATATATAAATTATTTTTAATTAAAAGTAAAAAAAATATTTACACACGAAATAAAGTGTTAATGAAGTTGGCAAACAACCGCAGTTCACTGTTGTTTTCAATTGCTGTAAAGCACTGGAGAGCCATTGAAGCAGCTGCACTATTATTGTGTGGGTAGAGAAAGCAGATGGAGGGACCATAATATAAGAAAGAAAGAACATTATGGAAGAGAAAAGAAAACAAAAGCATTATCATTCTTTTGTCAGGCATTATCTTTTTCATGTTTTTTTCATTACACATTAACACCATAATTTATATAATATTTATCCATTTACTTAATTTTCTTACAAAGATTTTTGAGATCTTCCTGTTTTGTTTTTCCTTTTTGTAGTCGACTTTCCTCATCTTAGATCCAATGAACTTTGTTGATAGATGTCATGGGCAATAGCCATTTCATATTTTATTTAAGAATGGGATGTCTTAATTAACTTTATTTTTTTCTTTTAATTTTGGACCTACATGTCATTTAAATCACATGATTTGATGACCCATTTCTTAATTTGGATAAATTAGATTGTTTGTACAAACTATTTAAAAATTTGGATTGATTTTTCTAGTTTTCATAGACAAACTAATTTTTTTTTAAATGAATTGATTTTTAGTGATGGACCAATTTTGATTTCTTTAATGAATTTTTCTCGAAAAAAAAAAGTGATCCATCAGGTTAATTATTAATTCAAGTAAATTAATAATGATTTTTTAAAACTGATTTTAAATTTAGTTATTTTCACCAAAAAATAAAAGGATCCTATATTTTCTTAATTTTCTAAATTATAATATATTTTTAATCAGCTTGTATTTTTAATGAAAAAAAGCTACTTTTTTAAAGATAGTCACCGTAAATTATTAATCAAAATGATAGAAAATAATTAATTGAGGAGGACAAGAACTAATCCGAAACAACAGACTCTCCCAATATACTCGTATCCTAAAGCCCACCCCATTACGAGAAACAGAATTATCCGATAAAAGAATAATAATTAAGCAAATTGGAATATCAAAACGATGAGCCGCCTTATTAGCACTTTGACGTACCCAATGAAAGGAAACATTCTAAAATTGTTCCAATAGAGTTCGATCGGCAATCATCAACCAGAATTCCTGTGCTGAAAAAATCTAGAATCGGATACTGTAAAGCAGTAAAGACCTCTAACGAATCCATCTCTACTACAACCTTATCGAAGCCTTCGACCTTAAGCCACGACAAAGCTTCTCGGACTGAAACAGTTTCGCAATACATGATCTAAACAGTCCAGAACGGTAGCCTAAGAACGCTTTGAAAGTCACCATGCTTATCTCCTACAACCGCGGCAAAACCAACAGATCAAGTGAACATATTCAAAGTCACATCAATGTTGCACTTACCATCTTTCATTCATTTCACATTTCACCTATTCATATCACATTATCAGCATATACTTATTCATACACAATCATCAACTTGTATGTGTATATATATACTTAATTTCATCTCATCATTTCAATCATTTCCAAGTTTAATAGCTCATTCGATCCAATCAACCCCTAGGTTCGTTTTTAGCCAACTCCCGTGATTTTCACATGTTATTGAATATCACATTTCATATGTACGTTCAATTATATCAAATCAATTCACATCCATTTCAATCAACCATATAGTCAAATCATGTTTATATAACCCTATTAACTCGACTCAACTTTCAAGACGAATACATTGATTAGTCAACCTGCATTTCAATTTGGCACCGTGGTGTATCATCGGATAAACCAAAGGAAATATATTGGCACACATCTTGCATCGTCAGGCAAGCTGAAGAAATTATATTGGCACAAGAGGTGCATCATCGGACGAACCGAAACAATTATATTAGCACACATAGTGCATCATTAGATAAATCAAAACAATCATATTAACACACATAGTGCGTTCTCAAATAAATTGAAGCAAATATATTGACACACATAGTGCATCATCGGATAAACCGAAGCAAAAATACTGGCACACATAATGCATCATCGACTAAACCCAAGTATATGCCTGTACAATTAATAGGGTAGCCAATTTTCATTTTCATCACATAATTCAATTCAAATTCCATCATTCTCAATTCATCATTCCAATACAAAATATAACATATGTCAACTCAATTTCATACCAACTATCACAAATCAATTAAATCATACAACTTTTTTATTTTATTCACTTGAGTCATCTATCTCGATATACCATACCAATCTCCACAATTCAACTCATACAAGCATTATATACTCACCTCATTACTAAATTATGCAAATTAATATGAATATGCAATAATTAGATTGATCTCGGATCATAGAAATATAAACTGAAACCTTGTGTCACTCGTCGTTGGCTCTCGCCTTTCCTTTCCTTCTCGAAGACCCGACGTCGTCTTTAGATAAGAATAATAATTCAACAATGACACAATATCACATTCAAATACAAAGCCACAAATATTTTGCAATTTATTCAATTTAGTCTCTAAACCCGAGACAAGCATAACTTTCAATTTAGAGTTTCAGATTAAAATTTGTTTTTACATATACTCATTAGGGACCTCCTACTTTCCATTCCTACCAAAATTTTATAACATTTTTGCATTTTATTCAGTTTAGCCCCTAATTTACGAAACCAACAATTAAGCTTTTCAATTTAGTCCTTTTAATAAATTAAGCTTAATTTCTATCAATTTCACACCTAATTCTTTAAAAAGTCAACAATGAAAACTTTCTAAAACTTTAACATTTTCACAAATTGATACATAGGTTAACTAAAATAAACTCGCATGACCTCAAATTCATAAAAATTACAAGAAAATAATTTAACTTTGCTTACCTGTTGATGGCCGAATATAAAGACATGAAAATGGCTTCCTCCCTTAGGTTTCTTTGTTTTTGGACGGTAGGAAATGAGAATGAAGGAGATAACACTTTCATCTCCACTAACTTTAGTTTATATACCTTAATTATAAATTATTTAGTCTAACTTAATGAGCCTAATCAGGTGTTAATCATGTTAATTAGTCTTTTGATTAAGCTAAGTGACCAACATCATCAATGTCCACTACCTTATAATGGGAATTGGTTTATTTACCATTTTGGATCTTTGACTAATTGCTATTTGAGTCCTCAAGCATTTTGACAATTAAACTCTATAACGATTGAACTTTTATAATTTAGTCCCTGAGTGTTAATTAACTATTAATTCGATAAAATTATTTGACCAATCATTACTATATTTACAAATAAATAATTATTATAAATTTGCGCTCAAGGAGAAAAGTAAAGAATTTAGGATTTTAAATAAATTTTTTATAACATTCTTATAATTTTTACAAATATTATAAAATTTCTACACATTTAATTTTTTATCATTTTTATAAATTTTAACAAAAAATGTTTTTTTAATTTCTGTTACTTTTTGGATTTTTTTTAGAATTAGGACTAAACTGATAGAATGTGTTTATATTGAAGGTTAAAATTATTATTAAATTAATAAAAAAAACCTATGTTAAGATTTTTGCTACTGGCTTAATAGCACAGTGATTAAAAATTCTAATTTCGAAAAATTTATTGTCTAAATTAACAACGGTTTTAACAACTCAATGATTTAAATGAAAACTTTTTGAATGGTTCAATGATCATTTTATAATTTTTCGAAGTTGAGTGACCAAAACGTAAACTTACTAATAGTTTAATGACCTTGGATGTACTTTACCAATATCTATGAAATCTTTTCTTCTACCATTTCAACCACAATTTAATTTTAATATTTTTATACATTTCAAATTTATTACACAAACTGTTTCACCTATATTGTTTGTATATATTGATAATGCCATTACTTAAATTGGTGTCACAAGTCAACTCAATGCCAACTCAATTAAAATAAATACTATAATAAATGAAATAAGATGCACAAAAATAAGTAGGAAAGGCAAACTAAACCCAAGCCATCACGCTTACTCCAAACACCCTAGCCTGAACCCTCTCCATAACAGGATTATGCACACCTTCAGACTGTAAAACATCGAAAATACATGTTGGAATAGAAACATAAACAAATGGATTCGAATGAGATAAAGTTGCCCGTGCAAGCTTATGAGCGGCCTTGTTGGCAAATTGTCGAACCCAGCAAAACGTGAGATTTTGAAATTGTATCTATAACAAGCGACAATCCTCTAAAAAAAGTCGAAGTCTATTAAATTCCAAATTTGTTATGTTGTTTTTAAATATACATTTGTGTTCTAAATAGTTATTTGCTCATGTAATAAAATCTTAAGTTTTAATAATAATTATATAAATGATAAAATCTTGACATAGGCCACGAGTTAAGGAGAAAAAAATGTCTTGCTGTGTGTATGAGAATAATAGCAGGCAGCAGATTATTGTACCATGTAAAGTTTTAACTAACTTACTATTGCTCTACTGACTCTGAGAGATAAAAGGCTGCAAATATGTCTATTTTTTTGGTCATTTATTTTCTGCCATTCACTGGATTCCTTCTACCTTCAATTATCATTTCTTCATTTTCATTTCCCTTTTTATCCCAAACAAAATCTTCCCCTGACATGCTTTGATTTTTGCATTTTTTCTTTCTTAAATTCTTTTTCCTTTCTGCATGTCATTATCTGAATAGCGTTTTTAATGCAAAGTTTCAGAGTTTCTGTTTTTGCATGATTGATTTTCTTATTATTGGAACAAGAATGGCAGTAGAACTTTGCTCAGACAATTGTGGCATCAGTCCAAGGATTTCATTTTCTCTTGATCTTTGTCATTTCGATGATGTCCCTGTTGAACAACGCCCTTTCCGTTCTAAACCTTCTTCCTTGAATTCCAGCGTTGATTTTGATTTCGGCGTTGATGAAACCTTCGAACAAGAAGCACCCTCCGCCGATGAACTTTTCTCCGACGGTAAAATCCTTCCCACTGACATCAAGAAGAGCAACCCCTCTAAACAAACTGACCACTCTTCTTCACCACCGCCGCCTCCATTGCCACATCAGAAAGCAGCAGAAAGCTCGAAAGAAGAAGAGAAGCAAAGTTCAAAGTCAACTTCATTTTGGGGTTTCAAAAGGAGTAGTAGCTTCAGCTGTGGGAGTGGTTATGGCAGAAGCTTATGTCCTTTACCACTTTTGTCAAGAAGCAATTCAACTGGTTCTACACCAAATGTTAAACACCCTTCTCCCAATAACCCTAAACACATCCATTCACATAAACAGGCTGCTGCTAATGCGATTAATAATCCATCTTTCAAGTCTTCCACAAGTTATCATCAAAAGCCTCCACTGAAGAAGACTGCTTATAAGCCTTATTATGGTAATGGTGTTCATCCTGTTCTCAATGTTCCTTCTGGTAATTTGTTCGGTTTAGGTTCAATCTTCTTCAATGGCAACAAAGCTAAGAACAACTGCAAGAGGAAATGATATGATCCATACATGGATTTGATCCTTGTTAATTACCCATTTGAGAGAAAAAATGCAAATAGAGATTGAGGTTAAGAAGACAACAAAAGAAGATGGAGATGTCACTGGGGGGGCCAGGGACCAGGGGGTGGAAAGATATAATTCATGGAACCTGCTTTGGGAAAACAAAATGACAGGTACCACTGCTCTCATGGTTGTCACATGTTGGTTTTTTGTTTTTTTTTTTCCCATTAACTTTTTTCCATGGTGTGTTTCTCAAGATTATTAGACCTCATTTTGTTTCTGTTTAGAGCAAGTGCAAGTTTGTTGGTGACTGCTATCCTGGAAATGCTTCTTGATTTTGGGTTTCAGACATATATATTTTTACTTACTGCTGGATAATAATGTAACTCATATGTTTTACTTATAATTTCCAATTAATTTTAGATGTGAATTAAGATTTGTTTGTAATGTTAGGTTTTTCAGACATCAATAGTTATGTTTTAATTCATCAGTTGGTATATATGAAAAATATATAAATGAGCAATAGTAGGCATCTGTGTTGGCAAGGCAAATCATTGATCAATGTTTGGTTCTCTTGAAACTATTTTTAAATGTTGTGTAAATAATTTACTTGTAAGAAGCCAAAAGACATAATCAAAGGTACACCTAACCTTGCCTTTGTTTAGGTGGCAGCAGTTGCATTACTTTTTAATAGCCTTTGGGCGCCATATCCTATCATTCTAAGTAAAAATAAAAATAATGACTCAATTTTGTCTCATCCAATGTAACAAGTTAATTGATCATATCAATTATTTAATTGGTCACGTTCGCAATCTCGTTAAGCTTGTGATGAAAAATGTTAATGGGTGATTGATTTGTCACTTTTCGATAACGTTAATAACAGATTTGTTATTTTTCGAAAGTTAAGTGGCTGAATTGAAATCAGAGTGATTATTTTGTCAATTGCACAAAAGTTGAATGATTGTTAGTGAATTTACCCTTTTTTATTACACAGTATATGTTAATTATAAATTGGGCTTCCATAATGAACTTAATTCAAGTCCAAATAGCATAGCCCAAAAACTAAAGTACTATTTGGGCTTTTTTGTATAAGTTTGGATATGATCTCAAATATTAATTAATTAATCATATAAAAATATGGAAAATAAAAGAATTTCTTAATTTTTTTCTAAAAAAATTTAAATAACAATTTAGTTTAAAATAAAGAAAAAAAAAACAGAAATGTTTTTGCATGATATGCTTAGTCTGATGACTAAATTGAACAACAAGAGGCTGTAGGCGAAGCGGTCCTCACGTGTGTCCACGTCATCTCCAACGCATTGCAAATCTAATCCAAAATCTAATTATAAACACAAAAACACTCCCTCCGCCATTTTCATTTTCCTTTTTTTTTTTTATAAAAAATAATAATTTTTACACATTTTCTGGATCGAATCTCAACGTGAGTAGTATTAATTTATTCATCACAATTTGAATTTGAATAGATATGAAATAATTTTAAATTTTGTTTCTTTCAAAATTTTTATACGATTTTTTTACTATTTTAATATGCTTTGGTGTGTTTACTGAATTATATACATGCATCATAAATCATTTTTATATATTTATATTTAAAATACAATATAATATTTATTTAATATAATTAATAAATTTAATGTTTATATTTATATTTACATTTACAAGTATATAATATTTTTATTAAAAATTAGAATAATTTATAAGGTTAAAAAAGACTAATTTATAATTTACTATTTGATTTAATTTTGAATAGAATAATTACATAGTTTCATCCACTCAGTTGATAAACTTAAAACTAGGCAAATCTTTGCATTAGTATATTAATAATAGGTAATTTGGCTTACCAAGTTTTTAAAGAAAATGAAATTAGAATAGGATAATTGATTGATGGATTGATATCTCCACCAAGTTTGTTCTTTTGTTGCTAAGCTTTTACTGAGCATAACAAACAGTAACTCCATTGCTGCTCTCTCTCAACAGATTTTCCGAGGCTGTTGTCATCTTCCAAACAGAACTCAGCGTCTGACTCGTCCTCTCACTCACTCTCAGCTCTGCCTTCGGATTTGGTAAATCCATCTCTCACTTCTTACACGGTGATTTTGCTTTCCAAATGCGCTTCCGTTTTGATCTTTATTTCTGGATTTTAAATTTTTTTTGCCTTTTTTTTTTTTTACTTTTTTTATTAGTCGGTTACTTATTTATTTTGTGAATCAGGTAATTCAGGATGCAGGCGTCAACGCATTTAGTCAGAGGGAATTTCGGCATTGAGATTTCAAAACGGAGAGGATTGCCTTGCTTTGGTGAAGTTAGGCAACGGAGTTTAACTTTGAATCGCAATTTTTGCATCCGACGTGGTTCCACCGGCAGCGGTTTAAGATCAGGTGACGTTTCGATGGGAGCTGGACTTGTACGTGCCAAAAATGGTATCGAAACTGCCGTTCGCTCTTCGGTCAAATCTCGATCGATCAAAGCTCAAGCCTCTGGTCTCTTTCTCTTTCTCTTTCTCGTTTTCCTTTTCCTTTTCCTTTCACTTTTAAGCTGTGTGTCGTGGTTGAATCTGTTTATTGAATTTATGTTGAATTTTTAGGTGAGGAAAATTGCTTAATGAAAGATTTGCATGTTAGTGAAATCGATTTTTTGTTTGGCTAGTGATATAGAATGGCGCGATTTGTTGCTGTTGTTAATTATCTGCTGCTCTTTTTTTTCCCTTTAACAAAAGTTATTAATCAAATGTTTCATAATTGTTATTGTATGATAAAACTTTTGAGGCATTGGATTGATATTGTCAACTGTGGACATGATACACGAAAACAGTAAATATAAGAAAATGGAACATGAAAAAAAGACATGAATTCAACATGGATAAGGAGCATCTCATATGTAACTCATATTAGTATCATATTTATATAATTCAAATATAACCATGAAATTAAAATATATATATATGAACAATATGTGTATATGAATTGTTAAATCTACATCGGGAATTATAAGGAGCATCACGTAAAGGAATGAATCATTAGGTGGTGTTTTGTTGTTAATTGTGCTCCCTGCTTATTTGCTTCTAGGAATAAAAGCACGTTGTAAAAGTAAAATTGTTTATTTGATTAAACCTAAATGTGGCGCATTCAAATTATTATTCTTTATGCAAGAAAATTAATGTATTTTGGTGTTTAAAAGGTTAACATTTTACTTCGGTTATTTAGGAACATTACTTGATTTTGTATCCAAATTCAGATGAACTTACTTTATTCTTGCTGAAATGATTTGCTAAATCCTTTTGTGTCTGTTTAAGTTGAAAAGCACATGTTTTAATACTAAGATTTATTAACTTGCTAAGTTGTTATGGATGTATGCTTGTCAGATGCTTCCTACTATATGTGACACTGATGTGTTAGTGGGTTAGCTTGTTGGAAGAAGGCATTCTTCCTATTCAGATATGTACTGGCCTGTGCATGGATCATCTGCTAAGCATCCGAGTTTTGTAACCAGTACAAAATAAGTTGGTCTTTCTAACCTGCTTTTTTATCCTTACAAATGGCAATTGAAATTATACTGCAGGTGGAGACATTGAGGATTTGACACCGATCAACCCTCAGGCCAAATCTTCTGGGGCAGTTCTGCCATTTGTTGGTGTTGCATGTTTGGGAGCTATGTTATTTGGTTACCATCTAGGGTATATATCCCAGTTCAACTCAGGAGGAACATGCTCTTGTTTCCTGGTTCTAAACTTGTTGATTTAGTGATTTTAGCATTTCAATTATATAGGCGATTTGTGATTTAGAAACAGATAAATATACTTTACCAATAATAAAGCTTGAGAGAGGTTCTTTGTGGTTCATATATGTAGAGTCCTGAAAATATAAAGCACATGCAACAAGGGATGGTGGTGAATATTTCCAATATTTTGGAAATATTCAAACTGTAAGACTCCCCCCATTTATTATATTCTAGAAAAAGAATTTTCTTGCGGAAATTTATGCAAAGAATTCTTGATTAATATCTTGGCAGTTGCTTGCTATATTTTTTGTCACATGACTTATTTGTTGCTACGAACTTGACTTTTGATTTTTCTACATGCTTCTAATTTCTCTCTCCCTTCTATTTCTTGTTTATTTCTTCAGGGTGGTAAATGGTGCTCTTGAGTATCTATCTAAGGATCTGGGGATTGCTGAAAATACTGTCTTGCAAGGCATGTAACTGTGATCTTTTAGTTAATATGCAAATTAAATTTCTGCTTCTGTTTTTTCACTCTCCCCCTCCCCCTTGTTTGTTTCTAGAATCTTTTACTTGTGTATCATGACTCAATAAATAACACGTTTATTGCTTGAAGATTATTTAGTAAAATTTAAGTGGAATAGACTGCACTCAACTGCTCCATGCTATTCATCTATTGTTGCGGGTTTCATTTATAAAAATGATTTTGCTTCACTTTTAGTCAGTTGAACAATGTCAGATGTTGTTGGATTGTTGTTTTTCCTTTTTAGATAATTTGTTTATTTTTATTACGTGCCCAATTTGTTACACTTTAAACTGTCCAACTTTTCAAGGAACTAGCCAACTTATTATTATGTTATGGTAACTTGAGTAGGGTGGATTGTCAGCACACTCCTTGCTGGTGCCACTGTTGGTTCATTTACTGGGGGAACATTGGCAGACAAATTTGGCAGGACAAGGACTTTTCAGTTAGATGCTATTCCACTTATCATTGGAGCATTTCTCACGTCTGTGTCATTTCATTTCCTATTTGCTTGTCAACTGTCAGAAGTTTGTTGAAAACTAATGCTTCAAAATGCCTTAATTGATTTTAGTGCTACAGCCCAGACAATCCAGACTATGATAATTGGCCGCATTCTGGCTGGTATTGGTATTGGCATATCATCTGCTATAGTTCCTCTTTACATATCTGAGGTAAAATTTTCTGATATTATTATTTGCTCTAGTTGTCTAGTTTTTGGAACCTTCTGCTGACATTCTTTCAATTGGTTAGATCTCGCCAACTGAAGTCCGTGGTGCACTTGGATCTATAAATCAACTTTGTATATGTATTGGGATTCTTGCAGCATTAGTGGCTGGATTACCTTTAGCAGGAAACCCACTGTGGTATGTTATCTTAGCACTCTTAGACTTGCGTCACACGGGTCATTTGCTACAAACATGGCATTTGGATTGACCCTCAAAGTGGTTTCATCTGGCACTTCATCTTCTTCAGCAATTAAGCCATTGAGTTTCTCTTTCGACTGCCACCTCTGTTGGCTTTTCAAAAAAACAGCACTCATAGGAATGGTGCTAATTCCCATGTTCTTTTTTAGTCCCAATAGGTTGCTTGCAATAGCTCTCCTTTCTTTCATACCCAAATTCAACTGTCTAAATTGGGAATCCACCATTTATTGGTGAATTTGCTACCTAAAATTGCGTTTTAACAATTTGTCTGGAAATTACTGAGCATGCATTCAATCATGCACCTAAAGAGTTTCACCCTTCTAACCTTTGACAAGAGTTTTAGGTAGATATTTCTTAAATTTGAGCTTCAGTCTGGTATAAAAGTGATTATTCTTAAAATTCTTTCTGTTTTTAGTAGCTATATCTAATAATAAATTTCCCCGTACTAGTATCAAAGACCTTTCTTCCTCTCATTGGCACCTGGTCATGGTTGATTTTATCCCTTTTCTTCTATATTTTTAATTTTCTTTTTCCCCTGCTAAAAGAGCTTGGTGCAAATCTTACCTTCCCCAAAAAAGTTTTACTAAATAAATAAAAGGAAGAAAAAAGCCCCATCTGACCAGTCGGAATAGCTAATTATTTTGGATGCTTTCTGATCAATATTTATTTGTTGGATCTTTTTCTTTTGTATGGAGATTGAGTGAATAGGTCAGGTAAATGCCTTGATCATTATACATAATATAATGTCATGCATGATGTGCCAAAATGTTATTAAGAATAAGATTTATTTTGCAGGTAAATTTTTGTTTCTGCTTAAGCATTTCCATTAAACTATCTTTTTCTGCCTTATTTATGCATTTTCCTATTTAGGTGGAGAACAATGTTTGGTGTTGCTATTGTCCCTGCTATTTTATTGGCTATAGGAATGGCTTTTTCCCCAGAAAGTCCTCGGTGGCTGTTTCAGGTTTCTTAATGGACTACTTGGTCTCTCTATTTTGTATTTCCGTTCATCTCACTTAGGTATATATTTTATACACATAATGACTATTTATTGATTAAACACAAATTTTGCAGCAAGGGAAAATTCCTGAAGCTGAAAAAGCAATAAGAACATTATATGGAAAGGAAAGAGTTGCTGCAGTTATGTATGAGTTAAGAACTGCAGGTCAGGGCTCTACAGAACAAGAAGCAGGATGGTTTGATCTATTTAGCAGCCGTTACTGGAAAGGTATACCTGAATTTTGAAAAGTACATAAGTGGACATGGTGTATTTTATACTGTGATATAAGGCTTCTTGATAAAAATTCCCTTGTTAGAAATGCTACTGGACAATATTAAGATCAGATGGCATACAAAAGATTCGTTAAATTCTTGTATTGCTTTGTCAAAATTTTGTACCATGTAGGAGTTGAACTTGAAGGTTCAGTATTATCAAAATATGCTTTCAATTAGTATTCTCTTTTTGTTTTGAAGAATTGTCACAATGGTTGCACTAGCCTATCTAGTGTTTCTTGATTACAAAATAAAGACACAAATACTTAATGTGCGAGACTTAGGTTTTGTTTTAACCCTCAGTTGCCCTTTTCCTTGCAGTATTTTTTTTTTTGTGTGTGTGTTGATGATTAACAATGATGAACTCTAAGGTCAAGGATGTAATATAATTCCTTTTGTTTAAACTTGATTTCTTCCTAGTTCTAATTAATATAGCCCATGATTCTTCTGATTTCTGGATCACTATTCACATTGTTAAAACTGATTATCCTGAGAACTACACCTTCAAGTATTTTATTTCTTTCTAATGTATAATGGTAATGCCCTTTCTTGACTTTTGTCCTGCTGCAGTTGTGAGTGTTGGGGCTGCACTTTTCTTATTCCAGCAGTTAGCTGGGATAAATGCTGTAGTATACTATTCTACAGCTGTGTTTCGTAGTGCTGGAATTGCATCTGATGTTGCAGCAAGTGCTCTTGTTGGGGCATCAAATGTCTTTGGTTAGTATTTAATTATTTCCCAAAAATATAAATTCTTGGGGAAAATAAAAAAGTTCACAGGATACTTAACATCCCTCGCTTCTAATATGCTCTTCAGGCTCAGCTATTGCATCCACTCTGATGGACAGACAAGGGAGAAAAAGTCTTCTAATGATAAGTTTTTCGGGAATGGTAGGTTTATTAAATTGTAGGCTTGTAGCATTTCTTTTTCCAAATTCGAGAGTGTGGACTCCACTGCTAATCTCTTTGAAACTAACTGCTTTTGCATTTTGGGCCTTCAGATGCATAAACAAGCCATCTCTCATGTATCTTTGCTGCATAAAGTTTCTTTTATTTTTTCCCCCAACATTATGATCAAGTTTCTTAAATTGAAACTGATCTTACCTTGATGCAAAGACTTCATCTGAAGTTTTATACTAGAATTGGCAAAATTATACTATGTTGTTAAAGATTGTAACTTCTCTTGCGTGCAAAACTCTAGCTAGGTAGTAGGTGTGGACTGGAAACTCTAGGATAATTATTCTAGTTTGTCTAAAACATGTTTCTAAGTATATTGAGTTACTTTTTCTTTTCTTTTTTTCTACTAAATTTTGTTGAAGGATTGAATTGTGGTAATACTCTGTTCATATTCTTCTCTCTTTATGGTTTCAAAACCATGGCTCAGATTATTTGCAATGCCTTATTGGAGTACATTTCTCTTTAACTGGCTTGGAAGTAGTGCACTTTAGCATCTAAGATAGTTCACAGATTGTTTTAAGTAAATGAGTAGTTTATGCAAACTATGAATAAAGCAATTAACATTTACTTGCATGTAAAACAACTCCCTCGGTAAGCATTTATTTAGTATCTGGAGCCTATATTTTTCCTTTGATTCATGGATGCTTGAACGGATTGTACTTTTCCCAGACAATAAAAATAGCCCATTCTTTGACTGAAACAGTGGTTTTGATGAACAAGAATACCATCATAACATTTTGTTTGACTTTCCAATGCTGAATAGTACCCATGTATGGGTGTGATATTTCAGTGTGTTTATTATTGGTATTATTTCTTCCAATGTGCTTGGCCCTAAATTTTATAATATGGGAACATTAGTTGGTTGAGAGGAAATGCAAAAGTTATTAATTCTGAAAACTTTGTTAGACCTGCTTCTTGGATCACCATATGTGGTCCTTATTATTTATTACACAATGATTTGATGCCCAATTTTCTCATCTGATTCTTAAACTAGGAACTTTTGTTTTTCATTGGTCTTATTTTTCTGTCTTCTTTTGGCTCATGAAGGCTGCTTCAATGTTGCTACTTTCTTTGTCATTCACTTGGAAGGTCCTGGCTCCCTATTCTGGCACACTAGCCGTTGTCGGAACCGTTCTGTGAGTTTATGCATTTTATGTAATTAATGAAGCCCATGAAAATTTCTTCTTATTTTGATACCTGCTATTGTTATCTCCTCCTATTGGCTAAAAAGATCTAAACCTTTCTTCGATATCTTCTACACAGCTATGTTTTATCCTTTTCACTTGGTGCTGGGCCTGTGCCTGCTCTTCTTCTGCCAGAGATATTTGCTTCCAGAATTAGAGCTAAAGCAGTGGCTTTATCACTTGGCACGCATTGGGTAAGTCACCATCGAGAACCTGCCCAAAGCTGTTGATATTCATGTATATCCGTAAAAGCAAATTTGTAAATGTAGATACTGTGACAGGACCAACTGTTTTTGTTCTTCCTTATCTGTGTTACCTGGACTTTTTATTACCATTAAGTATCCATACCGTAAATTCGTATACATATTTGGACATGAGTAGATGAGCATAATTTCTCCAAAACTATGGAGAAGCTCAGAACAGAAAACTTGAGAATACCCAAAACATACCCACATTCAACACCTCCAAATCGGGTAATATTATTATATATTGTGTTTAAAAGAACATGATCTGAAAATGCTTGGTGTTCAATATCTTTGCATTCTTCTACCAATTGGGTATTTATTGATTCCATCTGTGGCATGTGTTTTTATTCCAACAGATCTCCAACTTTGTCATTGGCCTGTATTTCTTGAGTGTGGTGAACAAGTTTGGGATCAGCTCGGTGTACTTGGGATTCGCTGGTGTGTGCGCTCTTGCTGTCTTCTACATAGCTGGTAACGTTGTGGAAACAAAGGGGCGATCATTGGAAGAAATAGAGCTTGCTCTGAATCCGACGACTTGATTTGTACAATATCCAAAGGAATGCAGCAATAATCTCTGAAGCCGGTTAATGCTAATGTTCATCTCATGAGCATTCCATTATTTTCTGGTTAAAACCAGAGAGAGGCAACTAGTTCAAGTGACGTGTACGTATACTTATGTTGCTTGAAATATGTAAAGAAGAGATTTTTGGTAGTTTGAACTCTGTTGGTTTATGAAATGCAAGATGTTGCTTAAGGAAACTAGTCCCATGTACACACTTTAAGAGTGAAATAATTTTATTAAAAAAAAAGAGTGAAATAATGAATAATTAAAAAAAGAAAAAAGAAAGAAGATAATGAGATAATCAGGAGAAGTGGTGATTGAAATCAGGTCTTGAAATCCCTCCCCTTATCAATTAAATAGAGTTCTTTCAAAGAGAAAGGAAAGACTGTTCTACAATTACATTCAATTGATTTTAAATGTTGTTTTGCGAAAAAGAGTTGCTAGAAATTGTTACAAAAAAAAAAAAAACCATTCAATGATTATAACCAAAGAAAGTGATTACTATCTCTTTAAATATTGGCTAAAGATAGTCTTAAAAAAATTTACAATTTCTCTTGACGTTGAATTGAATAATACCCGACATATCAAACAAGCTGATTGCGATGGAAACTGTAAGCTTCAGAAGCATTCGTATTTAACCAATTAACATTTCCATTCAAGTAAAAATTTGATGTTCATTAGATTCCGAGTATACAGTTGTTTGGAACCTTTTGATGTGGCTAACATAATCTCCAATTAGGAGAGAAATATTACAATGGTTTGTGCCCCACAAATTCCAAGGACATTACTATATAAATAGTGGCTGAGACTATTGGAGTTACAAGTTCCAAAAAGCAACGTCCTTCGCAGGTAGATTTAGAACTCTAAGAAAATAAATAAATAAATAAAAACAGGATATCCGAGCTCCCATAATAAACACCAAAGTAGCTTAAAGCAGAACAAAGTTTGTACTGGAGGATGATTTTAAAAACTACGACCAACACAGGCTACGACAACATCTCAGACTCCATTAACACGCGGACCTAACCAAAAATAGAGAATCTAAAATGACAAAACAGGAAATGTCAAGATGAGCACAAAGGGAATTACATGACCTTCTTGCCTTCTTCGTCACTAGGGTCACGTAGGGTTCCAAGCATCCAATCCATCCAAATGGTGTAATGGCCATAGTTATGGCGATATGTAGTGTGGTGAATAGTGTGGTAGCCAGCACCCATCACAGGCCATAGTTTGCCATGGATGCAATCATGAATGTTTGCCGTCCAGATGGCCTCCAGGAACAGCAGTCCGACATGTGTTGTAAAATGAGTTGGAATGATGAAGAGTGCTATCACATGAGGTACTGCCTGCAGTATTCCGTCCAGTGGGTGAAAAGCCAAACCTGAAAACAACACAAATTGTTTTCACCCATATCAAATAGCAAATAGTTAATCACTATCACCTACTTGCTTCAGTCCAGTGTGAACAACAGTACTATTTAGAGGTAAAATCACTTATAATACATGTTACTTAGACTCCAGTGTGATAGTCAGATACGGGTATGTTTCTAACATGGGCATAAATCTATTACTGACATCGGTGAATCTTCTCCATCACCTTTGTCAAGGAATATGCCAAATCATTTTCTCTAAATTATTTTGAACTGACATAGGTCCACTACCAGAAATGAAAAGCATCAAATTCTATATATCCCCAATCTCAGAACTAAATAACAGAGTAGGCACCCAAAGATACAAGCTTTTACAGAACACCACTGCCCATTAAGACATGAATGGTCTGCTTTCTGTATCTCAAATATGTAGGCAGTCCAAACTAACATGGATTAATAATGTGACATCGATACTATAGCAGCAAAACAGACCTTACATGAAATAATTCTATTTACCATATAACCATAATTCTGAAATCCATATGTATCAAAGATTTTGTTAAGGTATGCACCCCCACAGGAAAGCAGAAACAATCGGCACTTAATCTAGAGTAACTTGTGGCATACATCTGAAACATACATCTTTAAGTTCCGTTGGGCTAAAACAGGTCAATTATGGATCCTCTCTTACTTAAATATGTCAAATATTGTGTTCTATAGTTATCAGCCAAAATGTGTTTAGGCAGTGGAAGCAACTATAAACCAAGGAAAGTGACGTAGACATATAAGAAACTTACCAGCAAATGGAGAAAGTGTATTCTGCTTGTTGTAGATGTGATGAGTTGCATGAAGGTACTTGTATAATGGTTTTATATCATGCAATTCCCTGTGCATCCAGTAAATTCCAAACTCCACAAACACGAGATAAATAGACAAATATAGAAAGTGTGGAAGCCAGCCGACCTCACTTACTCTATCATAACATTTTGTCCAGCCATTTTCAACCATGTATTCGGAAAGAGATGGAAGAGCACAGTACCATGGCATGGCCTTCATAGCAACATAAATCTGCAAGAGCATGGCTTTATTTGTGGGGATAGCATCTGCAACAAGTGCATTGCTGATATAATAAGTAAAGGCTGCTACACTAACACTTGGTCCACTAACATAGTTTACAACTAGCCTAGGCTTTTGAGATTATGTAATCCATATAGAGGGGATAAGAATAAGATTCTTTTAGGCTCATAATATTCTCCACAATTGTCATAATGCAATCGATCCATATATTTCAACATTGGTTCAACTCCCAAATTGAAAAATCACAGATGAAATTCCAGATTCAAAACAATCTCAAATAAGGATAACAGCTAGAATGAAAACAATTTAAGATCAACACAAAACCATCAAAAATTAAACCCAACCTAGATTTAAAATCACAAAAGAATACCTTTGGGAACATAGACATTGCGTTTCAAGTAGTAAATATAGAAGCACCAAAGGAAACCAGAGATGAAGTAGAGCAAAGTCCCAGCAAGGTAGTTTCGTAGCCATGTCTGCAAGAAATGGGGAAGAGGGTACCATAGATTTGTAGGCAAAAGGTATCCCAAAACAATGTGATTGTACCAAGTGGTTTCATCCAAGAACTGCTGCAAATACTCGTTTCCCATTGGTGTGCAACTGAAAACAACCGCCGATGATCAGTCACCGGAGCAACAACAGATTTTAAACCAGGAAAGAAGAAGTCAAGACAAACAAAAAAAAAAGGGGGGAGGAATTTTCTTTAGTTTTTGGATCAAAAAAAAAAAAAAAAAATCTGATAACAAAAGATTTGTGTGAGGTTTGATGTCAGAAATAATCAGTATATATAGCTAGTTCTTATTAGCTGGACTGTCAGTTAAAAATTGGCCCATACGACTCTGTCAAGTTCATTGCTTACTACTCATGTCCTATATAATACAAATTAATATGAATAATTGCTGTTTTAGTCCTTGGACGTTGATTTTTAAAAATTGGGTTCATCGAGTAGGACGGCGAGATGTGATAGAGCAGGCTACCTAAGGGCCGTTCAGCTAAGCTTTTAGGAAGAGCTTTATTTAGGTTTTTTTTTTTTTCACTTTTAAAATGGGTTTTTGAATCCATTAAAAAATTAAAAAATTCTTATTAAAATATCATAATATTAATTAATATTTCATATATTAAAATATTAAAAATAAATTATAATATAAATTATTTTTATATTTTTGTTGAAGCCCAATTTTCATCGGGTCAATCAAATCATTTTGAATTTATTTTAAAATTAAATTTATTTTAAATTTGAATTTAATTTAAATTTAGATTTAATTTAAATTTAAAATTATTATAAATTCAATGTCCAAATACAAATTAAAGCCCAATTGGGCTCAAGATCAAACCAACCCAATGTTCATTTACAAATCCTTGACCCAATTACACATATCCTTAACCCGTTACCCACAACAAATAGCCCATAACCAGTCAAACCCTAAAAGTTTAAATCAGATTTACCCTCACGTGCCTCTGTTGATTTGCTGCTCACCAGCTCCACCATGCCTTGCCTCACCGCTGCTAAGGGTACCTGCAACAAGCAACAAGACAAGCATTAACTTGCAGAAAACAAAATATCATCATTATGTAAAATGGCTATAAAACCAGAGTTAATTTTCTGTAATAGGGGTTAAAACCCTTTTCTAAAAAAAATCAATACAACTACTACCTTTTTCAATACAGAAATAAACTTCTAAAGCAATTTTGTAAATCAAGCAGAATCGGCCAGTATTTGATCAAGAACAGACTAATAGACTACTCAAGCATCAACCCCATCAGGTATCATTTAATGCATAATCACTGTCATACATAAATCAGTATTCAGCCCCTTTCAGTTACCAATATGCATTTATGTTCATCCACTATATTCGGTCACTTTTATTTCCATTATTGAATTCAAACAACTCCTTAATAAATAGTATTAATAATAATTCTAATAACAATAACAGCATCAATAATAATAATAAATATAGTATTAATAACAGCAATCAATAGCCATTAATAATAATAACAATAATAATAATAATGGTTTAAATAAAAATATTTATTACTAATAATAAGAAAAAGAAGGAAACCAAAAAGATAGGGACATATCTGCTTCATTCGGACGCTGTCGGGCCGCGCCGTTGCCGTCCACCGCCGTGAAGCCGTCGTCAAACGTAGACTGGGCTCAGTCATATACTGACCTGCGAAGCAAAGAAAAAGAAAAAGATTAAAACAGATTTTTTAGAGAAAAGAAAGGGCGAAGAACGAATTTGTTTTGTAAAAAACTGAGTGGATTGTTTTAAAACAAAAAATAAGCTTTAAAATGAAAAATCAAAGTTTCAAAATAGGGGGTTTAAACAATTTTAAAAGAAAAAAAGGAGTGATTTTTGATCTGGGTACAAACCCAGATCTATTTTTCAAACAAAATAAAAAAATGAAATCAAAAAGAAATAAGAGGAAAAGAAAGGAAGAAAGGTGGCTTTTGGTGCTTACCTTCGGGTGTCGGCAATTGGAGATAGGGGCGTGGCCGACGCGTGGCGCAAGGAAGCAGCGGCGCACATCAGGAGCGTCGAAGACGCGCCCTCACGCGCGGGACAGACGGTGGTTGGGAGGCTGATCGGAGTTTGGCCGGTGATGGGTTGAGAGAAAAGGAGAGAAAATAAGGGGGGTCTCTTGTTTTTTTTTAAAAAAATGAATGAAATGAATAAAAAAGGCTTAAAATAGTATTTATACAAAACCCATGACCCGACCCACTCTGAGATCCGCTTGTTTTCATAAAGGAAGTTATTTGCACGTTTAGCCCTTCTGCACTTTTATTTATTTCAATTTAATCCTTTTTGGTATTTTTAATTATTTTTAATTTTACCCAGTAATTTCAATTGCTTTTCAATTTAATCCTTTGACTGTTTGACTGCACCAGAGACTACCACGTGTCACTTTTTGGCTTATTTATGCATTTAGTCCCTATCATTTTTAATTTGTTTTAATTTAATCCTTTAATCAACTTTTGTTTAAACTACAAAATTGACCCAAGAAATTTTTGAGATTTTTAAATTAGTCCTTTGACTTCTGGATGCCTGTGGGGCTGCCACGTGTCACTTATTTTTGGTTTTATTACTCTGTAGATCCCTAAACTATCCAAAAATTACATTTTAACCTTAAAACTTTTCCAATATTACATTTGACCCCAAAACTTTTCCAATATTACATTTTGACCCCAAAACTTTTCCAAAATTACATTTTAACCCCCAAACCTTCCAAAATTTTGTTTTTGACCCTAATTTTACCAAAATTTGCCATTTTACCCCCAAACTTTCCAAAGTTCCATTTTTAGCCCCGATTTCTCCAAAATCACAATTTTGCCCCCGAAAGTCCAAAATTACCATTTACCCCCGGGTATCCAAAAGTCCCGTTTTCAACCCCGATTTCGTCGTTTTTTCTTCTTCACCAATATTCACATTTATTTGCATCTGTATCTTACATTTTCGCATATTATTTATTTGCTTATTGTATTGCTTCGTATTTAATTTCTTTTATTAATCACTACTCGTATTTCAAAACTTGCGCATTCATTTTCAAAGTTATTTCAAAAATCGAGGCAATATTTCGTTCGTGCGTAAACTTCAAGAAATCATGCCCTAACGTGTCGGGTGTGATTTCTTCGTATAATTAGCGCGAATCGAATATCCTTTTCAAGTTTTTACGCCCGTTCACTTCGAGATTCCGAGAATGTCGTGTCCTAACGTGTTGGTCGCGACTTTAATTCTTCGCGAGAATCAAAGTAAACGAGTAATCCATTTTTAAATCCTTCAAATCACATGTTCGAGGATTGCATTTTAACCTTAATACGAAATTTTCAAGTTCTCAAAATATATACGAATGATTTTCGTGACATAAACGAGGCAATATCATTTCGTGTGAAAACCTCGAAAAATCGTGCCCTAACATGCTGGGTGTGATTTTCGTACAAGTCACGCAATTGAATATTCTCTTCAAAATTTCCCAAAACGTCCTTCAATTTTGAAACTCCGAGAATATAGTGCCTTAATGTGTTGGACACGACTTTAGTTCTCGTAGAGGTTCGAAATACGGGGACGAATTTTCTTAAAAAGATCTCCTTTAAGATTACACAAAGCATTTTAAAATAAACATCGCATTATAAACTTTACTCGAATTTTCATTAGTTTTCATAAAACAAGACCCGAAAATAATCATGTGGTACCAATTCTGGGCGTACGAGGGTGCTAATCTTTCCTCGTGCGTAACCGACTCCCGAGCCTGTTTCTCTGGATTTCGAAGACCAACTTTTTAAAACGTTTTTAAACGTTTTATGGTGATCCAATTACACCCGAAATAAAAGATTGGTGGCGACTCCCATTTTTCTCATTTTTTCCAAATCTTAAAATAACCTTTTTTCGAATCCCTCGTTTTCAAAGTGATTTCGACAATTCTTATTAAAATATCATGATATTATTTAATTTAAATATTATTTAAATACATATTTTTTATTTTATAATATAATATTTAAAATAATTATTTTATTTCTCAAAAATACTTTTTAACAACAATACTAAATACTATAATCTTAAATCAAATATTTTAAAAATATTTTTCTATCACATTTTTTTAAAAGCACTCTTCAAAAAGGATACTAAACTATACAGAAAGACACTGCCCCCGGTCTTTTGCAATATTCCTGGTTGAATTTGTTCCACATAACACCTCCATTTTCAATTATTTATGGGTCCACTAAGGATTAAAGCCTAATCAATTCGCTTTTGCATTTTGTATAGGGAATCTACTTTGCTCTCCTACTTCACTCCACTCAACTATTTTTATATTGGGAAACTCTCTTTCCATTTTCATTTTCTGTAAATTAGTCCTTCTCAAAATTATTGGAGCATTTTTGTCTCTTTTAATTTCGAATGTCAGCTTCTAAAGATGATCAATCATAATATTAATGTTTTTCGTTAATTTTACATAAATTTGACACAAATTTCTTTTGAAGATTCTAGAATTTTTAAATTTTTATATATTTTTTCAATATTTTTTTAGAATCAATATCAAATTGACATGATATGTAAATATTTTAGGAATTAATTTGTTACAAACACGTACATACTAAATAAATTAAGAAATAAAAGTTGTAACGAAGTGTTGTTGTCATTTTACACACCACAAAAGTTGTTCCTCTAATATGAACTCATGAGACGACTTTGGGGTGAACACCTTCGACACTAGCCCTAGAATTAGGTTTCTCTTAACTCTGTATTTAAATAGCTCACCCAACTTTATTTTTTATTGTCAATTTAATTCTGAAATAAATCAATTCAAATATTTATGAAATTAAAACACTGAATAATTAAGAATATTCATTTTTATTTGGGATAAATACTAAAATTATACATAAAGTTTAAAAAAATTAATCTGAATTTTTTGATGAATTTGACAGTTCAAGTACTTAATTTTAGTGCAAAAGAATCAATAGCTTAATTGCTTTTTTTTTAAAAAAAATTTGAGGACTTTTTTAATATATTTTAATAGTTTAATTATCCTATTCAGTAAAAAAAATAAAAGTTTAACTGTTTTTTGAAAAAATTGGAGAATTTTTTACACCCTTGATATTCAGTCGTAAAAAAAATTTTAATAGCCCACGCCCCACTGTTTTAAAATAGTTTTCCTTTTTTCAGTGTTGGACGTTTTTAAAAAAAAAAATCTAAAGGGACTAACAACATAAATTTAAAATGCTGCAATCTTTAATAACAAAATAATACCAAAGGACTTCATGACATTAACCCATTAAAATTTCATTAATGGAATTTCCGAAAAAAGATTGTTTTTCTTTCTTCTCCGTTTCTTCTTCTGTTTCATTTTTATGTCCGGCTAGCTTTCATCGCCGGAGAATTCAAGTTTCCAATTTTGATCCCTAATTTTATCTCTGTATTTTATTTCTCACAATCACAAAATCTCCAACAATGTTCAATAGTGAAAATGAAGCAACCTCATCAAGGGCTTTAAGGTAGATGGTGAGAACTTTCTAGCAAATAGGAAACACATTGAAGTTGTATTCCCATTGTAAATACATTCCGATCCATATCGTATTTGACTCAAAAGCTCATGGTTTATATCAGCATATCCATATTTCCTAGGATGAGCCCCTTCTCCGGACCAATCAACCCACGTAATGCTTCGATTGGAGTTTAGTTTTCCATACACCATGTTCACCATTGTAGCCATGTAGTGTTCGTCATTGTAACAAGGTGGCCGACAGTATTGTTTGAAAGCCGAATAATACGTTTTATCGGAAACAATGTGTAAGGCCATGTCGCGGTGCATTTCGAACCATTGAGACCCTTTTAGCCAATCGGTGGCATTGATTACAGGTGACATTTGGGGATTGTAACGACCCCGCCCATCTTTGCCTGGATCATCGTATACGCTTATGAAGCTTAGAGTTGAAGTGATGAGATAGTCATAGATTGTGGTGAAGTTAAACAATGGAATGCATGGGTCTGAAAGAAGGAGGAATCGTTGATTGAATGGATCGAGTAGTGCATTTGCAAGGAGTCGTCACTCCGCATCTATCACTGTCGCAGTTCCCCAATACACTGGCTATGTCGCACCAAAAAAGAAAGCATCCATTAATTCAATGTTTCATGCAAAAAGCACCCAGTTTCGACCATACAAATAGAGACTATACCTGGCTGGGGATTCTTCGACCATAGAAGACGGAAGTTGGAGGAACTGTTTGATTGTAATGAGGATGTGAGTGAACGTAGATTGTATAAAAGCGTTGGTGTCCCTCGAAGAACTTTTCCCACAATGGAGCCAAGGGGAGTGGACCTCCCGTTAAGAACATGAAAGCTATCTTTGGATGACCACTAGATTCTTGTAGTCTTGGAACCCTGCTAGATGCTCTCAGTAACAACTCTTGGTCACTCATATTGTGCATCACAGATTGTTATTCTTCTTTCAATGAAATACTAGTGCTAGAACTGGACGTGCCATTCCTTGGCGACGGTGGTGGAACTGGTGGAGAAGTACTAGACACCAAAGTGGAGGCGGCTTGAAAAACTACAAGTAGCCGTGGGGAGCTGCTTTTAAGCTGTAAACTAATTAGAGTACCAAGTGACAGACCAATGACGAACGAGATAGCATAATACACAAGATTATGTATTGCCAATGGCTTGGAAAATGGTTGAACTACATGTTTCTCAATGCCGCCCATACTTGTGCAAAGGAGTGATTGGGAGAGAAGAGGGATCGATTTAAATGGTGACAGAAAACGTAAACTGTGTGAATATAATTGTTATGAAATTTATGAAGGTTGAATTGGGAGGCAATAAATTAAAGCTTAAGACAAGGCCTTTCTGCATCTACAATTTTACTCCTCTTGATTGATTCGTATTAATTAAAATGCAGTGCTTGATGATTCTTTGACTTGCAAAGGTATTTTGATTTCTTAGGAACAAGATACATACATAAAATCATGCATTGTAGTATTCAACAATATGTGCCACATGCATCCAAGCAGCCAAAAGAAGATTACCTCTGACAAAAAAAAGATAAAAGGAGTAATTTTCGATAAATGGTTTGGCTTTGTCACGTTCACCACCTACAAAGTCAAGCAAGGGCTAAAGACTTAATTCTTTTGTCTCCAATTCATTGAAAAATTAAGAACTTTTCTTAGTTAGAAGATTTATTTTCAAAGCATATATCTTTAAAGGGAAAAAAGTTTGGAGTGTTGGAAAAGACAATGATTTCTTCCGGGGGGGCTATATGCATGCATGATATAATTGCTTCAAATGGGAAAAAGGAAGAATTTTGATGACAATCCCTGGTTTTAAGTTTCAAACATGATTTTGCTCCTAGGCTTTCGGCTGATGAACTTTGACTTCTTTATTTTATAATTTATAAATTGTTATAATATATAGTTTTGTTACACCTAACGAGCAGCTTAAAAGTCAAAAGTAGAGTTGGGTGAATACTGGTTTTAGGGTAATTCTCTTTTGCAGTTCAAAAAGTCACCCAAACCTTCTACCAAATTTGCATTCAATTAAACAAACCCAATTAACATTTAAAATTCCTCATCAACTGCACAATACGCCCACGTTTGTCTCCATCTTCAAGCTCTTACCAGCCCCTGTCACTGGAGACCTCCATCATACTATAAGGATGTGTTCCGACATCTTAGAGTAATTATATGACATTAGAGTATTGTAATTAAAAAATTCTGTTTCGCAACACTTGTTCGGTCGATAAAATTTAATCGTATCATAATTTCATATATTATATTAGATAGCACAAAAAGTAATTTTACAACTACAAATTTTAAAATTTTTTAAAAAATTATTAATGATGGTGGCACAAAACTGAACTCAATGAAACAACGTGGAAGCATAATTGGTGTTCTTTCACTCTCGATAAATCAAATCAGTAATTATGACAAATCCAATAACACATTTATCAACAATCAATGAAAATAAATCACAATATTATAAGCAAAAACAATAAATTGAGACATAATTTTTAGGTGGAAAACGAGGAGGGGTTTATGTTGCAATATTTTCGTCTGCTTGTGCTTTAAAAGGAATAATTCTTTCCTTTCTTTCATTTGAATTATGGATGAATAAAATTCTATTTGATTTGAAAAAATTAAAAAAAATTAAATTTTGAATTAATCGAATTAAATTATTCAAATTATTTGAGTTGAATTTTATAATTTAAATAACAGATTAGTGTAAATACTCTTTTGGTCCATGTCAATTTTGAAAATAAACAATTTTATCTCTCAACAAAAATTACAAAATAATTCAAAATAATTTTCAAAAATTAAAAATGATTTTTAAAATTTAAAATATTTATAAAAATTTCAAATTTTATATTTTAAAAATATAAAAATTCTAAAATATATATAAAAAAGTTAAAATATTATTTTTTTCTAAAATAATAATTTTGGTTCAAATTTTTTTAATTTAACTCGAATAATTTCGCTCGACTCGATTTGAAAAAAAATTCAAATTGAGTTAGGATAATAAAATAAAACTTGTGAACTCGATTAAATTGAAACTTTTTCAGTCGATTCGACTCAATTCAATCGAACGCTCACTCCTAAATTTTGAGCCGTATAGTTGAAATAAAAACACAAATTTTAATTCATTTATGCAATTTAGTTTTAAAACATTAAAATTGGAGCAAAAAACATGTTCAACTATGAAAATGAAGCAAACTCAGCAAGGGCTTCAAGGTGGAGGGTGAGAACTTTCTAGCAAATAGAAAGTACATTGAAGTTGTACTCCCATTGTAAATACATTCCGACCCATATCGCATTTGTTTCCTAGGATGAGGCCCTCCTCTCGACCAATCAACCCATGTAATGCTCCGATTCGAGTTTAATTCCACATAGAACATGTTCACGAATGTAGGAATGTAGTGTTCGTCGTTGTAACAAGGTGGCTGGCAATACTGTTTGAAAACCGAATAATAGGTTTGATCAGAAACAACGTGTAAGGCCATCTCACGGTGCATTTCGAACCATTGAGACCCTTTTCGCAAATTGGTGATGTTAATCATGGGAGACATTTGGGGATTGTATCGACCCCGACCGGCTTTCCGGGGATCATCATATAAGCTCAAGAAGCTTAGATTTGATGGGATGAGATAGTCGATAGATTGTGGTGAAGTTGAACAATGGAATGCATGAATCCGATAGAAGAACGAATCGTTGGTTGGATGGATCGAGTAGTGCACTTGCAAGGAGTCGTCTCTCCGCATCTATCATTGTCGCAGTTCCCCAAAACACTGGCTATGTCGCACCAAAAAAAGAAAGCATCCATTATTTCAATGTTTCATGCAAAAAGCACCCAGTTTCAACCATACACATAGAGACTATACCTGGCTGGGGATTCTTCGACCATAGAAGCCGGAAGTTGGAGGAACTGTTTGATTGTAATGAGGATGTGAATGAACGTAGATTGTATAAAAGCCTTGGTGTCCCTCGAAAAACTTTTCCCACAATGGAGCCAAGGGGAGTGGACCTCCCGATAAGAACATGAAAGCTATCTTTGGATGACCACTAGATTCTTATCGTCTCGGAACCCTGCTAGATGCTCTCAGTAACAAGTCTTGGTCACTCATATTGTGCATCACAGATTGATATTCTTCTTTCAATGAAATACTAATGCTAGAATTGGACGTGCCATTACTTGGCGACGGCGGTGGAACTGGTGGAGAAGTACTAGACACCAAATTGGAGGCGGCTTGAAAAACAACAAATGGCCGTGGGAAGCTGTTTTTAAGTTGTAAACTAATTAGAAGTCCAAGTGAGAGACCAATGAGGAAAGTGATAGCATGAGACACAAGATTGCGCATTGTAAATGGCCTAGAAAATGGTTGAACATGCTTGTCAATGGCGCCCATACTTGTGCAAAGGAATATATATATTTGGGAGAGAGTAGGGATCGATTTAAATAGTGATAGCTAGCATGATGTTTAAACTGTAGTTTTTATTTTTATTTTTTTTTTCTATTGGTGCTATTTAATTTAATCGAACGCAAAAGAAAAACAAACTAACAAACAGCGTTGGACCATTCATAATCTCTTTGGCTAATTATTAAGAACTTTAAGGTTGAAGTTGACTTGGGAAAGCTAGTCGGGAGGGGATTATTAAAGCTTAAGACAAGGCCTTCCAGCATGTATTTCACTCAATTATTAATAATCCAATGTCCCTTAGTTAAAATACAAAGAATTTAAAACAATTATTGACACGCAGAAAAAAAAATAAGAATATAGAAATGCATAGCTTAAAATTGAAAATACTATTCTTTAAAATAATTTTACAGATAATATATATAAAAAAAATTCAAATTTTTTAGTTATCTTAAATTTAAATTTAAATTTTACACTAAAATTTAAATTTAAATTAAATAATATATATTTTAGGATAATTTTTAACTTTAATTAAATAATTTAAAATAAAATTTTAAACTCAATGATATTTAAAAAAAAATCTAATGATAACAAATTTAAATATTAAGATAAATATTATTTATCTTAATGATAATTAATTATTAATTATATTTATAATAAATTAAGAATAATTATAAAACATTTTATAACCCACAAATGAATAACATTAGTATTTGTTGATGCCCATTTAAAATGTTACCATAAAAGTTTTTTAATTTTTAAATTAAAATTAAATTTTAATATAATATTTGTAAATAATAACTTTTTTGTTTCCCATTTAAAATTTTTAAATAAGATACCATCATTATTTGACTTCAAATACAAATAATAATCAATAAAGTTTATTAAATAAGAAAGTTCTTTTGATTTCTCATTCAGAATCTGGTGGTATAAATAGTGACGGTTTTCTTTTTATTAAAAATAAGATAAATTTACAAAAAAAAAAATTGAGTTTTTTATTATTATTTAAATATGGTGTTTGAACGTTTGGATTACCGGTGTACCATTCCTTAATTAATGGAATCTACATATTTGAAAAAAAAAACAACTTAACCTATAAACAAGAGTAACACATGTGTTATGAATATTTTATTAATTTATTGTATTAAAAAAATTATTAATCTAATATTAGTAACTTAGATTAACAAATTTTTATCTTTATTTATATTTTCCAGTCTTTCCATTCAATCATAAAATCGCTTTATTAAGCAAATTTGAACTTTTTTAACAAAGAATTTGAAGTTATATATGGTAATTAGGATCCATTTATATTATTAAAAGTTAATGTAATTTTACATATTTTCATATTTGTTTTACAATGAATATTTTAATAATTCAATAGTTGAATTTATCGATATAATTGTATTTGTCATGTATGTAAATTTTAAACCATTAATGTCTCTATCATATTGATCTAAAGTATTATATACGTTAACATTTATTGAACGGTTGAATTTTTTTTACATAAAATAAATAGTTAGAAATTTTTAATTTATGTCAATTTTCATATGTAAAATGTGACGGTTGAATCGTTATTTTTTTAGTGTAATATAAAAACAAATAAAACAAAAAGTTTACATAGAAGAATGCATATTCAAAAGGCCTTTAACTTTATCCTCTTTTAGTGTTGCTTGAATCTCCATAGGAGGTTCGCCAAACATACACAATTTCTTATCATTTGTCAAAGTCATTTTTGTTAAGATGACCATGAATATGATTAAGGATTGCTCTGACAGTATACCTTCAATGACTCTTGTGAGGAAAATCAAGGAAATATCAAGACAAGTTTCAATAGTTAAGTTTTAGTTCCAGTTCGTGCATGGGAAAATTAATAAGATTGCATATTGACTTGCCAAATCATGCTCTTCTAATAATGTTAATTTGATTTATATTGATGTTCGTACATCTCATGTTAGGAAATTGCTTATAGATGGCAACTTAGGTAATTCACATGTATGATTATTTTGATTTAAGGCAATGAGTAACCTTCTTTTATTTATATATAAAAAAAGTCATTTTTACTAAAAACATTCGCCATTTGATTATTGATTGTATAAAGAAATACGAAAAGCTGCAAAATTAATTACTTCATAACATCTCATATAAAACTTGCTAGTTGTATTAATTTTGATAGGGAGAGAAATAAAGATGTATATAACTTTAAAACATCTGAAAATGTAACATCAATAAATTAAAAAAAAACCTTATATTAAGTATTGGGCTTAAATTTTAAAATTAAAAAAAATGTAAAAAAACTAAAATTTTAGAAATAAAACTATATGATTAAATTTTAAATTTGTATTCAAGTTCTATATGGTTTATGACCTCAATTCTATCAAACACAGTTCAATGTTCTAAGTTCCGTCATTTGTGGACAGCCAGGTAGGGATAGAGTCAGAAAATTTTTTAAGGGGGTCGAAATTAAATTTTAATTTTTAATAGTTTATATATTTATAATTTTTAAATGATTAAATCAAAATTTTATAATTTTAAGAGAGGTTAAAGTAAAATTTTACCGTTATTCATTTAAAATTTTAAAAAAATTAAAAGACCTAAACTGAAATTTTTTATTTTAAAGGGGTCAAGGTCCTGCAAACTCCTTAGATTCGCCTCTACAACGAGGGAAAGGGAGGTGGCAGGTAAAGGCCTTGGCCTTTTAATATAGAAAAAAATGCATTTTTAATTTTTGAAATTTTATAAAATTTTAAGTAAATAAATAGTAAAATTATAATTTGACCTCCAAAAGTTTATTTTAATCTTATTAAAAATAACAGAGATATATGTCAATACAATAATAAATTTATATTTTAATTCTCATAAAAATATATAATTCAATCTGGATTCTCAAAAAAAAAAAAATTTGATTTCGCTTCTGTTTCATGGGGGCTACTTGGATTCTTTCTTTAACAAAATCGTACTAGTTTTTATTCTGAAAATAAATGACTCGAACATTTTATGCCAAAGGTGATATCTCTAAATCAAATAAGTTTTGTAGCAACACACAATATTACTCTTAATATTCTGATTGCTTAACAAGCTCTTCATTTTACGAGTATTTACAAGAGTCGAAAGGCTAAATGACTATAAAGGTTGATTTAAAAAAATAAAAATAACTTATTACCGTATGTGTTGGAATTTCTTGGTGAAGTTGGGACTTTTTTAGGGTAGTTGATGTCGGATTTTTGCACAATCTAATCCAAGTTATCATGTATTTTATTTTTAGTTCGTTAATTCCTAAGGGGTATTTAAGGTCTTGTAATACTTAAAGATATTACAATTAACAAAATCATGAAAGATTAAAATCTAATAATATTAATAATTAATTTAATTTTAAAATTTGAATTAAACATTAAAAAAGCAACATCGTTATTTTTTATTATACCAAAATGTATTGCTGATATGCAGAACAACTGAAGACTAAACTTAATTACATACCAAATAATTTTGTCTTTTGTCTAAAAATCAAGCAAGAGAATGGTGTGCAGACATGAGAAAAAGAAGAGCGAAATTAATGCTTAAATTTAGGGAAATAACCATCTTTACACTCTTCCTTCCTTCCTTCTATTCTAAACTACTTAAGTTTAGTCCAAACCAACAAAATCATTTTACCGTTCAATAACCAAAACCACTTTGATTTTGGCGTCTGCTTAGGGTCAGCTTTATTCATTAATTACTCTGCTTCAAATCTTTTCCCTTTATTTACTACCTAATTTTTTTCAATTTTATACTTAATAGGTTTTTCGATGGTATCTAAGATTTTTTCTTTATCTTAATTAAGTGCTTACGTTTTTTTTATTAGAACACTTGTCAAATATTCATTGAACTATATGATATCATTTGATTTGTATTTCAAATTGAACTTTGAAGTAAAATTCAAATGTCAAATTGAAAAAAAAAACCATAAATATCAAATTAAATCTTTAAATCAAACTCATATACCAAATATTATAATAACGGTCGCTTTTTCCCGTAAATTTAAACAAGCGTTTAAAATTGAGAAAGTCAACCCTTCATCACTAAATATGTTTATATTCCCTAATATAAAAGCTGTCTCAATTGAAAAATGAAAAACTTCAACTCATTGTTTAAAGGACAAGTAAAGAGAATATGGAAAAAAAAAGGAGAAGAAGAAGTGATATTTGTCTCTGTTCATGTGATTTCTTAAATGAGTTTTAAGTTTTAAATTATATTTTTATTGATAATAATTTATTTGATGTATAATCAGATTTTACTTCGGAAGGATGTGATTAGTAGTTTAATACAATTTTATATTTGAGTATAACATTTTTTTAATATGATGTATGTATTATTTTTTGATCTAATTTAATACATGTATTTGACAAAAATTATATATTTGGATACTCAACGGTAATAGTATTAACTTTAAAAAACCGTAAATCTAAGATTACATGGATGTTAAAATAAAACATTTTTTCTAAAAATTACATTGACCATCACTGTATTCACTAAAAACATTTGTGTTCAACATACTAAAAGATAATCAAATACTAAAAACTATATACTAGCCAAAGTTAATGGGGTTCATTCACATCTATATGTCACACGCTAGCCAAATTTTATACACTAGTAGTTGAAATAAATGCACTGTAGTCCGACTGAATGGATGGTGCGAAAAATGATGTTGAGAAGGTGTTTTCCGGTGATCTTGGAGGAGAAAACAGGAACGGCGTTGGCGGAATCGTCAGAGCTTCAAAGCTTCCTTGCAACATTTCTATAACTTTAGTCATCGAAGGTCGATCCGACGGATTACTTTGAATGCACCACAAACTCACTATGATCATCTTTCTGATTAGTTCTTCATTTTCAGCTGTCATTCCTCCCAGGTTCAAATCTGCTCCTTCTTTAAGACGCTCGTAAATCCATACCGGAAAATTCGGGTTACTAGTCTGACTGTGAATGTTTTCTTTTTCTCCGACCATTTCGAGGACCATCATCCCATAGCTGTAAACATCGGACTTGTGGGAGACTCCTCCAAAGCTACGGCAGAATACTTCTGGAGCAATATATCCGATAGTTCCTCTAGCACTTATCGTGGAAATGATACTATCTTTCCGCTCACATAGTTTAGCAAGTCCGAAATCCGAAATTTTTGGACAAAACTTTTCATCTAAAAGGATATTGTGAGGTTTTATGTCAAAGTGTAGAATCCTTGTATTACAACCTTGATGCAAGTATTCCAATCCTCTTGCTATTCCAATTGCGATGTTATACAATGTTTTCACTTCTAGCTGTGCGGGTTTATCCGGAGATTCTCGATGACAGATGAACTTATCCAACGATCCATTCGGCATGAATTCGTAGATTAGAGCTCTTACTGATATATCATAGCAGAAACCTACAAATGCCACTACATTAACATGGGAAGTTCTGCTAATGCTAGCCACTTCATTTATAAATTCATCTCCAGTTCCCTTGGCTTCATTTAGGACTTTAACGGCAACAAGTCGACCATCAGGTAATGCACCTTTATATACAGTTCCGAATCCTCCTTGACCTAGTTCATCTTTGAACGACTTGGTTATTCTCTTGATGTCTGAATATGAATATCGCTTGGGAGCAAGTTCGGCACCATACTGCAAAATGTATGCCTCGATCCTTTCCCATTGCTTCCTTTTTCCTCGTTGCAACCTCAATAAAATACCTCTCGACAACGTCTCGTTCTTAATCCGGAGAGTTACCGTCATAATGACGACTACGAAAACAACAGCTGCTGCCACTCCCAAGCCTAAGAATGAAGTTGAGAAATATTAGCTAGCTGCCGTTCATTGTTATGAATTGAATTAAAATGTTAACCAATATAGTACCTACCTAAGGCTAATTTGAACTTTGGAGTGAAACCATCTGATGACCCTGCAACCATAGAAGAATCGAGTTATGTATCGTAGCAAAAGTACTGATTTAAGTGATTATAAAGAAGAATGGTTGTTGATTATAATACCTGAGATGGAATCATCATCCCACCCCACTCCAAAGCCATTTTGAAGGGTCACATTCAGATAAGCTTGACTTGGACCGTGCTCCAAAACTGTTAATATCGAGGCGAAGGCCGGAACAAGAACATTGCTTCGACATGATCTCAAAGCATCCTTTGCTTCAAAGGAGAGGTTAGGAAAGGCAGTTGGAACAAGGTAGTAGCCAACAGTATTAGTTCCATTCATGCTGCAATTGAACTGATGATCAATAAGGCCTTGATACTGATTGGCCTTGATGGGGCAACCGTAATAGAGTGATATGTTCTGGGTATTCCAAAGAGCGCGGAAAGGGCTGAGATTCAAAGAGGTGTTGACAAGGCGGCGAGGACAAAGCACACTATCCGAACTAGACATAGGTTCAAGAGTGAGAGATCTGAGGGTGGTATTGTATACCAGAAGTTGGTATTTTCGTGAACTGATTGTAATCATGGGACTACCACCCTCACAAAACAGCTCAAATCCCGGTTTCCCGCAATACGCCGGGCTACCCTTTTGCCGGAACGGATAGCTTATCTCTTTGACGATTCCGCAGTTGAATGGTTTGTTACATTCAGGGGCATTCCTAGTGTCAGTGCTGCACATACACACCAGAACCTGGAAGGAAATAAACATTGCAACTACTCCAACAATGGGGGAAGTTCCTGCAACATTCACTCATTTCTTTTAACCAAAGCCTCCTAATTATTGACAATTAAGTTGTAATTCCCCCACACAACACTACATGTCATAAAGATATAACATGAAAACAATATAATACACATGAATTATTAAGTTACCAGAAAAATCTGCATAACGAACATAAAATTACAGAAATAGAAACAAAATCAACACAACACAAGCAGAGACAAGACAAGAATTTAAAGTCATCTGTGTCTGAAGAATCAGAATCCCAAACCCATGAATACTCCAGAGAAGAAAAAAAGATGGACAAAGACAGACCCCTCAAACAAGCAGAGCTAAGAATCAACATCCTTGACTTGTAAGAAGAAAAACTCATACCAGCTATTGTCAGAGATTCCATCAACCTCATTCTACGCGTTGGTACACGAGAAAGGCCCACGACGGTTGCCATTAATGCTTAACTTGACAAATCTCAGCTAGGGTCTGAAGCTATCAAGGAAGTTGATTTGCTGAGAAGAAAGGGTTGTTGATTTTAAGGAAGGGAAGACAGGAAATATCGCAGTCTCTTCTTCTTCTTGGGAGGGTGTAGGTGTAGAAGCACCAATCAGCAGTAATTAAGATTAAGAAATTGAGAATAAGGAAGACTATGGAATAAAAATGTCATAAAGTCTACCATGATATGACCCATCATTTACAGCAAACGATGACTCTAGTTTCCATCATGTAGGGCCAACTAATTTATACCTTTGGGACCGTGTTTCTCAGCTAATATTAAATACCACACTGATAGAAGTTGGGATAAAAGGTTATATTACGTTGTTAGTTCTTCTATTTTAATTTGGTCATTTTTTATTTCTTCACTTTTTTAAATTTAAAATTTTAGTCCCTACTAACTAGTAATTGTTAAATTATTAAGTTCTGTTATTTTCAAAATCTGATGTAGCAAACATATTATCACATTCGTAATATCATATCAGCTTATTATTTTTTATATTATTCACTGAAAATCCTTATTAACTATGTTATTTGTATCAAGATTAAAAATTTTAAAATTCAAAAAATATAGAAAATTAGAATAATCCAATTAGATAAATCTACAATTGTACGTATAGTACATGACTAATAGTTGAATTTATTTTACTGTTACTGATTAGATCAGAACTAAGATTTCAAATTATAAAAAGTGCAAAAACTAAAATTGATCAAATTAAAGTATAGGGATTAAATTCACAACTTTCACAAAGTACAGAAACTAATAAAAAATTTTAACCATAATAATAATAATAATAAACAGATATTACCATGTAATCACACAAATATATTAAAAAAAAACACCTAGATTTTCCATCAACAAGAAACAGGCAATTAACTAATTAATATTAAACCAAAGTCTCTAATTAAAAAAAAAAAGTTATTCATATAGTTGCCTTATATTTAAAAAAAAAAATCGGCATACATCATTTAATTAATTTTTTTCATTTAATTTAATTTGGAATATTTGATATAATAATTTTATTTTATTTTACATTTTCAATTTAACTTAATATGAGATTTTTTACATAAATTTTTAATTTGATTTAATTATCACAAATTATTAACATTTATTTTGAATAGTTCAAATCTCTCTAAATTAGTGTTAATATTAATTGATTTGATTTATTTCTTTTTATATATAAAAACTTATTAAATACATATTTTATTTGAATTAGTTTTTATGAAAAGATAAATAAATTAAATCACTTAAATTTACAAGAGGGTTTTAGACTATTAAATAATCAATTAATCAACGGGTTTGATTTGTTTTAAAGGATGGTTACTATTTCCTTCCTTTTTTTATTAAAATTGTTAATAATTATTGAGTTTAATTTAATTGCATATATTTAGCTTTGATTGACAAAAAAAGTCACATATTTCTTTTGGTTTTATTAGCAAGGCATATGTTAATTAAATCTTAGCTCGTTTGGTATCGACATTGGTACAAGTATAAGAGGATATGGGTTTGAATGCGCTGAAACGCATTATTTTCCTATTTAAAGTTTGGGGAAAAATTATGATTAGTTTTAAACATTATATCTAAAAGAACAGATATGATAAGCTCAATCATATTATATATTATTTCTTTTTATTTTTTATTAACTGTATATACACATGCATTCTGAATATTATTATTATTATTTAATTTGTAAGACTTTCTACCATTAACTATTTGCTTTAAATAAAATATATATTAGTAAGAGGTGCAAGAGAGAATAAAAAGGATCATGATATTATTTTACTAGAACATGAATATAATACATCAATATTATATATATTCTTTCATGTGGGTAGTAGATGCATTAATTTTATTTTTTACTTTTGAAAAAACTATTAATAATTTTAGATGAAGAAAATTAAGAATTTTACTATATTGGTAATTATATTAATTATTTATGATTTAAATGATTTTTTTACAAAACTATTGGTTTATATTATTTATTTTTATAAAAATTACTGACATGAATTTTATATATAATTTTTTTTTTTAAATTGACATCATCTCTCGTGAAACCATTTGAAGCAACAAGATAAACGAGTGTTCTCTTTTTGACATAAAGATAAAGGTTTTTTTTTTATCAGTTTTTTTTGGGAATAGCAGATAAAGGGTTTTTTTGTCAAAGGGGACATAAAGTTTTTTAAAAAAGAAAAAGATAAAGAGAATATAAATTTGAATAAGGGAGACCCAAAGCTTTCTCAAAGCCTTCAATCAAGCAGCCAAAACCAAAAACGTCCACACGCCTAAAGTTTATTTATATTAAAATTTTAATAAATTAAAAAAATTAAGTATTAAATAAAAATTAAAAAAAAATCAAGTGAAGTCGGGTTTAAATAGACATATTGATAAGTAAAATCCGATTAAACTTTAGCCATAAATATTGATTGATAGAGTTGATATTTGATCCCTGATATAAGTAAGAAAAGGAAAGGAAGAGAATGAGGAGTGAAGTCCCCACAGGCACAGAGGCAGAACAAAAGTCAAAACCGTAGACCAAGTAGCACCATAAAGTTGAATCCGTTAAGATAAGGACAAAACTTGTAAAGTTTAAAGAGAAGACTTATTCGACCCCCTCATCTTTTACCCCAAAACTAACCCAATTTGCCCGAAGAAAAATACCACTTCCATCTAGAACCCCCCCCCCTTCCCTCCCTCCCTAAATTATAAAAAATTCTCCAAAAAAAAAAACCATGGGCATCGAAACAGCTTACTACATTGCATACTTTGTTCTATACAATAGTTTCTCAAAGAAATAAAATGCAGCAAACTCTTGTAATGGTAAGGTCCAAGTGGGGGTTGACGAGGTGGTGCACTGAGGACTTGAAGGTCCATATTAAAGTTGGTAAACTCTTGTAATCATGTGTTTAACTACCTCACAACTTTGACCAATACCACCACCACTCGGGGCCTATCAGTTTGTTGTGCTGACCCAGTTTTTCATATCTCATGATTACTATCCGACTACATCATAGACTTTTGGTTAATCGATAAGTATCCAGCCAATCAAGTTCAGTTTTTTCAATGGTTGGCAAAAGAAAGAACCATTTGCCATCTATAATGCAACGGGTCAAACCTTAATCATCAATGTAACTCAACTTACTGCTGGTAAAGAAGAGGAACCAGTTAAAATGAAAATGAAAATGAAAATCGATGAGAAAAGAGAGAGTAAATATTAAACCATCAACACCTCGAAAGTCCTGTAGAGGATGAACATGTACTAGTATTTTTTAAGGTCTCATTACTGGTTCCATTCATCCCCTGGAAATACAAACACAGGTTGTACCTATTCATTCCGCTAGTCCCTTGTGGACATCACTTTTGCCATTCACAGGAGTGAGTGCGCCCAGAATCACAAACCCACCCAGCACAACAATCAAAATACCCAATGAGTTCACTAGCAATGCCTCCGTAGAGTAGCGTGATATTACCCGGTTTGTTTGGAGAAATGTAAGCTTTTCTAAGATACCCGTAGTAGCACTAGCAACAGCAAGTGCATACGTATACATCCCGAAGAACACATGCCAGGGCAACAATGCAGCTCTGCTGTTTCTTGAGCCACCTGGATACCAAAAAGTTGCGAATCCAGCAGCCCACTGGTGGAGAAGAAATTAAAAAGTAAAATACGAGACATCATTAAGGTCCGTAACTTCACAAAATGAAGCCAAAATGCACTGGAAAGGAGCAGAAAATAGAACCTGGATGCCGAATAAGAAAAGGCAAGCTATGCCCAACCATGAGTGTAGACTGTAAAAGTTTTCAATGCCCTTATCGTTGTGGAACTTCAAAGCAGCCCATACACCAATAGTACTCAAGATAAAAGCAAGACACTGAACTGTAAGATGAACTAACTTTTTGAAGCTTTTTGTCCCAGGAACAGTCTTGTATGCCAGCATGGCTGCATTGAACCAATACCAAACGAGTTAAACAAAGCACGATGGCAAATCAAATGTAGAATTAAGTTCTCTTCTTCGTGAACAAAATATTTTTAGACAAGTTGCTGTTTCACCATGCTATGGCAGATCAAAGGTGATATATGTGTGAACAGATAAATTTATCATGAATTTGCCGACAAGTCCTAGAACCAGGGAAAAGGGTAAAAGAACCAAAATTGCATTTAATTATCCAGAGAGCATCTGGCAGAATCAGTTGTGAGTATGACTAATGTACGACTAAACTAAGGGGACTTCAAATCAGGGTGAAGGCTCTGTAGAGACTTTGCACCATCTAATTGTAGATGATTAAAGAATCTAGGCCATCCATGAATTTGGGTTCCAAGTGGACTCCCATAAATAAACAGTTGAGATTCAATGCTGTAGAACTGTAGAGAAAAGAATATCGGAAGTACAACCTCGTATTATTCTCTTTTCGACTCCAAAAACTGACAGAACTATCCCTTATGTTCTCCCACTAGACCCAACATCATACCTCCTAAAGGACAAAAAAAAAAGGATAAAGAAAAATAAAAAACAGATGCAACTATCCTTCTAAGTATCACTATAAGTGATTTCCTTCAAGAAATGGACTGTCGAGTTACACGATGATAAAATATTGAAGCAACAAAGGGGAAAACAAAACCCTACAAACCCAAGGGAGAAATTGAATGGAACTTGGTTTATTTTCTTCCCTGCATGGAAGACGAAGTAAATCTATACTTGTTTTGAAGCCAGCAAATAGATGAATATAGTATCTGATAATATCGATCCAATAGGCATAACAGCTTCTTGAGAGGTATAGAGACAGGAAGGGGGGAAACAAACTTGTGCTTATTAGCTTATGCATGTATCATAGTTAATGTATTAGGCTTGACAAACAACAACTCACATCAATGTACCATGTAAAACATCCACAAACTCTTAAAATAGTTAAGCCACAGTCCTCTATAATAGCAATGATATCTCAAAAGAGAAAACAAAAGGCATAATATATACTTTCATTTCAAAATCCTTCTAAGAAATCATGACAATCCCCTTAGGTAGCAATTTGGAACTCGGATTTCAAAAATAATATAAAGTAAGGGATAACATACATACAAATGTAACATCAATGCTTATTTCTCAAAAACATAGATTTGTTAAATGCCTATTTAGTAGAGAATTTGAAATTCCAAAGAAATTTATAAATTTGACAAATTCATACTTTTTATGCTTTTCAAATATATATTATATTGAAACTGAACTAATTTTATTCACAAGGAATGCATTCCATTCTTACAATTTATATGGAAAATGAAATCCAAATCCAAATTTTCAAGCAAAATCATGTCATGAAAATTAAAGAAACTGCAGAATCTTAGAGGTACATAATAATATCAGAGTAGCTCTACTAATAATTTATAGGCAAGTCACTTCTAAAGTCCCAAGAAAACCTCAATAAACCTATCAGCAACAACAAAAAAAAAAAGTTCTCAGAAAACAACCAATTTTAGATATGCAACAGTTTTTTTTTTTTTCACTCAATAAGTATTTATTCTTTCATCTCGTCCAATTGGCATAATTTAATCTGAATAATAGAAATCAGCAGCATCAAGAACATGCTTATAACAATAAGAAAATGGCATTCACCTTCACCATTTAAGAGCACTAATCCAATGACCATTAAAACAGGATGGACCTGCAATAAGTACACAACAAAGATTACTTTTCTGAAATGGAAAAAGAAGATACTCCTCTTCATTGGTTGAAATGCTAAGATATAATATCAATAGAAATCACATTTTTCATTTTTACTTGCTCAAAAACATGGTTCAATTCTCAATAGCAATAACAAAATTTACCTAAAAACTAAAGCTGATCATCAATTTTTTTTCACTTTCTTGTAAACTACTTGCACAATTAAACAGTGTGAAGAATGGCAGTATGTCTTGATATCAAAACAACTGAAACATTGATGTCTAATGCATCCACAATTTTCAACTTATAAATTATCACATATTATAAAGCAAAATAGCAACAAAATCATTGAATCACCATATGTAAACTAATAAAAACCAAAGAAATGGAAACAGCCCATTAAAGAAGAAACAAAACCAAGTAACTGGTAAATCAATTGAAATGAAATTTCTTGCTTCTCTACTTTACCCAAACACACACACACACATACAACAAAATAAAAGCAAAAGAGGGAAGAGATTACATTAAAGATGAGATCTTTGTTATCAGAGATGAGAGCCAATCCTCCTCTGTAATGAACAGTCCATATCAAAAGAATAGCTGTTATTAATATTCCCAATCCTCTAACTACCATAAAGATTGGAAATTTGATCACCGGAACCCCCATTTCTGTATCAGAAGAAACACACATACAAGAACAAAAAAAAAAACCCAAAAAGAAAGATATGTTGTTTTTGAATGTCGGAGAAATGGGTAACCTCAGAAGAATGCGAAATTGCTGCCTCTTGATTACAATCAAGTGAAGAAGGATTTTCTATTTGATTAATCTGTAGAGAATAGATCAGAAAAACGAGGCATCAGAATTTTCAACTTTCATACAGAGACCAGGTTTTAGGCCAATATTTTTTTTATATATTAATATAGGTCAAATTCTAAAAAAGGTCCTCGTATTATGCATTTTTAGCAGATTATTTTTCTCTCTACTCTAATTTAATCGTTTTTACTCTTTATTTTTTGCAATGTTTATTTTCGATCGTGGGACAATTTTTTTTTGGTAAAAAAACCTCTCAAGTCCTCAATTTCGTTATTGAACAAATTAATTCCTCTCAAGTTTTCAACTGTACATAATTTTAATTAGTATAATTATAAATTTAATCTTATTGTTTATATATTTTATCAATTTAGTTTTGATTTAATAAATTTAACCAACAATATTTTGTGTAAATATGTAAATATTGAGGCTAGATTTGTTGATATTTTAGAATCAAGATCAAGTTGATAAAATGTATAAATATTAAGGACAAAATTAAAAAATAATTTATAAATTAAATTGATAAAATATGTAAAATTTAAAAATTAAATTTATTATTATATCAACTGAAATTACGTACAATTGCATGAATATATTAACATCTTTATTAATTTTCTTTAATTATTCAGTTTGAAAATTGATAAAAAAAATAATTTGCTCTAACTTTTTTAAAGGAACCAATTTTTTAAAGGAACTAATTTGTTGAATATCAATATTAAAGTTTAAGGTTTTTCTGACTTAACTTATTTTCTTTAGAAAAAAAAATGGTGTGTTAAAGTTAAATATCTTTTTTGCACATTCAATAAATAAAAAAATGAGAATAATATTTTTAAAATATACAAAAAATGCCGAGATGTATATACCACATTACAAAATACATTCTTTGAAAATCTAAAGAGATTAGAAATGTTTAAATTGTAATAAAGAGATTAGAAATATTTAATTGAATTTAACAAGTGGCTCTAGTAGAGAAGAGGATGTTGTTCACCTTAAGGGTCTCGGATTCGAATAACTGTATGTGCAAGATGTGTATGCATTGTCAAAGAGTTAAGAAAGTATGAACAAATATTATCATGTAATCACATAAATATAATAAAAAATTTATAATAAAGGGGCTAAATCTATAAAAAAAACATTTAATATATGACCTTTTATACAATTTGATCATTATTATATTATACATATCACGTTCGCTCAACTTTTCTTTTTTCTTTTGTAATTTATTATTTTCATTTATTAAATTATTAATTTTTTAAAAATATAAAATTTTAGTTTTATGTGTTTAGTAACACCATTTAAGAATCTCAAAATTTTCAGATTTTTTTGATAAATTAAAAAATTAAGTACTAAAAGAAATAAGTATTAAAAATTAAGTATTGAATTTTTTTTGGTGATAAATAAAGAAACAAAGTTACATCAAATCAATTGTTTAAAAGCGTTACTCGCTTTGTCTTGTTATAGAAATCTCCAAAACTTTATTAGGAACCACATCGAAAACCTATATGCTTGATATCCATGCTAAATTAAGTTTAGCCAACCGATCCGCAATTATGTTGCATTCTTTAAGCACATATTTGATCCACCATTGTCTTTCAGATCTCATAACTCGTCGAGCCTTTTTAAGCACAATGATACCTAAATCCTTTAACCCATTATCAATCAAGGCCTAGACCACATTTGGATTATCTGTGTGAACAGTGGCCTGTTTATAACCTTTATTTAACAAAACGAGATGTCTATCCAGAATACTCCATATTTCAACCTCAAAAGGTATACATCTATCTAGGAATTGCTTAAATCCCAAAATCCAATTTTCAAAATGATCACGTAACACACTGCCAGTAAAAGCATTTACTATGACTCTAGCCACTGCACCATTAGTGAATAAATGAACCCACATTCCATTAGAAGGCGTTTGATAACCTGAATTATGGGCATTGTTCTTGTATCCATTGTGGCTTAATTCAAATTATTGAGCCCAACTAATAGAAGCTTTGACAATTTCAATTAACGACCAAGTAACATTCTGGAAGATGAAAAAATTCCTTTTCTTCCAAATATGCCTAGTGATTAATCCAAAAAGACATGACCAGATAACACCACGTCCTGCAACCTCATGTGACAAGAAAGGTTAGAAGATGTAAACAAAAAAACAAAGGTTAGAAGATATAGAAGATAACCATACCTGAAAATTCCCAAAAAAAACTTGTGTTGTTGATGAGTTGGGACCGTATGCATCCACACTTCCTTTGCTGTCGAACAATCCCGGAGCACATGAATAGTATCCTCTATTTCATGACCACATATAGGCGGCAAGAACTACTGTGTCCAATTCATTGTCGAGTGCGCTTCTAATTTGTTAGAAGTCTCTACTTAGATGTCAACCAAAGGAAAAATCTAACTCTTTGTGGCCCCTAATACTTCCATGTATTCTTCCAACAGACATCTCTGGGATTCTAAGATCCTCTTTTATAAGACTAGCATGCACTGTGAACTGAAAAGAAACCTAAAATTAAGTAAGCCCAAATCACCCTATCTGAACCCGAGGTAGGATATGGAGGAGGGATACTTATTATTCGTTTAATCACCTCTTCAGACAACCGGATATGAAACAGATCAAGATTCCAAGTTCCATCAGGCATGACCAAATCCCTTAGGGTGCAATCCAAATCTAAATTAACATGAGTGGGAATTTGCGAAATTAAAGGACCTACACCCAAGATCTAAAAATCCTTTCAACAACGGATACTAGTGTCTTTTTCAATTGACTAGGCTAAGTTCTCACGAAATAGAGGCCATACCTTAGAGAGATCGTCATAGATGCGAACATTGACTCCTAGCAATATAATCTAGAAGTTGTTCTTTCAAGCCATACTTCGATCCGAGGACTTTACCCATAAGGCATTATCCTTGGATACTAAGTTAAACCCAATCGTCATAAGAAACGATATGTTCTAGTCACATAAATGTCGAAATCCAAGACCACCTTGAGACCTTGACTAACAGATGGAATCCCACACTACTAAAGAAATTTTTAGATGACCACCAGAACAATCCCAAATAAATTGCCTTACTATTCACTTGATCTCTTAAAATTAATCGAAAAATAAATAAATTGTTTGATAAATATAGGTTTTAAATTTAAAAAAAAAAATATATATTTTACATTTTATCATTAATTTTTAAACATATCACCATATTCTAAATCAAATTTAAATGTAAAGTTTTTATACGATAATACAATATTGAATAAATAAAATAAAATTGAATTAATTAAGAATATTATTCATTAAATAGTAAGTAGCTCTTTTTACTTATTATTTTGTACACTTTTGTAAAAAAATTATATTAAATTGTTTTAATTTTGGATTATGATGTAAAAATTAAATCTATTACAAATTAATATTTTCAATAGATTTAAATTTTAATGGTTTATCAAACAATGTCTTATTCAAAAATGTAATTATAGTTATCAAAATAATTATTCTCCCCTAATTTTTTATTTATAACATTTTTTAAAAAATACATTAAAAATTTAAGATAAACCATAACATTAATAACATTTTAGTCTCCGACATTTCCTTTTCCGTGTAATTATGTTGGTCCAAAAATTTCACATAAAAAATAGAAGAGTAAAAGAGAATGAATTTTTATTGATTAATAGGGTTATTTATAATATATTTTCAAAAATTATATTTATAGAGCATAAATTAAATAAAATTTTATTTTTAATGACTATTAAAATTTTAAAAAATTAAATTTATTTTAATATTGATGGATATCTATTTCATAATAAAATATTTATAACATTATTTAAATAGAATGAATTTGTTTTAAATTCACATGCATAAAATTGGTTCAAGTAATAATTATACGATATTATAAAAATATAAAATTTGAGTGAAACAATTGGCCTTCTGTACAATGTAAATCCATGTTTAGCATTGAATGTTGAGTCCAAAACACAAGAGATGAGATCAAATCCCTCTTTTAACGAAGTAAAACAATTTCAATTAGTAGACATTGAAAGAACACCAAAAGAAGATGAACTTTTTACAATCCAACTCAGGCAATCCATGCACTTATCTACTCTAATTTATGGGTTTTTTTTTTTTTTTTTTTTTTTTTTTGCTTTTTCGGCATATTGTGTTAGATAGATTGTCATCTCTCGATAGATCGATTGTGCTTTTTTCACTTTATCAAATGTTGTTGTTCACTCGATTATATGTTTTAGAGTTTGGTTTGACCATATTATAATCTTATTATATTCTATATTTGTGAAATTTCTTTAATGAAGAATCTTACCAACTAATAATTCGATTTTGTTTTGTTTACACCTTTACTATTTTAATTATATACAATAATAAATTTAGCCTTTAATTTTAATTTGTTTAGAAATTCATAGAGTAATTGAATTTAAATATAATCATTTATAATTATTCGCGTAATTTTCGATTCTCATCCTCCCCCAATAATTAAATAGAAACTCAATAAGCGGTTCCAGTGGTAAAAATGATATTGTTCATCCTAGGAGACCCGGAGTCTAGCACTTGTGTGTGCATGTGTACGTTGTCAATAGATGAAAAAAGTATGAACAGATACTACTATGTAATCACACTAATTTTTAAAAAAAAAATCAAATAGCATAATCAGGATGCTCTAATTATATCATGAATCCATTAATTATAATAATTCTCTAAACATATCACACATATAATTATGAAAAAGGATGACATAAAATATTGACACCATGAAACATATATTATTTCCACTCATATCTAATTAAAATTGTATAAAATCATCAAAACATAGCTAATATAAAGTTTCATAATTTAATTACATATGTAATGCATTAATAATGTAAAATAAAATAGCGTCGTTCTATTTTTTTTATTGTTCTTGATTAGTCAGCGGCAACGTCAATTTTAATGCTGATCATCGATCATCGGTATTCTTGCTTTTTTTTTCTTTTATATTTTATTTTTTTTTTAGTTTTTATCTGTCTTTGTGACACGCTTTTCTTCTACCTTGTGGCACACTTCAGTCTTATGGCACGTTTTCGTCTACCTTTGTGGTAGATCTATATTCGTGGATTGTTTTCTCATAATGTTCGGCTCTGATTTGCGGTTATCGGTGATCTTTCAGTGGTTTGATCTCTTTTTGTGATTTGTTTACCAATGCAGTCAGATTTGTTTTACGAAACAGCCTGCAAGTTTGTTGGTTTCACTCATCACTCCTACTTCGAACCTTAAGCGTGTAGGTGGATAGAGACAAAAAACTTTGTTTCCTGCTTCCTTTCTCCTGTGTTTTATCTCATCACTATCATTATAGCTCACCGGATGTGTTTTGTTGGTATAATGTTTCGTTATTTTTTTTTTTTGTTATTTTTCTATTATATTTTAATTTCGTTTGAAATGTTTCTCGCTTTTAACTTCTAATAAATTCAGCTGGCATATAATTCAGAAAATAATAATGTAAAATAAAATAGATTATAGATTAACTCATTTATTTATTATTATACCTGAAAATAAAGCCCCTTACCGACAGAAAATGCCAAAATCTACTGAATTTTTAAAATCAACTTGCCGGTTCGAACTTTCCATGATCTCCTCATTTTCTTTTTTAATATCAGAATCTTTTGGGATCCTAAATTTTAATTTCTTATTTTATATCTTCACCATCAATAATAGATAACATTGCCATTTGTTTTTACAAAAACAAAAAGAATCAAATTTAGTTATTTAAAATATTCAAAATGAAAATAATTCATGTGCTATAATATTTTTTATATTTGATGTTACAACGGGTTGAAAAATAAGATTTTAATATGTTATAACGGCTTAATAAAATTTTATCCTTCAATTTTATATATTTTTCACCCTAGAATTTTTTAAAATGGATGAATACTTAACCGCCGTTAAGTCGCTGAGTTGGCGCCGCAGGTCATTAAACAATTCAAAAAAATAAATAAAATATCAAAAAATATAGAAAATTATAAATAAACATATAACAATTATTTATATAAAATTTAAAAAATTCCAAGAATATTAAAAATTTAACAAAATCTAAAATTAAAAAACAAAATTGCTCACTCCAAAGGTATCATCAACATCGCCATCGTCGATTTCCTGCTGCAAATCCCTGGCGTCTTTGCAATCAACGATACACCCAGCGGAAACACACGTGCCCAGTATCTCCTCCTTAACCATTGACCTCGGTCTCATTACCCTAGCAATATCTATGATGTCATCGAGACTGATATCGCCGTGAACTCCGCCTAAAGATTCTGCCCTGTGAGCTTGACGGTGACGTGGAGGCCTTTCTATTCCTTGGCGGTTTCTTTGGCGATGTCTTCACCGATCTTTTTGGGGGAAAGACCCAGTGGACCAATCTTCGGAGCGAGGAAACTGACCGCACCGACTTCGCCGCCGGTGACACGGACGAAGACGTCGACGACTTGGGTCGTGTCGAACTTGGTTTTGGAACGAAACCCTACCCATAAAATCCCCCAATTTCTTGGTTTGGAAATCCTTCCTCGACAATCGGGGTTCAACCACCAAAAACCATATCATATATCATACTAACCCTAATTATTTGGGTTTTGAAACCCTATTACCAACTCTCAACAACAAAAAACACGAACAAACACCTTTGCTTCGAATCTAAGAGAAGTAGATATGCGTTCAAGCCACTGTGAAAATGGGAACCAATCCAAATCATTGTTTTCAAGCCACTATTTTCTTGGTTCTTTTTCTCTTCAAAGTTCGTCTGAATTGATTTTCAGTTTTGTTTGAAGTTAGATTTTTCTTTTTGGTGATTACTGAAGTAGTAAATTCGTAATATTTTCACTTAGAATTGTGTTCGGGTTGGCGCCAGTTACTAACAAAATTCTAAGTCTCGTTGATAGGCTTGGTTTGGCTCGAAAATATGTTTAAATTTTTATCAAAATTTACTTTGGATAAAAATATTAAAAATCGGATTCAGTTAGATTTTATTAATTTTTTAAAATTTTGTATATAAAAATATAATCTATTAAATATATTAAAAATATTAAAATAAATATTTTTTAATAAATTAAAAATAAATTAAATAAAATTTTTATATTTAAATAATATTAATATAAATGTAGCTTAATAAGCAAATATATTTAAAATAATAATAAAATTAACAACAAAATAAATATTATAAAATATCCAAATATTAACAATAAAAATATTGTAATATAATAATGAAATTGATAACAAAACAATGAGAAAATAACAATAAATCATTAAAAAATAGTTTTTATTGCAACTTCGGATCAAACTCCAATAAAAACACTTTACTCAAAATCTAATTCATTTTCTAAACAAACTTTATTTTTTACCTAAATTCTTCTAATTTTCAGGTGGATCTTCGATTCGGGTAAGTATCCCAGCCTTTGACAACTCTATTTTCTCTATTATTTCTAATATATTTTGTTTTCTATTAAAATTTTCATGTATGGGCACTTTTGACAAACCACATGGATTTGAAGCTGAAAATAGGCTGAAAATTTAATAAAGAAGCCGAAATGATTTTTTTTTTCTAAAGTTGAAGGCCTATCATGAAAAAGGTGATAAGCTTGTTAACTAAAATTTCAAAATTTCTATAAAAAACTAAAATTTTAAAATAAAAGATTCTAGGATTTTAATTAAAAATATTAAAATTTTGTGATGAAAGTTGAAAAAAATATAACGTTAAACCGCGATTATAATCCAAAATTTCAAAAATTTGTCGGGGAGCTGAATTTTTTAAATCTGAATAATTAATCTTTGAATTCCTATATTAACGTTAAAAACCCTTCTTATTTTAAAATTGAAGCCCCAAAAAAATATTTGGAGATTAGCCATTGTAACAGAATCAGGAAATGCAATTCCTTAATTTACACGACAAATCACTTCATTATTTCCTTACAAATATATATAATAATGAAAGAGCCAAGTTGCCAACTCAATTCCAGTGCTTTTTTTTATCCCTCTACAGGGTTTTAATAATTAATGTTGATCAACAACCTTAAGTTTCATTTTTTTTTCGTTTGTTTTCCTTAATCTTTCTAAAGTTCAAACCAAATACCTGAAATTCATCAATTTCCATAAATTAGCATTATCAGCAGAAAAAAAAATAAAGTTTTATATGAAATCCATCTTCAAATCTTTAAACTGCTGAAAACCCAGTTTTCCTATACCGTTTGTTCTGCCATTGTTTTACTTACAGCAAGCAAAACAATGAAACTGATAATGTCTTTCTCCTTAACCTTGTTATGGATAACAACATTGTTGGTTAGTGTAAGCTCAGATCTAGCTTCCGACAAGGCAGCTTTAGTGGCTCTTCGAACAGCTGTTGGTGGACGCTTACTTCTGTGGAAACTGTCGAGAAGCCCATGTAATTGGACTGGTGTATACTGTAGCGGCAACAGAGTAGTGGAGTTAAGATTGCCTGGAATGGGACTATCAGGCAAGCTTCCTATCGCCATTGGCAACTTAACTCAGCTTCAATCACTTTCTCTTCGTTTCAATGCTCTTTTTGGGCCAATCCCATTTGATTTTCCCAAGCTTACTTCCCTTAGAAACCTCTATTTGCAAGGCAATGGATTTTCTGGTGAAATTCCTGCGTTTTTGTTCACTTTGCAGAACCTGGTTAGACTTAACCTTGCAGATAATAATTTCACTGGTTCGATCCCAGAGAGTGTTAACAATATGACCAGGTTGGGTACTTTGTATTTGGAGAACAATCAATTATCTGGTTCATTGCCAGATATTGATTTGCCTTCACTTGTACAATTCAATGTTTCTTTTAATCAGATAAATGGGTCAATCCCAAAAGGATTATCAAACAAACCAAAGACTGCTTTTCAAGGGAATGCTTTATGTGGGAAGCCATTGGAACTTTCATGTAATGGGACTGATAGTAGTGATAGGGAACTTTCAGCTGGAGCCATTGCTGGTATCGTTATTGGTTCCGTGATTGCTTTTATATTGATTTTGATTCTCTTGATATGTTTATGTAGAAGGAAAAGTGGTAAGAAATTGGAGGCTCAGGCAAGGGACATTGCCCCTTCAAAACAGGCTGAGGTTGAAATTCCTGGAGATAAGGTAGTAGCAATGGAGAATGATCATAATCATCATCATCATCATCATAATAATACAAGTAATGGCTTATCTGGGGTTGTCAAAAAGGATGAAAAGAGCAGTGGTAAAGGTAAGAAGAGCTTGTCGTTTTTCCGGATGGGGGCCAAGGTGTTCGATCTGGACAATTTGTTGAGAGCTTCAGCAGAGGTGTTAGGGAAGGGAACATTTGGGACAACCTATAAGGCCACAGTAGAGATGGGGTTGGTTGTTGCAGTGAAGAGGATTAAGGATGTGACGGTGCCGGAGAAGGAACTCGAGGCAAAAATGGCGGTTGTCGGAGCCATGGATCACCACAACCTGGTCCCGTTAAGGGCCTATTACTTCAATGGGGATGAGAAACTTCTTGTTTATGATTACATGTCCATGGGAAGCTTGTCTGCACTTTTGCATGGTCAGTATCTCTTATAGCTCACTATGGTGTAAAGATAGTAATATACTGTCGTCTAACATATATATGTTGTGTTTTTTTGTTATTCAGGCAACAAAGGAGCTGGTAGGACACCATTGAATTGGGACACACGGTCAAGGATTGCACTTGGAGCAGCTAGAGGCATTACATACCTCCATTCCAAGGGACCATTAATCTCTCATGGAAACATCAAATCCTCAAATATCCTACTCACTACATCCTACGAAGCTCGTGTATCCGATTTCGGACTTGGTCAGTTTGCTAGCCCCACATCGAATCCCAGCCGTGTTGACGGCTACCGTGCCCCGGAAGTAACCGATACTCGTAAAGTATCTCAAAAAGCTGATGTCTACAGCTTCGGTATATTGCTTCTAGAATTACTTACGGGAAAGGCACCTACACATGCCTTACTGAATGAGGACGGTGTAGACCTCCCAAGATGGGTCCAATCCGTAGTTCGAGAGGAATGGACAGCCGAGGTGTTCGACCTCGAACTTCTAAGAGACCCCGATGTTGAGGAAGATATGGTCCAACTCTTACAACTTGCCATTGATTGCACTGCTCAATACCCCGATAAGCGTCCTTCCATGGGCAATGTGACGAGCCAAATCGACCAACTTTGTCGATCAACCTCTGAGAAAGAGACTCATCAAATCCACAATGAAGCTCCACCTTCATTAATGGACTAAAACTATCAGCAACCTTCCATTTTGATTATGTTAAGATAGAGTTTTGATTCTTTAAGAAATATCTTCCCCCATGGCAATGTTTTTCTTATTTCCCGGTAATTATTTTGCTGTTTCATTATATTGTATTTGGTAAGGGGATATCATGTTTGACTTGGTTTGAAAATGCGAAATGCTAAATAATTGTATATTCATTTGTGTTATTGGATGAATTATCCTGTATTTTTCTCATCTTTTGCTTTTGGACCCCTTCAATTTGATTAATTGTAAAAATCGTAATTTATGAGTACCAATGAAACTTAGCAACTTCTTTTCTTTACCCAAGGTATAAAAAAAGTTCAACAAATTTTTTGTTAACCTTGGTAAAAGAATTACAGAGTCATATGTTAGGAGTCGAATTACATTTTGTCCCTTTCATTAAAAAAAAGATAAATTAATTTTTGTATATTATATCAAATAGTAAATTGGTCTTTACGTTAAAAATTCTATCCATTTTTACTGTTAAAAATTGATTCATGTACATCAACATGAGATATACAAAGATAAAATGTAATCTGACTTCTAGTATTGAGACCTCCATAATATATTTACCCTATTTATTTGTATATGAATTTATTAATATTTTTGGGAATACATCAACAAATTATGTGTTAGACTTTCTTTTTGATATTTTCTGTTTTATGGTTTAAGGTTTTAAACTGTCCCTTTTAATAATTTTATTTCCAAAATTTAAAATTTAATGTAAAAAATATAGAAAAGGAGAAATGTTGACATTTTCTTTTGGCTTTAATTTTTTTGTGTGAATTTGGATGAGCGGTGCAGTTAGTTTACTTTTTGTTTAACGCTACAGTATCTAATATTATTATCACTGCTATTTTTACACTAATCGCAAATAAACGTACCGTTCATCTGAACTCACTCTTAATGATTTGATTGATATGAATTGTGTTATTTGTGAGTTAGATGAAGTGGATAATCTGTTAGTGGAAATTATAGATAGTCAGCTATTGCTTTGTGATGCAACTGAGTAATAACTAAGTTGCTTCACAACAAAACAACAGTAGCTATATTGCTTTTGGTACAAAATGTTGAAATTGGTTTAAGTGGGTAGCCCCACTTTTGGTTCATTTTAATCTCCTTTCTTTGGTTTCAATTTAAGATTAGTAGTTTAAAATAATCATAAATTAGAATTAATTCAACAATCTAACCAAAATTCAATTTAAAATTCATATATAATAAAATTTATTTAGAAAAAAGAATCAATACTAATAGCGCAAAACATGATGCACAAAACTCCACTAACAAAGTTACCTTATGATACAAGTTTTATCATGATATACAAAATGCAATTGATAGGTAATTTGGATTCCCTCCGTTTTATAATAATTGATATGTTTAATTATTATTATTATTAATTTCATCGGAGAATTAATATTTTTAAAGTTTATCACAATTCTTTTAATAATGTTATCTTAATATTTGAGTTTAATTTTTTAGAGTATAATATAATTTATCATTACCTCAATCTAATTATTTTGAATCTGAACTTAAATCATTTAAAATTTAAAAAAATTTAATTTTTTAGGGATAAATATCATACATGAATTTTCACATATCATTAACAGTATGCAATGTCATACATGAATTTTGATTTGTACTATTTTATACATATTATCGAATTAATACTATTTTACATTGATATATTACATATGCAAACAATTATATTGATCTAATATGAAAATAAATGTATGTATTTATTTATTTAAATGTGCATAATTGAATAATAATTAAAATTTCATCTATACATATGAACTACATTTCAAATATATAATTACACCAAATTGTAATTCATATATTAAATCTCACATGAACAAATTTAATATTTTTTTTATGTATTGAAATTACTAGTTTGTCACGCTGAAAAATAATCCTTTTAAAGGCTGGGTAAGCTAGAATGTTTAAAAAGAAAGTTGAAATGAAACGACGTCGCTAAGGGAAATTTGAATTTCATTACGGAGAAAATAAAAAGTAAAATAATTCATAGAGGAGTTTTATTATTCCCTTGGATTGGAAATATCTGCCGCCACAATCTATCTTAAGGACGATTTGCTTGATTCAGGTATCCCCAAATTCCATATCGTTACTGAATTTCCTGTATCTTTTGTATTTAAAAGCTCTAATGATGTTCTTTTTAATTGTTTCTAGGGTTTAGCTTTACGATAAGAAACATTACTAATTACTCGAATTCAAGTTCTCCAATCTATTGTTGATATTTCGATACTGAAAATTAGTTATATAAATGATCATAAAATCACATTCGACGGTTGGATTTTGCAATGAATTTCTGAATATTTAACAATTATTGTTATTTTTGAATGAATGAAACTTTCTTTCTTTCTTATGCACGAAAATTGATGTATTTTTTGGATTTTTTTTATTTTAGTAGAAAAAAAATATGATTAATTCAGTTAAGTGATATTGCCATTAGACAGATAGCTCTTTGTAGTTGCTAATCAAAATGTGTTTGTATGTGTGTATATATGTGCAGTGGTTTTAAAATGGAGAATGTTATTCAAACCTGTAGAATTTTAATAGCTTTCTTTGGACTTAGGAAGTTATGTTTTGCTTTTCAAAACATAATGAAATACCACGCCTGTGTTTTATTTTGGTTGGAATTATCATCGATTTGTATGATTCTTACCATCCCTTATGCGGGAAAGCAGTTTCTGATGTAGGACAGATTTGTAGAAGCCTTCCTGCTTATAGAATACAGCTTTTTAAGGTTTACAGTAGGAATTTAGGGACATGGATAGGAATCCAAAGAGGGTTGGATATTGGAGGAAGATTGCTAGAATTTTGTGGAGCATTGGAATGACAAGGAAATAAACTCATGGTTTTACCCTTGTGCTGTGAATCATCCCTTGAAGCATCATAGTAGTAGTCGAGACAAGAAAGTAGAAATAAGATAATGGAATTTCCATGACTTTATAACAAACTCAAGACAACATATAATCCCTAATTAATTGTCTGACTCTAAACTCAAAGATAGTCTCAATGGACCACTTTTTCTTTTTTTTCCTGGAAGCGATTCCCAGACCTTCTGTGACAGGTATTTGACTTCAATTTGTTCCATAGGAACGTACCTTATCGTCTAGAGTTTATAGCTTGTGGAATATAAGATTTGGAAGATAGCTGGATCTAGTGGTAGTTATAGAAGGCCTTATTTTAAAACTGTATGAGCAAAATGAAATGAACTAGGATACTGCAAAGGAGTAATCACTTTGATAATATGTATTATTTAATGAAATCTTCTACATATTCCTTAATGTTCTTGTCATTGAGTTTAAGTTGGATTATAGTTTCTATTGTATTTATTTTTCCTTGAATGTTTTGTGTTGCATGTATGTACTAAAGTCCCACAGCATTGCATCAATATCCAATTGTTATTCATGTCACATGATGCATGAGTAGTTTTCAAGTTTCTTAATGAAGTCAATTACAGCGGAGAGAAGCAGTGTTCCTATAAGTTGTATTTCTTTGCACAGGTCATACAGTAGCCACTAAAAATGGGAAGTAAAGGTCGAATTCCACCCCCTCATCTGAGGCGTCCTCTCCCTGGACCTGGCATGGTACATTCTGACCCATTTGGTCCAGGAATTCCTCCCCGTCCAGGTCCTTTTCCACATTTTGATATGTTGCCACCTCCAGAAATCATGGAACAAAAGCTTGCTGCACAGCATGTGGAGATGCAGAGACTTGGTACAGAAAACCAGAGAATCGCTGCTACCCATGGGACATTGAGGCAGGAACTTGCTGCTGCACAGCATGAGTTGCAGATCTTGCATGCTCAGATAGGAGCTGTAACATCTGAAAGAGAACAACAAATGAGGAGCCTTAAGGATAAAATAGCCAAGATGGAAGCAGAACTGCAAGCAGCTGAGCCTGTTAAGGTAGAGTTGCAGCAGGCACACTCTGAAGCTCAGAATTTGGTTTTAGCTAGGGAAGAACTTTTGTCCAAAGTGCATCAATTAAATCAAGATCTTCAGAGAGCCCATGTAGATGTGCAACAGATACCAGCTCTGATGGCAGAACTTGAGAGCCTCAGACAGGAATATCAGCATTGCAGGTTTTTGTTGTGCTCTTGTCTATGGGTGTTTTTGGAGCAAAGTTGAGAAAGATTAAGAAAGAGTGGCTGGTATTGAACAGGAAATTAATACTAAAACTTTTTTTCCCTATTGTTTGGAAGTCTGCTGTAGATTGTTTTAAAAACGTTTTTTCTTTCTTCTTTCTCCTCTCTGAACATGCCTGGTCATTCAGTTAAAGTTCTTTCAGATCTTTCTTTCTGGATTTGTTTAAGTTCCTTGTGTCACAATTATGTGATGACCTGTTCTTGATCATGCAGGGCTACATTTGACTATGAGAAGAAACTTTACAATGATCACCTTGAATCACTTCAGGTGATGGAGAAAAATTATATGACCATGACTAGGGAAGTGGAGAAGCTTAGAGCAGAGCTGATGAATGCTTCTAATGTTGACAGAAGAACTGGTATCCTTTCTTCTGATCTTTTCCTTTTTGAGATTTTGAATTTTTTTTACCCCTTATTACCAATGTAGATGGCTCATATATGGCAACAAATTGCAGTTGGGCAATATGGTGGTGCCACAGGAAACAATGAGAATGATGCTTCTGGACATCCTGGGGGACAAAATGCATATGAAGATAGTTATGGTATTCACCAGGTGTGTAATCTTCCATGACAGGCATAAATCTTTGTGTGAAACATGAATGGGTTGTGACTTGTGAGTATGTGTGCAACTGGTAGTATGGATCTCTGCACATTGAAAAAAAACCCTGTAAAATTTAGATATTTAACTGCAGAACTTTTTACTGTTTTAGGATAAATTGCAATCTATCAAAGTTGATGCTTATTTATAAAAACATGGATTAGTTAGCATTTGAAAGTATGAAACATTAAACGCACAAACAGCAGTAGAGTTCTTCCCACTTGTCTGTCTCCATTGTAATATGCGGTTGCTAATTCCAATGTGTCCGTGATTTAATTTATTGATGATTATATTTTCTTCTGCTAATTCTGTCTTGTAGATTAATGACATTTTTCTCATTCTGCATTGTAGAGACATGGTGCTCTACCACCTGCTGCTACCGGTGCAAATGCAGGTGCTGCTTCTGTTTACGGTGGAACTCAGTCTGGGTCTGGACCTGCATCTATGAGGTCTACCTATGAGATGTCTAGAGGGCCTGCATATGATTTGTCAAGAGTGAGTGGTTATGACTCACAAAGGGTGCCTGCTTACAATGCACAGAAAGGACCTAGTTATGACGGTCAAAGAACCCATGTCTATGATGCACAAAGAGGAGCTGGCTATGACACTCAAAGAGGACCTGTAAATGATCCATCCCGGGGTGCAACCTATGATACAGCAACTAGAAGTCTTGGCATGCCACACGGACAAGCAGCACCCCTGAATATTGGACCTTATGGATCTGCAACACCTCCTGGTCGATCTGGAAACGCGTACGAGCCACCCACTCGTGGTGGAAATCCTGTTAGGAGGTGAGCATTATATCATTCAACATTTTCACAGGGATAGTAGCATGTATGAGTCTGGTAACGATTTTCTTTCATCTCTTGTCACTCTTATATTTGCATTGAGCAAAGTTTGCTACTATAATATTTTTGTCACTGCTGGATCCGAGTGCAAGAGTCCACTGATCCCGTCTATTAAAAGCTTTAACAGTCTTGTACGACAGTGAACTAGTCATATGATCGTGGTTTCCAATTTTCATAAATAAAATCCGTGTGATTCAACATATGGATATCGAGTATATATATATATATAATGGTTGCATAGGACCAGCTCTTGAATATATGAAGCATAATCGACCGAATAAACTCAAACCTCTGCATATTTTTATGTTGTGATAACTAGTTAAATTTTACTTGTAATCTTATCTTTGACTAATAAAAAAAAACAGACATATAAGTTTTAATTCTACAGTAATTTAGATTCATAATGCAACTTAATTTATTGAAACTGATGATCGGTCGGATGATGGGATGGTAAGCTATACAAGAGCCAGCTTTTGCATTAGCATAACTTTTTGACAATGAAATCCATAATGGTAATGAATGCGGACAATATCTTTTGTTGTCATTCCAAAAGATACGTGAATAATTTAAGATCATTCTAAAGCATGATGTCCACCATTAACACTTCATATTCATGTGGCAACAAACTGCCAGATCATGGTGTCACATATTTTTGACCGACCAACTACGTCATTTTAAGTAAAATATACATATCTTTAGTGGGTCGTTTTTCAGAGTCAGATATTTGATAACAAAGTATATGTTATATCTTCATTTTTGTGTTTGAATGTCCATAATATTCCATACCCTCTCATATCTTTGATGATCAATAATTTGGCGTTGCAAAAAAAGCAAGCAGTGTCATGTGTGTGTGCCTGGTTCTGTAATTCTTTTGTCGTTTGTTGTTTGGTTGCTGCCTTTACATAATGTTCAATTTCAAAGCTCTTCTGACCGAAAGGTTATCGAAGCTTTTATCATATGTAATCACCCAATTACTGTAGCCCTCTTCTCATCTTTGCTTTCTTACGTGGATAGATAGAACCCTTTTGCTTTTAAAATTGTAACAACCCTTTGAACGCCATGGAATTCTTAAGCTTTTAATTATTATATATATTAAACCTAATCAAAATTATACTTTTTTTTATATACAGTGCTGATTTATGAGGTTGTATTGATTGTTGCTTTGAAAATGAAATATGATTTATTTATTTATTTATTTCAAAATTTGATCTTGAAAAACATATATTATAATATATTGCTGATAGGAGATTAAAAGTAGGGTAGTTGAAGATGGTTTAATCTGTGGTTTTGGTGGTGAGAGATGCAAAATGGAGAGAAAAATATTGTGTTTGTGGTTTGATGGGAGGAGGATCCGGGGGCTTAAAGATAATGCAGGTAGACCCTAGTGAACAAGGATTCTAGTTTGTGGACTGGTGAGAACAAGGTTATGAGCGGATGGATGGCAGGAAAACATGTTGGGAATGTGATGGATGTGACTTTCACTTGAATATGGGTGGTTTCCTAAATGACCGCCTTCGATGATGGAGGAACAGGATATTGGTATATATAGTCAATGAAATTGTTTGAACAGGTGACAAATTTTCCGTAAAACTATCATAAAAATTTAGGTTGGATGTGTATTAAAAATTAGATAAATTAATTTTCATATTTAGATTAAAGAGTAAATTAATTTCGTTGTTAATTTTTTTTTATTTTTACTATTAAAAATTGATTCATATATGTCAATATATAATTGTCTGACTATCGTGTTAGTTATGTCAGATTTTAATAGTTGAATGGATGAAAATTTATCTATTTTTTGAAAATAAAATAAAATACAATCCGATTTTTAATATCAAAGCTTCCATGATAATTTTACTAAAATCCTAAATTCCTCTTCACATCCAAGTAAATAATAAATTTTATAAACTTAAAATAATTTCACTTCAATCGCAAAGATATATATATGACAATTTTCATGTTCGTAATTGAGAAAAAAAATCAATCATATGGAATGAAATATTTTGGAAAAAAAAATAAAGATAAAATGATAAGAGTTACGTAGACGCATACTTTATAATTTTACAGATAAACATGAATTTTCAAGTTTATAACAATTCATGGAAATGAAACACTGAAAAGAAGAGAAAAAGGCCATTTATCCGAGAAGATATAGACATAGAGAAAGGAAAGCAAGAAAATGAAGGAAAAATAAAAATCAGAAATGGAAAGTCCTGGTATGGGGTGAATCAGCAATCTTGAGAGTATCTTGGATAAGCTTACGAGCTTTCCTGCTCCTAATCTCAACCCTCATGCTCTCCGTCTTTTCCATCTTATCATAATAACAATAATGCTCACCTGTTGTTGTAGGTTTCTTCTTCGTCATCTTCAAGCTCCTTAGTTTCGATTTCAAGCTCACCACCATTCTCCCTATCCCCATCTTCTTCTTCCTCGATTCAAACCCTGTGCCGCCCATCAAACAATAACAAAACTTGAGACACGAGATAAAAGAGAGAGACGATTAATTAATTAAAAAGAGAAACAAACCGCAACTCAAGGAGACGATATGGAACGAATTGACTCAACAGTTGATTTCCAGTATCTGCATTTTAGAGAGTGAAAGGCAAGCTGCCTGACCACGCCTTTTTGTTTTTTTGGCTTCTTTATATTATGATATTTGTGGATTCTGTTGCTATTTCTTTTTTCTGTTTAGGAATTTTTGTTATTTATTTTCCCTCTTTTTCGGAAAGTATTAAATGAAACAATCACATTACCTCATTTTATCTTTTTTCTCAATAATTTAATGTCACATCATTATTTTCATCTTCAATTTCAGTGTTTTCATTTCGAAAAAAAGCAAATTTAAATGAGAATCCTAAAATTCAACATAAAATTATTGATGTAACTTTAAACTATTGGAAAGGTATATTACTCTTGTTTTATACAATCCTTACTCGCTTTTTTTACTCTTCTATTCTCTAACTGCACCCCTCATTTCCTTAATAAATGAATTTTGGTTTATATAATTATAATATGAAAATTTATATGTGATTTTGATTTTAATTCAATTGTACATATTTAAAATACATACATTTATTTTCATATTTGATTAATATAATTATTTGCATATATAATATATCAACATAAAATGATGTTAATTTGATAATATTGCTAGTAATTTATAAAAATTGAATCAAATTAAACTACAACTTCATATATAAAATCACATAAAATCAAAAAATATATATGATATTATATCTAAATTCATGTATAATTTTGATATTTTTCAATTATTTTTTCTTTTATCCTACTACTGGGAGCAAACTATTAATTAATTTTGATAATTGAGAAGAGAGACCTCAGTGTTTGGGCCAATGCCAAGTGTAAGTTCATGCCTTGCCTCACCGTCATTATCCTCTCTTATCACAAAATTAAATAATTATATACGTTGGACCAACATTTATGTTGGTTATTTGGGCTTGATGTTTGATTATTGGGCCTTGAAATCCGTTGACTCTATCCACTTATTATTGGGCTACACCCTAACACTACACTAAATTCAGAGACAAAACTCAACTTTTTATAAAATGACTCAATAATTTAATATAATTATATAAACAACCCAACCCCAAATAAGGAGTGGTTTATGGAGGTTTCGGTATTAAGAGTTAGTTATATTTTGTTCACTTAAAAATAAGTAAATTAATCTTTATTTATCAGATAAAAAAGTAAATTAATCATTTTTGTTAAACTTTTTATCTAATTCTACTTTTAAATGTAATGTGATTGACGGAATAACCAGACAGTTACATGTGATATGTCATGTGTACATCGTGTTGATGTACAAAGACCACTTTTTAACAGTAGAATAGATAGAATTTTTAACAAAATGACTAATTTGCTCTTTAATTTAACGTATATGGACTAATTTTTTCATTTTTTAAGTAGAAGTAAAGTGCAATCTAACTCATAATGTAATAACTTCCATGGTAGTCTTATCAAAGTGATTTAAATTTCATATTTATAATTTAACAAATTCAAATGGACATCTCCACTGGCAAATAAATCGAGCTCTTTCTTGATTTGTACTGAATTAAAAATTTAATTAAACTTAAAAAAATTAAAATCATGAACCAACTAAAATTATCATTATATATAGTAATAAGCTATTAAACTAGAATTTTTTTTGAGTTAACTTGATCATAGGTCAGGTTAGGCTAGGTTTGGACTAGGTCAATATAGAATTTTAGATCCACTTTCTAGGTTTGGGTTCAGTTCGATCTAAAAAATGAACCTAAAATTTTATCCAAATTCAATCCATATTAAAAATGTTAAACCCAAGCTCGATTGTAATGATTTTTTAGATTATTTTTTATATAGAAACAAATTTAAAAAATATAATAAATAAAAATATTAAAATAAATATTTTTAAACAAATTAAAAATATAAAAAATATATAGACATGTGATTCAAGCCGAGCTTGAGCCAAAAAAATTATGCCAACAATTTGATCTATTTAAAAAATAAACTTAATTTTTTGTCAAAATTTATTTTTTGAGCTTATATTTTTACTTTTTTTTAACTGTTCGCGGGCTAATAAACATATAAATTGTTAATATTTGATTATCCATTGACTTCTGATGGAAGCAAAATGAAGAAATGGTTGGAGTTCCACCTGCATTTAATAAAATTTTCATGCTTTAAAACAAATTAAAGTGAAAGATTAATTGATAAGAAAGCTTAAAAGCAATAACCAAAGTTCTGAACTTGTAAAAACCGTGTTGGATTGAAATGGATAAGTCTGTGCATTTGCTTACCTCGTAAGCATGAGATTGCATTGAATTGAAAATATCCCTTCCTTTGGCTTGGCCCTTGTCCCTTGATTGATAGATTAGATATTCTCATATTCCAGAAATGTTAGCATAACTTGCAATCCTCAACAACAACGACAATAATAAGTACTCCCACATTCAGCGGCTTCTTCTTCTTCACCTTAACTTCCAATCCAACCCTTGTTCATGTTATTGTCATTATTCAAGTCCCTGCATTTCCATTTCCATAGCCATAGCCATAGCACCCTCATTCATTTGGCCACTCTCACCTACCAATACAACAAGAAGACATAGTCAAACTTTCCTTTATTTCCGCCCACGTTCCACTCACCTTCCTATAAATCCAAATCATGTTGAAGAAACTCAGGAGAAAAGTCAAAACTCTAATCACCAAACCCTTTAAAAAGCCTAAAAAACCACCCCCTAAATCACCATCACCATCACCGCTACCATCTCCGCCGATGTCTCCGCCGATGTCTCAAATCCCTCCCAAAAACTATCCTTTTCTCTTCCCCAAAGTACAATCCTCTGTTCTCTCTGACCCTTCTCGTTTCTTCTCCCCAAACCTCCTCTCATCCCCTCTCCCTACTAACTCTTTCTTCCAAAACTTCACTCTCAAAAATGGCGACCAGCCTGAATACATCCACCCTTATCTCATTAAATCAGCCGACTCTTCCCTTTCTATTTCCTACCCATCCTTCTTTCACAACCCTTCTTTCATTTACCAAATTTTCGTCCCTGATTTAACCATCTTTGCTACCGATAAAACCACCTCAACTTCGGATAAGAGCCATGTTATCTCTTCTTACAGTGATCTCAGTCTTACTTTAGATATCCCTTCCTCCAACCTCCGTTTCTTTCTTGTTCGAGGTAGTCCCTTTTTAACCTGTTCTGTAACCGGCAATACACCGATATCGATCTCCACTGTTCATGCAATTCTTTCGTTTTCTTCCAATAGTTCACTCACCAAGCATACCATTAAGCTGAACAATGGCCAAACTTGGATTATATATGCATCGTCATCCATCAGTTTGAATCATAGTGTTTCTTTGATGACTTCTGGTGGGTTTTCGGGTATTCTTCGGATAGCTGTATTATCTGATTCTGACCCGACATGTGAATCAATCCTCGATCAGTTCGGTTCTTGCTACCCGACCTCAGGTGATGCAGTTTTAACCAAACCGTTTTGTGTAGAGTATAAATGGGAAAAGAAAGGATGGGGTGATTTGCTTATGCTTGCACACCCACTTCATCTTGATATTATATGTAAGGACAATTGTGATGTTAAGGTTTTAGAGAATTTTAAGTATAAAAGTATTGATGGGGACCTTATTGGTATTGTTGGTGATTCCTGGGTGTTGAAACCACACCAAGTTTCAGTAACTTGGCATTCAATTAAAGGGGTTAATGAAGAATCGTATGCTGAGATTGTGACTGCTCTTGCGAAGGACGTTGATGCCTTGGATTCATCGGCTATAACGACGAAATCATCTTATTTTTATGGCAAGTTGATTGCAAGAGCAGCAAGGTTGGCTTTGATTGCTGAAGAAGTGTGCTTTCTTGATGTGATTCCAGCTATAAGAAAGTTCTTGAAGGATGCAATTGAGCCATGGCTGGATGGGACTTTTAATGGGAATGGTTTCCTGTATGAATCGAAATGGGGTGGAATTGTGACTAAACAAGGGTCAACGGATTCAGGGGCAGATTTTGGGTTTGGAGTTTACAATGACCACCATTATCATATTGGTTACTTCCTTTATGGAATAGCTGTCTTGACCAAGATTGACCCTGCATGGGGAAGGAGGTATAAGCCCCAAGCTTATTCACTTGTGGCTGATTTTATGAACTTAGGCAGGAGATCGAATTCGAATTATCCACGAGTGAGGTGTTTCGATTTCTACAAGCTCCATTCTTGGGCTGGAGGGTTGACTGAATTTGCAGATGGAAGGAATCAAGAAAGCACTAGTGAAGCTGTGAATGCATATTACTCTGCTGCACTAATGGGGTTAGCCTATGGAGACACCCATCTTGTTGCAACTGGTTCAACACTTACAGCACTGGAGATTCAAGCAGCACAAACATGGTGGCATGTTAAGGAAGGAGATAATCTATATGGAGAAGAATTCACCAGAGAGAACAGAGTTGTAGGTGTTTTGTGGGCCAACAAGAGGGACAGTGGTCTTTGGTTTGCTCCTCCTGACTGGAAAGAATGCAGGCTTGGAATCCAATTGCTACCAATATTGCCTATCAGTGAGGTATTGTTCTCTGACATTGAGTTTACCAGACAGCTTGTGAACTGGACATTGCCAGCACTGGGAAGGGAAGGTGTAGGAGAGGGATGGAAAGGGTTTGTATATTCCTTGGAAGCAATTTATGACAAAGAGAGTGCTTTGGAAAAGATAAGGAACCTGTCTGGCCATGACGATGGGAATTCACTTACTAATCTCTTGTGGTGGGTTCATAGCAGAGGTGATGAACTTGAAATTCAACATGGTGCAGAAGGGAAATATTGCTGGTTCACTCATTATTGTCATTGAATTTGCCATATGGATTTCAATTGAATAAACCATGAAATGTTACTGGACTCAGTTCCTGCCATTTACTTCTGTGATTGCTGCTTAATGCTGTGTATGATGCTTGCTGAAAATGATGTATACATCCAAACTGAAAGGACCTATATGTATATCTATCTATTTATATAAAATTCTTAATATTAATATATACCCTGCTGTTTCCATTTAACTTAATTAACCAGTAACATCAAATGTCTTCATGTGACGAAATATGTTTTCCAATGATCTCAAGCATCAAATGAGTGGTTTTCAAATGGATTAGTGTAACATCATCATTAGAAACATAAAAAACATGATAGATTTATTATATCTTACGTATTATGATGAAACTCAATGTTCAAATATCAAACAATCTCGTATAATTGCAACTTAATAATACCCCATTGCTTGCAAGAACTATTGATACTCAGATTTCAGATGCATCATAGAGTTGAAGGGGATACTTTACCTCTCAATTTATAACACTCATAAATTGGTTTTGCCACTCGAAATAAATGAAAACAGACTTCGACGACTTTTCCATTTTTGTAAGATATGCTTTCCTGTTATATCTCATTCTTTATTCCTACCAGTCTAAGGCTACCAAACATACAGGGTAGCCGACAAGCTAACCTGTTAAACCTTATCTTAAGGCATAGTTTTTATTTTAGTACTGGTATCATGCACCATTTCGAGAATATTGTTATTTCATGGTCTAATATACTATATATTTATGCCCCAACTTCACAGAGGAATTCAAACCTTGTATCTATTTTGTATTATTGCAATTTGCATGTGAAAGTTGGGAAGGTGACAGCAAATTATTTGTATTATTGGTCAAGTATGACATAAATCCATTATTCTGACTTCCCTTACTTACCACCCTCGTGCTTTTTCCATCTAATCTTCTCCATCTACCCTGCAAACACTTGCTTAAATTCTCATATAAAAACCCAAGCTTATCACACAAATAACAAATAAAGAAGATGGAAGAAATAGATGTACCAAAACCAATATTGGTGCCAATTTCAGGAAAGAAGCAAAAGTGTGTTGGGAATATGTTTAGTTACAGTTTTAATGCAAGAGAGAAGAAACTGATATGTGTGACCAGTGGAAACTCTTACTTGGGTTCTTTCATTGTCAAAGAGCTATTGGCTCATGGTTACCTCGTTCGAGTAACCATTCAACACCCAGGTACTTATTATCTTTGCTTTTCTGTGTTTTTTCTTTTCTTTTTTGGGAATTACAATCATGCATAGATTATTTTAGTCAACACCTTATTCTTTTTTTATTTTTCGACATTTGTCTGCTTCTCTCGTGAGTATGGAGATACGATCATCCTACAAGTAACATAGGCTACAAAAAACAGTTGTTGACTTTGAAATGCAATTCTTAGTAGTAATCAAAGATGGGAAGCCGACCATGGTTGATATGTGCTTGGTACAAAATGATATGCTGGAACTTATTACAGTGTTGATGTTCTTCTCTGAACAGCTGAATTTGAAGATGTGAAAGACCAACTAGGGGTGGAAGAGTTAAACCTATTGGAAAGTGTAGTTGTAGCCAAGATGGAAGATTTACAAAGCCTTTGTGATGCTTTTAGAGGTTGCCATGCTGTTTTTCATACATCTTCCTTTATTGATCCACATGGTATCTCTGGTTATTCAGTAAGTTTCTTGAACAAATACATATCGATTACAACAGATTCTCGTACCGGAGTAACATTTTGTTCTGCAATTGACAACTTTGCTTGATGATTTAAGGAACAGAAGGTGTTTTTGGAGACTGAAGTGGCAAGGACTGTCATGGAAGCTTGTGCTAAGGCAGCCTATATAAAGAGATGCGTCTTCACTTCATCTCTATTGGCATCCATTTGGAGGAATGAGAATATAGATGGAATTATTGATGACAGCTGTTGGAGCAGTGAAGAATTTTGCAGAGAAAATAAGGTAATTTGTTTCCATAATTGGAACAATTACTTGTTCATAGGCCTCATACGGATGACATTGTTTGTTTTGGATAACAGCTATGGCTTGCATTGGGTAAGACCAAGGCAGAGAAGGTAGCTTGGATGAAAGCAAAGGAGCTCAAAGTAAACCTGGTTACTGTCTGCCCTGGTCTTCTCATGGCTCCCACTTTTCCAAATTCTCACATACAAACTTCTATACCATACCTTAAAGGTACATCGAAACAGAATACTTTTTATGTACTTCTAACTATTCATTTTTCCTTCAAATATGACCCTTCAAACATATGAAAAACACCATGTAGGTGGGAAGATGATGTTGCAACAAGGTTGCTTAGCAATTGCAGAGGTGGAAAAAGTGGCCAAAGCTCATGTTAGTGTGTATGAAGGCATGAATTATGGAGCAAGTGGACGGTACTTATGCTTTGATGGAGTAGTGAGAAGACAGCAAGAGGCCATTGAGCTTGAAAAGGGTTTAAAAATGACAGGTTTTTTGTTGGGAGAAAGACATGTAGTCTTATCAGAAGAAGATGAAGAAATTCCAATTAGAATTAGCAATTCAAAGCTTGCTTCCCTCTTAAATAAAATCAATCAACGCTTGCCTTGTAAAACTTGAAACCTCGTTCTTGTAATATTTTGTTGAGATTTTTGTTTCTCGAGTTAAATTGTTAATAAAAGAAAAGAAAAGAAAATCTTTGAGCACTCCAACTTGTTTTTCAACACAACATAGAGGGTTTACAACATGATTGTTGGAATCAAATTGAGTCTGTTGGATCAGAATTGACTGATATATGAGAAATATTCCAATATTTTGTTGAGATTTTTGTTCCCCAACCGATAGAGGTGAAATCATAAAACTGTTTTGAAGGAAAAAAATGAATAATTTTTTTTTGGGAGTTAGTGCAATTTGACAAAAACGATTAGTTATGAGTCAAATTTGAGCTAGCATATGTAACTATAGAGAAATTGAGAAAAAAAACTTGAATATTTTTCGACATTGAAAAAGGAATTTGTGTTTAGAAAGATTGAAAATCAAAGAGGATGAATCAATTCAAGATTTTTTTAATCCGATCTTTGGATGTTACATTTGTTTCCCTAATTAAATTGTTAATAGAAGGAAAATAAAAATAAAAATCATTTAGCACTCAAACGTTTTTTTTTTTTCAACACAATATAGAAAGTTTACAATATAGATGATTGTTGAAATCAGATCGAGCATATATGTAGGAAATAATTTAACATTTTGTTGGGATTTTTGTTCCCCCAACAGGGGTGAAGCAAGAAAATTATTTTGAGACCAGAAATTAATAATTTTTTTAGAATCAAAGTACAATTTTATCATTATGCTAATTTATAATTTCATAAAAGCTAAAGGAACTACATAGAAAATTTTTCATTTTGGGTCCAAAGGTCACTCACTACCAGCCCAGTCTTGGCCCTTGCCCACCAATCAAATGGTAATAGAAGGGAAAAGAGAAAAAAAAAAAACTTTGAGCACTAACTTGTCTCTTTCAACACAACAAATGGGTTTATAAGTAAGATTCAGTAAAGAATTAATGAAGTATCTAATTCATCAATGCAAGACCATCAAAAAGATTTTTAAATGTAAATTTTATATGTTAAATATATCACGATTACATAATATAAATATAATATGAAAAAAATATAGACATAACACAAATATATTATTCATATTTGAATTGGAAGCATGATTTTAATTATTAAGTTATCATCTCTATTTTTCAAGATCAATCAAGTCATTTTTCAGTATAATAAAAAGTAAATTGATTCTCTCAACACTTTTTTTTATTCATTAATTTTTTAGTACAAATTATTGAAAGGCCTAAAATTGGAGCTTTTAAAAGAAAACAATATGTTTTTCATGCATTACAATGACACATACAATAGCCGCGCACACAGTCATAGCGTTTGCAACCTTGTCCACAAGGCTTTGCGCAATCTGAATCTTTGCTACATTTAGCATCATTAGAGGGTAACGGCTCAAATACTGGCAAACAACTACAATTTCTGATTTTTAAGTCACAAAAACCAATATGTTCACAATTCAATTGACACTCTGAGTCATAAGTACATGCTTCTGAGTTCAATACACCTGCAAATTAAACAATAATTTTCATCATTTATTTATTTTGCTTAATTATTTGTATTATAATATATAATGAATTTGAGACAAATGAGATTTAAATAACAATAATTACAGCTCCTCTTTTTATCAATAGATTGTAAACTCTTTTGCACAATTTTTTTTTATAATGTAATGACTAGAAATTAGAGTAGAAAAATATTTTATATACTTACAAAATGTTACAATCAAAATGACGAAACAAGAAGCAATGCCCCAAGAAACCATTTTTGCAAGCTGTTGAGTGATAAAATTAAGAATTGATTATATGAAGTTGAGCTAATTATGTACCCAGAATGAGATGTATCGTACATTTTATAGTTGAATTTGTGAACCTTTTGAATCTAATATTAAATTATTCAATTGCAAATTGATGATATAATTGCCAATTGTGTAGTGAAATAAAAATCCTATTTTAGGAAATATGGATTTTGCAATTTAATATTCACGTCAATTATGGTATAATAAAGTTAAGAGTACAAGTAAATCAGTTATATTTACCATATATATTAATACTTTTTTTTATATATTTTTACAATTAATTGAAAATAATTTTCTAAAATAATAATATAAAGGCAATGGAAATAAAAATTTTATTTTTATTTTGAAATAAAATACCTGATTTTCATTAAAACAATAAAGGTAAAACCACATGTCTCAAAACAAGCAAAAGAAACAACCTAAAAAACCAACGTCTTAAAGAAATAAAAGCAACAATCAGATAATAAACAAAGGCAACAAAAACAAGAAATTGAATACAAAAACCAACAAAAGGGGAACATGAAAACCATCAACAACAAAGTAGGAAAACCAGGTGAATCGTCTCTCTGAAAAACCAAAGGGCGATCTTCATAAACGATGAGTGAAACACAGAGAGAGAACTTGAAAACTGATATGGAGCTTCCTAAAAAATGTAAAATTCTCCACAGGAACAAGACAAAAGCTGAAGTTACCTCTTAGAAATCCATTTCTCCCAGTCAGATGCCGACTCTTGGAGAATAGATAAGGGCGCATCTTCAACCCAGAACAAAGGGTCCGTGTAATTTTTACCAAACGACGCAAGCTTGTGAGCCACCATGTTAGCAGTATGATGAACAAAGGCAAAGGTACTGTGATAGAAACCATAAGATAAATTTTTTATATCACCAATGATAGGTCCAATAATGGATTTATCCTGCTCCTTGGATTGGATCTTCTTGATTACAGATAAAGCATCTCCCTCCACCTGTATCAATCGGAATCCCATCTCCAACGCAAATTAAAGTGCTCTTTCGCAAGCTCTAGCTTCAGCAACAAAAGCATCACTCACATTTATCAAAGGGTAAGTACATGCACCCATGATTAACCTCATTTTATTTCTGGCAATAATTCCTAGACTCGCAATATGATTAATCTGGTTAAAACTAGCATCAAAATTTAGCTTGATAATATTCGCCTCTGGAGGTCTGCAACACTGATTTCTAGGAATAGAGGTGTGAGTATTCATTTGTTGAATATAATCATAATCAAGAACATATCCCTTAATGAAACGCGCTAGCTCCTGAACAGTACTTCTAACCCCTTCATGCACCAATTTATTTCTTGCAAACCAGATAGCCTAGTAAGATACCGCAATAAGTTCAATAGTAGAAACTGGATTACCAAGAAATCTCATGATTAACCAGTGTTTATAATCTGTTGCATGAGTCACCGATGGAAGGGAAATCTTTAACTGATTCCATACCTGTTGAACCAGACTGCAACTACACACCATATGATTCGTAGATTCAGGAGCATTCTTACACAAAAGGTAAAGCTTATCAACATGAATGTTGCGTCGAATCAAGTTTACATATTGGGGATGTAATTTTGCTATAATTTCCATATGTAAATCTTGATTTTTGCGGGAAGCTTTAAATCCCACAGTTTAGATAAAAAAAATCCTTATGTGTATCCAATAAAGTAGGAAGATTATCATTTATCAAAGGCGATAGCCACTTTTGACAGTGTAATTACCTGAACCCTCAAAACACCAAATCAGTTCTTCCTTAGTAGCAAAATGCGAAAGAGGTATCTGAAGAATTCTATCCATATCAGCAAAATTAAATAGCCGACGAACAATAACCTCATCCCAGGTATGAGACTGAGAATTAATCAAATAATTAACTGTAGAATATCCTATGTTAATTTTCTCACATGCAACCCGTCCTTGTCCAGGTGATAGAAGCCACGAATTATTCCAGATATTAACTTGGTTCCCATAGCCAATTCTTCACCCGTAACCTTTCTATATCAAACCACGAGTCGACCATACACTCCTCCATGTAAGAGAAGGGGAATTACCTAGATTAGCAGATAGAAAATCAGTATGAGGGTAATAACGTGCTTTTAAAACATGAGCTAAAAGGTAATCAGGTTGAGTAAGCACACATCAGCATTGTTTAGCCAACAATGCAATATTAAATTTAGAAAGGTCACGGAAACCCACTCCACCCAATGACTTAGGCAAACACAAAGCAGACCACATCGACCAATGGATACCTTTCAACGTTCTATTGTTACTCTACCAAAACTCATTCATTATCCCCTCTAATTTGGTGCAAACAGCCTTTGGAAATAAAAAGCACTGCATAGCATAAACCGTTAAAGCTTGCAAAACCGATTTAATAAAGACTTTCTTGCCACCCATTGGTAAAAATTGAACATTCCAACTCTCAACTTTCTTACGAAATCTGTCAATATAATGATTAAAGCATGACTTTTATGACGACCTACCATCATAGGTAACCCCAAGTAGCTTTTAGGATTTTTAGATGTTTGAACCCCAAGAATTCTGGCCACATCATGTTGGTCACTTAAAGAAACATTAGAGCTAAAAAACAAAAGTGATTTATCAAAATTCACTTGCTGTCCAGAGGCAGATTCATATTCTTTAATAATGTTATGAATATTTCGGGCTCCATCATAACTGGTATCACCAAATAAAATGCAATCATTTGCGGAAAAATATGATTAATTTTAAGATTACCCCGACCAATAAACGCACCGCCAACCAATCCCATATTCTTAGCATCATTCAAAAGGGCAGAGAATCCTTCAGCACAAATAAAAAACAAATAGGAACTAAGGGGGTCCCCTCGTCTAAAGCCTTTGGAAGGATGAATCTAGTTGCTAATATTTCCATTAACCCCCACAGTGTAAGACACTGAACAAACACATCTCATAATTAAGGTAACCTAATCTGCATGAAACCCCAACCGCAACATCATACCCGCAAGAAAATCCCATTCTACGCGGTCATAAGCTTTGCTTATATCTAACTTGAGCGCAACGTTACCTTTTCGCCCCCATTTTTTCTTTTTCAATGAATGTTAAACTTCATATGCAATCAGAGTATTGTTGAAAATTAACCAACCTGGGATAAATGCCCTTTGAGCTTCATCAATACACCTATTCAAAATTCCACTCATCCTGTTAACAATAACCTTTGTAATGATTTTATATAAAACATTACAAAGGCTGATAGGACGGAATTGAGTCATATTCTTGGGCCTATCGATTTTAGGAATAATACAATCCGAGTTTTATTAATTTCAGCCAGCTCCACACTTCAATTTAAAATAGCAACACTATAGGAAAACAGGTTTTTAGCGACGTTTTTTAGGCCTATAGCGGCGCTTTAAAACATTTAGTAAAAGCGCCGCAAAAAATTCCGCTAAAGATAATGCCGCTAAAAATCGCGGTGTTTATGATGAAAAACGCTGTTATAGAACATGGTCTTTAGCGGCGCTTTCCCCACAAGCGCCACTAAAGACCATGGTCTTTAGCAGTGCCTTCCCCATAAACGCCGCTAAAGAACATGGTCTTTAGCGGTGCTTTACACACAAACGCTGCTAAAGAACATGATCTTTAGCTGCGTTTTCCCCATAAACACCGCTAAAATTAACAGATTTTTAACAGCTCATTTTCGTTCACATTAAACCCGAATTTTCAACATTTTTTCCTGTAAATTCAACAATTCAACTCCAACCAATAACTTCAAATCTAAATGTAAATATAAACGAAAGAAATATGCATATGATTTAAATAAATAAATAAATAAATAATATATTTAAAAGTAGTATTGTGTCTCACAATAAGAAAAAAAATAAAAGTCTAAGATGGCGGATTTTGCGATTGATTCTGTTGAAACATTTTCTTCATATTTTGAAGTTGTAGCTACAGTTCGTCATACTTTCTTGTTGCCTCTGCTTCTTTCGCGGCTCTCGCTGCTGCCTCTGCTTCTCTTGCTGTTGCCTCCGCTTTAAGTTGTAGCGGGAGTTCATCATATTTTCTTTGAACCTCTGTTGCCTCCTCTTTAAGTTGAGCAATTTGCTCAACTGTGCTCGCTTGCATCTGAGCCAGGCAAAAATCAATTAGATCTGGGCCAATAATAGACCAGTACTTTTGATAAAAAAGCCAAGGGAAACCATCAATACCTGGAGCATGTAGCGGTGCCATTGATTTTACCGCCAGCTCAACTTCATCTCCACTAAAAGGGGTTAAAAGTTCACCATACATTTCAGCAGTAATACAATTTTTCACAAGATTAAAAATATGGGAATCATCAGTAGCATCTGAAGCCGTAAAGATAGTAGAAAAATATTCAACAGCAATAGACAAAATTTCTTGCTCATCTGTAATCCACCTTCCCATAGCATCCCCAATCCCACTGATTCTATTTCTGATCTTCCTTTCCGAAGTAACCTTATGAAAAAAAGGAAGTGTTTCGGTCACCTTTAGAAAGCCAATTTACTCTGGCCCTTTGCCCCCCAAAATACTCCTCCTTATCTGCTTCCAAATTGATACCCAATTGCATTTCAGATATTTCAACCAAAACATCATCATTCAGATCTTGCTCATAAAGTTCCCCCAACCTGTCTTCAATTTTTTTTCTTTGCAGCCCTATCAAGTTTAATCACACGGCTCCAGCGAATAAGACTCTTACCAAGCAAACGGAGCTTAGAAGGGACATCAGTAACATTTTGGTTCCACACTTTTTTAACTTCATCAATGCAAGAATCCTCCATACACCAACTCGCCTCAAATCGAAATAAACCATTATGGTTGCCAACACTCTGACTATGATTACCAACCGTATCAATCAAAATAGGACAATGATCAGAGAAACTGTGGAGAATATGATGAACTTTGTAATCTTTAAAACAACTTCACCAACTCATATTCGAAACTCCCCTATCCAGGCGCTCTCTGATATTGTTAGAAGCTAGCCGACCCCGTTCCCATGTGCACCAACGACCAGTGAAACCCAAATCAGCCAAGCCACAATCATCCAAACATTGCGAAACTCCTGCATTTGTCGTTCAGATCGAATCCTACCACCTTTTTTCTCAAAAGAGAATAAAATTTCATTAAAATCACCTACCACAAGCCATGGTAGTGATTGATCGTTATTAAGCTCTCTCAAAAGATCCCAAGTATGATATCTGTAACTCTATTCTGGATTACCATACAACCCCGTCAGTCTTCAACGAACATCCGAAACATCGTCAATAACTTCAACATCAATGTGACTGCAAGAAAAACTATGCAAGCTCACAATAATACCATCTCTCCAACCTAACTATAATCCGCCTTTAAAACCTTAAGCTCCCACATCAATGCCATTAGGGAACCCACACTTCCTTCTAATACCCTCCATTCTTTTCGAACAAACTTTTGTTTCAACGAGAAACAAAATGTGGGGAGAAATTTCCCTCAGCTTATTTCTGAGTCGATTTATAGTTCGCAGTCTCCCCAGCTCACAAACATTCAAGCTAAATGTTTTCATTGTTGACGGCTGCCCTGACACGCAGAGCTAGCCGATGTATCAGTATTGTTCTTCAATAAATTTTGGAAATAGTCAAAGAATTTTCCCCCATCACCCTCTGTCATTTTTTGCCTTCAATAATTGGAAGTGGAATTTCCTCGCCATCCGAACTCTCCTCCATAGGGCCAATAGCCATTGGGCCAATAACATGCGCACTAGGCCCTTTAAAATTATTAGACAGTCCCTGCCCCCTATTCGTCAAAGTCAACTGCATGGTAATAGAGGGATCTAGAATATTCACCAAATTAACTGTCGAATATTGCAAATCACGTCCACTATCCCCATGATTCCTTAAATCACTCCCTGACGCCCCACTTCTCATATCCACACCCACAGGAAACATATCATCGAGATCCCACAACCATCGACGGACTTCCATCACACGGCGTCTTACTAGAGCTCTAAGAGACGAATCCCAGCCAAAGACAAGTTTACTAGGGTCTATTCGAATCCGAAAAGGATAAAAGCTTTCACCGTGACCCAGCTTACCACAGAGAAAACAGAAGAGACTTAATCTCTCGTATTGGAATCAGGCATAAACCACTCAATCATTACCCACTAAAATCTTTTTTCGTCTTTTTAGTGGTAATCTGGAATCAATACATGCTTTGATGCGCATGAACTTACGAGGGTCAAAGAAAGAACAGTAGTATCATATTCTAGAAATTCTCCAAGAAAATTTCTAAACTGACGGGCCATAGCTTCAGATACCAATCCAGAGGGTAGGTCATGTATTTGAATCCAAAACTCAGCATATTCTAACGGAACAGTCATAGGATCCTCCCCAGGCAATTTTTTTTCATCAGCATCAAGTGATTATTGAAGAGCCAGGGTGTTCCTCCCAACATTCTTTTCAAATCAACCTCATAAAAAAACTGGAATAAATACCTTTTTTCCCTTAAATCTGTTATCGCTAGTCCTCCAATAGGATGCTACAATTCCGCCATAGTGTTTCTCAGCGATGGGAAATGAATAGATCTATCCGTTAAACACCTTCCAACCACACACAATTTATAATCATCAGCGAGGACAATAACATCCTCCTTAAACGCCTCTTCTTCATCATCAATAAGGTGTAGATTTGCTAATTCCTCTTCCATAGCAGGCAGAAACAGAAAGAAAAAAAGAAACAAAAGGAAGAAAGAAAAAAAGAAATAGAAAGAAGAAAAGAAATAGGAAACACCAAACCCAAAAACCCAATGTCAACTTTGAAAAAAAGAAAGAAAAGCTGTTAAAGGTGACAGACGAAACACATGACAAGACGACAGACCTTACTATGTGGAGTTTTTAAACTCCCAAATAAAATTTTTGTTTAAGTTAAATGATTAAGTTGGGATTTTGAGTTGTTATTTTTTTTGGTTGAAAGGTTAGATGGGTGACAGAAGAAATTAATGTAATTTATAAAGTTGATGGCATGAAAATTTTTATCTTACATGTCATGATTTCTTTTTTTCTTTTTGGTAAACTATAAGAATAGTCACTTTTATTTGCATCAGACTATATTTTAGTCACTTATGTTATTATTTTGTTATGAAGTGATTCTACCGTTAATTTTCGTTATCTCCTTAACAGTAATCTTGTGTGGCAGTCCAACTAGATTTTAAGTGCCAACTTGAATTTCAAAATAGGATGAATAGATTTTTAATTAAATAAATTTAATTAATTAAAAAATTTAAATTCTAAACCTTCACTAAAAAAAATCCTAAACCAATTTTCACACGCCTCTTTTCTCTATTTTCTTCTCTTTTGATTCCAACGTCTTTAGTTACAAATCTGTTTCAAAACTTCAATATTTGAAACTCATTAACCCAAAAAAACTTATATTTTCAAGTTAATAAATTTCAATTTTTTTCTCTTTGTTCCTTTCTTTCTTGCTTTTCCTTTCAAATTTCTCTCCTTAAAAACAAACAATTTTTTCTCTTTATTTTTCGTTCTAAATCATATTAAGTCTTTCAGTTCTCTCGATCTTGCGTTGTTTATTTCCCCTAATTTTGCTCTGATTTGGTTAGTCTCTCTATTTTTTTTATTTTTTAAAACATAACATTTCAAATATAAATTACTAAAATATAATTTGAAGCAACCAAAAGTGACTATTTTTATAGTTTACCATTTTTTTATACTAAATACAAAATTGTAAGATGCTTAAATGAGTTAGACAACACTCTTAAGATAACTTTCGGCCTATATAGATACTTGGACCCTTCCAGGGGCGTTTGGTTTGGGGTGGTATGGATTGATTCCTTTAAAATGAAAAATATTTTATTTAGACTTTTTAGAAATTTTAAAATTTTAAATTAGTACAAGTAAAATTACACTTTAACTCTTTAAAAATGAGAAAAATTTGATTTAATCCTTTAAAAATTTATAAAAATATAAACTATTAAAAATTACAATTTAATTTCGCCCTTAAAATAAATTTCTAGTTTCCCCCTTAACACTTCTCATTTAGTCTATCTTAAAGCTTCATGGTTGTTTGTGTACCTGTAAAGACCTTAAAAGGTTCTGTAGTCTAAGACCGATTGTGCTTTCCAGTGCAGGAAAACTTGATTTCCCTTGATAATTCTTCCAATGAGTTTATCATTCGTCCGAATTTTGCAAGATAAGATTTCAAGTTGAATAGCCATCGCTAGAATGCATCAGACAACCAAAAGCTTAGCTGCCTAACAATTCATTCATTTTAATGAAAGATATAGTTTTAAGTTTGGAATATTTATTCCTAACATTTTAAGGTATAGTTTTAAGTTTGAATCTGTAAATGAAAAGATGTAGTTTGAAATTCTAATTCATTTTAATTGTTTCCATTTAATTATAGCCTTTCAAATGAGAAAAGCTTAAAACCCTAGATTTGAAGACGAAATAAGTAGTTCTTGTCAGAATCATTAGATTAGTAGGAGGTCGAAGACCTTGATAGGTTAATGACGGGTTGATTGGATAGAACACGAGATAGGAGTTAGTTATGACTAGAGGTGATCATGGGTCGGGTCGGGGTCGGGGTCGGGGTCGGGTTAGACCTAAGTATGATATTAATATATTTTATGCTTGTTCAAGCCCAGCCCGAAATCTGGGCCTAAAATTTTGCCCAATCCCACCCATATTTACAAAAGACTAACTCAATCTCATTTTAGACTTGTCCATATTAGTTTTAATTTTTTAAAAAAAATGTTTGTATTGTTTATTTTAATATTTAATAATTTTATAAATTTTTATTTAATGAAAACATTTAGATAGTTGTCTCAACATTTTTTTTAATGTTTATATTAGAGTAATATTATATATTTAGTATAAATTTATTTTTTTAATGTGGTTTAAATTACATAATATATAAAAATAACAAATTATAAAGTATTAAAAACTTAAAATGGGCCGTGTTCGGGCCTTAAATATTCAAGCCCGAACCTGACCCATATTTTAAACGGGCTTAATTTTTTTGCCCAAGCCCATTTTTGGGCCTAATATTTTTACCCAAACCCTCCCAAATTTCGAACGGACTTTCGGGCCTGGACGAGTGGCTCGACCCATGAACAGGTCTAGTTATGACCACTGAAGCAAGTTAGTCTTCTGCCATTAGAAATGATAAAATTTGCAATTTGTTTTCCTTCTTTGTTTTTATGTCTTTTAATTATTTTGATAAAATATGATTTCTCCTTAGGATTTATCGTAATATAATTTAATTAAATTACTAATTAGATCTGTTAACGTAGAAATTAGATTTAGTTTAGTTTCGCCTCCCTTAGGTACAATTCTCGAAATACTCCAATACTTCGTTGTCTAAATCTATATTATAACCTAACCTGTATACTTGCGGAAACCGCCTAACGATTACATTTGATTGTTGGATTTACACTCTAGACATTTGAACGTTCGGAGGCGGTTAGGACTTATTTGTAAAACTTTCAAAATTGTGTTAAATTTATAAACTTTGTTATCTTTGATTGAATATCATGTTTTAATAAGCACTTTAACTCAAAAATAGTTCTTTAATAAATTCAATTATTACTAAAATGAGTAAAATGATCTTCAATAATCAAAATAATAAGATAAATCAATCTAAAATTTTTGTAATTGTTTTGGCAACGAATGTGCCATCCTGGTACCTTAACCCGACGATTGGGTTGGGTATGAAGGTATTACATAGATTCTGTAGAGTCTCATAGTTGGAAGATCACACTAGGATTATCATACACATGTGAACATATATCTCCATACAATCAAATCGAACCTCTACAAAACCAAATATCATACATATATGTTCTTCATACAATCCGCCCGAACCTCCGCAAAGCCAAATAACATTTGCCACAGAGTGCACAACATGACATTTCTTCATCTTTCATCTGCCATACATCCCTCCATACTCCGCATATAATTTATTTACACGATTGACATATAACAAACATACATCTAACCATGTTGTTTAATAAAACAAGGCAAACCATATCATACGTATCGCCTAACTAACCATTCAACAATATCATATTCGATATGGCTTTACAAGCAACAACTCATCAAAACATCCAACTTATTCTTACAGCTAAACATGCATTTGTGTCTCAATACTAAACGTGCATAAAAAGTACAACAAGCATCCCACCATAGAATTATTCCCCATCATTAGTAGAACGCAAAGTCAAACATACTCAAACAACATAATACTGAAACAAATAAAATAACCAATGAGAAATTGAGTTCAAGAACTCATCAGCAAAATACCTAAAAGTTGATACCGATTACACTTGCTTAGCTTTTCCTTATCACCCAAGTCTCCTCCTTCTCGGTTAGCTAAGCATAATAGCCATATCAAGATCAAAACGATGGCATTCATATGTTAGAAAATCGTAATCCATTTGCATGCAAAGAGATTTTAAAGGTTGGCTGCAACCATAAATATCTCAATACAAGCTTGATGAATTAAACTGAAATCCTCAATTTTCCTTCCATTTCTTCAATAAAAAGATACAAAAAAGCTTAGAAATATTAGTAGTTTACTAAATCCTCAATCACTTAAGCTAATACATTATTTTCTCCATCCATGTAGATCGCTTCCTAAATTTTCTTATTTACAAAACAAACCAGAAAAAAGATGGAAGAAAGAAAATAAATACAGAAAGTGGGAGAATGAGCATAAGAGAATAACGCCTCTTCTCTATATAACTTTCCCATACTAATCACCAAAATCAATTCATCAGCATCAAATTTAATGTTCCTCATCATAACGTTTCACACTAAAAAACGCAGTTCTAATGTAAAGAAAAATAGTTGAAATCTAACTATTTTCTAAGCAATCCATCAGATTCATTAATTTACGCTAGAACCTACTTAAACAGAAAGTTTTTCTAATTTAATACCCATAATTGCCGTGACACTTCACCTTTAACATTTTTGGGTGTGACAACTTGTCTTGTAAAACTTGAATTCTCATTATGCTAACATTTTTTTTGAATTTTTGTTTTCCCGCTAATTCAATTTTAACAGTTGAAAAAATAATAATAAATATTTAAGTACTCAAACATGTCCCTTTTAACCAAACATATATGGTTTACAATAATGGTTCAAGTAGTGAATTAAGGAAGTTATGCAACAATCAAGAATGTTTTTTAAAATTAAATTTGATAATTCTAAATATGAGACGATTACACAATATAAATATAACATGACATTAAAAAAACATAAACAGAACACAAATACATTATTTATATTTGTATAGGAAGCATGATTTTAACTATTAGCTTACATCTATTTTTTCAAGATCAATAAAGTTCGATCTTAGTACAATAAAGGCAATTTAATTCTCTCACAATAACTATCTATTCACTCATTTTATGTATAAATTTTTTTGGCACAAATTATTGAAAGGCTTAATTTGGAGCCCTTAGATAAAAAATAATATGTTTTTCAGGCATTACAATGGCATACACAAAACCAATGGAAACAAAAGCCTCTACAATTTGGTGGACAAGTGTTGTCGCAATCTGTATCTTTGCTGCATTTAGTAATCTCCATCGGTACAACATCAGAGGGTAACGGCACAGACATCGGTAAGCAACTACATTTATCGATTTTTAAGTCACAAAGACTGAGATGTTCACAGTTCGATTAACACTCTAAGTTATGAGTACATGCTTTCGAGTTCGATACAATTGTAAATTAAACAATAATTTTCATCATTTATTCTTTTTGTTTAATTTTTTTATTAGATATTGAAATATATATAATGAATCTAAGACAAGTGAGATTTGAATCACAACAATTGCAGCCTCTCCTTTTATCTTATGACCGCAATTTCATTTGTACAAAAAAATCATATGTATACATATGTAATGATTAAATATTGAAGACTAACATAATCCTACGATCAAAATGATGAAAAAATAAGCAACACCAAAAGAAGCCATTGTTTGAAATCTGTTGACAGATAAAATTTAGAGATGATTTTATTATGAAACCGAGCTTATGGTGCACAATTCATGAGATATATGGGGCATTTTATAGCTGAATTTGTGGATCTCTTAGTACAATATCTAGTTGTAATACACTTTCCAATTGTGTAGCACAAGAAAAAACCCAAATAGGAAATTAATAAATTTGCAATTTAATTTACACAGATAAAGTTACCATATATAAAAAAGTAAAATAGATAAAGTTACCATATAATCACGATAAGAAAAACAGATAAGAGTATTAAAAATAAATAGAGTTGCCATATATAAATTTTTTTTTGAAAGTTCCGTTATTATAAATGCAATACTTTCAGAAATATAATATAGGCACAAATATATGCTTGACCAACTACAATGTAAAATCAAACCAGTACAAAGCACAACAAACGAAGAATGAAAATGAACCGGATAAAATCTACAAATATCAAAGAGACATGGTAGGATTGAAGACATATTGCAATAGTTCACCACCAAGAAATAGAAAAGAACGGGACAAAACCTACATATAATATCCATTTGTACTCTTAAGATTTTGAAATTTCTATTTGGTTAAAATTTTTCATTGATCTTGTACTGTGCCTAAAGTTGTAAAATTAGTCAATGTTTTCCAATTAGATAAATAATTCCTCATTTTTCGAGCGTCTCTAAGTTCCTTCCTTGTTTTTTTCTAGAATTTTCTCTTGCCTTCTCCTATTTGTCTAATTTTTCTTTGGATATGATTTTTTGATGGATTTATGTTTATTTTTTGTTTGCGATATTGTGTGATTTGTTGTTTTTAGATAAATTGAGTCTAGAACTGGATCAATCTTTAGATCCTTTCAATTTGATTTCCTCTAGGTGTGATTTTAGTGAAATTAACTTTTATTAATACATAGAATTTGAATTTATATTTCAGTACAAGCTCGATGAATTAAATCGAAACCCTCAATTTTTCTTCCATTTTATTCAATCAAAAGATACAGAAAAACTTAGAAATATTACAGTTTACTAAATTATCAGTCACTTAAGATTATACATTATTTTCTCCTTCCATGTAAATCGCTTCTTAACTTTTCTCTTTTACAGAACAAACCAAAAAAGAAGATGAAAGAAAGAAAATGAATACAGAAAGTGTGAGAATGAGCATAGTAGAATGACACCTATTCTCAATATAACCTTCCCGTACACGATCATCAAAACCAATTCATCAGCATCAAATTAATGTTCCTCATCATAATGTTTCACACTAAAAAAAACTCAGTTTTAATGTAACGAGTAACAGTTGAAATCTAACTATTTGCTAAGCACTCCATCAGATTCATTAATTTACGCTAGAACCCGCTTAGCAATTAGAGAGGTGAAAAAGGTGGCTAAAGTTAATGTTAGTATGTATGAAGGCATGGATTATGAAACATGTGGACAATATTTATGCTTTTGTGGAGTATGAAAAGATTAAAAGAGGCTTGAAAATGGGCAAAAGATGGCATGTTTTTTTGTTGGGAGAAAGACGTATAGTCTTATTAAAAGAAGATGAAAAATTCCCAAGCAAAATTCGAAATTCAAAGCTTATTGCTCTCTTAAATAAGGACTCGTAATGCTTGTCTTGTAAAACTTGAAACCTCATTATTCTAATATTTTATTAGGATTTTTGTTTCCCCGCTAATTCAATTTTAATAGTTGAAAATAATAATAATAAATTTTTAACTACTCAAACATGTCTCTTTCAACAGAATAATGGTTCTAGTAGAAAATTAATGAAATTATGCAACAATCAATAAATTTTTTAAAAGTAAATTTGTTGATGTTAGATATGACATGATTACATAATATAAATATAACTTGACATAAAAAAAACATAAACATAATGCAAATACATTATATTTTTATTTGAATTGGAAGTATTGTTTTAACTATTAGCTTACATCTGTTTTTTTAAGATTGACAAAGTCAATTTTAGTACAATAAAAGCAATTTAATTCTCTCATCACTTTTATCTATTCACTCATTTTATGTACCATTTTTTTAGTACAAATTATTGAAACGCTTAAATTCATAGTCCTTTGAATGAAAACAATATGTTTTTCAAGCACTACAATCGCATACACAAAAGCAATGTACGCAGTAGTGTTTGCAATTTGGTGGACAAGCTTTGTCGCAATCTGTATCCGCGATGCATTTAGTAATCACCATTGGTACAACATCGGAGGGTAACCGCTCAGACACCGGTAAGCAATTACATATATCAGTTTTTAAGTCACAAAGGCTAAGATGCTCACAACTCAATTGACACTCCGAGTCATGAGTACATACTTCTGAGTTCGATACACCTGCAAATTAAATAATAATTTTCATCATTTATTTGTTTTGTTTAATCTTTTAATTAAATATCGATATATATATATATATATATAATGAATATAAGATAAATGATATCTGAATCACAATAATTGCAGCCTCCCTTTTGTCTTAAGACCACAATAACTTTTGTAAAAAAAATCATATGTATATGTATGTAACAATTGAATATCAAAGTAAAGAAAATATTATATATACTTACAAAATGTTACGATCAAAACGATGAAAAAAGAAACAATACCAAAGGAAGCCATTGTTTGAAAGCTCTTGAGAAATGAAATTTAGAATCAATTATATTATGAAATTGCACATGTATGAGATGTATTGGACATTTTATAGTTGAATTTGTGAATTTTTTAATCTAATATTAAATTATGCAATATCTAATTGATGATATACTTGCCAATTACGTAGCACAAAAAAAAAACCCAAATAGGAAAAAATATGTAATTTAATTTCCACACATTTATGGTATATAAGGATAAGATTTATTATAAATAATAATTTTTGAGGTTAAATATAAATTGGTACTCGAATTTGTCCACTTCTCTCATATTGATATTTATGATTTTTTTTATCTTAAATTGATACTCAAACTTTTTTTCATCCACTATATTGGTACTCGAGCCTAACGTCGTTACTTTTTTTTGTTGATGTGACAGCGTTGGCATAAAAAAAATATTATTAAAAAAGAAAAAGAAATAAAAAAAGGAAAGAGAAAATTTTAAAATATTTTTTATTTTTTCTCATTTTATTAATTTTTAATATTTTTTAGATTATGATATCATCATGACATCATTTATGCCACGTGTCACAATCTTATTTTGTTACCTATCTTGAATTTAACGGCATTAGAGTTGGGTACCAATTTAATTGACCAAAGAAAAGTTTGGATATCAATTTGAGAAAAAACTATAAGTACCAATCTGAAACAAGTGGACAAATTCGAGTACCAATTTTATATTTAACTTAAATTTTTTGAAAGCTTCATTATTATAAATACAATACTTTCACAAATATAATATAAATAAAAATATATATTTGATCAACTATAATATAAAATTAAAACAATATAAAGCACAATGAACGAGAAATAAAAAAAACCTACAAAACCTACTCATATTATACACACATGATAAGATTAGACACATATTTCAATAATTTATCGTGAAAGTCGAATCCGAATATTGAAATACTCAATTCCTCCATATTAATACTTCTTTTATACTTTTACAATAAATAATTTTCTAAATAAAGTCAATAAAAAATATTTTTAATTTAAGACAAATTATTAAGTTAGAAACAAATTCGATATATAAATCAAGACGAGTAAAAATAAAAAGAAAATCATTTTGTCTTACCCTATTATTATTCCTATTAAGTACAGGTGTTTATAAATTTCATATTCACTCGAAAATTTTTAAATTTTTCATCCATGAATTAGCCTCGATAACTTATAAAAAATAGTACGTTTTTATAATTAAAGTTTTATAAAATATTATTTTTATCATTAAAATAGAAAATCAAATAAAAAGAACTCAACGAGTGGCTTCAGTGAAAAAGAAGATAATGTTCATTCTAAGAGACTAGAGTTTGAATACCTGTGTATATAAAGTGTGTGTGCGTTGTCAAAGGGTTAAGAAAATATAAATAGATACGGTTATTTAATCACACCATTATATTAAAAAAATAAATAAAAATTATTTTGTTATAAATCTTTGTATTTTGCATAAGTTATGGATTTAGACTATGTATTTTAATTTAATTAATTTTTTTTAATTTTTAAATTTTAAAATTTCAGTTCTGACCAAATAGTAATAGTTAAATCTAGAGGTGTTCATTACTAGGTCGGGTTGGGCCTAAGCACGATATTAATATACTTTATATTTGTTCAAGCTCGACCTAACTTGAAATATTGGTTTAAAATTTTGTCCAAATTCGTCCATATTTATAAAAGACTAACCCAAATCTATTTCAGGCCCACCAATGTTATTTTTAATTTTTTTTTTAAAAAATTTATTTTATTTTATTTTAATATTTAATAATTTTATATTTTTTATTTATTAAATTTTTTATAGATCTTAACATCATTTTAATATTTACATTAGAGTAGTATATATTTAGTATATGTTTATTTTTTTAATGTATTCGAAATTATATAATATATAAAAATAACATAATATAAAATATTATAAATTTAAAACAGGTCGGGTCGGGCTCGGTCTTGAATATTCAAGCCCGAGTCCAAGCCATATTTTAAACAAGTCTAATATTTTTGCCCAAACCCTTTTAAATTTCAAGTGAGTCTTCGGACCTAGGCAAATAGCTCAACTCATGAATAGGTCTAGTTAACTGTATTTGGTTAAATTTTTCTATTGGTCCTTTACTATGCCTAAAGTTACAAAATTAGTCAATATTCCCCGATTAGATAATTTATTAGTCTTTATATTTTCCGAATTTAATAAGTACCTTTTTTAGCAAGTAATATAATGTAACGAATTTATATATGTGATCATATATTTGTCATATTATATTTTAAAAATAGCAGAATATAATGTAACGAATTTAACAGAATTTTAAAATTCTTAAAGTATAAGGACTAAAATGACTAAAGTATAAGAACTAAATCGACAATGTGCATAGTACAGGGACTAATGACAGAGTTTAACCAAAATAAAATATTGGACCAGGCTTAAACAAAGTCGTTTTGGGTCGATGAACATAGGAGAGGAGAGCAGAAGACTTGCTAGTGGACCTAAAACAGCAACTTAAAATCTACTCACCATATTATCTTCTTCTTCTTCATCGTCTTCCTTTCCTGCCTTCTCAACTGAAGTAGATTTGTTTTCTTTTTCTTTTTTTAAAGTAACCATTTTTGGCGACAAAAACTAAAGAAAATTAAAAATGAGTGAAGATCCCCAGAAACTCAAGAAAATAGCTGCGGCCGCCTACGATTACGAAAATGATCCCAGATGGGCTGATTATTGGTCCAATATCTTGATTCCTCCTCACATGGCTTCTCGCTCTGACGTTGTTGATCACTTCAAGCGCAAGTTCTACCAGCGCTATATCGTTTGTTCCTTTTCTTCTCTGTTTCTTTGCATAATTTTACCAATTTGGATATATTTGAGATTCTCTGTCTGGATTTTTCATTCTCTACCAACTTGCAATCTTGATTTCTTAGCTGGTTAAGATGGAATTTTGCTATCTCACGTCTGCTTTTTCCTCTCTTTTTTTAGTGTGATATGCAAGAATCTTGGAATTGACATTTGGAATTTTCCATTAGGGTTTTCTCAATATCTTATTCATTAACTTTTATTTCTGGGGTTTGTTAATTTATATATGATTATTTATTGGTATGATGCTTTTTGGGGCTATTAGATACAGTAAGACAGCAACACAAAAAACAATTTCGAATTGCTTTTCTTCTAACCCAATTTGATTTTGTTTTCGGAAGTTTTACTTCTCAAGTCTTCATCAAATTCCTATAGAGGTGCTAAAAAAACTAAAGTAAACAGTAGAAAGCAAGACCATTATTTATTAAGAATGAGAGCTCAAGTGTAATGCAACTCCAAATACAAAAGGCAAGTGATAAAAGAAATAATTTAATATATTCTTGATTATTAATTGTTAAAATGGTCTACATAAGGATTATAGGGAATGCATGTCCTATTTCGATGGTACTTGGCTTACATGTTAATGTTGTTTGTGCAATTTCTTGCGATTGTTCTACTTTGCTATTTGAAGGTATCTCACATTTTAGCACATTTCTCTTTCAATTACTTTCTAGCATTGTTCCATGACCTGCTCATAACTAATGATTTATGGGATTTCTTTCATGAAAAGGATCCTGATCTTGTGGTAGAGGCTATGTCATCAAGTACACAAACAGGGTCAGCAAAACCAACTTCATCGTCAGCCTCATCATCGGCAGCAAATGGTGAAGCTCGAGCGCGCAATGCAGGTAAAAAACCGTTGCTTCTGAAATTGAGGTTATGGAAAGAAACTAAACTCGTAATAAATAACATAAAAATTGGATAAATTTTCTATTTGATCTTCCTTATTAAGGTGTTATTTTCTTCATTGAACTCAATCATAAATTCATGATCTAGGCTCAACAGCTAGAACTTCAGGGGCATCAGCAGGTTCAGGTTCAAATACAACTTCTCTGCGCTGGGATTGGCACACAGTACAATTTTCTGTCAATGCTTGGGTATACTACCCCCCACCATCCCATTTCTTTCTCCCACATGAACATATTTGTATATTAGCAAATTATTCTTGCCTTCTTATCTGTCTTTTTTGTTTTTAAATGAGTAAAGAGTGCATTTTATTTCCCTCTTTATTCTTGCATCTGCCATAGAGAGACCACCTTCTCGAGGAGCTGATTGGCTGTTAATGTATAATCAAATTTATAAGATGTAATATTTAGCCAGTTGCTAGTCTTGTAACTTGGGCCATTTTTTACTTCATGTACATATTTTTGTTAGATTCTTGTTTCTTTACTTTAGTTTTTTTATCTTGCAGGTTTTTATTGTGGCTGTGCTTGCCATATTTCCACTTGTCCCTAGAAGTCTTTCAAATAGGGCTTATCGGCTCTCATTTATGGGCACTGCTTGTTCTTCTGTATACTCTTTGTATGCACTATATGGGGTAAACATATTTCCACTGACTTGTCATACATTTGGTAAATATATGATAGTTTTTTCTGTTGAACCTATTCTATATGTTATGCAGATGCCAAGGGAATGGACTTTACAAGCTGTTCAAGTGTATTTTCAATCAGTAATTGCAACCAAAGATTTTATCTACTTTATCTACTGCCTTATATTTGTCACTTCACATCTTTGCCTTAAATGTAAGCATTCTTCTGCTCATAAACACTTCTTACATTTCTGCTCCTTAGTTCTCTTTAGTATGTAGTATGATGAATTGATATGGACCTTCACTGCAGTTGCTTTGATTCCCATCTTATGCCGATCACTCGAACTCATTGCAAAGTTCTTAAGGCGTAATTTTAGTCGTTCTACCTTGTACAGGTAGACCTTTATTCAGATAAACTATCTTCTGTATTACAGTGTTCTGGTTTAGGTTTTTTTTTTAAATTAATCTTGTGATTGGACTACTAATATTCACTACAAGAAATTCAGTTAAATTTGCTGGGTGATATTTCATTATATGAAATGGCCTAAATTTTAGATGGACGGAAATTGTGTATTATCTGAAAGGCACAGTAAGGAGGATTATACACTCAACTTTAACTGAAAGGAATGGTGCTTATAAACAAAAAAACTAAAAAACTTACTTTCTTCATGAATGTTAATGCTACTTATCCTTTTTTTTCACTTTAACCAATTCCTTAGATGTATTCTCTAAAAAAAAAATCCTCAAATGTATAGTAGTACTTCAATTTGTTCTATGACATTCATTTTGATGTCACCTCAAACATGGATGAAATGAAATGCTTGCGTTATGCATTTGCATGTCTAACCCCGAGGGTTTGTTTCTGTGCTCCTTACTAATACTATCTCCTTTGTTTGAACAGGAAGTATTTGGAAGATCCTTGTGTTTGGGTAGAATCAAACAACACCACCCTGAGCATTCTATCTTCACATGCTGAGATTGGACTTGGCTGGCTTCTAATTGCTTCCTTGTTCTCGTCAGTTGCTGATATCTTTTTTCTCTTTTTGGTTCATATTCCTTCCAAGCTTATACATTCCATGACCTCTAGCTTTTCTAATTTGCCGAAATTTCCTATTAAATTTTGCAGGTGGCAACGCAACATTGTACAAACTTTCATGTACTGGCAGGTCTGTAACACTTCTTCTGTAACTCTACTTCTTACTTTTCATGTATTCCCTTTTTGTTTATTAGTGATTCTTTGGATGGCAATGGCATGATAGGTGGGTTCAGTACCTAGTTTGGTTATTACCAAAAAGCTAGTATTGGAACATATGACTTATCAGTTAGATACTTATTGATTCCTTTGGTCTTTGTTTATATATTAATGAATGTGTTCTGCTTGTGCTGTATGATATTTATGCATCTTATTATTCAGGAATTAAGTTTTTTGCTCCGTAAAAAGAAAAAGAGTTGAAATACGAGTTATTAGTTCTCTCTTTTTTCATTTTTAGTTTTAAATGATTTTGAATATAAAGTATCTTGAACTTGTTTATATAATTTTCTTTGCATATAAAGATTGGTATTTGATGTTTCTTGTTGGATTGATCTTCAGATATGTCCTTTCCCTCCCTAGTGCTTCTGTCCCCATTTTTCTCTCTTGCATTGTTCGTATCAATTGATATGTTCAACTTTATATAGATCATGGAGCTGTTACTTCATTGATACAAATATGCTTTTAGTAATATTACGGGAAAAAAATATTAAATACGAAATAATTTTGTATAGAAAAATCTTTCTCAACCCTTTGCGCTTTGCTTTTATCCACTGTCTGACAGCTGTTGAAGCTTATGTACCATGCTCCTGTTACCGCTGGGTACCACCAAAGTGTGTGGGCGAAGATTGGGAGGACTATTAATCCACTTGTCCAGCGGTATGCACCATTTTTGAACACTCCAGTTTCTGCAATTCAGAAATGGTGGTCCAGATAGAATATACAAAGGAATCTCTGTTCGTTTTCTAGCTTTTTTTTTTTTTTTTGAGACGGGGGGGGGGGGGGGATAAAATGAAGTTCTATTCCAACATCCAAAATGCAAGGTAAACTTGCTACATTAGAACTATGGGTATTGCCTTACAAGTTACAGTCTACTACATAATTGAACATTGACAGCAGTGATGTGATAATTCCTACAACCCTTGAATTGAGTCTCATAATATTAGCAATAATAAGAATAATAATAATCTGATAGATATGTTTTGGTATTGCATTCAATTCCCCATCAAAATGTGCTTTGAAGATGGACATCCCAGTTGGTGTGTTTTAGCAAGTGACAGCTTGAAAAAGGTTGTTTGCTTTTGCTGTCAAGAAGGTGATGCTAAGAAGTTTTTCTTTTTCTTTTAATCTATGGTAGTATATAAAAAAGATAAGTCCAATATCTTCTTACATGATACATGTCCACTTGATAATGATTAAGTTTTTTTTTTCACAGTATATAACAATGATCAATTTTCAGTAATAGTTCTTATACTACAATTAAGTTTGAGACTTTTGCTTTATTTTTTACTTTTTTTTTATATTATTTGGTACTATTAGTTAGTTTATATATTTCATTCTTATTAAAATATGTTTATCTGAATTTTAAGAAATGTTAATACGGTTAAACTATTTTCTTAAATTTAAATCCATTTCAATATCAATTTTTTGTCACATAGTTGAGGTTTTTTTTCTAATTTCAAAATGTTATATTAGTAAATTTAATAAAAAAATTCAACGTGTTAACAATTTTGACTTGAATTTTTAAATTTAAAAAGTAAAAAAATAAAATTTTAAAAATAAAAATATGAAGATTAATTTTTAAAAACATAAAAAAGTACACAAATTTAAAGTATATTGTAACTTTTAAATTTATAATTTAAAAAATTTATTTTATTGAACTTAACAAGTAGTTTCAATAAAAAAGAGAATGTTGTTCATCTTAAGAATTTTAAATTCGAGTTTTTGTGTGTAAGGTGTATGTGCTTAAAAAATATATTTTTATTAAAAATTCTAAATATTTATGATTTTAAAATATTTAAATCATTTGGACAAATTAAATCCGACTCCAATAAAGGCTAAACATAAAATAATAATAATAATAATATTATTATTATTATTATTTTGGGATAGAAACCTAAAGATAGATCTGATATGGGCTTATCCTTGTCTTTAGAAACGTGCAAAAGAAACAAACTCAGTTGAGTCTAACACATAATACTATTATTATATTATAAATTTATTATTTAAGACATAAGATAAGATTTTGTATTAAAAAAAGACATAAGATAAGATTTAAATCACCCAAAATCGAAAATGATATTTCATGCATGTTATGTGTTATAATATCCTTATTTAAAATATTATATTTTTTACGATAAATTTATTTAAATTTTTAAGTCACTAATAATTTTATATATTGATTTATAATGTTATCCTTATATTTGAATGATTTTTGTATTAATTTCATATTATAATCTAAAATAAACAAAAGGAAAAGATATAATAATTTTTATTTATTTATTTCGTATTATAAATTATATTGATATTTATACCACATAAAAAAAATATATATATATATATATATATATATATATATATTGCTCATATAAATTATGACGTGTTACATTAATTTTGGTATATTACGGTTTTTTTTATTGCATTATATTTTAGAGAAGCTATACAGATATTTATCTAACTATAAAATTTTTTATTTTAGATATTCAAAATAAAAAATTTGTAATTTGGCACCCACGTTACATAGTTCGAATCATTTCAATCACTCATACTAAAATAAAAAATGGTAAGCTAATATAGAGTGACCAAAATAAACAAACTATATAACGTAAGTACCTAAATTACAAATATTTTATTTTGAGTACCTAAAAAGAGATTTTTTTTATTGTTGGATGACTATCCGTATGGTTTACCCAATATTTTATAACTAAAGTATATCCAAACTTCAAAATCACTAAATTATTAATAAGTTTATGTTTCAGTTACTCAATTTCAAAAAGTAACAAAATTGTCATTAAACTATTTAAAAGTTTTCATTTAAATCAATGGGTTTTTTTTTTGTTCGCACTGCCTACACCAATAAAAAACTCTCTTTTCTCTTTTTTTCTTCAGTCTCCGACACTGACCGTCAAATCAGCTTGGATATAAAGTATTTTCATCTACTTATCAATGAGTACTGATCCATTTGTATTGATCGTCTAATCTTCGCTTGGAACTCATTAGCTAAACTTAAAAAAAGTTAACAGCTCAGTGACTTAAACAAAAACTTTTGTATAATCTAGTGATTTAAATGAAAACTTTTAAATAGTTCATTAATTATTTTGTAACTTTTTAAAATTGAGTGATTAAAATATAAATTTACTTTGATAACTTTAAATAGAATTTATCTATATTTTATTATTATTTAACAATGTTGCACTTTTATCATGTAATTGTACCAAATCAAACAGGCAGGCAGTCATCCATGATCCACTAGCGTTGCTGATCTGGTTATGACCAACGACGCATTGTTTGGCAGGAGCCATGTGACTTGCTAACTTCTCCTGTAATTGGGTACATCACCATTTTATGATTATTTCTATTTTTGGCGAAGTATACACTCAACCCAAACTTATCCATTTAATAAAATACACATTAACTTGGATATTAAATAGCTGTCACCTTCAACTTTTAGATTCGTGTGTATATATATATATATATTATTTTTTTTATAATTTTCAATCAATGTAATTATATTTATATCTTTTATAAAAATAAAAGTATACTGATAATTTTTTTTTCATTTTAACTTTAATTCCATTTCCTTTACATCACTTTGACATTCAACATTTAAATATTAACTATTAAATTTTTAACGATATTAATATAAAAATTTAAGTGACAATTTACGTGTATTTTATTATTATTATTAAAAAATTTTATAAATAATTTTATATTTTTATACATTTTTTAATTTTTTATGAAATATACGAAGATTATTATATGAGCTAATTTATCATTGCCATTAGTATTTTAATGGTTTTATTATTATTTTTATTTAAAAGAATGCAATTTGATAAAAAAAAGAATTAAGACTAAAGTGATAGAAATATTAAATTTATTATTATTATACCAAAAATGGAATACAATCTTATATATATTATTACTTTTTTATTAGGTGAAGAAATCAAATATAATATTTTTCACATAATGAAATTTAAAATTTAAATATAATTTATTTTGAAAACATTAGATGAAGAAGAAATTATTCATAATAAAATAGTTTATATCTAATTAGAATTTTTTATTCATGGAATTTTTATAATTTAGATGTTTTGGTGGTATGGATGTTTTAGACAATTATTTTTTTTCGATGGAATATTTTAAATTTACTTTATTTATTAAATACATATGTTTATTTTACTTAAAAAAGAAAAAAAAATGAAAATTTTGGCAGAGTCCCATCCTATCGTGTCTCGAGTATTCTAAGATGGACCCCACTATTTAATCTTTTGCCACGTGGCACGACATTATACGTACTCCAAAGTAGTAACACCAGCACCAAAAGCAAAGGAAAAAAAAATTCCAAATGACAATAATAACAACAAAATTTGAACCAAACAAAAAGAATAAGAAGGCTTTGAACAAGGCAAGGCAACGCAAGGAATCAACACAGATCATTGACTAAAATCAGATTAAATTTAAATAAAGAAAAAATTCCTTTCGTAAATCGGAGATCCCCGCTCTTTCTTATATTTTTAATTTTTAGGGACCGGCGATGGCATCAATGTCACCGCCGATACATGACCACCGTCAACGTGATGAAACTGCTACTCATTTTTATTTGGACGGTAGGAGTTTGATTTGCAGGTTCCTCGGCTTCATTTCCGGGACGGAGGCCTTCGGAAACCACCAGCAACAGAAGTTCCCTCGGAAGCCGGCAAATATGGAGAGGCAGACGTCTTTTAGCCGAGACTTGGGCCATGCGGCCGCCGAGACTTATCTTATTACGCGGCTTGCATTTACTCTCCTTCGATATCTCGGGTAGATAATATTCATTGATATTATATTATACATATTATTTGCGAATTTCAATTGCTTTCATTTTATACTGAATTTTGTTGAAGTGGCACTTTTATAAGAATCGAGCTAATATTTTTTTAAAATTATTTGTTTAATATTTTCGATTCTAGGCGGTATTTGGTTGCCTAGATAGTTGAAGGAAAGAAGAGAAGCAAAGTGAATTACCGTAATTTTTTTGAATGTTTGCGTAGGAGTTGAGAGAAAGTAGGTTGAGTCGCGTTGTGTTCCAATTGAGGATCTGCGGCTCTATTAAGTTGGGCTAATTTTCACCAGCTTTATGATTTAATGGAAATGTTTTTATCATTCTCAACCTTATTCTGCTATATTTGAGCTTGGTTCTTCTCAAATTTTCTTGCTGCTTGGTATTTTGTTGATCATCTTTTCGGTACTTTTAGGCATGTTATTCGGACTCTGGTGTGACTTTTGGATATGAATATGAACCCGACATACCTTATGTTTAAATTTTACAAGGTTTTTCATTTATGTGGAGGGTGCTTAGAGGGTCATATCAAGCATGTTTGTTGGACATGGGTATTAAACAAGGATGTTTGAAAGAAAGATGAAGTGTTTTAGCAAGGTAGATTACTAGATTTTAGAGATAAATTAATGAACAAAAATAGTTCCCTTTTTAGCCTCATTTACACAAATATGTATATTTACGTTAGAGTTTTAGAGATAGAAACAGTGAACAACAAAAACAATTCAATTTTTTAGCTTTTACATGCAAATAGGCATATATGTGTACATGTTTTATTGTCCACAAGTTTATTTTGAATTACTTTCAACTTCATTATTTTATATATTTGTTTTAATCGTACATTTGCATTCAGGGTAGGCTACCGGTGGTACACAAGATTAGTTGCCCTTGCTTGTTATGCTTTGCTTCTTATGCCTGGTTTTCTTCAAGGTATTTTCTATATTATTGATTGGTGATATCTTCTATATGAACTTGCAAACTTGTTATCAGGAATAATGTACTTTTCTTCTTACATGAAATAGTAGATTTGGCTAAAGTGAAAGTTTAACAAGAGGTTGCCTCTTGTAAATCATCTAAGAAGCAAAAAGGGTAAATATAAAAATGAGGAAAAAGGAAAAGGACTTCAAGGTGTTGGGAACTTAGTATGATTTCTTAAGTATTTCTTGTTATTCTTTGCAGTTGCGTACTGTTATTTTTTCTCAAGCCAAGTGCGACGGAGTATTGTGTATGGAGATCAACCAAGGAATAGGTATGTGAATGTATGACACATGTAATTATGGAGTTAGGCCAAGAACCATGTATTATGCTGGCAGAATGCTGGACTCTTACTTCTTGTAGCTATGGATCAAACCTGGCTCATCAAACAAAAAGACAAGTAGTAAGATTTTACGAACTTGCTTGTCACATATCATAGATTAATGCTGCTGTTTTCTCTTTGATGGTGGTTTGACAGATTGGATCTCTACTTGCCCACAAATACTAATGGCCCAAAGCCAGTTGTGGTGTTTGTGACTGGGGGAGCATGGATAATCGGGTGAGTGACTTGAGATTGCTGCTTGGTGTATTGGTCTCATTTTAATATACAACTGTGGATTTTGCATTTTCATTTAATTTGGTAGAGTTGAACATTCGTCGGTTCAGACAGTTTCAAAGACTGATTAAATTGACATAAAACTGACCAAACTGATGAATTGATTTGATTAACTGAAAAAAATGAGTGGGAAGTTGGAGGATGAGAGAACATGGGGCAGAAGAATTAGTGAGAACTAAATCAAGCTTTTATAAAAGGGAACAACGGAGGTAGAGAGAACATGAGGTGGAAGAATGTGTGGAACTAAATCAAGCTTTTGTTGCTTCCAACCATAAATCCAACATAAGTATGAAATACATGATATAGCTTTAAAATTCCTTAATATTTCATAAAGGGTTCTGCATTGGTTGTTCTTAGGAACTCGATAATCATCTATTGAAATGTATTATTTGAGGTCTCTATAAACCCAAAGAGAATTTAAGGCTGAAATTGCTCATTCAGTGGACTTGAATGATCAAACAGTGTATCAACCTCTTTCATGTCTAGCTGATCGTTAATATTTATTGAAAGTATATAATATTATTCATTTTTTTAATGTTAAGTTTCTGAACTTTTCTGTTGATTTAGGTACAAGGCTTGGGGTTCTCTTCTAGGACTACAATTGGCAGAAAGAGATATCATGGTAGCATGTGTTGATTACAGGTATTACTTTGGTTGGTGCCATGGCATGGTGTTAGAGTTCATGTTTGCCAAAAAAAACCACCCACATATGAAGTATTCTAAGTGTCAAAATACCATATCCAATGAATGATTTTGTCTCTATGCTCCATACAATTTCCCTCCCCTGTTATTAACCGATTCACATATTGTCTGGAAGTTTTATACCATTTATGAATCCTGTCTCTTTTCTTCTACTGCTAACCGTCTTTGCTTGATATTTGTATGCAGGAACTTTCCCCAGGGAACCATTAGTGATATGGTCAAAGATGCATCTCAAGGGATCTCATTTGTCTGCAATGTCATTGACAGATTTGGAGGTGATCCTAATAGGTGACTGACTGCTTTCTTTGATTTTGCATGCCTCTTCTATTTCCTTATTATCTCAATTTACCCTTTTATGGTTATTTTGAGTAGAATCTATTTAATGGGGCAGTCAGCGGGTGCACATATTTCTGCTTGTGTTCTTTTGGAGCAAGCAATCAAAGAATCTAGAGGAGAAAGCACCACCTGGAGTGTCTCCCAAATAAAAGCTTATTTTGGCTTATCTGGAGGGTAATCTTTTATGTTTGTTATGTGCAGAATGTCGTACTTTCCCATTTTTGGGGGCTTAATCAGCGTATATAAGCAACGGGATTAATGATTCACCAGGATCTTTATGTGACTACCAAGTTCATGATGCTATCTGAATACCCTTTTATTACCTTTTGTATGATAAAAATGTTTGTGTCCTAATAATGAATGAGCAACCAGCTACATTTTCATTTCTTATGTAGGGTGCATGACTGTCTAATTGAAATGGTTATGAACTAATAGGCTTTAGATAATAGCCAGCTGAAAGACACTCAGCTATACCTTTTTTTGTGAAGCATTTGTTGATGTTCTTTTTTTTTTTGGAAAGTACATCTTGTCAATATCTTGAATCACTGCTGTTTTTTTGTTTTGATGGTTTGTTCTAAGTTCATGATTTGTAAATAATTCTCCTTAGATTTCATGCGTCTTTTCAGTGTGGAATTTTATCCTTTTTATCATAGTTTCCACCCTTTCTGAATCTCCTAAAAGATATATTGCAAGACAATATATGACTTGTGTACAATGCTTGTTGGTATGTTATTTTACAAAGACATTTTGTGGTGTATTGATTTCTCATGTATCGGTTGGTAAGCAATCCGCTTCCTACATGTCATATGCCGGAAAGAAATTTAGCTTAGTTACTACACACTAACTTTTGCCTTTTAAAAGAGACAACATTAACTGAAACTAGTTTTCTTATGGAATAAGTTAATCCTTTTCTGTTGATTGATAGTTGTACATTTTATGGTCTTACTACCCTGTTAAATTGTATAAACAGAATGCTAGTTGTACCCAGATACATGCTTATTCCTGTTTAAATTGTGAATAGGTACAATTTATTTAAGTTGGTTGATCATTTTCACAATCGAGGCCTTTATCGTTCCATCTTTTTAAGGTATAGTTCCTATAATATTTTTCTGGTAACTATTCTTTCTATGCTTATTATTTTCCTTTTATTATCCCATGTACCATTTATTGCGCAACTAAAGCTCTGTTTCAATGTTACAGCATCATGGAAGGGGAAAAATCCTTTGAACAATTTTCTCCTGAAGTTAGAATCAAAGATCCACGCAATAGAGAAGCTGCTTCTCTTCTTCCTCCTATTAAACTTTTTCATGGAACTTCTGATTATTCAATACCATCAGATGCCAGGTTAGAATGCCTGTTGACATAGTGGTGACTTAAGTTCTATCGGATATAGCTCCTAGATGTTAACCATTTAATATCTTCGTTTACTTCTATTTAATTCCATCACTATATTTTTATTCTGTAATTATAAGATGTATTACGTAATAACAATTGCAATTGGAATAATTCCGCCGGATTTTGCTCTGTAGTGAACGTATTTTGATGAAAAGACATCATACTACTGCAATGGATTTACTGCTATTTTCACAGAAACAGGTGTATTGTTTCTTGACATTGACGTTTACTGTGCAGTATAAACCTTGCAGAAGCTCTTAAAGGGGTAGGAGCTGAGGCAGAAGTAATTTTATATGAAGGAAAATCCCATACTGATCTGTTTTTACAGGTTAGTGATTATTACTAGCTTTTTAATGACAGTATAAGTTTTAATATTCTTGTTTTACTGCAGTCTAGTCATCCACCGCTAATCTTTTGTTATGTGACTAAATTAACTTATATAAAAATTTCGCATTTCACGTTCATTATCATACTTGACTCGTGGTCCTTTTAAATCTACATATAAACTGGGATGACAATGTCCATCTTCGGTTTAGTTTAACTTAACAGGGAAATGAATCAATTTCCCGAGATCTTTGTGAACTTGGCTCAAACTACTTGAAGCTTTACTTGGAAACAGTAATTCTAATAGTACCAACAACTAGCATATACTGTTTTACTGCTGTTTGGAATCACCTGACTAAATGCACCCAATTCACCAAACAATGATCTCTACTGCATTTTTTTTTTTTGGTGCGGCACTTGAAGGTTTCCCAGCTTTCCAGTTCCTTGAACAGTTAAATTTGCGACAAAAATTTGTCAATATGGCATGGATAAACTCAGTAAACGTAGCATGGAGGCTCTTATTCTAAGAGTAAGATTGTATTTTGCTTCTTTTATTTAAAAATAGGCAAATTAGTCCCCATATCTTAGATAAAAAAGCAAACTAATATTTTTGTTAAAAATTACATCTATTTTTACTGTTAAAAATTATTTTTTGTATGTCAGCATGAGATATACATGACACATCACGTATCACTGTTTAGTTATTCTGTCGACAGTACTTGTTTTTTTAAGTACAAATTGATGAATTTTTTGACAGAAAAAGCCAATTTGCTCTTTAAACTAATATACAGGGACTAATTTACTAATTTTTTAAGTAAAGAGTCAAAATACAATCAGACTCCTAATACAAGGACCTCCATAAGAATTTTACCGATAAACTCTTTATTTCCGCCCCCTAAATTTTACTACTACTATGCAGGATCCATTAAGAGGAGGAAAAGATGATCTATTTGACCATGTGGTTTCCGTCATACATGCTGGTGATGAGGAAGCTCTCGCCAAGGATGCTTCGGCACCTCCGAGGAAACGCCTCGTGCCGGAGATTTTGTTAAGGCTGGCACGTCATATCAGCCCCTTTTGATTTGTGGCCGAGATGTTTCCTTTTTTGAGCTAAATTTTCTCCATTTTCATATTCCTTGTAGCATCCATTGGGTTCTTTCATTCCTATTAGGATATTGTAGGAACATCAGCCTGCCATGAAATATATAGTGCATTTTCCTTTAAAACATAGGCAGCGTTTGGCGTCATTTTTTAATGTCCCCACAGTGATTTTTATTATTAGGATTACTATTTTATCACTTGTGGTTTGGAGATCCATTTGTTCTACTAGTAATCATTGATTGATTATTGGAGATGTAAGAATCACTGTGTTTTGTGTTATTAAAAATCAATTATTATTTTGTTTGAATGTCTCGAAATAATCAGGCATATTGCACATCGTGAAAGTATTAGTATTTACTCTACGTTGAACTGTAGTTATATTATTAAAAAGTATTTGTTAAGTAATATTTTCATAATATATGTAAAAAATGAATTATAAAACGACTATATATTAAAATTAAAATAAAAGATGCTTGTTGCGGAATCTCGGATTTGATCAGAATTTAACCTAAGGGTAAAAATAAAAAATGTTTTGATGCTTTCTTCACTTCTTAATGTTTAAATACTTTAAAACTGCCTTTCAAAAAAAAAATCAAACTTAGTTAATGTAAAAGAAATTATAAAAAAAAGTGTTTAATTTAATGTTAATATGATATTTAATATAAAATGTAAAATGCATTAGTTATATCCAATTCGATAATTTACAGATTTTTTAACGGTTAGATTAAACCTTGATTCAATTTTTATGTAATTAGTTTTACCTGCTGAGGTAACATTGATTAAATGTTATGTCGTAGGTTCATAATAATCCTTGTACACCACTTGAGAAGAAAGAGTAGCGACGTATACCATATTTTGAGATTGAATTTAGGACCACGTAGCACCTTTCTTTGATAGTCAGCTCTCTCTTCTTCTTCTTCTTCTTTTTTTAAATAATAAAATACATTTATTCAAAACAAAAACCCCAAAAAAGAACAGTAATGAAGCAAATAGGATAGTCTGAATGAAGGAAATGACATACCTAGTACTAGTAGACCAAAAAAGTCTAATGGAATTCACCAAACGTTGGCTTTTTGGGTATGGGTCGACGGTATGCAGTTTCAACGACGTCATGGTTTGTGCCACATACACGACGCCTTAGCAGAAACCGTTTCAACTTACTGCATCTGCTGCTCTTTTTCTTGGGGTGATGATGATCATCTACAACAAAATCTGCATCTATCCTCAAAAGCTCCTCGTAGAATTGGATCCCACTCAGCTGTATAAGCTGATCAAGTCTCTTTGAAATGCTTTGGATTTCCCAAGGATCCAGTAGAGAATTATGGGTGGTGGTGGTGGGAGATCCCATGCTGTTCTTGTTGTTGTTTCTGATGGCTTCTAGCTTGTAACGTGAAGGCCCAGGACCAGGAGCTCGTCGAGTCCGTATGACATCGAATTCTGGTATAGCGATAGGGGAACCGGAACTACCACGCTGGTACCATGCCCAAGCAGCTGCTTTCACAAATTCTAAATCCTTGTTTGCCATGAGAAAACTCAGTCACTTAGAACATGTGATATCGGGTTGTCATAGTTATGTTTTGGCTTTAACGAAGGAGGAGGAGGGTGGGGGTGGTTGGGATCTAAATCGGGACATTGCTTGGTTATTAGAAATGAATGAGAGCATTAAATGAAATAGGGAAATGAACGACAAGTCGCCAGAGGAACCAAGAGGTTGAAAGTTAAGCTAATGCGGTTGGGTTGGGTTGGGTTGGGTTGGGTTTCTCTCTTGACTTCGACAATCCGAAAACCGAACAGTTGGGTTTTGGGTTGTCCACGTCACAGTCCTAGGAATTTTTTTTTTTTTTATGAAAAATAGAAAATGGCATTTCTTTTGTTTGGGAACCAGACATAACTTTCTCTTTTTTCATCTGTATGCTCTGTTTTGTCTTTCCCTTTGGAAAATGCCATGCCAAACCTGTTCTCTTCTCCATTATTATTATTTATTACTGATAGGATAAACTCGATACTGAAAATATTTAATATTTTACACCACATAAATTGTTAAAAACTTTTTGTAATATTTTTGTTGTTGCATGTATTATATAAATTATTACAATACTCATCTTAAATTAATTCCTGGTTAGTCCTAAGCTTAACCTAACCTAACCTACCCTACCCTACCTACATACCAAGCAAGTACAGTCAAGCTTGTTAACCAACAAGCTTGGTATCAAATATCCAACGGCGCCGTTTAATGGAATGTGATTTCTAGCGCCACCCTCAATTTCCTCCCGTCCATCATCACCATCACTTTTAGGTACTCCAAGCAACTCATTTAGCTTCCTTTTCAGTCCACCAGTGGATAATCCATTGAAAAATTTCTCCTTACGCAATGCAGATTAAATAGAATTAACCAAATATACAGGACGCATGAGGAATGTCATAATATATACAAAGCTGCAACCATGATCCTAGTCTGCAACATTGAATTCAAGAGTTGCTGTAAAATGATTGAGAAATGGTTGAATGTATGTCCTTACCCCATCTTCAGCATAAGAATAAGCATGGGTTCGGGCAGTTGGATACTCTAGGGTGAACTTAACCCTATAAACTCCATCAGGAGAGCGGAAATCAAACGTAGATTGATGTTAATTGATAGATTATAACTATCAATACTTAAGGACATATAACCTTCCAGTTAAAGGTGAAATATAGATATCAATAGCAAACAATAAGCATACTGTCAATGACATGTGAATTCGCTAACCATTTTCTCAGACCTGCTATTATCATTTCATCATGTTTAATTTCTCGCTTCATATCTCAAAAAAACTTGATAAGGTTCGAAAATTTTCATCATCTTTCCCGTCATATAAAGCAAATGAAGAGAACTTTTTGTTGAATATAGCATATACATCTCCTTCATGGATTCTCATCTGCATAAGATAATTACATTTTTCAAACTAAACTTATATAAAATAAAATACCATCGAAGGAAAATGAAAAATATGAAACCAGAAGGCAATAAATTATTCACCTGATTGACCACTGTTCATACAATAAGAAATACTTCATAAAATGCTACACATTAAGTTTCAATCAAACCCAAAGCTAATACCTTAAACTTTTAGGACTGACTTAATCTTTTTGCTAAATCCTATTTTTTTCCCTAATATTTTACTCAAAAACTTTTTCAAATTTGAGGCAAATCTTGACACATTTAACGAATAAAACAGTTGAAGTTACCGTCAATTGTTATGTCTTTCCCTCTACTTTCCAACACAGCCGCGCAGCTAAGCCATTCACGTCAGTCAAATCAAATAGAAGTTATCCCTTTCATTTATTCTTTTTGGGTGAATGTACTAGTTGTCAAATTAATTCCCTCAATAATTTAATTTAAATTGTAATAAAATTAACATTTAAATTCAAAATATATTATTTATGATTTGATGGAGTTAATACTTTTAAAAAATTTTATAATTTTGTAAATAAAATATTCTATTTAAAATTAAATTAAAACTAAAAAATATTTTTTATATAGTAAATGTTAATTTTATTATAATTTTAATTCTTTTTAATAGTATAATGATCAAATTGATTCATTTAATAATAAAAAGATTAATTTAATCTAACCTGTATAATAAAAAAACATCTTAAATATTTTAACCTTATTTATTTGCATTATTAGAATAAAATTTTTGTTTAGTTATTTTTTTTATCTGTTAGTTTAAAGTTATTAGTATATTGGTTTTTTTAAGCATTAGATAATATAAAAACATTTAAATTTTATAAATAAAAACAACTTCATCTAACATAAAATCAAACATGCAATATAATTTGAATCCAAATTCAAACCAAACTAAATTTAAATATCAGGTTTAAAAACTCTTAATTTTTTAAGGAATTTATAAATGCAATTATAAGTATAAATATAATATATATTAATGCATGTCCCTCTAAAATTAACAATCATTTGCACTTCAATTTCTTCATATCCATTGAAATGAAATTGGCATAAAATTTTCTTCAAACAGGAATGGAAAGTAAATTCCATCTATATTTCAGAAAATTGAATCAAAATAAGGTGTTGGGTAGCCTGGCTTAGCTTTTATGCCTCCTCGACTGCGAAATATCATCTTCTACACGCTTGATTTCATCCTTCAGCTCCTGCAATGTTGTTCCTCTGTATTGTGTTGTGCCTTCAGCATCTAACAAACTTGAAAGATGCTTCAAACAAGAAAGATACTCCGCCTTTACTTGCGTCGAATCACCGATTAACCTTTCAGTTTCCAACTGCATTGTATAGTTTAAAACAATTGACATTCTTGCAACAACATACATTTAATTAATTCAAGATTTAAGCTTTTCTATTTCAATGAAAACATGTAAGTTATGAAGCCATAATTTAAGGGTTAAAGAGAGTTGCATTTAACTTGGTTTAAAAGTGCTGTGGGGTGCATTAAACTGCATAGGAGATTATTAAATGCAATATGACAAACAATTTTGCTCCAAAAATACAAAACATATATAACAGATCATATTTGGAATAAAGAAATTATAGTACAACGGGGGTAATTGACCTAATTTGCAGGTTTCTGAGCAACATGAATGGTTCTACTTCAAAGGATAAGTGAGAAAAAAATGGGTGATGACAAGAAAAGAATTTAAACGAAACCAGGCACCGCATAAGAAAAAGAACAAGTCAACTCACCAATGTAAGAGAGTAAAATAAAATGAGTGATTAAAATAACTATGAAGACATTAGCCAGGCGATATACCTCTTTGTAGGCAGAAATGCATTCAAAATGTGCATTTTTTACCTCAGGAGTGGATGAAAACTTTGCCTGTAGCCCAACGGAACCATAGTAACTATTAGTGCAATGGTCAAAGGACTGCTTGAAATAAATAAGTCTAAACTACCAATTATGTCACTACATCAAAAACACAAGGATGAATAGAAAATTGACATCGATGGGCATATTTCAATATCATCAAACATCTCAGATAAGTTTAGGTGAAGAAAAACATATCTGATACATTTGTTCAAACTATTGAATTTAAAGAAAGAAAATTACCAAAGAACATAGGAGAAGCATGATGGTATTTGATTTCAATGGTGTTCATCATATGTAAGGCCCCTCTCTTGTTTTTCCTATTTCCTTTATTCTCGCATACCAATTTGTTTTCAATGTTCTTTATCTTTTCTTATTTCAGAAATTAAAAAAAATGCCCAAAACAAAATCACACCCAAATAAAATGATGTGGCATATTAGCCTCATATTGTATTTTAGTAACTATTTGTGGTCATTTTACCCATTGTGTGGGGGAGTTCATCGGTGAACTGAAAAACAAAAGTACCTAAGGTACTTTTAGGTGCCAAATCAAATATTAACTATAACTTGGGTATGAAATGAATAACATTAAATAGAAATGTCAATTTGACCAAAGCAAGAACTACTGTAAATCGTAAACCGTTTCAAAGAAACATGAACCAAATGCAGACAACCAGAAGGTTACAATACTAACCCCTGATTCCTGCAATTCTTGCCTGTTGATCTCCAAAAGCCCTAGTTCATTGAGCGACTGCAACTGCAACCACAATGAAAAAAAATTGGTCACATCCCATAATAACAAAGAGAATTATAAGTTAAAAGCGACACATTTTTAACAAACTAACATTTAGCATGATGTTGACTCTTTTTCTTTTGCAATTTAAATATTGATATCACCAGTTCAATAGTTTTTAGGCCAAGGAAAGAAATTCAAATCGACTTTGTCAACTGGTAGCTCATAACAAAAAAATGTGAATGCAGTGATAATAAAAGCATCCTTCTTTTATCACGTAATGGTGGAGAAATAAACAAAAAAATATCAGCGCGGTAGTGTAAATAAAAGATAATGGTTGGGAAATATAATTACATCATTATCACCTCATTCTGGCCATTAACAATCTAAGGATCCAAGCTCATTAAATAAAATAATACAAATGACCAAATTGTAAACAATATCATTTTATATCATACTCCCTCTATCCCAATTTTTTCAACTTGACAAGAAATTGTTTCCATGGGAGGAAACAAAGTTGGCTTGTTTAAATCTCCACATAAATTGACAGCAGAATCTTAAACATTTTGAAAAAAGAAGCTGACAGATAATCTATTATTGACAAGGAACTAACCAGTATGATCATTGCTGCATGACCATCTTGCCTAGTTTCTCCAGAAACTCCATAACTTTGCTTCTTGTTTTGTGTTTTCAATTTACTAATAACTTTCCTTGCTATCCTATCATGTAAAGAGAAATGAGTAAGACACATATGTTCGAATCTATGATATGTGGACAAGGGCAGAGAATAAATTATTACTAGGGAAATAACAAATTAACCTATGTTAATCATTATCAACTAAATTGAAGAGTAAAAAGTGGCAGAATATAGGTTGTAGAGCCCCTATTTTCTTTTTCTGGTAATGAAACAGCACTAACCTTACTGCATTGTTTAAAAGACCTTTTGCCTTGTCAAGCTCAGCAATTGCATCAGAAACATGCATCCCCCTAAGTTGATTGTAATTAAGCATTACAACCCTAGCAATGTGAAGCATGTTAGCTCCAATCTGTCCACAGGAAAAACAAGGTGATTCCTCTTAAATTTACCCTATTGCTTTTCTCAGTAACATTTTTTGTTCTTCTTACAATTATTTTATATGTGAAATAGGAAGATGGCATGAAATAGCGAAGAAACAAAATATTATTACACTTCCATTTTGGCAATGTTTGTACTCATTCAACATACAAATCCAGAAGAGCTTATTGAATATTTCAAAAGTTCGGATAAATGTTGGGATACATTGAGTAGAATAGAGTTGGTGAATATGTCCAAACATTGAAGCTTCTCTCATAAACATTGATAACTATGAGAGACTTCCAAATTGCTTTTAAAATTTTTATAGACCATAAAAAGCAGTGCATCAAACATAAAAGTGGGAGAAGCAATCATGAATTGTACACAGTACATTTGAGTCTGATAAAAAACATTTAACTACAATAATTTTTTCCAAATCCATCCACCTCCTTGAAGTTATCAACCAAACTCACCTGTTGTTAAAAACACAACCCAAAACACTTGTTTTAACAGGTTTGGCCAACATTCTTATATAAAACATGTTACCAAACACAACAACGAAAATGTTCTTTTTAAAAGCTCATTTTAAGTGTTGATGTCGCCAAAAAAACAGTTGTGTCATATATACAAATTTAATAACCAGTGTTTAGTGATGAGTTTTTTATTTACAAGGGTTTTGTCCAGGATTCCAGAATATTGTTTCCGATAATCAAGACTACTGACAGTAAAATAGAACAAAAAAGTTAGCTACATTGCCAGAATAACAATGTACAACGGCACTGGCACAAATATGCATCTTTTATCAACATAGACAGATCTTACTTTATTGTTGTTACTTTTTAATACTTAGCAACAAAAAGATCATACAAATAATTGATTATCTTCTAAGAGAAAGTAAACTTTTGGCTTAGTCCCTACAAATACATTGTTCATGCAAATCAAGTATTAGTAAATTGATCCGGTTCATGCACGGTTATCTTTACCATCACTCATCCCATTTTATAGTTATAAGAAAGGTCTTATTTTGAGTTCAAAACAAAAACTATCCATTGATTTGGATTTCGAAACTCGACACAAGAAATAATTTCTTCAAAATTATTCTTTTCAAGTCTCTAAGACTTAAAAGAAATAAGGAACCCTTGGTGATTAATTCCAACTTTCCAAACTAGCAATCATTTTTGTTAGAAATTTAATAATATAATGAAAATACTTCATTGAATCATAACAACTGATCAAAATGATATCAAATATTATTTTTAGATATTTTTATCTGTAAAAAATCAAAACAACAAACCTGGATGTGATCTTCAGGGAGTAATGTTTTCCGAGCATCAAGACACCTAAGAAGAAAATTGCATGAAAGAATATGATGTCTGGAACCATAAACTATCACAATATTGAAGAAAAATTCAAGTCTACCAACCTTTCAAGAAGTTCTTGTGCTTCTTTTAAGCTCCCAGATGATTGTAATGTTAAGCCCAACCCTTCTGCAGCAAATACAGTGTCCAGTGAGTTCCATCCCTGAAAGAAAATGAAGTTAGTCAATAGTAACTAAAGCAAGTAATAATTTCAGAAATAGCTGAAACAAAGATGATTCAATATAGCAATCATTTAATCACTATGACACCTAATTGTTTATGAGATTTGAGGGCAATTCGGTTCTTGAGATAGATTGTTGGGAGTAAAAACCTTTTGAATTGTCATTTGTGAGAACTTAATAGAAACTTAAGATACAAGGGCAGCAGTAAATGTGTTAGCATAGCTCATTGGAGAAAATAGAGAGGAGAAAAGGAACAAATTCCAAAAGGACCCTAAAAGATGTTTCTTCCAATAGTTGCAAGGAACACTCTAGACTCTAGGTCCCTTTCACTACCTGAGGTATAAAAGGTAAAAGGAAGGCCCTACCCCAAGTGAAGCAACATCCTATTACTTAAAGTATCAAGAAACGTTAACAAACTATGTTAGAAGGTGCCAGTAAGGGTGATAACATGTCCAATGAATGCACTTATAAATTTGAGCTTTTTGCCGAGTACATGGCAATAAGCATCCATTGATTTCAATGAATCATGTAGAAGCTGGTAAAAGAACCATGAGGAGGTGGTTTTATCCTAAAACCAACAAACAGGAATAATAGAAGTATCTTCAGAAAATACAAGTTATGAAGTCAATATCACTTGAACTTCAAACAATTTGGAATGCATAATAACATATAACAAGAATCTCTTCAGAGAGGAAAAGTTTCACACAGAAATTCATACACACCCAGAGATACCCACAAATATAACACAATAATTACATGTATAAAAGAACATACATGAGCAGAGAAATAAAATTTGAACCTTAGATAATTCCATAATATGAAGGACCTTTCTCTGTATATTTTCTGCTTCTGAAATACGATTGGATTTTATGTATATCTAGAAAAAATAGCAACGGCGTAAGTGGATTGGATGCATTACAGGAGTATAACTAGTAGAAAAAAACCAGAACAGTAAAGAAAATCAGAACTAATGCTGCAATGACAAATTTTAAGTTTGAACAAGAAAAATTATGGTTGTTTGTAGAACCATTAATGATAATATCCAAGTATAATAAGTTTGACTACTGGTTTTAGCAGACAATTTATCCCAGAGTCACAGCAGCTTTCTATCCTAGGCCTTGGATACACATGAACCCCATCTAAACAGCTAATCCTAGCCATTGACACTCATTAAAATAATTACAAATTATATAGCACAGATAAAACAGTAAAAAATAAATAGTATTTCTAAAACCAATTTATATAACTTCTGGATTGTTGCATCAAGTCATATAAAGCAAAATAAAGAAGCATCTGTAACCCAATACCTCAGAAATGAACAATTAGGTATGGTGCCACAAACATGAAAATATTAGTACATCATGTGTTCAAAAAAATACATGAAGAATGTGCAACACAAAGTATCATCAAAAGGGATTACATGTTCAATCATGTGCATCATCTACCATGAACATTTTATCCTGGAGTCTTAGCATTGAAACTTAAGATGCTTCCTCTATTCAATTAAAATTTTCATGCAAGGGAAACAACTTGTTGAGGTCAGCAAAAGTAATAAATTGAACCTCAAATTACAATTTTTCTTCAGCTGTAAAATTCCTATTATTTTCCATACATGCTAACATGAGTGGGAAAGAGGGGGACTATTATTTCCATCCTCAACAAATCAATCTGTTGATATATGTTGGTTGCAGAACTTAGAAGTAGATGATTTTCTACATAGTTAACAAACAAATATATAAACAACATGCTCACAACGTAACATAAAGGGAAAAAAGCAAGAAAGGAAGAGCGCTAAAACCAGATAGGCCTAATATAGTGTCCTTAAAATTCAACTAGAACTTAATGGCTGTCTAAATTTTGTAACTAGCATGATAAGCATACAAATATCTTTTCTCCACATGGTTACATGGAGTTAAAACCTGCCAAATATAGTCATCTTCCATCAAGATTGACAAATGAGGGCTTCCCTTCGGATGCCTTAGAAGACCAGTGTCAATAGGAAACTACAAAGAAGCGAGATTTTGCCTCAAGAGATCCTCCAATGAAGTATAATTAAGCCTTTTCATTACTCTAACGAGGTAAACATCCTATCAGCCAAAGGCTATTTAAGTGATATGAAAAAAGCTATAAAAAGGACAGGAAGATTTACAACCTGTGCCAGATATCGTAATCTCCTGATGCATGCCATCGACTCCCCTTGACCACTTTCCTATATATAATTGAACACATTAAAAAAATCGAAAACCACCAAATCCATGACCATATAACACCCATAACTAACACTAACTTTGACCAGAATAGAAATGTACCTCTAGTACTCTGATAGAATCCTGAATAAGGACCTCAGAATCGTTTAGTCTACCTTGGAGAAACAATACCTACAATTAAACAACAAGTCACTCTAAGATAAAAACACATTAATGAGAATACAGCAGAAGACAAAGATTAGAACAATGAAGCCAAAGTAGGATATATAACAAATTTATAGGCACAAAGACTTCGTTACTACAATATCTCCTGTCATAATTAGGCATGACTCTCAGCATCCATTACTACAGAAAAGACATTTTGCAGCACTTAAATCAAAGAGTGCATATAGATGAGAAAATTTAAAATTTTCAAGCATTTTAAAAAGCATCAATTATGATATCAGCATTTGTATTTGCATTGTTTGGATAAGTATTTCTTAGTAAATTCCAGTTTAAACAAGAAACTCAGTTTTGTCCCTAAAACACTCAAGTCCAACAGTTCAGAATCCCACACTCCACACCAAAAGACTGCTTCTTTCATTGCTAAAAACTCGAACCTTCAATAGACATGCATGCATGCATGCATGAGTTGCATGTACTGCATCAATTTAAATTACTCTCTAATTAAAAAAAAAAAACTAATGAATCTTAAAACTAAGGTTTTAAATCCCAAATCCACAAATGGTAGTGTTTCACTCACTAGTCAAGATGAAATTGGTGAATCTTTAAGAAACAAAAAATCTTGCTCACAAGTTGTCCTCTTTTTCACTTCAAATGAAGTACTCAAGAAAAAAATTATCTTTCAGCAAACCCAAATTCTTTTCAGTTTCTTTCTTCAATACTCATTTAAATTGACCAAAGAAAACTAAGCATTCAAATCAACTACTTTTGCGGTGAAATCTTACATTAAAGGTTTTTGCAGTTCATGATAAAGAATGAGAGATGTTGGATTGAAAAACCAAGAGGTTGATTATTGCCTCTGTTTTGCAAGCAAAACTAGTCACACCCATATTGGGTTTATGATAAATGCTCATATTCCATCATTGGGAAAGATGTAGAATTTCTAAACAATTTAACTAGAGAGTAGGTAGAGGTAAATCTAAAGAACTCCGGTGTAATATATTCTATGCTTAGAATGAAATTTGAAGTACTGGAATTTGATGAGGAGGGAAAAAATAATGAAGTTAGGAAGAGAACAATGTACAATATGGAATATGAAATTTTAAGTTAGGCAACTTTTAATTTGCCAAGATTTAAATTTTGATATTATTTCTACTAAAGGAATCCCTCATCTGAAGACAGCTTAAAATTTTGAAATTCTAATCATTCTTGAAGCGGATTGATGAACAAAATGTAAATCTCCTCCAACCACTGATGCACATTATAAAGAAAAAATGCAGAACACAAGGATGAGAACTAATTAATAGTACAAGAGGCTGTAGCAAAATAAAACAACAGAAGGGTGACAAAATGATATGGATATTTGAAACATTACCGTTCCAAGGTGATACATTGTATCCGCATAATCTGCGCTGCCACGTCCAAGAACATGTCGCTTTATCTGAACCATTATGTAGCATAATTCTGTCATTCTAAAGAAAGTATAACAGAGAAAAGGAAAACTAATCTCAATTTGAGTCACAAAATGCATTTAAGGTGAAAATCAGTAAAAAATATCTAAGCATGTATATGTCTTTGTGTTATGCATATGTGTGTGTGTGTGTGCATGAGCGTGTGTGTATATATAAAGGCATACCTACTTGAACATCTGATTCATACCTTTAAAGCACTCTGTCAAAGGAATTACCAAACCCAAAAAGAAAAGAAAAAAAGAAGAAGATATTTTAGATGAAGTTGTCATAAACTGTAAGTATCAAAGTATAAATAGGTAGATAAAAATCAACATAGAGACTTAGGAGATGAATGCAATTAAGTTGAATTAATTAAATCTATCGTTGCACACCATAAAATTTAATGCCAAACATATATACAAGTTATTAATACTACAAAAATACGATAGACATGAAACAACTAGCAGTTGTACGTGTTTAAGAAAGAGTTGCAATGGTGAAGCATGTATAAATTTAATCTATCAAATTGTTGCCAGGCCATTTAGAATTAAGTACTTTGTGATTAAACAAGAGTATAAAAAATAATAATAGTAAAATTTCAAATTTTAAAATTATTTAAAAAAAAAAAAAACAAAAAAAAAAATAGAAAGCTACTCAAACATGATGCTTCAATATGTTCTTTGGGACTCATATGAATTACAAGTTAAAATATGACAAGATTCTCAACTACACATTCCCATCCCCAAATGGAAGGAGAATACATAGTTTCTTGATTGGCATTAGAATGAAGCAGGGACACCAGAAAGGGACTATCCTTTTTTTTAACTAACAAACAACTCGCTATTTAGAAAGTCTAATACTGTGATTCTATGACATCTAGTTGACATGGTAATCAGAGTAGGGAAACGATATTCCATCGTGCTTATAGTGTATAAAACAATCCAAGTTATCCAATAATAACTAAGGAGCTGTCTATTACAATATGATCCTGGTCTTCCAATTAAAACATTCTTTACTAGATAGAAGCAAACTGCAGTCTGCAACAAACTAGCAACAGTTGAACAGAACAAAATTTGTAAGGTAAATTTCTCCTACACCAACTGTGATATCAATTTTTCCCAGAAATGCTGTGTTTCTTAATACCCTGAATTAGCTGCTGTTAACAAAGGAGGCCACAAGAAATAGCGTGTTTTTTGGTCTATGCTCACAGTTCTCATGCCTGACACAACCCACCAGCTTGATCATATGATTTAAAATTACGTATGCAAATCCACTAGATCCAAATTGATACAGATAGAAATATTGAACATCAAAAAAGTTTCCAAGTCAATGAACTATATTCTCTTACCTCGTAGCACACCCGAGCCTCCTCCAACTTTCTCTGGACAAGATAGAACTGCCCAAGATTGTGCAGGGCAACTCCTACACTTTATTAATATGGATAAAATAGTTCAATGAGCAATAAGAAATAAGATTCATAAGGCAGTTGCTTGCACCCATTTACAACTATTTTGGTACAGTGGAAGAAACTACTGCATTATTAACAGAAATGAAATCTATCTGCTCATACAAAATCTGTGTTCAGGTACATCTACCTTCTTGAACAATAAAACTGGAAAATGTAGTATGTCAGGAAAACAGCATTCATTTCCTTAAGGAGATTGATTCCAAATAAATCTCATGTTTGGACTAAGACCATCTCCACTGGACACCTTCGACAGTTCCAAAGATTTTGGACAAGATAGTCGCAATGGATTATTCCATTAGTTTGATTTTTCTAAATTTTAGGTTCCTTATTGATCATATTTGTCTTAATGGTTGGAAAATTAGGCAAGGTACAGGTGTCTGGTACTAAACAATACTGCTAGCACCATTCACTGAAGAAGTAGCAGTGACAGGTTTTTGTATCTTATACTTGTGAATTGGTTTATCAGGTTTCAACTTAAAGACAAACTTTGGAAAAGTTTGCAAGCTTCTATGACATGTGTCCAATTTCAACAAGAACTTAGTGCTGAAAACAACAATTACTCTCTTCTATTAAAAGAAGAAAAAATCCATGGTACCAAGGAGGAATTTACAGATATGTAGAATTATATGAACTAAGTTGCGTAGGATTTTCAATCTCTCATATTGGCTTTTATGTTTTCGTCTTATCTGATTAATTCCTTTTTTCTTCATATCCTCAATATAAATTAAACCAGATGTGAAACCCAAGCAAGAAGGCAACTCCCAAATCTTAGCCTTCTCCTTCAAACCTACTTTGCATAAGCCTTAGCTTCTTCTACTTCAAATCCTAACCTGAATTGACAGTTACAACACTAAACAAAGCAGACTCTGTACGGTATATGATGTATAATGTATGGCAACATAAACATGAATAATTACTAGAAAATTACTTAACTGTGCAAGTGTATCTGAACATGCCATCTTCATGAAATTTAAAATATTATATGAAAGAAAAATGTACAAAATAATATACTTGAGATATAATCCTGATAACATATGATCCTTATGTAAGTTTAAAAAGTAACGCGCGAGTTACCGTATGTCTTCAGAGCCAAATGCCTCCTCTAATATGCGGATGGCATCTAAATACAAAGGTTCTGCCTTGTCAAATGCCTTTTTAACTCTGTAAAGCTCTGCCTAAAAAGGATGAAAGGGAACAAGGGAATGAATTTCTTAATCAGAAGAAGCTACATTGCAATGCAAATAAATAGATTAGAGAAGAAAAAAGCAAGGAAAAGAGAAAAGTTTTATATCTCAACTTCATGAGAAGAAAGAATTGACATCACTACTTTCATTTGGACAATGTGGATACCTAGAGTAAATATAAGATAACCAATGGTCTATTAAGCATTCCCGAAGGGGTGATGGGTCCGCACTTAGATGTGGGGCTCACATAAACATACCAGTGATTGAAATTTTCAAGGTATTAAAAAAGTGTGACAATTTCAATATGCTTGAGAGAGATCACCTATGTCAAAAGCTTCCAGCCACAACAACATTACATATCAAACCAAATTCAACATTGGCATCGATCTTATTCTCGAGCAATTACTCTAAGCAGAGAACAAATGAAACTGATGAAAGCAGATCCAATGTAGAAATAGATATTGTGTCAAGCACAACAGCCAAAACTAGTGTTTTTTTTCTTGTCCAAGTTGGTACCTATATTAATTTGGCTAAAGATATAGATTTTGGTACAAGATAATGATTCGATGAAAATTAATTGCTAATATTATTAATTAATTATGAATTTTCATCAAATTAACCCTAAAACTCAAATTAAACACTAAAAATTAAAACTATTATTTTTAGTAGCCCTGATCATGGGCCAAGTCACCCGCCCAAGTCTAAAGGTCCATTTGAAAAGTGGGAGGGTTTGGGAAAAAATATAAGCCCGAAAAATGGTCTTAGACAAAAAAAAATAAGGCCTGTTTTCTAAACAGGTCGGGCCTCAAGTAAGATTTCTTTGGCCCAACCCAACCCAAATTTGCATAAATGTTTTTTTCACTGCTGTTTTGCTGTTGTTTGTTGCCATTTTCATGTTGTTTGCTTCCATTTTGCTATCATATTGCTACTATTTTGTGGTTATTATTTGGATATTGTATAACTCTTGTTTTATTATTAATTTGGCTACTATTTTAGAGTCATTTGCTTGTTAAGTTAAAACTATCTTAATGTTATTTAAGTATTTCTTAATGTATTTTTAATTTGTTGGGAAACTCTTATTTTAATATTTTTAGTGTATTTGATGTATTATATTTTTTTAAAATTTAATATATAAAAAATTAATATGGGTCAGGCCGGACTCGGGTTTAACATTTTTTATCCGGACAAGGCATGGGCAAAATTTTAGGCCCATTTTTCGGGTCGGGTCCGAGCCTAGAAAATGGGCCTAAAATTTTGCGGTGGCCCAGCCTAGCCCATGATCAAGTCTAACTTTTAGGCACTATAATGTATAACTTTTGCCAAATACGGGTGTACCGCATTGGACCAAAAAATCATAGGTACCGCATTAGAAAAAAGTGTCTAATTCGGAAATTAAATAATGCATTAAGCCTTAGAGATATTTCAAACCTTTCTCGCCTCTAGAAGCAAGTTTTAAAATCATTCAATGTCCTAAACAATAGAAATGTCACCAAAACCTTAATATCAAATTATACAAACGAGTAGATATATTTTGCATACCATAAATAATAGCTATGAATAAGTATACTTAAAGTATCAAAGATAATTCTTTTTTTTTTTAATTTGTGTAGTATTAGATATGTACTTGAAAGTATTGGAAGCATTAGGGTACTTCATGCATAAGATAAGATACAAATAGATAGTTTTTGGAGTATGTATGTTGCATCTACCGTGATTATAGCCAAAGGCATTTGAGAAGTAGACTCACCAAATTGTTGCATGCAGATGCAACATGGGGATCTCTCTCCCCAAATCCTTCTTTAGCTTCCTGGATTGCAGAAAGGAAGAACTTTTCTGCTTCCTCTAGTTTTCCCTGTTATTTATAAAAGGAAGAGGGAGAGAGAGCAAGTCAGAAACTAAAACAGAGAGACAAAAAGTAGAGCAAAAAATGCTTGCCTGCAGAAAATAATCCCTCCCATTATCTGTGAAAATTCTCCACTTAGATGTGTGTACATTGGATATAACAGAGCCATCCTCAATTTTCCGTAATCCAGAAATGTTAGCGCCTTGGACATCACTCTCTGTATTTGTTTGATTTGAGCCATCGTCAGCAAAAATGGGGTGGACATTTATCCCCAAAATTATAGCTGCAAAGAAAACAGAGCCATCAAAAAGAATTGTATAAGCAGTAATCAACCGTAAGACAATAACCAATCAAAGAAAAGATTTGAGATAGATTTAAAAGTAACTTTTAAAAAGCTAAAGCATTTTGTTTGGATGTTTAGCTATACCTTAAAGGATTCAATGTGTTTTTTATTGTTTTAGTTCAGCTCAAAAGCTTTATTACTTAAGAAAGGATAATGGTACCTTTGATCAAGAAGGATGCAAGGATAATGGTTTCAGCAATGAAGATGAATACCAAAAATATGAAACATGGCTAGCATACAGAAAAAGCAAAGCAGCATGCAAGCTTCATTGCCTTTTTTACAAGAATAGGAGCAAGCAATTTTAAACCGAAAATGCATGGAAAAAATGAGACATTAGTATGAACTAATATATCTTAAATGGTCAATAATTGAAGCTAAATACGGATCTAAGAAAATCGATTAAATCATTTGATGGAAAAAGGAATTTCAGTTAATTTTAGCAACATTTTGCTTTACATTTATTGCTTTGATTTGCACAATATATGTATCTCTAAGTGTCTGCATGGTTGGCTTCAAGTTCTAAAAGTTCTCTGCATTTGTTTTTCTTTGAAATTACTCTCATTCTCTTCAAGCACGCAGCAGTCACAGCAAGCCACTGACATCTATTCATTGACATTCCTCCTATCTTTCTTTGTCTGACTCCCATTTATTTTATACCCCTTTTTTCCCATTTCCAGCTGATCCCTTCCATCTTATTTTACCAGCACAACCAAGCTAAGATTTTGAGCTTTCAATAATTTGTTTTTAAATATATGCTTAATTTTGGTTTTATTAACATAATTTGAGCTCTGGCTTAATGCAGACTTAGGATGAAGATCTATTGATGAATGGACAAGCCCAAGGGTCATGACTTGTATGATCTATGGGTAGCAAGAACTCAAGCAATTTTTGAGGATTTTAAGATTTTTGCAATGATCTTTAAGATGTTGATAGATGAACCTGGATTTGTAGGTTAATTGAGTGTTTTATCTATGAATTTCAGTTTGGCCAAAGCCAAATGAACAACTAGTCTCAGTACTTGATCGAAGTGATACTTTTAGTGCCTCAACAATAATTCATTCTAAATCATGTCTTCTTACTTAAATTATTTGTTAATGTCCATTCAATTGCTAACGATGTCCAATTATCACATTGGCATTGCTGACATGGGCATTGACTTCATTATCATGTCTTTGAACAAACAGACATGGCATTTTCACAAAATTTGGAAAGTCTGAAGATGACAAGGATTTTTTTTTTTTTTGGCCACTTGAACTGTTTTTATTCTTCCCCTCTCAATTCGTCTTCAAGAATTTAAATTGGGGGTGGGGAGGTGGGGGGTGGGAGGGGGCACCAAATAGTAACCAGAACCAGATCTAGAAACCATCTCCAGCAAAAATCAATGCAAACTACAATTTCCTGAAATTTTTTTAATACATTAGCCAAATCTATGATCAACTCAAAGAACAAGAAGCTTAAATGTCAAACGTGATATCAAGATGCCAATATTCTTTGTTTGCATTTCTATCCAGTGCATAATTCAAAACAAATACTCTTCAATAGAAAATAGTCAAAACCATTTTTCTCAAATATATTAGACATATGAGAAAGAGGAGGGAAGACAATAATAAAGATTAAGAAATTCTAGATTGAAACACCAAGAAATTCTACATGTGCTACAAAGAAATTCGACAACATTTTGAATTGTGAAAGACCAAAAAAATCAAAACACTTCGATAAAGAAGGGAGACAACATTAAACTTTTCTGCAGTTCTATTTCTAACCCAAAAAATCACTAAGAAAGTGCTTGAATTTTCAGGAAACATATTAAACTGATACCCAGAAATCCAAAAGGGAATAAGAGGATTTACAGAACATAGAAATACACCCTATATGATATAATGCAACAAGTCAATAGAAGGCAGCAGTATTGTAGCTCATCAACCGAGAACCCCATTGAAAAAAAGAAAGAAGAAAAACTGAGTCCTTTTTAAATGTTTGAGGGTGTGATTGAGGAGTACAAGAACTTAAGTAGAAATGACAAAAGAAAAATGATACAGTGCAGAGATAAAGACTAGTGTATAGTAGGTAAGAAGAAAATTTTGATGAGAGAGAAAGTGAGAAGTTATACCAGCTTGTATAGATAGTATAATCCATATAGGGGGATCAGAATAAGTCGTACTCCATGAACTTCCATAACCAAATTGATTGGGGAATTGGATTTTTCCTGCAATAACATTACCAAAATCGATGATATAGGAAGAATTATATAATATAACAGCTAAACATGAAAGACCAGTACAGACAGAGTTAATTTGTAACTTATGCTACTCGGTTCACTCTTTCCTCTTCCTCTTTTCCGAGGGAAGTCAACAAACATGAAGACAGCTAAAAGGAAACACCACTTCTACTATCAAAAGTAAACTCAAGCATTTTGTTGCCAAAAAGTTTTACATTTTCTAAATTTGTTTGCTTTTGTATCCAAATTCACTTTTTTTTTTCTTTTTGGTTCCTAAAGCAAGTCAGTAGCAGAAGTAACAAACACTGGTACATAATAAACAAAAATTGATGAATAATTTGGGGAATAATCCAAATAATTAGCATTCTAATCTAAGAATTGGAACTCTCTCAAATTTAAAAGGACAATACGGGCTTGATCAGATTCAATGTAGCGTCACTGAATCGAAATTGAATTCGGGAAAATAGCAAAATTAACAGAAATGATCACAAATATTTAAAAATTGAGAAACATACTGGAAAGAGAGAACGGCAACGGAGTGGCGGCAGCCATTGAAGTTGTCGGAGGAGAAACAGAAGTGGAGATGGAGTGAGAAAGGAGGCGAACTCTCATTAGCAAACTAACGGCAGCGTTGCGTAGATACATATTCTGCGATTGCAGTACGGCGGTTTTCTACCCTAACCGATAACTAATAATAAAAGGAAAAGAAAGGAAAATTAAAGAAAGGAGATGAAAAGAAAAGAAAAGAAAAGAATGGAAAAGAGCGCGGTAAAGAAGAGATAAATGGAAAACCGTAAAGAAGACTAAAATTAATAAATATTAAATTATTAAAAACTTAAAAATTTAGATGCGTTGAAAATAATAAGTTTTAATTATTTTTGGACTAAACAATATGATTTAAGTTTTTATATTTTTATATATTTAAAATTTAGTTCTTATTTTTTACTTTTAAGAATTTAGTCCTCAATTTTTTTAATTTAAAAATTGAAGTTTAGTTGTTAATACTATTATAGTTCTTCTATTAAATTTGTTGATATGATCTTTTAAAATATTAAAAAAGTTACTCACTTGATAACCATGTCATAAAAATGACATTATAATGGACTTAAATTTAACAATATTAACAATTTTTTTTTAATTTTACATCAACATATTGTTAGAATCAATACTAATTTGATATAATTTATACTTGTTGAGGATTGAAATTGTTATTATACTCGTTTTAAAAGCTATTGTCATTAGCTCATTAATGATCAAAATAGACAAAATTGAATAAATAAGTGACTATTTTGTAACTATTCATAGTCGGATGACCAAAAAAATTACTAATAATTAAATGAATACTAATATAATTTCTTCATTTATTTAAGGCTTAATATAACATTTGGCATCTAAACTTGATACTTTTTCTTAATTTGATATCTAAACTTTTTTTTGTTCAATTTGGTACCTAAACTTGACACCTTTTCCTAATTTGGTACCTAAACTCAACACTTTTTCTTAAGTTGGTACTTAATATTTTTGGGGTTCTATTTGGTACTTAAACTTGACTTTTTTTTTCTAATTTGGTACCTGATCTTTTTTGGTTCGATTTGATACTTGTCAAATGTTTTTCAAATTACTCCAATATACTAAAAATGTTTTTTATGAGGTAGCAAAGATAATCAATGTATGATCGACATGTGACAGATGATATGATAATTTTTGTATTTTATATGTTCAATTACTTTTAGTTTTATTTTTTAATTAATTGAAAATAATGAAATTCTTTTAATTTGAGGTTTAAAAATTATTTTTTTCTTATTTAATATTAATTCATTAAGCATAGTTCAATACCTATTTTTTAACATAAATTCCCTCTAATCTGACAATATTTTTGTAGCATAACAAAAAAAAATTAACACCATTAGTATTTTTGTGTAATTTGTATAACATATAATAAATTTAGGTACCAAATTGAAATTAAAAAAAGCTTAGATACCAAATTAGAAAAAAATCAAGTTCGAGCACCAAATTGGACAAAAAAAAAATTAGATACTAAATTAAGAAAAAGTATCAAATTCAAGTACCAAATGTTATAATAAACTTTTATTTAATAGTATACAGATTAATTTCATCTATCCTTATAATAAAGGGACCTACCATGTAAATTCCCCGTTGAGAAAACCTTACTTGATGGCCAATGCTCCGTTGTGTCGACTAGCTACGCACTACGAGATCCGAATTTGGTGCATCTCATTATCTAATTACTAGGAGATAACTTTTATACTTAATGAAAAATTTATCATTAATATTTGCATATTTTGTCAAAATAGTTTTAATTGTATTTTTGAGTTTTTTTTTGTCACTAATTTTTGTTCATTTTTTCAATTTATTTTTTCTAACAGATTTATTGAAATTAACGTTAAAAATGTTAACGTGGATGATGTGTAATTTCATATATGAAATATTCTTAATGAAATTTAATTATCCAATAAGATAATTACATGTGAAAAATAATAAAATAAATATAATACGTTAAATTGAAAAAATAACTCTTAATTTTAAATATATATATATATATTAAAAATAGGGTAAACTACATACAAGATCACTAAACTATACGTAATTTTACGTTTTAATCACTCAACTTCAAAAAGTTACAAATTGGTTTCTGAACTATTCGAAAGTTTTCATTTAAGTCATTAGACTATTAAAATTGTTGTTGTATGATTTTCTCCATTTGCATTGCATGTATCGATTGAAAGCTTTTCTTTCCCTCCTCTTTTGCAATTCAGTTTATTTCATGAAACAACTTTGATCGTTACAAATTTATGAACCAAAATCTAAACAGTTTTCTTCTTAATATTCTACATTAATTACCAGATTGACTTCGATCTATTTTTTGTTCTTTTACTCATCTATAAAAATTGATTTATCGTACTAATCGTCGAATCATCGCTTGAAGCTCGCTAGCTAGACTTTAAAAAAAAATAACAATTCAGTGACTTAAATAAAAACTTTCGAATAGTTCAATGATAATTTAATTTTTTGAAGTTGAGTGGGTAAAACGTAAAATTTGTAATAATTTAGTGACCTTAAGTGAATTTACCCTTAAAAAAATAATACGGAACCATGTGACTTACAGGCAACACACGTGTTTGAGTTGAATGTAATCAACTTAAAATAAAGTTAAATTAATTATTTAAAAATATCCCAACAACCAACGAGAAAATATTATTCCAATTCTACGTGTCGTTGATGAGCTCATCTTCACTCTTCATTTTTATCTTCGATCTTTCAGGTTTTTCCTTAATTCTTCAACTTACAGCAAAGCAATAACAAATCAACAATGACGGAGCAAATGAACGGTGCGACCGAAGACGAAAATAACTGTAACCACAGTGAGGAAATGCTGCTCCATGAAGCTCTCCGCCGTTTGATTTCGACTATCATCTACCCCGATGGATCTTCATCGTCACCAGCTCCGCTTCTGCAGCGGATCAAGATCTCTGTTTCCGAGAATGGGCCTCGCCTTGGTGAAGCCTCTAGAAACACTAGCCGTACTGTTATACGGTGGACTAGTAGTGGCAGCCCCCTTCGTGCTTTTCTTGTCATCTCTGTGAGGGTTCTTTTTATTTATTTTTTTCAAATTACTTTGTTAAACGATTTCTTTCTGCCTTTCTTCTGGTTCAGAATTGATAATTGTTAAAGGAAAGAACTAATTCTTAATCATCGCTTTGCTTGACCAAAATCATGTGAAGTTTGTAATATTATTTCTATCTATTCGATTTACTGTTCTTACAAAAGTAGAGTAAGGTAGAAGAAATCCCTTGGTGAAACCAATTTAAGCACTGTTTAAATTTTTTATGGTGTAATACATTTTTAGCTTTCTTTTTTCGTTTTTAATCAAGTATGATTTTGTTTTAGAGCAATTGTTAAAGAAGCAGGAAGCTAGAATATAATTTTGCCGGGCACTGGAAGATTTTCATCACTCGGGTGAGAGATAGTTAAATTGACAATAGGACCGCTTTTGATTTTGATAGGCACTGATTTCTTTGTGTGCATCGGTTTTTATGCGAGAGTTGTGTGGATAGAGAGGCTTGAATAGATGAAGCTATATTGTTTCCAACTATTGACTATACATACATATACATATATTCTCTTGAATTAGTAAAAGTAAAGTTATCCTCTAAAGGGTTACAGACTTACAGTTGTGAGCGAAGGCCAGTGAACAGTTACTTCCTGAGTTCATTTAAGAATGTTCTATTGACTTGTAAAGAAAACGCGTCATTTTAGAAGCTTGGATGAGTCTTTCCTTTTGTTTTTACTTGGAAACGTTAAATTCATAATGGCCGCATCTTATAGCTGAGTTACAGATTGTGGTATGAGTTTCAAATTGCTTTGTGCCTTCTGAACTTTATAATTTTTCTATGTTTGCTCTTACAACTTTTTTTGTGCATCCCTTATACACTATGCTTCTTTTCTTTCTTGCTGCTTAAATTGATATCTAGTTATGATAAATAAGTGGTGTTTACTTTGATCACATTTGTTGGTTTGCTTCTATTGCCTTGTGTCCGCTAGCTTCCTTAATTTACTTTCTTCAGAATCTTCTAACTGTCCTTTTACCAATACTTCTGCAGGTTGGGACCATTGCTTTTCTTACCTTAACAGGATTGCTTGTATTTATGCTTTTCTTTCTAGCTGCAACTGTCAATGCCATCATCATCTCTTCCCTCATTGCTTTGGCTGCTGCTGGAGGCTTCTTGGCTCTTTTCTTTGCCTGTGTAACAGTTTTTTACATTGGGGCCATATCAGTTGCTGCTTTTGTTATTTCAACTGCAACAATTTCAGCAATTATAGCTGCTCTTGTAGCTACAGGTATATATTTTTAAGCATCTATTTTAGTTTTTATTTTGTTTCATTCTTATAGTTTTAAGATTATGTACTTGGTTAGAAACTACAAGATGAAGTCGTTTTGTTTTTATCTTTTTATAGGTTTGAACATTTTTATCTTTATAATTTTTTTCTGGAAACCATGTCGCTGAATGAATTTCAGTCCTTATGGGTTATTTTAGATGATAATCTAAATGAAGTTGCAACAAGTCGATGTATGCAGTATGTTGGGCTAAATCCATGATTTTCTCCTTGGAGTGTATCTGTGGGGTGGTCTTTTGGTGTCCCAGAGTTTTTATTTAGATATGTCACGGCCTACAAGTGGGGAACAGAATTTAGTTTTTATTTACATATCTGTGGGATGGTCCTTCGGTGTCCCAGAGTGGAAAAAAGATATGTCACAGCCTATAAGTGGGAAACTGAATTTAGATTTCGACTCTGCACTTTATATCATCACCATGAGTATGTTCGTTAATTGGTTTCTCTCTCTCACTCTCTCTCTTTCCGTATGGCTTTGCCTTGCTTCTAGAACAAAATAATGACACATGTTCCTTTTACTGACCAGGTTTGCAAAACCATGTGAGTGGTTTTTTGTGTGCGAGTTTGCATACCCTCATACACAGTGGTTGCTGTATTTTTTCTTCTTTTTCCATTTCAGATTCATGCAATTATAGTGTTTCATGCCCTCCAAATTGGAAGGAATGGGATAAGATGCTTCAATGCCTAAGTTGATATACTTCCTACAGCACATTAAGTAGTTTTGTTATCGAGTGTATCTGCACTGTTTTCTCTCTCTTTTGCTCCAATTGCTGTCTTTCTGTGGCACTGTTACCATTTTCATACTACTGTGGTAACCATAAGTAATTATGTGTTTCATGTCTATGTAATTGCTATATCAAACTATCTCAACCTGAAGCTTGAAATCTCAACCTGAAGCTTGAAATTCTTCACAGTGAAAATCGATTTATGCTTTTTATTAAGCAACTTAATTTTCTGGAGTACTGCTTCTCATCTGATATGTCAATATGAATCAGGTTGGGTTGGATTCTTTTGGGTTTTATGGTTGGGTACTAAGAAAAGCATGGACCTTGCAAAGCACTCCTTCAGCATGACTGGATGTGCTCTCTCAGCTTATTCTTCTGCTCAGCATGCTCATCGCCACCAGGAACTGGACAAAGTTTCAGACTGAAACACTTACATGGACCTAAGCCCCCACCCACCCACTTGCTCATCATGTATATATTGTCAGATGCAGTTGCTTAATCATAGATAAGAAGCATGTCAATGTGTTTGACAATTTAGTCGGCTAGGCCGACTTGCAGTATATAGGATGCTTGATTTTCTTGTTTATGTTCACTTCTATTTTAGTTAGCCTGTCTCGGGGTAAACAGAAGCTTGGTATCGGAAGTGTCTGTGGTGTTCGGAGTTCATTCGTTTTGTGGATGAATGGTGTTGTATTTCTGTTCCTCTAGAACTTAAGATAGATGGTTGAATTTTATGTATGAAGACCATGAAAATAGTTATGCAATAACTTGTTTGAGAATAAGTTTATCTCCTTTTTTATTTGTATTGTGCATCAACTTCAGAGTAAATATAGTCCTACTTTTATCATGAAAATATTTTACAGATTTTTGAGGTTTTTTTTTTTACATTAACACGTGTGTGTAAAAGATAGTGAATGCCAATGGTAAGAAAACGTATGAGAAGGGGAAACCATCTCCTTTAACTAAAACTTAATACTTAATAGTGAGTACCAAAGCTAGAGCATGACCACGGAAACTAATGCATTAATTAATTACTACACACGGGCTAGGAATTCTTTTTTAATATAAAAAACAGTACAAAGTTAGTTAAAGTTAAATGCTTGTTTACATTAATATTTATATTTTTTTTGTGAATTATAAGAGGGAAAGTCATAATAATAATAATAATAATACGATTAGAGCGATTCAAATTCAAGTTACACATGGAACAATGAATATCCTGACCATTAAATCAACACATATGATTTAATATTTATATTTTATAATTAAATTAAATGTTTTTTTATTATTTAAATTTAATTCGAATTGCATAAAACACTTTTTGTTATACTTTAGAAAAAAACCCCAACAACTTGAGAACTCAGTAGAGCACCGAGCTAAAAATCGAAAATTGATTCAAATCATATTATTCGGTTCAATTTTATTTAATTCGATTTTATTATTATTTAAGTATATTCGATTTGATAATTGAATTGTATCAATTTTTTATTTAACTTATAATTAATCTTTAATTTATAGGATAAATAAGTTATATTTAAATTAGCTAAAAATCTTTAACATTCTATACATAAATAATCTTAAAAACAGATGATTCAAATCAATCTAAATTGATAAAATTCAAATAAATTAGATTCTGTTATTTATTATATTTTATTTGATTTTGATATTAAAAAACCATAATATTACATTATAATCATACTTTCTTTCCATAATATTTTATTTAAATTTTTTATAATTGATAAAATTTTAAATTAATAATTATAAAATTACATATTGACTTAAAAAATATAAAATTTAATTTAATATTTTAAAACTTATAAATGTATAAACTATTAAAATAATAAAATTACATCTATATTATCATGAAAATATTCCATTTAGTTCCAACCCAACAAAATTTTCTGACTCCAATAGAAATGCAAGCGTAATTTTTTTGTGCTACTGCTAATATGAATGTTGACCGTAATAACTAAAAACGTTTAAACGTAAATCTAAGATATGAAATGGAAGTTAAGTTTGATTTCATTGCTGCAGTGATCCCATTCATTAATTTAATTCCTCGCGAATTAAACATGGCGGAAAAGGTAGGGAAAAAAAGTGGAATGTGCCTAAAAATTCCGAACAACTACCGGTTGGGCGGTCAATTTCGTTGGTTCGGTTACCCACGGAAGGTGCGGACCGTGGAGTGCTTCTCACGCTTCATAGTCTTTTTTACTTTTACTAGCCTATTTCGAGTCTATTATTTAACACTATCACCAAATAAATCTCTCTTTTTCTCTATATAACATATCTTACAAAATACATGGTTTAAACCGGTTTCCGATCTCATTCAAATCCTTAATAACCGGCGATCGAAATGGAGAGAATAAGGGCGTTTTTGGTAGCCGTGGCGGTTGTCACCATATGCAGCGTAGCTCAGGTCAGATCCACCGCTTCCGATCATCATTATAAAGCTGGTGATGAAGTTCCTCTTTATGCTAATAAAGTAGGTCCTTATCACAATCCCAGGTATTCTTTCATTCCTTTTTTGCTTTCCGATCTCAACTCAACTTTCATTTTCCGTTAACTTTTTTGTTTAATTCACAGTGAGACCTACCGTTACTTCGATTTTCCGTTCTGCTCCTCAGGTTTGATTTTACTTCGTGTCGATTTCTATTTTTATGATTTTTTTAACTTTAAATTGAGCGATTTGAGGGTTTGCTGTGTACTTTCAGCTCCCGTGAAGGAGAAGAGGGAAGCTTTGGGTGAAGTATTGAATGGCGATCGGCTAGTGAGTGCGCCTTATAAACTTGAGTTTTTGACGGAGAAAGAGGCTGAAACTGCTTGTAAAAGGAAGCTTACGAAGGAAGAAGTGGTCAAGTTCAGAAATGCTGTCTCGAAAGACTATTACTTCCAGATGTACTACGATGACCTTCCCATTTGGGGTTTCTTAGGGAAAGTTGAAAAGGAAGGGAAGGCCGATCCAGCTGATTACAAATATTACCTCTTTAAGCATCTCGTTTTCGAGATCCATCATAATAAGGATCGTGTCATTGAGATCACTGTTCGATCTGATCCCAACGCCCTTGTGGATCTCACTGAAGATGAACCCGTTGATGTGGATTTTATGTACACTGTTAAATGGAAGGAAACCAACACTCCTTTTGAGAAACGAATGGACAAGTACTCGCTATCTTCTTCCTTGCCACACCATTTGGAAATCCACTGGTTCTCAATCATCAACTCATGTGTCACCGTTTTGTTATTGACTGGTTTCCTGGCCACCATTCTTATGCGAGTCCTTAAGAATGATTTCATTAAGTATGAATGGTTTCCATCTGTATTTCATGCATGGAAATTCCATATCTAGTTCAATGTATACTTGGTTTTGTTTCTCAATTCCTGTGTTCCTTATTTAATAGGTATGCACATGATGAGGAATCGGCAGATGACCAGGAGGAGTCTGGGTGGAAGTACATTCATGGTGATGTGTTCAGATACCCCAAGCACAAGTCTTTGTTTGCCGCTGCTCTTGGTTCTGGCACCCAGCTCTTCACTCTGTGAGTATCATCTTACATAGTTAATTCTCTCTTAGTTTCCAAGAAATCTGCAATCTGTTGACTGTTATTCATTTGCATCTTTTTCCAGTACAAGTTTCATTTTTATCCTTGCTCTAGTTGGGGTCTTTTATCCATATAACCGAGGAGCTCTTTTCACTGCTCTGGTCGTCATTTATGCCCTTACATCTGGCATTGCTGGGCACACTGCAGCTTCTTTCTATTGCCAGCTAGAAGGAACAAATTGGGTATGTAATTCCTGTCTTTCTTACTGTTTCCTGTATGTAATATTGTATTGCTTAAATACAAATATGGTGTTAGTCAAAATTCTGATTACTGTTCCCACTTCCCACCCTTTTTCATGGCAGGTGAGAAACTTATTACTAACTGGAAGCTTGTTTTGCGGACCGCTTTTTGTCACGTTTTGCTTTCTTAATACTGTCGCAATTGCTTATAAAGCCACAGCAGCATTGCCATTTGGAACCATTGTGGTGATTTTTCTCATATGGGCTCTGGTCACTTCACCTTTATTAGTATTAGGAGGTATTGCTGGGAAGAATAGTAAGGCGGAGTTTCAAGCCCCTTGTCGCACCACAAAGTATCCTAGAGAAATCCCACCATTGCCTTGGTACCGGAAAACTATTCCTCAGATGGCAATGGCAGGGTTCTTGCCATTCAGTGCTATCTATATTGAACTTTACTACATATTTGCCAGTGTGTGGGGACATAGGATCTACACCATATACAGCATCCTGTTTATTGTCTTTATCATTCTCTTGATTGTCACTGCTTTTATCACTGTGGCTTTGACTTATTTTCAACTTGCTGCTGAAGACCATGAGTGGTGGTGGAGGTATGTCGTTTTTAGCTTTCTGATATGCATATATTAAGCAAACACATGCATTTGGAAAACACGCACAAACAACATATATTGACATGTTGATGCATGGCTGCTTGAAGACCATTTTTAAAAATTATTCTTCTGGTGAGCTCAAGTGTTTTGTGTTTGTTTGTTTGTTCATTGCTTGTTGTCTACGTGGGATGTTTATCTTTGACTTATAATATGCACAACTTTTTCTAGTGTCGATGGATTGCCAATATTCATGCTGTAATATTCTCTAATCTAGAATTTTGAATCATGATCTCCATTTATACAATTCCAAACAAAATATGAGACTCCCGACCAGTTTATCTGTTAATCTTGGATCATTTGTTAAATTATTAATATGAATCATTTATGAGTAACCGACATGCAGATACCATATGAGGCATGTCTCATTTCCGATAATCAGCTGGTCTTAATCAATGTTGTCTTTGGTCTATCAGGTCCTTCCTTTGTGGTGGGTCTACCGGGCTGTTCATATACGCCTACTGTTTGTATTACTACAATGCACGGTCAGACATGTCAGGCTTCATGCAAACTTCATTCTTCTTTGGGTACATGGCCTGCATTTGCTATGGCTTCTTTCTCATGCTTGGGGCTATCGGCTTCCGTGCATCTCTGCTCTTTGTTCGACACATTTACCGTTCTATCAAGTGCGAGTAGGAAGTTGGATCGTCTTCCCTGTTCACAAGAAGTAAGCCTACTTTTGCTTTATCAGAACCAGTTGGTAGGTAGTTTATCAAAAGATTCTACGATGATGATTACGGAAAGAGCAGATCGGAAGCGCGTGGGTGCTTTGGGCTGCTTCGGCAGTGTTGTATGAAATATGAACCATTCTAAACCTTAGTTGATGCCAACAAAACTTTGCATTCCTCACTTCACCATTCCCATTTTGTTTACAATTATTATTATTTTTGTTGGAGTGAAAACATGTTGAATATTGAGATGCATACTTCTAGGACGAACTTTTGTTATTACGCTGTCATTTTCATGTTGTTAGCTCTAAAAACAATAACATATATCTACATTTTGCAATCAATTCGTCGCATTTTGTGTTGGGTCGATTTGGTATAGTGTTCTAAAATTTCAATTTCAACTTTTGTGAAAGAAAAAACAAGTGTTGAAAGTCAATTTATCTTAGTCCGATCTGTTTTGATTTCGAAATAATTGAACTCAATGCGAAAATTGAATATCAAATATCTTAAAATAATAATAATTCTAGTGGATGGAGTTCTAATTTGCACATGAAATCAATGCGACTTTTTTTAGTACCATCTTCCCCCACAAGTAGTGACTTAAATGTCATACATCACCAATGGTGAGAGTCTCACATTGTCTTAGCCAGTGATTGTACATCCACGTACAGCTAAGGGGTTAATGAGACTATATAAATAAACCACTCATGACATGCAGAATACATGAGGCAAAACGCTACTCGAGAGACAATACTTTCAATTGTTTAAGGTTCGATTGGTTACCTGACAAACGATACTTCAACGATTTTTTTCAAAGGAGTTAGTCCCAACTCAATTGTGCATTCTCATGAATCATCCAACTAGGTCAAGCTTGTTGGGTTGATTTCGTAAAAAAGTTTGGTGTTTTTTAAGTAAAATTTTAATTTCAACTTTTGAGAATGAAATAATAAATGTTGAAAGTGAATTTTTTTTTAATTTATCTTGATTGTGAAATAATTAAATCTAATGTGAAAATCAAATATTAAAGGTCTTAAATAATAATTTCAGTGGATGGAATTTACATTTTGGCAATTTGTACATGAAATCAATGCAAATTTTTTGCAAATTTAAAACCCAAATAAAGATTGAAAATGGTAAAGTTTCTCATGATACAAACCACTGCACAAAAAACTCTCAACAATAACACAATCAATGGCCCATTTTCCTAGCAGGATTAAGAATTTTGTAGCTGAGTACCATCTTCGTCAAGTGATATATATCCTATAGGTTAGGGGTGCAAACCCAATCAGGTTTGTTCTTGATATTTTTGAGATATTAAGCGAAACAATAAAACACGGTTTTAGATCTTTAAAAGTTAAAGAAAAAGTTTTTTAAAAGTTGTTAAAAAAAATTTTGGACAGCTAAATTTTTTTTAGCCCCTTAAAAGTTAGTAAAAGAAAATTTTCGGCCTTTAAAAGTTTACAATTTTTTTTAGATCCCTTAAAAACTGAAAACAATCTTTTGGATCCCTTTTAGCTTTGGGTCTTGGACGACCGCATCTCCAAACGACCCTCAGGATCGGACTTGAGCGAAACGCTCATGTCGCTTTGGTAAATGATTGTATGTCCACATAAATCGAAAGATTCTTAATTTTATGAACCAAACCTTTAAAGTGATAGCTCACAATATATTAACTCTTGGTAGAGCACGAGAAACAAAATCCTCTTTAAAAATGATTGTTAGGGGTTTGATCGACTGTTTAATGGATAATACTTTAAAATTTCTTCTGAAAAAACCAATTCCCTCAACAAGCTCAATTCTGCATTCTCATAAACCATGCAACTAAATCAAGTTGCATGCCTTCATTAGCTTCAAATCGGCAACATCTATGTATACAAACAATAATCTCTAACACCACCATTATAATATATTCCAATTTATTTACAATTGATTTTTATGGTTCTCCAATAAAAAATATTTAATTTATACATTAATTAATTTTTTGTCTATCATTTAATTTAGCTTATGCCATTAAATTCGTCCAACTAACACAATAAATCACTTTGAAGTTTTACATGGTGGGAGAATATTATACAACAATATAAATTTGCTTAACACAATACTAATAACTGTAAAAACAATAATTATAAAATTCATGCGATGCACTTTTTGATTATGTGTATTAATTTTATATTTTAAAATAATTTAAATCTATTGTAAAAAATTATAATAGGATTATGAAAATGAAATTTAAAAAATAAAATTGTAATAAAATGCGAATATATAATTAATAATAGACAATCTTATAGTATAAATTATCTGTTAGTATTCTTAAGTTTTGATGATAAAAGTGTTCGAGAGAATAATAATAAAATTAGCCGAAAAAACAACAAAGTAATCATCAAAATTAGAGTAAATTGGAAAAGATAATAAATTCAAGAAATTTCTTTCCTTTCTACCCTTCAATAAAATTAGTATTGAAGTTTCCATTTGTTTAAGTATATAAAAAATTCTAACACCATAATATTATATTCCATTTTTACGGTTCTTGTATAAAAAAATCTAATTTATGCACTAACCCATATTTTTTTGTCTTATTATTATTTTTTTTCAAAACAAGAACACTCTAGATGACATTACATTAAAATCAACACAAATACCATCTACTATATCTAAATGGAATACTTCTAAGATCTTCCTTGGTGGACTATCATAAATCTGTAAAATTTTCTTCCCATTAAAAGATATTTTGGCTAGACAATCAGCAACTTGATTATTCTCTTTAGAGACATGTCTTAGAATCCAATGATTTTCATGTACCAAAATCGAATGAATCCGTCTAATCAAAGTAGAATCTGAAACTACCAATGAACTATCTTAGATACTTTTAATCACCTGCAAACTGTCACAATGAATTACTACTTTGCTGTAACCTGCCATTGGAGAATGACCAAACCATCTAAAAAATCTCATAATTCAACATAAAAAATCGAATATTTTCCCAAATACATGTGATACCCGAGGATTCATTCCCCATTTCTAATTCGCAACATTCCGTCGATCCCACTGAATCTTGAATCCAAATTTAACGCTCTGTCGATATTTAAATGAACCCAATTTCCTAACAAAGATTAACCGAAACTTTCGTCATACTGCTTGATTTAAAAACCCTTATTAATTGACATGTACTGTTTCGCCCAATTATACAAACTTTAGCAACCTCGAAGAGTTCTAAGATACACCTTGAAAAATATTTTTTTTTCTATCTTCAAACTTAGTTTATGTCAGTAAACTCATGCCATTAACGCAATAAATTACCCTTAAAATTGGAAAATATTATCCAACAACATAAAAGATTTTAGATTTGTTTAAAGCAACACAAACAGTTCTTTCCTTTTAATGTCTTTAATATCTTCCTTCAAAATTCAATTGTAAAAATAATATAATAAAACTACCATAACATTACATTTAGCAATAAAATTGCTCAATATATTCCAATTTCCAATTTTACTGTTTTTCCAATAGAAAATATTTCTAATTTATGGATTAATTGATTAGTTTTTGGTCAATCTTTTAATTTAGATTATATATCACCAAACGAATGCCGCTAACACAGCAATTTACCTTGAATATTCAAAACAATATAAAGATTCGAGATTTGCAACATTAACAACTGTAATGAAATTGTAATAAAAAAATTATAATATTTTATAAAAAGAAAATAAAGCCAAGCTTATTGTTGTACGGTTACTTTCAGGTGTAGTAGGCTTTATTCCCAAGGCATTTAAAGAGAAAAAGGAAGGCCATTTCACCGGTAATGTTTACTGTAGTTTTGTGAAATACCCAGATCTGTCATCGAGGAAAAAACCAAAAAAAATGATGAACATAAGAGTATGTTGATGATGATGTTAGGGGCGGTGCAATTAGGAGCTGCGGCGGCGTGCGTGGTGGTTTTAGTTCCTATGGGAATGGCTGGTTGGCACTTGAGTCGTAACAAGATGCTCTTTTTCAGTGGTGCCCTTTTCATATCTCTCGCCATTTGTGTTCATTTAACTCCTTATTTCCCTTCGGTACCCGATTTCGTCACATCCGTTTCTTCCGCCGTTGTTTTCGATCACCGGTCTTCTTGTATCAATTTAGTCAGCGCGATTTCTTGGCAAGTCAAGCCCAACGCTTCTTTTCATCATTTCAACAACACCCAGAATTCCTCTTCCATTGCTGATTTTTACGATAAGCGTTGGGATTGGTCCGATTCTTATAAGCTCAAAGCTTGCGAGTTTACGAAATTGGCTAAATCTGATGCTTCTGACTTGCTGAACGGCTCTTGGGTGGTCATCGCCGGTGATTCACAAGCACGATTGTTCACCCTCTCTTTGTTAAATCTGATTTTGGGTCCTCAATCTCAACACATGGATTCAGTTCGAGCTGATTTGTTCAAAAGGCATAGCGATTACAGCGTTTTAGTTAACGAAACCGGTATGAAATTGGATTTCATTTGGGCACCTTATGTTATGAATTTGACCAATTTGGTGATGAATTTCAAGTCCCAAAAGAATTGCCCTGATGTTATGATCATGGGTGCTGGTCTTTGGCACATGCTCCATTTCACCAATGCATCAGATTATGATCTGCACTTGCGCATATTAAAAACTCAAATAGTTTCCTTGTTGCCATTTTCAACTGAGTTAGCCATGAATGAACCGGTAACTGGCTCAGTACCCATCAAGTCATCCCACCTGTTTTGGCTCGGGATGCCGGTGCTGATCAATGGGATGTTGAACACAGAGGAGAAGAGGGCGAAGATGAATGATGCAATGTGGCATGCCTATGATAAAGCACTCGGTGATAGTAAGCTATTACGCCAAACCGGTGGCCCTCTGTTTTTGTTGGATTTTCAGTCATTAACTTGGAATTGTGGCCCGCATTGTACATCTGATGGCATGCATTATGATGGAACTATCTATGAAGCTGGTGTTCAAATTATGCTAAATACATTGCTTATAGAATCTCATCAAACTCTTTGATTACTCTTAAATCCTGTTCTTAGCTGTTTTTTCATTATACCTGTTATTTACAACCTTGAGAAAGAAAGAAGAGGCTTGATTCTTGCCAGTTTTTCTCCTTGATTTGGATTAACACACAAGTAAGCTTTTTTTGTATGACATTTTTTTTTACATGTTTGAAAACCAAATATTCATTTGTTTGTATACTATAGCTTCATCACACTTTGATTGATTCAAATCTAAATTTTTGTTATACAATATTAGTTGCATCTTTTAGTGTCTTTCTTTTTTGCAATATATAGCTGCAATTGAGTATAGACTGAAAATCGAGTCTATAGCTGTGTACGTTTATTTGAAGAAGCAATTTGCTTGTCAAGAGTTGTTCTAAGTACCTAGGGGCAGTATAATTCAGAAAGATAGGGGAGATTAATGAGATGTTAACTATAAGATTAATGGTGGAGACTTGTGACAAAAGAGCCCTACTTTGCTATAGGACAGTTCTAAGAGACCTACTTTGCTACACGGTAGGGAATATTGGGGTAACAAGAAGCAACATATACAAAACACTAGTCTAGCCGAGACACAAATGTTAAGATAGATGTATGATAAGACTAAGGGTGTAGTTAGATACGATGATATTCATCTCAAAGTTGAGTAAGTTGATAGAAAACCATTTACATTGGTTTGGCGATATAAGGCACGGATCGAGGGATGCATGCGTTTAAAAGATCAAGTAATTTGACATTACACAAGATCGATTATAGGTAAGGTAATAAGTAATGATATGAAACTAATAAAATTTGGAAAGAAGATGGTGATGGATAAGAATGATTGGAGTAGCAGGATTCATGTGTCATGTACCTGACATAAAAAGCTTTTTATGCTTGATATTTTATTTAATGTCATAGGTTCCCTAAATTGTGTAATGTTATTTGTATGGCATTTTTAGAAGGAAGGTTCATGGATGTGTAGATAGTGTGTTTATCTTATGTGTTTCTTCTGATTCTACTTGAAATTCCCTTTTATGTGTTAGTTCTGCAGACATGTATTGCAGGACACTCTAGCATTCTTTTCTGTTGTAATAAATGCTTGCATGTGTTAGGAAGAAGTGATTCCTATTCACTTAAGTATCCAAAATGGTAAAAAGAATAACAGCTGCAATGAATTGTGCATGTTTGGAAATTTGTCTGAGATGTACAATCTCCAGTCATCATAGTGTTGTCATATTCCAGTTCATTGACTAAAGAGCTTTGAAGGCAATTTGTGAAGCTAAGTTTGCATATCACCATGGTTGACATGGTCTTCATTAACTCAAATACAATTTCTTATTAATCATCCAATATATTCATTTTACATTAAATTAGTTCATTAGTACAACCAGAAGCATCTATTTTGCGAAATCTTACTACATTGTTTAAAAGACATTGAGCTCTATACTACGAAAAAATGGAAATTTTGGGCAAAATTGATATCTCCTGCTATTTTTAAGTCCTTACAATAAAACAGTCGCCAATTCTACCCTTCCATTTCCATCCTCAATCAGTACAATACAAGAGATAAACAAAAAGAAAGAAAAGAATAGGACAGTATTGTCTATATATATAATGAATAATACCCAACATTACATTGTTGTTGATGAAGATGCTTTGCTTTCATCTTAGGCCTCGAATTGCTTTCCTTCAAAAGTTTGGCCAAAGTTCCAACTTTTAGGAGCAACATTGTAAGATGTAAGTGTAAGACCATCACTATTAGTGACCTCAAATGAAAGTGGTTGATTCCTTAGATCAGAATTTATATGCCAATTTTGTCCCCAATTCCGACCCATCGGTAACCACCCTGTTCTTGAACCTTTAATCTTAACTGCAACTATGTCACCAGCGCCTCCAACATTGCTGATGAGAACTGACACGAAGATCCCTGAGCCATCAACGGTGAATCGTACACCTCCTTCTTTTCTGCACTTTATCCTGTTTTAAGACAAATGAGACAGAATTTAAGATGTTTTGTCCCAACAAATCCAACAATGTAAGAAACCCAGATTTGTTTACCTTCGATACTGGACAGGCATGTTACCAGCTTTCCAAATAGCAATCTTTTCAAAAGCTTCAATGGGAAGTACAAAGTGTTTGTTAGGAGGATTACAACGCCCACCTCCTTCGGCCGTGAACCCATAATTTGGAGCACAGAAATTAGTGGCGGTGACAATGATAGATGTCCCAGGTATACACCACCGCAGGTCGTCCACACACCTTAGCGCGAAACAAGCACCGCAGATCTGTCCACGCTGAAACAAAGCTTCACTTAAACCCACAGTCGCCATACCGTACCCAGCCTTTACAAGGTCTCCATACCCACAAGCACCGCCGACGGCGTCGCGAGGATCCGATGCGGCGTAGTAAGTGGCGCGTGCGGAGTGCCAGACGGTGGACTGTGGCGCTGGTGGGGAAGAAGAGAAGGTGGAGGAAGAGTAATGGGAAGTGACAGTAGAGATTAGTGAGAGAAGAAGAGCTGCAGTTACAGTTGTAGAAGATGGGTTCGACATTTTGTTGAGGGACAAAACAAAAGAAAGAGACACTAAGCTAAAGAAAAGAGGAAAGTTAAAGACCTTAGTAAGATTGGTGTTTGAAAAAAAACATGTAACGGAGGGAATCGATTCGATCTTTTTCATCAAAATGTGAACTTCCCATTGCGTTCTTCACTGTACAAATAAATAATTATTATTACTATTATTATTGCTCTACTTTTTTTCGGCTCTTCTTTTCTTGTTTTTGGGCCCTCTTTTTATTTATTCAAAAAGCGTTAGGGTTGTGCATTATGATTCAGATTAATTAAATCAAGGCTAAATTACACTATTAGTTCTTCGATTATCAGTAAATCACTTAATTATTAATAATATTTTTTGTGCGTATTGGTTTTATTTTATGATTTAGGAAAGTTCTCCTCACATCTCTATGATCCAAATTTAAATATTGTATTCAATACATATTAATTTAATTTTAGATAAATAATATTGATAGTTATCCAACTATTAGTAGTTTTTTTTTTTAGTCATTCAAATATAAAAAAATTTAAAATAATTACTCAACTATTCGATTTTTTCTTCTTTGGTTGTCAGCCGTTAAATTACTAACAGAAAGATAACTTAATAATTTTTAAAATTGATGTAATAGCAATTTTAACCCTCAATATTTATATATTATGTCAATTTAGTATTTGATTCTAAATAATTTAACCCTCAAAATTTACACATTGTGTAATTTATTTTTTTTTGTAGTTTTAATCTTTTTCATGACATTGGAGGTTAATTTTAAAAGAATGAAAAAAGATAAAAATTATTATCTGAGATTTTTTGGTGTATTTTCAATTAAATTTAATTGATAAATTTGTTTTTTTAGCTTTTTAAGTGAAAGGTCACAAATAAAAAGCAAAACTACAAAAAATAAAAAAGATTAAATTACACAATGTGTAAATCTTAAGGGTTAGTTTTTTATAATTAAAATTAAATTGACACAACGTATAAATATTAAAGGCTAAAGTTGTTGTTATACCAAATTTAAAAGTTGTCAGATCATCTTCCCATTAACCGGGTGAAAAAAAAAGATAAAATCAAATAGTTTCATAATTAAATAACAAAAAAATCAACAATTGCGTAATTAGCCATGTAGTTTACCTTTAATCTTTTGAGATATCCTTCAAATAAATTCTATTATCCAATGTAATAAAAACAGTAATGGCATAAAATAATTAAAGATAATAAAATATATTATTATTTGACTCAGTCAATATACCAATTCAAATCAATGATAAAAAATCTGTAGCTCATTTGCTGAAAGCCCAACATTGCTAAAACTTGTAGCAAATTTATAATAAAATCAGTGGCCTCAAAGTACTTGTTTTTTCATCTTATTTTGAAACAACTTATTACATGATGATTAATAATGTAACAATAACCTCCAAATGAAACAAATAAACATCCACCATTGCTGCACCCCATCAGATCAGTGTTGATTAAGCTCCGAACAACCTGGAGATCATCGTTAAATGCTTTCAGTGTGTTTTCACACATTACAGAATATGAAAACATAATAATCCAAAAAAAAAAGAAAACATCACGTGTACCTTTGAAGTCGTGACTGCGATCGCTTGGTGCTGCACAAATGGAACATGTAGATTTGTTAATGGTTGGTTTTTTTCCCCAGAAATCTTTAATAGTAGAAATTATATTACTCAGACTCGGGTTTTAAAAAAAGGGTTTTTAATGGAAGTTAGACATGCCTCGGTGTAGGCTGTGGTTTGCCTGCTGGCTTTGAATCTGGTTGCTGAGTTTCATCACTTGCTAAAGGAACATTTTTTACCTGTAAAATGTATTTTTATATTAATAAACAGATATAAAATCAAAGCAATGAAAGGTGAACCAGTAATAGAGAAAGATATATATATATATATATATACCAGATTCCTGAACATTAGATTATAAAATGCTTGAATGTATCTCTGTTTAGCTTGTTTCTGATCTTTGTTCAATTGTTTCCAAAACGTATACATGCATCCCACATTCAATACCTTGTTTGCATATATTTTCCAGGTATAGCTACAAGCCAAAAAAAAAAAACCAAGTCAGTGCTTTAATATTGCAAAAGAAATGAGCAGCCATGGTTGTAACTTGTAGCTTGTTTTATTACCATTCATTTATGCGTTTCAATCCATCAGCCGAGAGCTGATTCCAGTATGCAGGATTGGTTTTGCATTTCTCAAAGAAATCAGCAATTTTGTTGCTTGATTCATCTCCATTTGTGGGGTTAATATGGAAACCGGAAACTCCGTCCACGATGATCTCGGCAGGACCTCCTTGATTGGTTGCGAAGGTCGGCAAACCGCAGTTCATTGCTTCAATCACTGTAAGACCGAATGCTTCATATAAAGCTGGCTGAACAAATGCACCCTTTGTATCGGCAATGCAACGGTAGAGTTCGCCGTTTCGGTTACGGTCTGTCTGCGCGGCTATCCATCGGATTTGGCCCTTGAGTTGGTATTTCTCTATGAGTGCATGCATCTTTTTTATTTCAGCCATTTCTTCTCTATCTTTTGATTTAGAGGGATTAAAGAAGGCTCCTACTATTACAAGGTTGACCAAGCTTCTTAGCCTTTTGTTTTTGCCATACCATTCAGTTAACCCAGTCAAGTTCTTCACTGTATCAAGTCTTGCCATTGAGAAAATTATAGGTTTCTTCCTGTCTGCTAGATAACCACTGTTTTGAAGCAAAACAATTCACAATAAGATGTTGAATAATCCCAAGTGATTTGAAACAAAATACAATTCAATAGCCTTCACTTACATGTGTTCATCATTATCCACTTTACTGTACAAAAGTTCTTCAATTGCAGGATAAAATGATGTGAATCTTTTTTCGGTCTCCGTGCACGGGAAATACACAGATTGATCGGCACCGGGAGCAGCGATGTTGAACTTAGGGTCATAAACATTGATGCCTGAAACAACTCTACAGAGCCCTGGGAGTGTAAATGCAGCATGACTCTCATATTGTCCAGGTCTCTCTTTGCTGCAAACAACATAATTGAATTCAATGTCACAAATCATGGTAAAATAAGTTACAAGTGAGCAATATTGGATCCGGTACTTCAAGAAAAATGAACAGTCAGAGTTCGCTATGGCTAATTCTCTAACCTCCCTGCAATCTCCTGGTATGTGCTTGTTATAATGAAATCTGCGGCATTCATTGAAATTGTATCAGCCATGAATTGACATGAAAAATGATACTTTGGGTCAAGTTCCTTCCACTTGATGTCCGAATCCTCGTATTTCGTCTTCTCCAAAGCATGCGCAATCGTAGCCTACAAAGAAATACTTGTTAGAAATTAGCATATATGTATGCGTGTGTATGTATGTTAAGTAAAACAGACACCTGTGTTATCCCGAGTTGACTAGCTACTAGAGATGATACTAAGTTCCCATCAGTGTAGTTTCCAATAATAAGGTCGGGTTTACCCTCCATCGCATCCAAGATTTTGGATGTAACATCCTAATGATATCCAAATAAAAGTGGGCAGTTAGTAAGACCAAAATGGAAGCAGATGGATGAGTAGAGAGATCTACACATGCCTGAGCAAATGTCTCGAGGTAAGGATAAATGTCGAAACGCGAAACCCATCGGCGTAGGATACCGGTTTCAGTCCTGAAAGGCACTCGGAGGATCTGACTGTATTTGGTGCCGATGACAGGCTCCCACTCTTGGTTGCACTTAGTTCCTCGGGCATCAGGTATGAGTCTTGTGACCTGTTATGCTCAAATATTACCATTCATCAAGCACCATTCAGGCTAGAAACTAACTGTAAATTACTACTATAGGGGAGAAATTTTGATTCACCACTAAGATTTGAGGCTTAATATTGAGGCCTTGGGATTTGATTTTGAGAACCAATTCTTCCTCCATGGCCCTCACTTGATCCAAAATATAAACAACCTGTCCACCAGTGTCTGGCAAACCAAGCACATCTGATTGTCCAAAATATCCATGAGGAGAGAAGATTACAACCTTGAATATGATGGGAAGTTTGCTAAAAAACTTCTCCAAATTCTGTGGATCAGGTGCTTGCAACACTTCCGAGAGTGACCATATCGTTTCATGCACTCTTTCAACCGTATCACCCCACCCTCTCTCGAATCCCCACTCCTTGAACCTGCAACAAAATTTTAAACACATATACTAAGCAATCATCAAGCATGATGGAATCATATCCTTTTCTATTCTGTTTTTACCTTAGCTCAATACTCTGGTATGGGGTATCCCTAGGAAGATCTGAGAGGGAAACTTCAGCTACTATAAGAGCCAATTGAAGCTTTGCTGCTGTGTTAAGTGTCTCATTTATCATAAGTTTCTGCAGGTTGGGAAAACAACCATGAATTTGCATTTTATCATACATATTACGTACGCATATATACATATATATAGATATACCTCTCCTTGATATTCGAGTGAGAGTAAGTAATCTACAAGGGGCTGGGTATTATCCACAGATCCACTTAGCTTAGCAGTAATGTACTTTGACACAAAATTAAGTCCTTTTCCAATAGAAGAAGCCAATGTTAATTTTGGCATCGAGAAATCAAATGCTTCAAAATCCACCTCTAATGCATTTTCATCTTTCGACCTGTAGTAAACATCAAACATTTAAATACACACACAGACATAAACACATACACCTCTTGAAGATACAATACCATAGCATAAATTAACATACCAATTCTCATCCGCGATCGTCTCTTTGAGTTTCAAGTACTCGGTGGAGGATATTTGTTTGACATCAGAGAGATCGACGGAGTTCACCTTAACAAATTCCCAACATCCTGGAGTCGGTCTTACGGCAAAGGTGACATAAGGTGGAGTAACAACCGCTTCCTGCGAATCATAAAACACCTCATAATCTTTCAAAAAATGTCATTTTCCATTTTATATTTTTTGCATGTAATAAACATACCTGAGCTGAAGAAAACATGGTGCCCAAGGTCTCATTTTTATCATCCATTACTTTCTCAAATTCATCCCTCAATTCATGAGATTTCAAAATCCTTTTTCCTTTCTCCATGTACTTAGCAAAGCAACGTTTCATGTAAGACTGGCTCTGCTTCAAGGCATTGCGTATGTTGTCAGCTATGGAGTCACTAAGCTTCATGATCGATGTAGACGTCATTTTCTGCTGCTTCTCTAATATGCAATACTAGTTAGTTCATATATACATATATATATATATATATATATATATATATATATATATATATATATATATATATGATTGGGGTTATGGTATATGATAAAGTGCAGACGGGGGATTGGAATAATGAAATATATGCAAATGCATGAAGAGAAGAAAAAGAAGATTCGAATGCAATGCTAGTCTTAATCAAATCAAGGAAAGAATTTGTGTAAGAAGAAACTTAGACCACCCGAAGGAGAAAAAAGTTGAAGGGCATTGCTTTATTCTTTTCTTTTCGTGGATGTCAGTCTAACAACACAGACAAAAGTTCAGACATGTTCCACTCCAACACAATCGTAACTTAAATTATTTTTGTCTCAATTAATTATTGTGTTCATTATTACAATCTTAATTATAACTCAAGGGAAGTTATTTCATTGATGATGCATTGAATTGAAAAATGTATAAATTTTATAGATTAGCCTCCTTGTTTGACTAATTTTAGTATAGGACTGTGCTTCGTAGCAAAAACTAAAAGAAAAGGGTGACGTTTTTCCATGTGGGAAAATCACAAGCACAAAGTTAATAATTATTTTATAATTTTTTGAAATTGAATGATTAAAATGTAAATTTATTAATAATAAATTGACCTTGAAAAATTTATAACATTTACACTTTTTTATTATACAAGATTTACTCTTTTGAAAAATATACAAGCTCGAATCATTATCCTTTTAGTTACTACAATAACAATCATGTTAAAAGAAAAGATTTAATGACAAATTTTTATCATTTTTAATTTAAATTTTCATGAATTAGTATTTCATAAAATTAAATATTCAAAAATTTAGAATTTTGTTTTTTTGGAAAACACAGATTGACATAACTACGCAAGCTTATTGATTAAGTTGAACTTATCCTTCACCATCGAATTTGGTTTGAAATTCCTTTTCTTGAAGGCTATATCATTTGTGTCTTTTGATTCATATTTTTACTTTGAAAAATATATCATAAACTTAGATACTGAATATAAAAAAAAATTAGATTTCATAATTAAAAATTTAAAATAACAAATAAAATAAATATAAGATAAATAACTTGAAAGGAATGAAATAATACGAATTTGAAGTTATGCATGATATAAAATCATTCATATTTGCCCAAGCTTTGCAATGGCACGAATTAAAATAAAGGCTTCAAATTTCGGTTATATTTATCCAAATTGTATATTGGTAAACTAAAGCCCATTTAAGCGCTCATCAACATATAATAATATATTTTTATTAAAATTTTAAATATAAATAACTCAACTTAATTTTTTAATGAAAAACACATATATTATAAATAAATAAATAAAAGCAAGTTGATAAACAAAAGACAGACCAACTAAAACTCGAGTCAACAAGTCCACTCCTATACTCTCATCCTAACGTCTTAAAACATCATTAAAAAAGTTCATCATAGAAACATCACAATTTAAATGTAATAAATATTATAAAAATAACATAATATATAAAAATCATAAATTATACCTTAATAATATTCGAATGAATACTAACATAAATAAAATTTAAAATTCATATATTAAATATGAGCCTAAAAAAATAAAAATTATGTTAATACCAATGAAACCTAAACTAAATCAAACTCATAAACGACTTTAAATAAATTAGATTTCATTGAATACCAAAATTACTTTCTATTAACTCTTCTAAAAACAACCACTAACCATTGGAATTGAAAATGTATAAATCCTATATCCGAATCATCAAAATTATAAATAAATAAATAAAAACCCTCATTTTAGATTAGCCAAAGGAAGAACCTTTGATCAAATTACCAGTCCTGAAACATATTGATATTAGTATAAAAACTCAAATTATAGACAGCTGCATATAAAATTAAATACCATCTACTCTAAATCCAATTAAAATCTTAATTTTCTCATATCAAAATTCAAGAAATAGTACTAAAAATATTTAAATTATGCACTACGAGCCAATCTTTCTCGAAATTCCTCTTCGGATTTTTGTCTTTCAAGCCTCCAAATTTCCTTGCACCGATTGATGAATTCCTCTGCTTTCAGATCAACTTCCTTTGACAGAGGAATGCCTTCTTCCTCACTTCCATCCTCCGATATGTCATCGTCGTTGTCACAAAACTCCATCTCTGATGTAATTGCATGAACAACTTCTTTTCCAATACCGGAACGACTGACAATATCCGGAAGAGGTTCGACATAAGCTGTGTCGTTTATGATGAGTCTTTTTCGTCGATGTTGGGATTTCGTAAGACGCTTGATTTTCACTTTCGGTTGAAACAGTACAAGTAAGTTCTTCCACACTTTCTTGGACACCATTTTCTTCTTCAAGAAATTAAACATGGCTTTTGCAATGAAATTTTGGCTAATTATCTAAAACACATTATTAATGAGTATGCGTATATATTCATTTAACCATATTGTAAAATGGAAAGATTTCACATCAAAATTAGAAAGATTTTATTTCTTAATTTTTAGTTTTGTTTCCATATTACTATATTTAAATATTATGAAAAAAAGGGGAAGATTTCACATCAAAATTAGAAGCTTTTCTTTCCTACCTTCGTTATTCATGATTTTATAATCTTAATCATTAAACCCAACTTAAATGGAGAAATTAAAATTTTGCATTAAAACAAGGCCTGTTAAAAAAAATCACTTAGCTATATTTATTTCCATAAATTATTGGGTGAAGAAAAAAATTTAAAGGCACATCATGTAAGTTCATAACCATATTTAGTCTTTATAAGATCAAAATTTTTAAATTTTAAAAAAAAAGTATATAGAGATCAAATTTGAGCAAATTACAGAATTAGAACTCAAGATTAAATCTGGAACTATTATGAATACGTGCATAATTTGACTAAATAAAGCAAATGACAATATTTTAACTCGTTTTGTAAATATAAAAAAAATCCACTAATTGAGAAATAAAATATAAATAATCTCTGATAGAGGCAGTTTATATATTTTGAATTAATTGAGAATTAATAATAATATATTGAGATTTTTTTTAATTATTCTGAAATAGAAAAAAGAAAGGACTAAATTTAATGTTCGAAAGGAAATGTAAGGAAAATGGAAGGGGGTGATTGATTATGAGATTGACTGACGAGTAAAGAAATGGTTAAATTCTGCTATTAGTCTCTATAACTTTACAAAAGTTGTGGATTTAGCCCATGTACTTTTATTTGATCATTTTTAATCTTTCTACTTTTTAAATTTTAAAATTTTGGTCCTCGTCAAGTGATAACTATTAAATTTATTAAGTTAAACTGTGTTATTTTCAAAACATAATGTGACAAACATATTATAATATATGTAATGCGATATCAACTCGTTGTTTCCACATATTATTCACTAAAAATTCAATTAATAGATTAACGACAGTTATTTGTGTCAAGACTAAAATTTTAAAATTCGAAAAAGTATAAAAACTTTAAATGATCCAATTGTAGAATATGAACTTAATCTACACTTATATGCATAATACAAAATTAGTAATTAAATTTAACCAAATAGATTTAATTATTATTGTTTGAGTCGAGATTAAAATTATTAAAATTAAAGTAAGACTAAATATACAACTTTTACAAAGTAGAGGGACTAATAACAAAATTTAAGTGAAAGAAGTAGAATTGGAGAAGGCTCCAATTCTGTATGGCAGGTGGAGGGTAGCATAAATTGAATAGTAGTACGTGACATGTGACAACCCCCACAAACAAACAATATTATGGTGGGTGAGCAGTAGCATTGCAATTTGCATGTGACAACCCCATTCCCACTCCCCCAATCTTATATATATAACCAAATTTATAATCAAAATCAAAATCCTAATAGTACTAAATTTTAAGAATGGTGGTGAAAGTGTATGGTTCAATCAAGGCAGCTTGCCCTCAAAGGGTATTGGCATGCCTTCTTGAGAAAGATGTTGAATTTCAGATCGTCGACGTCGATATCGATGCCGGCGATCATAAAAAACCCGATTTCCTCCTCCGTCAAGTACTGCACTGCATGTCTCTTTGTTTTGCTTTTCTTTTTTATATTATAATATTTACTATTTTGGTTCTTAGTATTTTGACTTTTTTTTTTTTTTTTGGCAGCCGTTTGGCCAAGTCCCAGCTATAGAGGATGGCGACTTCAAACTTTTTGGTAAGGTTCGTGGGATGTGTTCCATGATTACCATATCTCATACACATATGTGTAACATTTTTAAGGATAAATTATAATTAAGGTTATTAAAGTATTATTAAATTTATATTTTACTTAAAGTTACAAAATGGCTATTGAATCATTCAAAAGTTTTTATTTAAGTTGTTAAACTACTATCATCTGCATGGATGTTGGATACATCCATCCCCGCTCCATCCCACTCCACTTCAATTCAAACTTTGCTATCCATCTTTAATATTTTTAATCTTTTTAAAATCAAGTAAATATTTAAACATAATTCTTAAAAAAATTAAACATGAAATATATAAGTTTTTTTAGTATTACATTATTATATTTTTATTTTTTTAATGGCTTATATATACAAGGATAAAATAGTAATTTCATAAAATGGAGAAGATCGGGATGGGGCAAGTAATTATCATAATCATTCTAAAAGAAAAAAAATCTACCTCACCCCATCCTGCATGCACTTTTCAAAAGAGAAAGTTTGCTCCATTTGGATCGGATTGGTTCGGAATTCATTGGGTGGCTTGGATTTTGCCATCCCTACTTACTCTCCTCAAATGGTAGATTTGTCATTTAGTCCCTTAAAATTTTATGAAATTATATATTAGTATAATGATAAAATTACACTTTAGCTCGCAATAATTTATGATTAATCTCTAGCACCCTCTAAAGCAATTTTCTAGCTTCATCCCTAGGTGATCAGTACCTATTGACGAGTAGAAGAACATACCAAATATCCGAATTGATCTGATGGTCAGTGTCGAAGATCAGAAAAAAAAAGTTGTTTAAATTTTTGTTTGCAGATTTGTGACGTTTTGATTGGTGCAAGTGTTGTGAATAGAAAAGAAGGCCATGCATAAAAAAATTGAATAGCTAGTGACTTAAATGAAAACTTTCAAATAGTTAAGTGATCATTTTGTAACTTTCTTTTGTAAATTGAGTGATTAAAACGTAAACTTACTAATAGTATGACCTTGAGTGTAATTTACCCTTTTCATATTTATATTCATATGTGTAAATATTTTGCTTTTGGCAGAGTCTAGGGCAATCATAAGGTACTATGCAGCCAAATATGAAAAGCAAGGTACAAACCTACTTGGAAACACATTGGAAGAACGAGCAATGGAGGATCAATGGCTAGAAGTAGAAGCCCACAACTTCAACGATTTGGTCTACACTTTGGTGTTTCAACTGTTGATCCTCCCACGAATGGGCAAGCAAGGTGATACGGCCTTAGCGCTCAGCTGCCAAGAAAAGCTGGAAAAAGTGCTGGACATCTACGAGCAACGCTTGTCCACCACCGCTTATCTTGCTGGAGATTCATTCACCTTGGCCGACCTTAGCCATCTACCCGCTCTTCGATACTTGGTCGACGATGTTGGGATGTGGCACTTGGTGTCTCAACGGAAGCATGTGAATGCATGGTGGGAGACCATTTCTAACCGAGCTGCTTGGAAGAAACTCATGAAGCTCGCTAATTATTAATCACCTTATATTACTATTTTCGTTTATCAATGAATAAATTTTAATGTTTTTCTAAACAAATCCAGCTTAAATATAGTATTTTTAGTTTAGTTTCGAATTAAAAGTTACCATGTAGCTTTGTATTATCGTGAGAAAATAAAATAAATAAAAATATGAGTAAATTATATTAGTAGTCACCCAATTATTAGTAAAAAACTTTTGGTCACTCAACTATTTAATTTTTGTTTTCTTTTTGTTCATAAGTACAAGTAGGCTAATGATGATTGCTTTTAAAATTGACATAATAACAACTTTAACCCTCAAATTTTATATGTTGTATTAATTTAGTTTTGATTTTAAAAATTCTAACCCTCAACATTTACACATTGTGTAATTTTTTTTTGTGATCCTTTCACCTAAAAAGATAAAAAAAAAAACAAATTTATTAGCCAAATTTGATTGAAATATATGAAAAAAATGGAAACACCAAAAAAATACCAAGATAATAATTTTTATCTTTTCTCATTCTTATAAAATTAACCCGTTACAAAGAAAAATAAAGCTGCAAAAAAAGAAAGGTAAACTAAATTAGTAGTCATCCAACCATGTTTTTTTTTCTTTTTTTGGTCATCTATCTATAAAAAGTTACAAAATGATCACTCACAGAGCCCAGGGGGCTGGCAGGGTCCTGGCCCCCCTAAAATGAAGAATTTTCATTTAGGCCCTTAAAATTTTTTAAAATTTTAAATTAATAAAGGTAAAATTATAATTTGGCCCCCTAAAAATGAAAATTTTTTAATTTAATCCTTTAAAAATTGCACTTTTACTATTGTAAAATTTACAATTTAACTTCGGCCCCCCTAAAAAAAATTTTTGGTTTCGCCCTTGGTCGCCCGACTATTAATAAATTTCTTTGTGGATCACCTAACTATAAAAAAGTTATAAAATGAATACCCAACTATTCAAATTTGTCTTTTTTTTAATCACCAATAGGTTGACATAAAAATGGAAAAACCAAAAAATTCAAGATAGTTGGGTGACAAAAAAAATCATTAATAGTTGAGTGACCATTTAGTAACTTTTCATAGCTAGATGACCAAAAAGGAAAAAAAAACCATAGTTGGATTACTACTAATGTAGTTTACCCAAAAAGAGACCAAATTACTCAATGTATAAATATTGAGGTTAATCTTTTTTAGAATTAAGATTAAATTGACAAAATTTATAAATGTTGAGAGTTAAAGATCCTATTATGTTAATTTTAAAAGCTACCACAATTAACTTGTTGGTGATCAAAAAGATATATTAAATAATTCACTGATATTTTGTAGTTTTTTATAGTTAAAAGAGACCAAAAAAAAATCAAATGGATATTATTAGTGACACAATGATGAACCCCGTGACAGAAGTAAGATTTTCTGAAAAACTAAATGCAAGCGACAAATGTAAATCTAACTAGTTTGTTTATTAAAATATTTTAGTTGTATAAATGATTTTACTATATACACACATGTGCTCCCACCATGCTTCAAAACATTCCTAAAAAGATAATGCTAATATACATGGACATAAATATTACCATTAAGCTTTATTTGGATGGACAGTGAAATTAATTCCGATTAGAAGAATAAGTTGTTGATGGAGCTACGAGAGATCTAACATATGCAACAGGGAGAGCAATTAACTTCTTTGCTTTGCTTACATAAGCCCTCTTTGTGAAGTTGTTATAATCATTGGCCTCTATCTCATCTAATATTTGCTTATATAGCATCAATGATGCCGATACCTGCATTTTAACAATTTAAACACTGATTACTGGCTATTATGTTCCGTGTTAGGTCGAAAGACGACTTTATTGATTACTTACCGGCCATCGACTCGATGCATTTAGCTCTTTAACTCCTTTTTCTGCTTCATGAAACAACATTCTTGCCCTCTTTATTTGTTTCTTCATGAAGTTCCTCCACTTATCTGTTACTTTTCCACTAAAAATGTCCTCATCTGATAGTCCTTCCTGTGCTAATTCATCTTGTGGTAGATAAATCCTTCCCCTTTGTGCACTGCAGGTACCAAGTTCAAGTATCAAAATGTTGTATGAGACTTAAATATTGTACATTTTAATGCATAGAGCACCATGTAACTTACTCTTCTCCAACATCTCTGAGTATGTTAGTGAGTTGATTAGCTATCCCTAATGCTAATGCAGCATTATACACACTCTCTGTGCTAGCTAAAGATTCAGGTGCGATGCCCATCACAGGCACACTCATCAACCCGACAGTGCCGGCTACATAATAGCAATAGAGATATAGTTCGTCGAAGTTTCTGTATCTCGATTTCTTTAAGTCCATCCTCATTCCTTCTATCATGTCTTTGAAAGGCTGCAAACAGAGTGGAAAATGATCTATGGGTAGCAATATAAGTTGGATGCCAAGTAGAAGCTGTGTTCTAGCTCAGTTTAAGGTAAGCACAAGCCAATCTAATGCAAGTAACCTGAATATCGACTGGAAATTTATTGACCGTGTTGGCTAAAGCGGCATCGAGCATATCAAACGGACGACCGTTGAATAGATCTTCCAACCTTGCTTCCCACCTATCTAAAGCAGTGGGAGTTATATGCGGCGCATTCGGTCCGTCAACGAGCTCGTCGGTCCTCCGACACCATACTGTATAAATGCATATAACATCATAAGAAAGTGAATAGTAATTACTGTCATCCATCATACACTTAAAAGACTCACCATAGATAGCCCATATAGCCCTACGTCTTTCAGGGGTCATCAGCAAAGTTCCTAAACAAGGCAAAATTAAGCATAATTGTTTTGTTTTTTTTTCTAGTATTTGATCGAAACTCTAATTCAAAGCTACTGTATAACATGAATTAGAAAAGGCTAACCCAAATAAAAGGTTTTTGCATACTCGGCACAAATTTCACCACAACGATCATATGCTTCATTTAACAAGCTCAAATCACCAGGTACAACAACATCCACACGAGGTGATCTCAATTGCTTATTAACCAAAGCTGCCTGTTTCAACACCACATTGTAAACCTTCTCCTCTGATGACATAGCTATTTCACCTGCTGAGCTAGTGGCTGCCATGGTTGTCACCACGGCGACCTTCACCTTGCTTCTTCTTAACCTTTCTGAACCAGAAACATGAGTCCTTAAAGAACAAAAATGGGGTTTCCATCCCTGATTCTTACCCTTATCTTCTCTGTGTTGGAACAACAAATTGGGACATGGCAAGGACCGGTTCCCATGATGAAGGAACCCCCAGTTCGATTGGGAAGATACAAACCAAAGCAACTTTAAAGACATGTTGAAACCAAACCAAACCAAATGGGATCTAAACCAAAGAAAGAAGAGTGAGAGAGGCTGATTTAAAAGTTAGTTGTATGTATCTAGCTTCCATTGGATTGCTTTTTGTGTGCGTGTGTTATTAATGTTATTTCTATGAAGGCAAAGCAATTTACCTATTGTTATTATTTGGATGGATGGCTACAATTATTGTTAAACGGGGGAGGAGGATAGTGATTTATGAATAATATAATCAAAATGAAACAAATGGTTTCGGGATTAGGTGCTGGGATCCTAAGACCAAACCCGATTCTGCTCTTAAATTATTCCTTAACCTTTAATCTTAAAATGTGGGGCCGGATAAACACAAACGGGATTAAGGATAAAAGCATGAAGGTGAAATCCAGGTTGAGAATGACGTGGACCAATTAAAAACAGTGAGATCGGGGGCATTCGATAAGGTTATCTAAGCGAGGCATGGCGACAGTGTCTGTGAGTATGCGGCAAGTGAAATATAAACACACCATACTGGACTTTTTTTGGTGTTGAAAGCGACTTCGACGTATTCAAATTCAACTTTTTTCTTTAAATTAATAAAAATATTAATCGAATTAAAATTCATACGTTTGTTAGATTTTCATTGTCTTCAACGATAGGATATCCGTTCCGTCCAATACACTCTGTCTTAGATCGAATTTTAGATAACTAGATTTTAAATTTGAATTGGAAAAATGCCATGCACATTTTTCTTTTATTCTTCTAATTATAATTGTTTTATATATTAAATATACTATTTTTAGAAAAAAAATTTGGGCACAATGATTTAACAAAAAATTCATTTTAGCTTTCCACTTATTTTTTTTTTGTATTTTTTAGTACTTAAATTTATATTGTTTGTCAAATTATCTTAAAATAGATAAAAAAAATTAATCTTTGTTAACTTTATTAACATGGCATCCACGTTGTACATTAAAAATTAATTATATTTTTAAAATTTTTAAAAATCAATTAATTGTTGGTGTGGCATTCACGTGTATGCCACGTCGGAAAATAACACTAATTTTTCCATTCATTTTAAGGGTAATTTGATAAACAGTGCAAGTTTAAGGACTAAAAAAGATGAAAAACAAATAAAGAGCTAAAATGACTTTTTTATATAAAATTGGAAGACCAAATAAGTCATTGTGCCTTTTTTGGCATTATCTATGTTCATTTTAGTGTTCATGTTCAATGTTTGGGGATCCCTCTCTTAAAATGTGGTCTCAAGGTTCGAACTCGCGTTCTCTTCTTAGGAGTGCAATGCGTCTTTATCACTATACCCAATAATTATCGATAATTTAGACTTTTTTTTGACAAAATACAATACATTTTGGTTAGTCAAAAAATGTTAAAATATGTTCCAAATGTTTTACTCTTCACAAGTTTGAAATTTAGTCCTTATATATATATATTTTTAAGAGTTTTAATCTTTCTACTTTTAGATTTCATCTTTAAAATTCATTTGTCTATAGAACAAGGGAATAATGGTTAAGTCCCTTGTTAGCACCTCAAAAATTAAGGTTCAAACTTTGTTGTTGTTGTTCATTTCCCTCCTCAATTTGATTATGTATAAAAGAATTCAGATTTATTTATTAGCACCATTAAATTTTTTTATTGAATTTATTAATGTAACATTTTAATGGGATTAACAATTAAACTTTATTTTTTTCAAATTAAAAATATAAATGAATTAAATAAATGAAAATTACATGAATTTAAAATATATTCAAACCGCTAAGAACTTATGGACTGAAGTGGAAAATGCTATGCATCAAAAGCATATCTCCCATGCATGAACCGCATTCTCCTATACTATTTTTGGAAGCATAAGTACCTTACATCAAAGTAATTCTTTCACTTACAGAAAGATTTTCTTTCACACATATTCAAATCATGTTATCTCCACTCTCAATATTGTATAAAAAGAATTGTTATACCTCGAGCCTTGAATATTTTTTATTTCATGGAAAAAATAATCATTGCCAATAAGAATAGAGTATTCTCACAATGTCATTGGTAACAACCATCATATTCACACATCAAATCTTATTAATGTTTTCAATTTTTCAAAGTCAATAATTCTAAATATGATTACATCGAGTGCATCCAAACCATACTTAAATGTTATAACAATCAGGCAATAATGACATCATATAATGAATACTCTACTTAATTATTTTTTAAACTTCTATCTTCAATAATTTTCCGCATCACCTATAATATGAATTATTATTATTATTATCTATCCCAACATTTTGTATAACTTGAATATTTTTTATCAAAAACGGCCCGAAGGCCACAACTTTTATATTAACATGAATCGGTAATTACAATATCATGGATGTTATTTGAGTAATCCATGTTAAAGAAGAAAATACAACGCTGATCTAAAGTCATTTTGCTCAACATATCAGCAGCTTCATTATAAGAACGATTTGTCCAACTAATATTGACCTTAATGAACGAATCTAATAATCTTTTGACCTCTTTGACCCGGTGACCCATAATGGAGATATCCTCATAGTTCTTTTTGAAACGGTTTGTACAACTTAATTATTATAAAAATAAATAAAAAGGAAAATATTCTCTATTATTCTTAATATATAATCAATATTTATAATTTTTTATGATTAATAAATGTATCTTCTATATGCAAACAATAAATATAGATGTGATAAAATAATATATATATATAAGATCCTAAATTTTTAGAATTAATTATAACCTAGGTGAATGATCTTTATTTTTGTGAGGTGGAATTTTATTTTTATTTTATTTTTGACATGAAAATTCCAAGCATTTCTTTTTTTGACTGAAAAATTCCAAGCATCTTGTTAAAACATCAAAGGGTACATAATATAAAGGCTCAAAGTCAAAAAAAAAAGGACACTTAGCACAAGACCAAACATACCCAGCCCAAACCCACGAGAAGCAAACCCTGGACACCTCAAGGGACGAAAGAGGGGTTTTTTATAAAAATAATATTAAAATTAAATTAATTATGAAAATAATATGGGAAACAAATAAATTAAGAAAATAGGGTGTTTTCTACAATGAATATCGGTGCCTTTTGATTGGTTGATAGCATCACTTTTTTAAATGTTTTTTTTGTGTCGCTTGACATATTGACGATATTAAATTAAAGTGTGATAAAAAACGTTTAGAGACCAGATATTAAAATTTTTCTTTTAAATTTACTGTTAAAAAAAAACTTAAGTGCACCAAACCTGACACAGGAGAATAAACCCTTCTTTGTTTATTATTATTTTTTAAAGGTATTTTTATTTTTCAAAATGAACCCTTTTTTATTCATTATTTTCTTCTTAAGACCATGTAGCAAATGATATTTTTATAACTAAATGTTGAACTTATTTGGTTGTTTTTAACTGTAAGGATTAAATTGATTTAATAATTGAGAGGGCTAATTTGATTTGGCTCAAGGGCGAAATTAAGGGGTTGGTAAGGGTTTCGACTCCTAAAAAAAAAAAATTTTTATTTAAACTTTTTAAAAATTTTAAAATTTTAAATTAATAAAGGTAAAAATACATTTTACTCCCCTAAAAATATAAAAATTTAATTTAATCTTTTAAAAATTATAAAAATATAAACCATTCAAATAATAAAATTACATTTTTATCATTGTAAAAATTACAATTCAACTTTTAAAAAATTTATTTAATTTCGTCCCACCAGAAGTACCTACAAACTTATTTCGTAATTAATATGTTTCCATATAATTAATTAATTTTTAGTATTATTTAAAAAAAAAAAAAAAAACCCAAAAGAGAGTGTAATGAGAGAACGGGTAGAAATTAGTGAAGAAACAGCGACCACAGCTATTGTTTTTAAATGGCTTAATGACAAATTTGATCACTAATATTTGTATTTTTTATCAAAATAGTTCTAATTGTATTTTTAAAGTTTTTTTTTTGCCATCAACTTTTTTTTTTTTAATATGTTTTTTTTAACATATTTAATGAAAATACTGTTAAAAAAAATTAACGGGGATGATATGAAATTTCATTTGTGAAATATTATTAATGAGATGTAATTTATTATTTGGATAACCTAATAAGATAATTACATGTAAAAAAATAACAAATTAAATAAATAATACATTAAATTAAAAATAATTCAGTAGAAAAACTTCTCGATAAATAAATCTATGAAAGATTGAAACCTTAAATTTATTTATTAAATCTGTTAGAAAAAGCAAATTGAAAAAAGAACAAAGGTTGATGGTAAAAAAAACTCAAAAATACAATTAAAGTCATTTTGACAAAATATACAAATGCATTAAGCCTTTTTAAATACATATATGTTGTTTGTGTGGGTTGGAAATATAGGATTTGACGTATAAAGAGTGATATTGTCTATCTGTTTAAAATTGATGAAAATATGATATCCACGTCTTCTGTGTATGGTTTTCTTATCTTTAAATTATCCATTTTTTTATAAAAACTATTATATATTCACTCATATAATTCAATTATGAGAATAATTAAATGGAATTGTGATTCTAAAAAAATCAAATTTTTTCTCTTGATTTTTAGTTTTTTTAGTTGGATTTGAATTTTTTTCAAAATAAAAAATTAAAAATCAAACAAAAAAATCTGATTTATCATTCTCTTATTAAAAAGAGATAGAAATAACGTGAAATCAATGTTATACAATCCATCCTCTTCATTTATTACATTATTCAGTCATTCATTCCTCCTATGTAGCTAGATGTGATTAGTTAATTCATTTATGCTTTGTCACATAAATTCCACATAGGATTGATTGGTTTTTTTTTGTTATTTTATTTTTAAAACACTAAATAAACACTAAATATATATATATTTTTATTTTTTTACTCATTTTTTCTCTCGAATTTAAAAAATTGAAGTTTAATTGCTTTTGTTATAGCACATTTAATGGGAATTATATGATATAATAAGATTTTAAAGTTTAATGATGATGATGATGATGATAGACGTAAAGTGATCAAACTTGCACATTACCCTTCTTCTTTCGATAAGAAAAACTCATATGAGCGCCATATACGAGATTTTGTTTCATTTCATTGTATCATCTGCTCATGATTTCATGTGCATGTACAAAATGACGAAACTGTCCCAATCAAATGATGGACAAATCTAGATATATTTTTATTATTATTTATTAATATGTTCGAGTTAATTTTTTTAGATTAAAAAAACCTTTTTTTACATAAAAATCACTACTTTTAAAAATTAACAAATACGAGTACTTTTATTTTTTTTTATAAAATCTGTAAAATAATTAAATTCAAAATAAATTTTAACAAAATTTCACTCATAATAATATTTATATTATAGACGTAGTCAGTGAGATCAATTATTTACATAAATATTTTTTTTTGGATAATTAAGTATTTTTATGTCTGTTTTATTATTTATAAAAGCTTTTTTAAGATTTACTATTATTCTTCTCAATAATATTATATTTAGTATTTAAAAATAACTTTTTTTTATTTTTATTCATGAAAGCAATTTTTTATATTTGGTTATCAAACATATTTTTAATTTTAAAGAATAAAATATTTTCTAAAAGTAAAATAAGGGTAAATTCTATCAAAGGTCTCTAAACTATATTTGTAAGTTTATGTTTTTGTCAATAAATTTTAAAAAGTTACAAAATGATTATTAAATTATTAGTAAATTTACGTTTTTGTCATTCAACTTTAAAAAATTACAAAATGGTCGCTAAACTATTTGAAAGTTTTCATTTAAGTCACTAAGCTATTAAAATATTTATTGTATGACATTTTCTATTTGCGCCATATGCATCAGTCGAAAGCTCTCATTTTCTTTCTCATCTATATTTTATTTTTTTTCATAAACTAGTTTTGAACGTTTTGAATCTATAAATCAAAATCCAAGTAGCTTTTTTCTTTGATTTTTGATACTAACTGTCAAATCGACTTAAATCTAAGATACGTCTTTTTACTCGTTGATGAGTACTATTCCATCATATTGATTGACGAATCTTTACTTAGAACTTACTAGTCAAATTTAAAAAAAATTAACAATCTAGTGATTTAAATAAAACTTTCTATATAATTCAATGATTTAAATTAAAACTTTCGAATAGTTGATTAAATACTTTGTAATTTTTTAAAGCTTACAAACCCTAAAAAAATATTTACTCAAACCAAATAACCAGAAAATTCCATTTTCACGGAACAAATCAGCCCGAAAAATCTGGATGAGGAAGTTTCAGAACCCCCAAGTATAAGGAATCATTGGGCCGGCATCTGGAATTCTCGTTATTTGCAACAACTAAGCGAAGCGAGACAAAAATAGCGACTTCAGCCATGTCGGAAAAACAGGTCGTCCTGCTCTGCGGGGACTATGCCGAGGACTATGAGGTTATGGTCCCTTTCCAAGCTCTGTTGGCTTATGGTATATCAGTGGACGCTGTTTGTCCCGGCAAGAAGGCCGGCGAAACTTGCCGCACCGCTATTCATCAACTTTCCGGCCATCAGGTTACTTACCCCTTACTTTACCTTTCATTATTGGGATTTCTTATTGCATTTTTAAAGCAATTTTATTTTATTTTTCTGGGTTTGATTTTCACCAGACCTATACCGAGACCCGTGGTCACAATTTCACACTAAATGCATCATTTGAAGATATAGACCATGCTAAATATGATGGTTTAGTTATAGCCGGAGGACGAGCTCCTGAATATCTTGCTATGGATGCATTTGTATTGAACATGGTTCGCAATTTTGTTAATTCTGGAAAACCTGTTGCTTCAATTTGTCATGGTCAATTGATATTAGCTGCTGCCGGGGCAGTTGGTGGTCGAAGATGTACTGGTTTCCCTGCTGTTGGACCTACACTTATTGCTGCAGGTGCATTATGGATTGAACCTGATACTATGGCAGCTTGTGTTGTTGATGGTAATATCATTACTGCAGCTACTTATGTTGGTCATCCCGAGTTTATCAGGCTGTTTGTGAAAGCATTAGGGGGCACCATATCCGAATCGAACAAAAGGATCCTTTTTCTCTGTGGGGTAACTTCTCATTCAATGAATTCTAGGAAAATTAGTTTTGTTTATCATGACTTTTAGTGAACTGGGTAATATTCTGAACAATGGGATTAATGATATATATGTATATATATGTATATGCATGTGTGTATACATACACAGGCACATCTTTATGCTTATGTTACCTGTTAGAGGTGGTACAAATGTTTGTAAAAGTATCATGGAAGCAGGCCCAGCCTTGGGGGTCGTCTGGAAGTCCAGTCGCCTAGGGCTCAAGGTTGAAAGGAGTTCAAAAAAAAAATTTCAGTTTGGGGCCCAAAAAAATTTTTTACCAACTTTTAAGGGGTCTAAAATATTTCTCCAACTTTTAAGGGATCCAAAACTCCAATTTATTATTTTTTCTAGGGTCCCAAAAATGTCAAGACCTCTCCTACTAAAAAAATGAGCAATTTAGTCCCTATACTTTTAACAGAAAGGACCAGTTTGTTCTTTGATCTAACGTATAGGGATTAATTTGCTCATTTTTTGAGTAAAGAGGGCAACTTGCAATATGACTCGTAGTATAGAAGTCTCCATGGTACTTCTACCTAGCGGTTAAGATTCTCCTTTTGGCTGTTTGAAGTTAGATTGGTTGTTTAGCTATCTCACTTTTCGTGTATGCAGTCTTGAAGTGCTTACATGTAATCTGAATTTTAGTTCATATGGAAGCATGCATATTAAGGTGGTTGATTATTGTCATAATTGTCTATACACATTGGTAAATGATAAAAGGTGTAAGGTCCACCTTTCATCATTCGAGTCCCAGCTTCTGTAATCCCTTCCCCTATCCCGTAGCCTCTGCTGTACAAATAATGATATCGATAAATGAAGTTTAGAAAGAAACATGCTTGGTCATTGATATCTTAAAAACATTGCTTCTCTTGTTTACTTTACAGGATTATATGGAAGATTATGAAGTAACTGTGCCTTTCCAATCACTTCAAGCTCTAGGCTGCCATGTAGATGCAGTTTGTCCTAAGAAGAAGGCTGGCGATTTGTGCCCAACTGCGGTCCATGATTTCGAAGGTGACCAAACTTACAGCGAGAAGCCAGGTCATGATTTTACTCTAACAGCCAACTTTGAGGACATAGATGCCTCAAGTTATGATGCTCTTGTCATCCCTGGGGGTCGAGCACCAGAATATTTAGCGTTAGATGGGAACGTGATTGATATAGCGAAGCATTTTATGGAGTCCAAGAAACCGGTTGCATCTATTTGCCATGGACAGCAGATTTTAGCTGCTGCTGGCGTTCTCAAGGTAGTATTCCTGAGTGATATTGATTGATTGCTAGTTTTGCCAATTCATTTACGTACATATGCAGGTACATATATTACAGGGATGCTACATTTTATACGGGTCATTCTAAGTTTGCATACATACATAATACAGACATCACATTACATAAATACATTGTTTCTTATCCGATTTTGATGGCGTACATCACATCTTCAAGATTTAATTGTTCAAAACCATAAATATTTTATATGATGACTCCAAAATTATGTTGTTCACCGGTAAAAGTACCATGGAGGCCCTTGTATTAGGAGTCAAATTGTTTTTTTTCCGTTACTCAAAAAATGGGCAAATTAATTCCCATATGTTAGAGTAAACAGGTCCTGTTTCATCCTTTCTTCGGTTAAAAATTGGTCCCTGTGCGTCAGCATGAGGTACACGTACGCTATTTGTTAGTTACGTTAGTTTTTAACAATAAAAATGGATAACAAAAAAGATTAGTTTGCTTTTTTATCTAACATACAGAGATTAATTTGCCCATTGCTTAAGTATAAAGGCTTTTTGGGTACTTTTACCGTTGTTCAGAATTTTGTTAACACACTTATTTTGAGCTTTCCATGATTTTTTTTTTTTTTTGTCCGTCTTGTGATTCAGGGGAAGAAATGTACCGCATACCCAGCTGTGAAACTGAACGTGGTGTTGGCTGGAGCAACTTGGTTAGAACCTGAGCCTATAGATCGATGCTTCACTCATGGAAATTTGGTTACCGGAGCAGCTTGGCCGGGACACCCGGAGTTTATTTCTCAATTAATGGCTTTGCTGGGCATTAAGGTTTCCTTCTAGTTGATCTGCTTTACAAGCCCTGTGCATGTGCAATGTGGCAAATACTGTAAATTCTATATGAATATGTGCAACTGGTATCTTCCCTCGTTTGTGTACCGGAGAGACGGTTATGGTTATGGATGTTTCTAGCTTTGTGCAATAAAAATAAAAACAGCTTGATTTGCTAGTTTGGTCATAAGATGAATCTATCATGTCAATGATTTGCGTAGTCGGGTTGAAAATATTTTGTGAAGAAATCTCTTGCGACAGGATTTAAGTTGTGGATTTAATATTTATATTTTGATTTGATTGTAATTTTTTTACTTTCCAAATTTTACAATTTTAATCTTGATTCAGTAATAATTAAATATATTTGATTAAATTATATAAATAGTTTTATATTATGAAAAAAGTTGTTAATTTAATTCATATTCATTCTTAGTTGTTATATTTTGTTTTTTAGTAATATATAAAATAATATATTGAATCAAACTTTGAAAATATCAAAACTTGATAAAATTAGTAGCTACCAATTGGTCATAAAATTTAACCAAAACACATACAACAGAAAGCAAAAGAAAGGAGACTTAAAGCTCACCAACTTCTTGAATTTGCCGATGCAAAAATTGGCCGTTGTCCAGTGATAATAAAATTTACACTTCTCTATCCATTTGCAATTGATTTATAATGAAAAAAAAATGAACACGTCAAAATATAATTATACTAGAAGTGGCTACATTAAGTTCATTGGTCTATGAGACTCAAAATCCAGGTATTCCCCATTTGCCTGGCTACCATATCCATACATATCAAACATCCTATCATCTGAAGACATGTTCATGCCTTCTCGTCCTCTGAAGGCTTCCATCGGTGAAGCCCAAGCAGCAGGAGTTGATGGGTTTGAGCTTGACCCTTCTTGATTCAAACCGAGGACGGGCAGGTTCTGGGGTGAATTTACAGCAGGTCTTCTGTTGGCGGAATTGGATGTTAGAGAAATAGATGTTGATTGCTGTTGTTGCATCTGCTGCTGGTTCTTGACCGGTGACTTGGGACGCAGTGCTTCTATATCTGGGGTTGTCTTCACTAAATGAAGTGCATCTGGGGGTGGATTTCGTCCTCCCCCACCTTGCCACACTTTACCATCCTTGTCTGCAAAGTTTCTAACATATGCCTGGAGAGCAACAAAATTCTTGGCATAAGACACAAAGCTTATAACATTATGTTCCACATAGTTTTATAGCTATGTCAATGAGAATGGTTTTACAAATCAAAATATATTTGATAAATGCTATGTTACTCTGACTCTTCTATTTTGTTTAAGCATCCGTGTCTAGCACTCATGTCAGACATATGGATACAAGGAATTGACCTCCACAGATCCCCAAACAAATGAAAAACATTAAAAAAAATCTGAGTAACATAGCTTATAATATGCCCATCAAGACACTATTTTCCTCAGTACAATACATAATTCAATCATCGTTGTAAATAAAGGATCAGCCAATTTCTCTAAAACACAGCAGCCCAGATGAAAACAATTCAATCATTGTTCTAAATTCTGTTTCAAAAAGTTAACATACCTCTGCATTAAAATTCGATGAAGACAGTCCATTACCAACAGTCAGCCAACCTGATCGAATATTGTGGTCTTCACCAAATAGCTCAAGCCTTCTGCGGCCAAGAGCAAAATGCTCAATGATTCGATACATATCTTCGGGCTTTTGAGTTGACCCTGCAGCAAAGTTGGCATGAAATTTTTAAATATTGCTTTTCCACACAATCACGGAAGAAGTCAAATAAGCATCAGATAGAGGAATGGGATACCTACATCAAGTTCAATTTGACAAAAAAAAAAGGAAATAGCATGCCTATATCAAATGGTTGGGTGCAAAAGATCAATAAAGTGAAATATATAATTGAGTACTAACCATAAGAAGGTTCCTCCGCAATAATTACATCAGTGTCAATGTTGGCATGAATTATATGACCGTCAGTACTACGACGAACTGTTCCTTTTATACCCATCAGGCAGTGTTCCTTCAGTGAAATGGTAATATGAGAGAAAGTTTAGGAAAGAGTACAAGGATTGCAGATTGCCCAAGGAAATTCTATGATAACAGACCATAAAAGCTTTAAAATGTAGGGGGGAGAAACAACATTACAAACCTTTGAGTGCTGAAATATAGAATGAGAATCATGTCGTAGACCTGGAGTAGCATTTGTTTTGTTGGTCTTCACCCAGCATATATCCTCACATCTCCGGAAACCCCACTGTTACACAGAACAAACAGCCAAAATATGCACAGAAGAAAGGTTATTACAACTATCAATTTTGTTAGTGCTAAAGAAGAAAAGCCAAATTATATTATAACTAAATTTTAATCACGTACCTTCTTTAAGCATTGACGACCCTGCTCGAGGCCCAGACCATCACCCACCCAAAGGAAGATAAAGGATGGTGTATCAGCTATTGCCTATATACACAAAGTACAAACAAGAGGTACATTTCTGGTCAGTAAAAAACAATAACTCTGATATCCATAAACTATGTGGAGAGAATCTTCGCAGTTGCTAATATGTAAGAAACAGCAACACTAGAGATGTTAGCATTAGATCATCAACTACAAGACAATCTAACTGCTATAGATTTTTTTTTGGGGGGGGGGGTAATAGGTAACAACAAAATCATTTAATTACCTCGATCTTTAGATTCATGATCTCTTCAAATGTCCAGTATTCAATATGGTCAGCAACTCCAGGAGCCCGGTGAACATATTCTTCCCAAGGGGGATCTATAAGAATAACATCAAACTTTGTCCCAAAGAAATCCGGAGACAATTCAAATTCGCGGAGGTCACACTTCATATACATGGGAGGAGAAGCAGATTTAGCTACAATCTCATCCTTTTTCTGTATAAGCTCCCTTAGCTTTGGATAGTCCTCCACAACATTGGTAAGCTCTAGCTCCCTGATGAAGTTCTGTGGTCGCATACCAGTATCAACAAAATTTTGAGAATAATCATTTTGTTCTCCTCTGGAAGGTGCTTTACCAGGAAGACCACCAGTTCTAGGAGGAACCCAACCCCCAGATGTTCTTTCAGGTGGTGTTCCTCGTGACATTGGCCCTGCCCCATTAAAGTTTGACAATGAAACATTTGAAGGTCCTCTTCCAGGACCTGACTGATTAAAGTCCATACCAGGGTTTGGCAGACCTCCCATATTTGGAGGAAACCTAGGGCCAGGAGGGACGGGAGAGAGACCAGGTGGAACACCTAGCATATTCATATCAACAGCTCGAGGCCCAGGCCAGACCACAGGTGGGGAAAACGGTGGAATGAAGACACCTGGAGATATTGGAGGGCCAGGAGCAGGTGACATACTAGGGTTGATTTGTTGCATGGGTCCAGGTGGTGGCATCCCGAGATGAGCAAAAGGAGATCCCATCATAGGCATTGGGAGACCCATCTGTTGATTGTCCCTCCCTGAAGGCCTCCCCCTTCCTCCTCTGCCCATCCTACTCCCTTTCATACCTTGAGGAGGAACACGGCCAAAACTTCCTACATCTTGGTTCCCATAAGGTGGTTGAGATCCAGCACTAGAGTTTTGGCCAACAAAGCCCCGGCCAGATGCGGTAAGTTTCTGGCCTCTCCCTTTCCCTCCACTGTAATCAAGTTCATCATTTGGTACATTTGGATCTCGTGTTGAGTTACTTTCCTCAGTATATTTGTCCCTTGAATCTTCATCCAAGGGTCCAGAACCATACGCATCACTCCTCCTTCCTCTATTTTCTTGCATATATGCCCACTCTTCCTCATTTGGGGCTGACTTCATGTCGGACTGCTGACCACTTTCAGTTCTCCGGGGAAAGTTGGATCCAGACTCCGCTCTTCCATAATCAAGAGGCTTGGTTTGGATCTCTATTACATCATAATTATAATTTGAGATTCCAAAATTTGATGATGTCTTGACAGCTTCACCTCGATTTCCATCTTTTCTATTGCCTGGCCGACCATGAGGCCTTTCATTTTCATTCCTCTCCCGGCCATGCCTTGGCAAATCCCATTCCCTACCACGGTCATATGCACTGTCCCCATCTTTGGACTCTTTCTCATTATTACTCAATTGCCTCCTTTTCCAGTTTTCCTTTGAACCTTCTCGATCTCTAGTCCTGTCGCTCCAATTATCACCCCTGCTTTTGGATCTGTCATCCCTTTCGATTTCTTTTGTTTTGCGTTCCGAGCTTCTTTCAAAATCCATCTCAGAGGGATCTGAGTCTTGATAACGCCTACTACTTCTCTCAGGGGTCCTAGACCTGTTTGTTTGCCCTACTTCTCTTGAACTTTTATCCCTTGTCCATGTTATTCCATCATCATCGACATTGGATGCCCTTTCTCGACTATCAACATCTCGACCAGAGGGAGTCCTCTGCTGTCTGTGCTTCTCAATTTTCTCCCTACCTGATCTATCTTCACGAGTCAATGGACTATACCTATTTTCTTCTTCTAAGGCATCTGATCGACCTTTGCTCTTACTCTTCTCAGTATCAACTCTTCTCTCTTCCCTACTGCTGGATTTGGCACCCTTCTCATTGTTTGAATCAGCGGCAATGCTTTTACTCTCACTAGGCTCATTTCTAGCAGAAGCACTATTCTCTCTAGCACTGTCATACTTCAGATCAGAAGCTTTCCCACTGGTCAAATCAGGCTTTTCATAAGTATTTTCTTCAGCTTTCCTAGAAGTATCTGATTCATCCCATCTTCTTCTAGAGTTCCTTGATAATTCAGAAGAACTATGACCCTTATCGCGGCTGCTTTCCCTCCTTTCTGAATACCTAGAATCTCTATCAAGTGACTTCTCTAGTTCTCCATCATGGGACCTTTCTTCTTTGCTTTTATTTAGTTTAGAGGCCACCTTCTTTCTGTCAGTCTCATCGGCCCAAGCATGTCCTTTACCACCGGATTTCTCAGCACCATCTTGTCTGCTTTCAATTTCTCCGTCCTGGTACCAACTACTCAATTTCTCCAAGGAACTTTCCTCTTGTTTTCTCCTGATCTGCTTGGAACGGGACGATTTTGAGGTATCACAATCATCTTCATCAGTATCAGCTCTAGCGGAAGCACTTGACCTTTTACGGCTCTCACTTCTATCCCCAGAACTCCTCCTCCTTCCACTACTACCGCTTTCAACGCCCTCACCTTCTTCGACATTGCTACTTTTTCTAGACTTACTACACTTATGCTTCCTCTTACTATCAATCGCCTCGCATTCTTCCTCATCCCCAACTGCCCTTTCACTTTTCAAGTCTGAACTATCCTCTCTATCACGTCGTACGTGACTACGACTGCTACGCTCAGGAGAATCCATTGACATGGAGATTTATTTATTTACTTTCCCCAAGAAAAAGGTCGAATTCACTATAAGTAGTGTCTAACGAGATAGATACGAATTACACAAATTCAACAACGATTTCGGTCCTAAGATTTCAAATTAGCAAAAAAAAGAAGGCAAAGAAATGATTCAAAGGTGAAATTACCTGTACACTTACAAGAGACATACGAGACACATAGCGATTGAGAAATTCAGAAGAAACTGAAGCAAAAAAAGAGAGAGAGAGAGAGAGAAAGAGAGCGCCTACTTCTATTTAGGGTTTCAGATACAGGGATTGTTTGGTTTTGGAAGAAACTTGGGGGAGGGAATAAATTGAATAAAGTGAGAGAAAGAAGCAGTTGAAGGGGGTGAGGAACTGAGCTTAGACACCGGCGATTGATGGCGACGATATAGGAATAGGGTTTTAACAATATGAGAATGCGGCGGCCGATTCAATCGAAGAAACAACTGGAGCGATTAGTGTTTTCCTTCTAAAGAGCAATTGTTTGCATTCGCACCGACACGCTGCGTTTTATAGAAGTTCACCAATTTCATAATAATAATAACAAGGGATAATGTAACTTTTGGCCCCTGAACTTTTCAAGTAGGCCCATATTGACCCCTAAACTTTTTTTATCCGTTTTGACGCTTGAATTTGAAAATCATTATTCAAGCTCATTATGTTAATAACAGTGAAATAAAAAAAAGGGAATAATGTAACTTTTGGCCCTTTAACTTTGTATGTGGATCTACATTGGCTCATGAATAACAATAATTAAATAAATAATTCAATATTCATAAATTTTAAAAAAAATTAAATATATCTAAATCTATTTTACTAGACTTTTTAGATTTTTTTATGAATTTTTAATTATTGTTTGTCTAACTATATGTAACAGTTCACATTTCAATGGTATTAGAAATGGTAATTTTGGAACCCTATTTTTCGATAATCAATTCAATAAATATTATTTATTAATATTTACAAGTCAATATTAGTGTTATATTAAATTTCGATTTGATAATTTTGTTATTTGAATGATTATGATATCTAAAATAATAAACATTTAACCAAAATTTTACCTTTCAATTTGTCTAGGATGAGCACTTCGACCGAGTAGTCTTCTCCGCTATCCTTAAGCAGTATGCCGTGTGTGGACTCACTTTGAATAAAAAATCACAAAAAATTATCAGTGGAATAATTTTGCAATTCCTCTAAACTTTCTCTTGAATTCAAATACGTGTAAAATAATGATCCAAGACTCTCTTTATATAGGGAGAGTTAAGATTAGATTAAATTTAATATTAAATCTTATTAAAATAATAGAATGTTTATGCACAAGATAAACATTAAATTTAATTTAATATTAAAATAATTACTTTAATATTAAATTAATAAAATACTATTAAAATAAGTATTTAATTTAATTCAATATTAAACTATTAAAATAATATTATTTTTGGAATAATTAATTGACAAGTTCAATTATCCATTGCCAATTGTCTAAATTGATTAATTTCCAAAAATATCATATTAATTTTAATTAATTTGATTAATTTAATTTTAATTTATCAAAGTTAATTTTCCAAAATCACTTAGATTTTTCAAATTAATTTTTAAAGAAAATTTTTCAATCAAATTCTCTAGTTGAACAATTCTCACGACTACCTAATTTAATTTCACATCGAATAAATAGACTTAATTAAATTATTTTCAAAGTCATAGAATTTTTTTCTAATTCAATGCAGTCCAATCGAACTTTTATTTAGCTAGCAAAGGTCGGACATATACAATTAGGCTCTAGTAATTGCAATTATGTCTAGAAGCATCGTTTTGGCAATTCGCATTACTTAATCATGGAGTCAATCCACAAGAAGTATCATGATTGAAAACTCCTTATTGTATACTTTTTACAAAAGCAATTCATCTAACTGCTTTGTTCAATGACCTCGTCATGTATGTGTTACCCTCATATGATATCTTTGATTCGTTTGAGTTAAACTCGTTTACTCAATACAATCATATTTTATCTCATTGTCACCATTGTGTCTTCTTAATAATTAATATGATCACTGTCAATAAATGACTGTGATAAATTGCTCGTTCGAGAACGAGCAACCCGTGGCAACGTTCCATATTTATCAATCCACACAATGTCAATGGGAGGATATCATTAACTCTTTAATTGAGTTATGAATTTCACCATTGCTAATAAAGCCACGCCATACACAAGTAATGTATCTAACATATCGGCTATAGGCTCGATCATCTTTAGAGCATAAGCCTCAACTTATATCAAAGCACATGAGTTGTATATGCATGATCAGTGTCTAACTCATTATTTAGGTTAATCACACCATGAATGTCACAAGTGAATTAATTCACAAATGGATTCAAAATTAATTCATCTTGAGTCCAGTTTAATGTATCATTCTACCAATGAATACATCTATGTCTCTACCCGTGCAGTCAATTGCTCCGATAGCCAAGATTAGCCATCTCCCCAATTGAAATTGTAGACGAAAAAATAATCCTTCTTAATATTTGAATTAAACGCTCACTTTGATTCTTTTACTGGACTACGGACTCATTTAAATTATCTACTGAAGTAAGTTGCCTTTCTTACAATGTAAACGTTCTTACAATGCCACTTATCTTCAATTTGAACTTAGACAATCAATGAGCTAATATTTGCTTGTCACAATTTTGCTATGCATGCAAAATATGAAAGATGAAAAATACAAAAGTCATAATAATAAAATATGAAATTAACTTTATTTATTCATCGTTCAAATGAACAAAAAACAGTTACATGTTTACTACAATATGGGCACATTTCGCAACCATATTATTATAATTAACATAAAAATATTATAATTAAATAAAACAAATAGATATGGTGGAAAGAGAGAGAAAACATCTATTCATCTTCTTCTCTTCCATTGATTTCTCCATTGAAGAAAAGCTGTCTAGGGCTTTGAAGCTTTTGGCACTTATTTAGGTATCTTAATTTAGTCTTTTTTTTCTTGTAATTTTTATGTTTTTGAAATCTTGGGAGTTTGATTTAGCTAACCCAAAGATTAATTTGTAAAATTGTTAAAGTTTAAAAAAGTTATCATTGAAGTATTCTTGAAGTTTTTGATGTTATTTGGTTATATTTGAAACTTAGATATAAAAAGGACTAATTTGTAAAGTAAAAATTATTAATTTTGAGTATAAGGATTGAAGTGTAATAATTCCAAATTTGGCATGAAATTTCTATAAATGTAGGTTTTAATGGACTGTTGAAGGATGGAATTGAGATCGATTTCGAAATCGAATATCAAATTTGAAAGTTATGGCATTTTCAATTTTAGGGACTGAATTGAATAAAATGAAAAACATGAGGGATTATGTGATAAATGAAATTGAACTATCATATAACTTTAGTATGTTGTTAAATGATGTTTGGAAATAATAATTGAATTAAATTATGATTTAGATTGAGATTTACAACAACCAAAGGATACACGCGAAAAAGAGAAAATTGTTGAATAGTCTCTGATGCCTTATCCATTGCTGTTTTCCCAGGTAAGTTCATTTAATATAAATGTGATTAAGTTTTGTTGTTCAATTGTAGTTTTATGTGTATAAAAATGTTTAATTGAAAACTTGGATTAATTACAAAAGGTTATAACGAACTAAATAACAAATAAATGATGATGAAATTATATGTTGAAACTATCTCAATGAACTTGGTAAAAGTCTCATACACATGGTAACATGTGATTTTCGATGATTCCGAGATCCAATATATGTTGTAGACTTGAAGATAACTGTGACACAAGTTTAGCTTGGATGAGTAACATGATGTTTTATAAGTTTAGCTTGGGCGAGTAACCTTATATGTATATACAGCCGTAGCCAAGCTATTTAATGTGTCAATAAAAAGGTTTATCTCGGACGAGTAAACTAACACCAATGTATATGATTAGCTCGAATGAGCATCAAATGCAATTTATACATGTGTATTAAGTTCTTTTACAATGTTTCATCGAATAGTTTAAAAGAAGTGAAATGTGGAATTGATAGATTATGAAATGAACTTAATGTTTAAATGAAGGAGAATGAAAGACTTGAATAAATTTTTTTTGAATATACATAGATGGAAGTTATGTGGTTAAATTAGATTTAAAAACTATGGAATGTCAATCTTTGTATTTGATGTATTTTATGTTTGATAAAGTATATCATCCCACTTTGTTAAAATTGTGTTGGTATTATAGGTAAACTTATCATGCACATTAGTTTTAACATATGATTGTTAATCGAGGTAAGTTAATTATTTATATTGTATGAGCTTACTAAGTATTCGTTATACTTACTCGTCATCACTACTTTCTTTGTAGATTTTGGACATTCGGAACATGTCAATCGGATCTACAAGAAGCCCACACTATCCATCTTCTGATTCAGTAGACTTTTGGTCATTTAACTCAGTTATATATGGCATGTACATACGAGTGTCTAGTAGTTGTAATGTAAAGTTGTTTTGTGGCATTGTTGATCTTTGAACACCTATGATAAATTATGGATGTGATGAATTGTCATGTTCATAGTCTTGGTATTTTGTTGTGCAAATGTGGATGGCTAATCATAATAGGTCATGCACATGTGAACTATCTTGTGTTATGAAATGGTTTTGAAAGATTTATGTGCCTTTGTTGTGAATTGGTGCCAAATGTGACATATTGATTTTGTGAACTGATTAGGTGATTATATGTTATGTTTTAGCAAGGAATTTTCATATTTTGAACACATTTATGTTTGCCAAAATGCATTTTTGAGGTCACTTGGAAGTTGGTTTTGAAATAAGCACCAAATGACCTATTTTTGTTTCACACGGACTGCCACACAGCCATGTGTTGGGCACGGGCTAATGGTACGATCGTGTAATCATTGGTAGGAAAATGTTTTTGGAACCACACGGTTCTCGGCTGTCACACGACCGTGTGACTTTTGGAATAAAAATTGGACGTTTTCACCACACGGTCTAGGCACACGATCATGTGACCCCTATTTTGAAAAATTAGCATACTATTGAAAATCTTTCAATTTAATCCTTATTTGTACTCAAGTCAGCTTAAGAGCTTTCGTAAGCTCAAATGAGGCTCGAATTAGTCTGTAAATCATATCATGTATGAATTATGAAATGTTTTATTGTTTAGCCGAATTTTTAACGCTGAATTTGAATGTGAACTACTTCGATAATGATAGTAGCATTCTGTAACACGGGTCCGACGACTAGATCGGGCTAGGGGTGTTACACGGTTGAACCGGTCGAATTGATTGAATCGAGAACTGATGGTCTAACCTGATCAACCATCGGTTCAATTATTAAAACATTGAATATCACACTTTGAGATTGTACCACATTATCATCTAAAAGTTTTTTATTTTTCAAGTGATGATGTGGCGCAATCTCAAAGTGTTGCATCCTCAAACTTTTATATTTTCCAAGTTCAAGGGTCAAAATGAACCTAATTGTCAAGTTCAAGGGTTAAAGTGAACAAAAAAATAGTATATGGGCCAAAGTGAACCTAGTTGTCAATAGGGGTCAATGTGAACCTACTTGCCAAGTTTAGGGGCCAAAAGTTACGTTATCTCCATTTTTTTCTCGGTCATTAACAAAATGGGCTTAAATGAATAACGATTTTCAAGTTCAGGGGTCAAAGTGGATAAAAAAAAGTTCAGCGCCAATGTGGACCTACTTGCAAATTTCAGGGGCCAAAAGTTACATTATCCATAATAATAATAAGAATAAACTACACCTAAAATCATTAAACTATTAGTAAGCTTACATTTTGGCCATTTAACTTCAAAAAGTTACAAAATAGTCACTGAACTATTCAAAAGTTTTTATTTAAATCATTGGGCTGCTAAAATTGTTGCTGTATAGTCTTCTTTATTTGCACTGCTTGTACCAATCGAAAGCTCTCATTCTCCTTCTCTTCTACAGTTCATTTTTTTTGTCACATAACAACTTTTAATGTAATGCATCTACATACTAAAATGCAAACACTTTTATTCTCCGGTCTCCAACATTGATCTTCATATAGACTTAAATCTAAAGTATGTTCTTCTACTTGTTGATGGGTACTAATGCACCTAACTGATGGTCGAATAATTGTTTGGAGTTTGCTAGCCAAACTTTAAAAAAAAATGTAATAGTCTAGTGACTTAAATAAAAACTTTTGAATAGTTCAGTGACTTAAATGAAAACTTTAGAATAATTTAATTACCATTTTATTTTTTAAAGTTAAATGAATGAAATATAAACTTATTAATAGTTTAATGACATTAGATATAGCTTACCCTAATACTAATAGGCGAGAAAGTTATGTAAAAATTTATCTATAAAATATTGAAATACTAAAATTTAGGATTTGGAAATTAATTATAGTGCTAAAGGTTAAAGTTGATTATTATTGGTTTTATTTATTTATTTTGATTTTAAATTATATTTTTAAAATTTATATGAAAATGATAATGATATTCTCACATTAACATTTATTATTTTAAAGGGTGAAACTCTAATTGTGGTTCAAATATATACTTAAAACTTTAATTTTGATTTAATCATACGCATTTAAAGAAATAAATACATCAATTTATTTTTATATTGGGTAAATATAATTATTTATGTTTGCAATATATAAACATAAAATGATGTTATATTTATAATTGTGTTAATAATTTATAAGAATTGGATCAAATTAAAATTTCATGTATACAATTGCACATTAAATCATAATTCATGTATAATTTTAAAATTTATCCTTATTTTAATTTTTTTTAATATTTCTTAATTAAGTTATTTTGACATGATATAGATAATAATAATTAGGTTATAGTACATCCACTAAAAGATTATATAAAAATGCATTTATAAGGTCTATAGATCGATTTTAATAATTAATTAAACTTTTAAATCATCTTTAAAAAAAATAATTAAGCTTTGAAAGATATTTAATTAACTCGTGTACTAATTTAATTAAAAATGTAAAATATTGGTTTGAACACAATTTTATAAAACTTATGATTAGTCACATTTTTCATCGGTCGGATTTTTTGTGCCAAGAAGAGTCATCTTCAATAAATGATATTAGAAACCCCCGCCGACGGCATGATATGAATATGTGGACATTGTCACTACCAATTATTGCGTGCTAATTTGACCGTCGTCGTTTCAGATGCCAAAACGGTCCAATTGCTTTAAATACAACGTTCCCGATGGACTCTTTCAAATTCGAATCCTTTCCACAAAAAGAAATCAAAGATTTATAAACTGGAAATAGCTAGTGCATGAAATAACTTTACTCAACTTTAAAAGAAATATTAATTTATTCTGTTAAAAGGATCAATAACTGAACATTACTACCTATTTTTTTTTAATATAACTTTTGATATATTGAATCGCGTAAAATATTTTAAAAAAATGCATGTGTGGTTTTCGTAAATTTTAAAATTTTAAAAAATTAAAAATAGGAATTATTATTAATTATATCTATTTTTCTTTTAATTTATTTTACTCGGTCGCCGTCTGCTGGAACAATCCTCCTCCGTTCTCTTTCCACTTGGATCCCAAGACCCTATCATCATTTTCACTATTTTATTTTAATTTATCAAAACCCTCTCCCCAAAAGCTCAAAGGTAAATTCTTTCTTTATTTCACTTTTTTTTTTTTTGTAAATCAATGGTTAGCATTTTACTATTACTGTTATCAGAATCATTGAGGATAAGACTCTTTTGCCTTTGTGTATACATTCCTTGGTGTGTGAACATCACTATCACTTTAGTCTTTCAATTTTGACTTTTCTTTTGCTGGGTTTTTTTTTCCTGCATTTGACATATATACATATTGTTACTGTAAAAAGAAAACCCATTTATTTCTGTGTGTCTGTGCCGCTGTGTGTGTTTTTATTAGTTTATACCTCATGGCATTTTGGAACTCAGTTTTTCTCTCATGGCTTAAGAATTTCAGTAATATTTTCAAGGTTTGTGCTATTTTATGACTTGAATTTTTTTTATCTTACAGATTGAGTTTCATATCTTGATACTTTAAATATATCTCACAGTTTAATTATTATTTTTAACTGCTCTTATGTTATAAATGTTCTGTTTTTACTTGATCTAGTTATTTTACTTGTATTTCCATTGTTCCTGCATAATTGGTTTATGCTTTTAGTATGGTAGAATATGGTATGAATGAATAATTGTGATTTGGGAGAGAATCATGTTCTTTTTTCTTTTATAGTTTCTGGAGTTTGTTCTAAATGTTTGGAGTTTGTTCTAAATGTTTGTGAGAGTATTTCATTTTGTTAGAACTTGTTAGAAGTGTTGTATGTAATTAAAGTTTGATGATTTGCTATTTATACATGTTATGGTAAGTTATGGTGCTTAATTATTCAATTATTGGCAGTAAATTTTTTTTCTTGTAAAGCATACTAATTCCAGTTAGTTTATTTGCTCTTTTCAGCTAAGACTAAAGGAATCTAGGATTGAAATGCATATCACCATAAATTATTACTAAGATCTTATCTTAAGATCAAGTAAAGAATAGACAAGATTTTTTCCCCAAAATTTGGATATTGTCTTTGATGCTGACATGGTACTTTGTGTCAATGTATACTGGAGATTCTAGATATGAGTGATGGTTTAGTTGGTTATGTACTATTAGGATTTTGTTATTGATTATCTGATAGTGTATTCAAACCAATATAGAATCCTGAGTTTGGATTTTGTTCGATGTGGCTTTCTAACATCTAACCATAAGTCTTTCATGCGTAGAAGCAATCTATTCATGAGTTTTGTGCTTCCTGTGCATGGGAAAGTGTGGTTGAACTATTTGATTGAGTTAAGATAGTTCCCATTCTTTATAGTTTTCTTCTATAGGGTTGATCACCGCTATTCTTCGACATGCAGTTTACTAAAAAGATAAAATCTAAAGGAATGTGATCTTTACCTCTTGTTTCTACTTATTGTCTGTTCTATCTATGGACTGATCTCTTAGCTATAAGAAAAATGCTTTTTTAAAAAAATTCATACATATATGCTGGCTATGTGCTGCTTAGCTGTCCTCTACTATCTTCTCTTAAGCTCAAGAACCATTCAGAAGTTAGAAACAGTGGAAATATAAACCTGAACACGAACTTTCCTAATTCAAGGTGTAAAGTGACGGATTTGGTGTGTTTGGGGTTGTGGGGTCAGGGGGAGGGTGGTTCATATTTAATCCCTGAAGATCGGTTGGTTGTTGACTAGGATTTATCAAGCATGAGGGTGGAGAATCCTGCAAATGCTAGTCATTGTTTGTCATCCCCTGACCTTCTTCCATTGATAGAACAAGGGAGTAAAGAGGTATCACTTTTTTTTTTCCTTTTACATTTGAATTACCAAAACCTTTCTTTGACCTTAACATATCGGAATATTCAAGCATGCAAATCTCGTAGGTTATAAGTATATACTGGCTGTAAATGTCTCTTTTGGAGGAGAGTGATGAATACTAGGCATCCTTGTTTTAACAGAACATAGTTGAGAATTTTGAGATGGCCAACTCTTGCCGTGTTGTTTTTGTCTTTATCTTGTTGGATATTGGATTTGTAATTTTTAACTTACTCTCCTTGACATGCTTTTCATTAATTTTCTTTTTCTTGGGAGTGAGGTGTATAACTGTATATAAACGGACAGTTATCCTGCCAATGCTGTATTCAATTCAAAGTTCTGTGATGAATCATACAAAGATGTCAAAAAACTTTTCATTCCAGTTATTTTCTTTGGCATAAGGTTGCTTATGCTGCTTATCTATCATCCCTTGAGAAACATGTATTACCTATGATTTCTGGTGGAATTTATTTCTGTTGTTTTTCTTGTTTACTGGTGGATTTTGCATGATGGTTGTGGTCAATTTCCTTCTTATTGTGCCTCTGGGAGGATCTTATAATACATATTATGAACAGTACTTTGACATTCATATTTTTGAACAGTACAAAATGGATGAAGTCCAGCTTGGTTCACATACTATAAGGTCCCATGGTTTCACCGTTGCAAGGACACACATGCATGATTGGCTGATTCTTGTATTGCTTGTGGTGATATGGGTTGTCATCCTTATCATCCATCCATTTTATCGCTTTGTTGGGAAGGATATGATGGATGATCTAAGATACCCTTTAAAAAGTAATACGGTTCCTGTTTGGGCTGTGCCGGTAAATTCTGTTTGCCTTATTTTCTGTATAACAGCTCTTTCTCTGAAATTCTGCCTGTCTCACTCTCTCTCTTTCCTGCCCCCCAATATTTAGATGTATGCGGTTCTGTTGCCCATGCTGATTTTTATCTTTGTGTACATTCGTAGAAGGGATGTTTATGATCTTCATGATGCTGTACTAGGTAAGTGTAACTTTCGGATATTTCTCTGTTTTATCAACAACATTTTTTTCTGCATAGTTGAAAAGTATCATAGCTTTACACTGATGACTAAAATTAGTTTGTTAATGCAGGCCTCTTATTCTCCGTTCTAGTGACGGCTGTTATCACTGATTCAATAAAAAATGCAGTTGGAAGACCTCGGCCAGACTTCTTTTGGCGCTGTTTCCCAGATGGAAAGGATGTATGCCTCTGTAGACCTGCTATTCTCAGAATATAAGCTTTTTTAATGTCAATTTTTTTTAGCAAAGAACTCAACTTTATTACTTCTCAGGTTTATGATAAATGGGGAAATGTCATCTGTCATGGTGATAAGAGTGTCATTAGGGAAGGGCATAAAAGCTTTCCAAGTGGGCATACCTCTGGTAAGTCCTCTTCTATGGGCAATTAATGTTCATATTTGTTGAGATAATGAATATTTTCAGATTGTAACCATTGGAGGATATCTGGACTCATTCTTTAGGGTCCTTTGCTGGGTTGGGTTTTCTTTCACTTTACTTGTCTGGAAAGATCAAAGTTTTTGACCGTAGAGGACATGTTGCAAAACTATGCATCGTTTTTCTCCCTTTGTTGGTTGCATCACTTGTGGGCATTTCTCGAGTGGATGACTATTGGCACCACTGGCAAGATGTCTTTGCTGGGGGTCTCCTAGGTTTGTATATTGCTCATACTATGGAGTTGTTTTCATTAATGACTTCATCTATTGACTTTCTTAAGACTCATTTGTAGGTCTCGTAGTGGCTACATTTTGCTACTTGCAGTTCTTCCCGCCACCGTACGATGCAAATGGTATGCACCAAAAACTCTTTTTTTTCTTATTGCCAAGTTGATTCTACATGTTTCATACATTACAGCAATTGCTTTACTAGTGAGATTCCGCCAAGCATACAAGGAACATGGTTAGAATAGCCTCTTCTCCTTTAATTGTAAAATGGGAACACGTCATCTTATGAATCTCAGACTACAAAATTTTCAATGCATGGTTGTCGTGAAATTTCTGTAATATATACCTTTCTAGGAGGACATATATTTTTTATATTACGTAAATTGGTAAAAGTACCATGGAGGCTCTTGTATTAGGAGTCAGATTGCATTTTGCCCCCTCTGCTAAAAAATTACGCAAATTAGTCCCTATACGTTAGATCAAAGAGAAAATTGATCGTTTTTGTTAAAAATTCAACCCTCTATACTGTTAAAAATTGGTGTAGCTGATGGAATAAGCAGATAATGTCATGTATACCTCATATTGACGGACAATGGCTAGTTTTAATAGTAAAAATGGATGAAACTTTTAATAAAAAGTCCAGTTTGCTATTTGATCTAACATACAATGACTAATTTACCCATTTTATTAGTTGAGGGGCCAAAATGCAATCTGACTTCTAGTATAGGAGCCTTCATGGTACTTTTATCAACGTAAATTCTATTATGAATTTCATTTTGAAGTTTTAATGTGTGGTTGGTTGTTGTGACTATATGATTGTGCATTGTAGGAAAGCTACTTCCTTTTCACTTAAAAGCCTCCTTCCCACCTTCCCTTCCCATCTACCAACTGCTAGTTTGGTTGGTTACAGAAGCTTTTTTTGCCGTTCTCGTGTACTATGTTCCTCGAACTCTTCATGTTCTCCTAAGTACCCTTCTGTTTGACACATGCTGACGTGATCCTCCAAATATCTGGAAAAAGAATTAAAATGTTGAGCATACGTGTGAGCCATACTTTTAGACTTGAACGTCTTATCTGAACTGTTGCACGGAATTGTTTGTAGGTTCAGGGACTTATGCTTATTTCCGAGTAATCGAGGAGTCGACTGCAAATGTAACAAACACAACCACTGCCGCGAATCTTCCAAATGCAATGACCGGAGAGATTCAGATTGCGAACCAACAAGAACCAACCGATAATGGATTTATGGGAATGCATTTAGCACGCAATTCTAGTTCAGTGTTGGAAGATGTGGAATCGGGGAAGAGTTAACTCAGTGAGTTTTATGTTCCAAATTCGTATGTAAATTGTATATACGTGCATCGTCTGGTAGTTATGGATTCTATTGCTATATTATTATTGTATAGCTAATAACAACACTACTATTAAGTAGCACAGCTTTTCCTTCTGTTTCTCCTATTGGCTTAGATGTGAGGACTGAACAAAATGAAAAATAAAAAAATAAAAAAGAATTTCCATGCCATGCCTAGTGTTTTGCTATGTTATTAAATTCGAGGTGAGTGAAGAATACGGATATGTTCAATACGGGTATCTTCAATTATTTCAAACCTTTTTTCACATATTTTAAGGATTATATTTTTCATATATTCATCACCTACGATTATTTCAAATGTTTCTTTTTTTCTTTTTTTAGTTTTCTTCAACCATTTTGTGAACATCCATAAATCTTAACATTGGTTATTTTTTTGAAAAATTTCATCTGTTAAAAATTTATGTGATTAATGGAATATTTAGATAGTCAATACGGTTGATGTATAATGATCAAATTTTAATATTTAAAATAAATATAATTTTTAATAAAAAAATTGATTTACTCTTTGATCTATTATATAAATATTAATTTACTTATTTATTGAGTAAAAAAATAAAATGTAATTCGATTTTTAATATAAGTATTTGTATGATTTTTTTAAAAGCTGACAAGTGACAGGTAAACTCCCAAGATTCCAGGCACCAGAAAAGAAAAACTCGCCATCCCAAATTATACAAGAATCTCTTTTGATTTCGGCTTCATACAGATACAGTCTTTACTTTATTTATACTTGTATTAAAGAATCTTTAATTAATTGATTTTTATTTACTCATTTCTTACTAAATTGTCATTCATATGCAATTTGTAGTTGGCAACTATAAACACAATAATTGACTAACCAACGACTTTTCTCAAAAAAAAAAATATATTTTTCTTCATTAAATCAAACACCATCTGATAAGGACACCATAATTGTCAGTAATTAATTATTAAATAATAGTAATAGCACCAGAAACATGAATTTATCAGAGTTATGTAAGACAATTTAGCCAAGGATGATTTCAACATAAACTTTTAGTTAAGGATCGGGACAGAACATAAACAAAACTTTTAAAATGATAAATTGAATTACGATTTTTTTGTTTAAAAAAATTCACATAATTTAACATATTATCAATTGAATTATAAATTAATAATATTATTAAACAGTGGTTAAAGTTTTTGTTAGACATTTAAATAATATAAATTCTGATTTTATATTTATTTTATTTTTCTCTAATAAAAAAATTCAATGAATCAAATTATTAACATATCATTAATAATGAAAAATAAGTGAATTCAGTTTTAATTTTTTTATTATGTCTTATAATCTAATTCTCTAATAGTATATAGAATTATATACTGTTAGTGTATAAGAATTGATCCATTCCGAAATGGTTAATGTTTGATGCAATGACGAAATATGATTTTATGAGTTTTTAATGAATCATGTCATGAGACATCATTAATAATAAAAATAAGTGAATTATGTTTTAATTTTTTTATGATGTGTCATATTTTACTTCACTTATAATGCATAAAATTATATTCGTTAGTGCATCAAGTATTGATCCATTCTGAAATGGTTAATGTTTGATGCACTGACGATGTATAATTGTATGAGTTTTTAGTGAATCAGATCATCAAATATCATTAATAATAAAAATAGATATTTTAATTTTTTTAAAGATGCGTTATAATTTGGTTTATTCATAATACATTAAATATTAATCCATTTTAAAAGAATTAATATTTGATAGCACTTTTCAATGAACAAATGATCACATATGATTGATTTTAAATTAAGGAATTAAATGGGTTAATGATTTTATTCATGAAATATTGTATAAAAGAAAACTATCAACCCAGCTAACTCTTTTGTGAGTGAATATGCCTTCATTAGTACATTGCAATTGTCATTAGAAGTAACCCAAACCCTTTTAATTTAATTTTTCCTCCAAATATGTTAATTATAATTTATTAAAATATAGAAAATAAAAGAACACACAAAAAAAAAGAGACAACTTAAGTAGTATTGAAAAGTTAATTGTACCAAATATCCTCAAATTATAACCCTTATTCTAAATTAGTTTTTAAATTTTAAATATTTTAATTGCATCCCTTAACTGTTGATGTTATATCAATAATGTCTTTTTGTTATTAAAATCAATAAATGATAAGTCAAATCTTATATAGCTAAATTTAAAGTGAATACATAAAACATTGTCGCATAACTTTTAAAGGTAAAATATAAAAGTATAGTAAAACTAACAAAAAAAAAATGAAGGATAAACTTTTGTAAAAGTTTCGAAAACCATAAAATTAAGATTTTATAATATTCATTTTTTTTAAATTATGTCACATAAAATTTGATGTGTCATTTAACAGTTAAACTAATGATTTTAGTAGCAGAAGGAACTAATTGATATAACATCGATAATTTAAGGACACAATTAAAATGTTTTAAAGTTTGAAAACTAAACTAAAATAAAAATTATAAATCGAGGATGTTTGGTGCAATTAACTCAATATTGAATAGTGGTAGTGGTTGTTGGTTATATAACAATATATTAGGCAATATATCTTGATTGAAGAGGGCCATAGTTAGTTAAAGCTGTGAAATAGAAGCAACAAACAAACAAAAACAAACCATAATAATTATTCCTATTATTTATCTTACTTCAAAATGACTTCCGCATAACCATATCTTTAACTTAAAAAATCATATAAAAAATTAAATATCTCTAAATTTATATAAATATAAACCATCAAATGTTAAAAAACCTATAAATATTTAATAATTAATAAGCTGCCATGATAGTACACGTCCATTAATTTAATAAATTTAACAATTAATATTTGATGAGGATTGAATTTTTATAATTTTAAAAGTACATAAATTACAAATGATCAAATTAAAGTAAAGAGACTAAATTCCAGCTTTCATAAAGTAGAGGGACGAATAGGAGAATTTAACCTATAAATTTATACATTAATAATATTACCTTCACCATTTTCTTTCTCCAACTCGCATTCTTTCATACCACGCCAAAACATTCTCGCCAACCAAACACCTTTTCCCCACTCATCTCTCTGTAAGCTAAAAAATTCTCCATATAAATATTTTAATCCATTATTATTATTTGTCACCTCTGACTTCAAGTTCACAGTTCTTTATATTTAAACACCATTAACGGTTTCGTAAGCTTTCTTGTGGGAGGAGACAAAATTTTCCAAGTGTTTCAGCATGGAGAAACCGACATCTCCATTTTCTAATAAAACCACCACCACCACCACCACCACCACCATTGCCAGCTATGCATCACCACCGTTATCTCCGCCGCTTGAAGATCTAACGACCGACTTCTCTACAATGTACGACTTCATTTTCTCATCTACTCTCCCTGAATCACTTTCCATTACGCCTTCCTCTTGTTCCTCCTCCTCCGATGATCTGAAACAGCTCGTGCCCGGAGATGTTTCCACCGAGGACCGGCTCAACCAGGCTCGTCTTATCCTTGAGTATCAACAATTGTGTGATCACTTCGACCTTTGTGTTTCTCGCTTACAAGCTCTCAAGGGAGAGGTTGAAAAGCTTCATAGAGAGAACAATGATCTTCGGGTAGCTAACCTTGAGTTGATCAAGGTGTTGAGCCAGTCGTCTCAAGCTGTCATGATTAATAGAAACCTCCATTGTGAAAAAGTGGCGGATTTGAACGAGAAAAGATGGGAGAGGGGGCTGAAGAAATCATTGCCCAAGAGCCTTTCATTTAATTCATGTAACTATATGCAAAGAGTCGTCAATCCACCGTCGGTGAGTTACTCTCTTGTTTTTTTTTAATTTTTAGGGTTACTTTACCAATATCATAGATGAAGTATACGTGAATCTATAATTTTTTAGTTTTACAAATAAAAATAATGAAATTTCTAACAAAAAAATTTAACGTATAAAAATTAATTTATTATTTTTTAAATAAAAAAGTATAAGAGCTTCCATGTAATACTTTCACCATATCTATTGTATTATTAACCTAAAACATATTTAAAATATAATACTATTAATTTAATGATTGGATTATTATATTGGAAAGAAGAGAATTTAATTATTCATTTATTTTTGAATCTACCGACTTACAACAACCATCACCACTTCAGCCTTTAGCAGCAGAAACGATTTAATTATTAAGCACGTTGAAAACATTCTATTGGACCATATTGAAGCATTTTCTTTTAATGTATAGTTGGATAATTTAATCCTTAATTAATAACCTTAAAAGTAATTCTAATTATAATGTCATGCAGCCACGAGTCCATGTAGCACCAGTGAGAAGAAGAGAAGAGAAAGGCATTGAAATGGAGGTATACAACCAAGGAATGGTGAAGACAGAACTATGCAACAAATGGCAACAGACAGGTACCTGTCCCTACGGCGACCATTGCCAGTTCGCCCATGGAATCACTGAGCTACGTCCGGTTATTAGGCATCCTAGGTATAAGACCCAGGTTTGCCGCATGATCCTTGCCGGCGAAGCCTGTCCGTACGGTCACAGGTGCCACTTCCGTCATTCTCTTACAGAACAAGAGGAACTATTAATTTCGCCTTAATTTCAGATTTATTCAAACTATAAAATTAATGTAAATATGTTATTTCGCATGCAAACAAATAACAGCGTCCAAAGTCGTAATTATAAGACAATAATATTTAGATTACATGTGTGAAAGGAAACTGTTTTATTGATTGTGCGTTAAGCAAGAGAATTGTTTATAGAGAGAGGAAATATTTGATGTTGTAATACATGCAAAAAAAATAAAAAAATTATATAATTTTTTTTTTGTATATTTGAATTTGAATTAAATAATTGAAAATAGTTATATTCTGTTCATAAACTTGAAACTTTATTTTTGTATGGATGTGTTCAGCACATTACATTTCCATAAAAATTATGCTATCTAATAATATATAGGTGAAAATTTGATGAAGGAATTTTGTTAGTTGAAATGCATCTGTTGGTGATGATTAAAATGTTGTTTTTGTTCAATATTGTGTTAGGTGTGTGTCGGTTAGATTACATGATTACTAGCTATAAATCCATGCATCAAATTATTATGTACAAAAAACAAATTTCATATAAATATAAAAACATATTATTATAAATATTATGTAAAAAATTAATATATTAATCAAGTTTATAAAGTTCACATACATACATTTAATCATAAATATTGCAATAATATATTTTTCATTACTCATATTAAAATAAGATCCCTCATATAGTATGATACAATTACATATACATATATTTATTCAAGGATCGTATTATCTCTTAAAGCTTGAAGATTAAATTTGTTTAAAATGCGAATTAGAATCGAATTTTAAAATTTAAAGTCTAAACTTAATCCAATACATTTTCAGATTTAATAATATTTTGTATGTTTTTTATATGTAAATTATATAATAAGAAAATTAAATTTATTATATTATAATATAAATATAAATATAAATATATGCTAATTTGTTCTTATTTAAAATTTTAATTTTAAAGTATATATATTAGTAGTAAAAATGTATATAAGTATAAAAAAATTAAATTTTAATATATATATATATATATATATATAAAAGAGTGCTTAACAAACTGAAGATAGTTGTTGACAAATATGAGGGGAGATTTGAATAAAATTTTAGGTTTATATTTCCAGATTTTAGGTTGAGTTGATTTTGGGGAATTATAAGCTAATTCTCCATTACTGTTGTGGCTGAAAAGTATTTTAAAAAAATATATATTTTTCAAAAGTGGTAGAAAAATGCTATGAAAAAGTGTGTTTGTTAGTTTTTAGTGTTATTTATTGTGGTAAAAAATTATGATTGAAAGTTAAAATGTTATTTTTAAACATGATAATAGAAAGTAAAAAATTAGTTAAGTTATATGATATGTAAATAATTTAATATAATGATACATGAAATGCAAATTTTAAATACATTTTAAGTAATTAATGTAAATTATTTGTAAAATTGATGATATATAAAATATTTTAAAAATTCAATATAATAATAAATAAGATTTAAACAATTTACTATAATAATAAATGATATTTAAATAATTCAATATAATGATACATAAAATATTTAATATAATTATATATAAAATATAAAGTAATCTAATTTATTTATATACATTTTAAATAATTAATATAAATAAATGTATTTTTAATAATTTTCACTTTTAATCATAAAAGTTAAAAGCCAAAAACACCTAAATTTCAAACACTTTTAACAGCAGAAGCCAAATGCTTTTCATTACTTATGCAGTGCAACACTTTTTTTAGCGGTGGAGAAACATTTTTCAAAAACACTTTTTAAAAATATTTTTTAAAAGCTCTGATGAACTAATACTTATTTAAAAACAAGTTACCAATATTATCAATATTTAGATACCAATTTTAAAAAAAAAAAAATTCATCTTGGTAGCTTGAATGCAATTCCACCACCCTGCTTGGTTCTGTCACTCATTTTCAATATTTCTGCAGCAGTGATTCCTCGAACCCGATGGGCCAAAGCAGACCGGGCCCAATTGGTTCTGAAAACATTATTTTTGTTTAACAACCCTGCCTGGTACATAGATCTTACAAAATAGTCCTACACAGTTGGTTATCCAACTTCTTTTGGTGCACCAGCCGGGAATCGAACCTGGGAGTTGGTTATCCAACTTTAATAAGTTTTCATTTTGATTAGGGATGGTAAAAAAATTCGAAACCGATGGGTTCTAACCCGATCCAACTAATAAGATTGGTTTTTTTCCCTTGAAATAGGGTTTCAAGGCAGGTTCGATTGGGTTAACTTTAGAAAATGTTTGGGTCTGGTCAAGTTTAGCATAAAATTTCCTCACCTGGTCTTGAGATATTTACGAAATTATTATTTATTTTTTTAATATGAATTAGGTTAAAAAATCCTTAAACTTTTATCACTAGTCTACCAACATCATTTTACCACATTTACTTCCATTTTACATTAGTTTCTCCCCCCTCTCATTTTAATTTATTTTTCCAAGTTTCCCTCTCACTTTCGTTCTTTATTTTTTCTTCTACGATGTAATATATATAAATATACTTAGTCATCCCTAGCATAGTCTTTTTTAAAAAAAATTATTTTTATATACAATTAATTTGTAGATTACATTTTTTAAAGCTCAAGGTCGGATCGAAATCAGGGTATGGTGGTAAAGTATTAGGTCATGATTCGGGGGGGGGGGGGGGAACATTCACCCCGCCCCAATGTCATCACTAATTTTGGCACTAAAAGTAAAAAGTTTGCCATTTAGGTACTGTCGTTACATACTTATATCGTTTTAATCACTCTATCATTACATACTTTTGTCATTTTAGTCACTCATCCTTAATTTGTCATTACATATATTTATTTTAGTCACCTAACTTTAGCAAGTTTTTATTATGATCTCCCATTTTCTTTTTAGAATTTATTTTATTCTTTTTTTAAAAATTTAGATTTTATAGGGAATTAAGTTACTTGATTGTTAAAATTAAATTCACGTTCTCCATCTATAACTCAATTTCATATAATAGTTCAGGTTTTTCGTTGTAGAAAACTAGGACTAAAGTAGATTCTAAAAAGGAAAAAATAAAGAAAATTAAAAATATAAAATGATTTTTTTTGGTAAAAATCTAAGTTTTTTCTGTAAAAACCTAGATAATTTTTTATAAAACCCTAAGTTTTCATCTCTTATCGAAAAAACTAAAATTAATTATAAAAAACAAAAAAAAAGTAAAAGAAATGAAAAAGATAATTTAGTTTTTCATATAAAAACTCAAAGTTTTTCCCTCTATAAAAACAAAGATAATTCCCTATAAAATTTCATGTTTTTCTCTCCGTTTTTATTGGGAAAAAATTAAAATTAATTCTAAAATAAAATAATTTTTCTTACCCAAAGTTATGAAAAATTTAGGTGACTAAAATGAATGTATCTAATAAAAAATAGAGGGGAGTGACTAAAATGATAAAAGTATACAAGTTAGGAAGTGTCCAAATTGCAAACTTTTTATTCAGTGCTCAAAATAAACTTACTAAAGTTGGATGACCAAATATGTAAATTATCATTGTTTAAACCTAGTTGTTGATATTTAAGATCTGTCATCTCATTTGATGTTTCTTCTACATCTAAAACCAGAGCCGCAAAGAAAGAAAAATAATATATTGATGAGAGAAGATAGGAAAGGGAGATTGAAGTTTCTGGAAATTATAGGGATTGCGTTTTTGGGAAGAAGCACGATCGATCTGCATCCGCCACTAATTTCTTCCCAAAACCTCCAATTCCAATGATTTCCAGAAACTTTTCCCTTTCCTTACAATCATCTCTCTCCTGCTTTTCTCGATCTGTATATGTATATGTATATGGAAGAAGGTATGAAATCTCTTTCTAGCTTTGGATCTTTCAGTTCTTTTCATTAATGGTTGTTTGTGTTGTTGTTTTGTAGTCCATCACTTTTGAAGGATCTAAGGGAAACTTTTAGATCTATGTTATACATATTTAGATCTATGTTCATGAATATATTCTCCTTATATATATATTATAGAATTATATGGATGTTCATACTTGAATATGTTATTGGATAAGAATAATTTTTGAAAAAAAATCATTTTAATTTTTATACTTTAAAAAGAATCAAGGTGCGTGTTGATCTATGTTCACGAATATATACTGATTTGGAAGAAAAATGGTCGATTAATATAGTTCGATTATTTTAATTCTTCATTTAAATTTTGTGCATGTTAAGTTTATCAACTCCTTTGAAGAAAAAGAAAGAAAAAGCAAGATGATGCTTAAGGTTTAAGCAATGTTATCCCGTTGACTGGAATTTATTCTTATCTTTTTCTTTTCCTTATCTTAAGAAAAAGAGGGGAAAATTTATTATTTTAAATGAATATTTATATATTTATAATTAACTTTTATCACCAAATAGCAATTTAGTTTGGGCTAGGTCCATTCATCTTTGTTCAAGAGTTGGACCAAACAACTAACCTAATTCTTAAACAAATATATATTATATATACAAATGTGTTTGGAAATCACTTAATTGCTTGAATTTGGTTGTAATTGCTTGAATTTGGTTATAATTGCTTGTAATTACATTAAAAGTAACACGTCTTACTGAATTGGATGAGAATGAGAGTAATTATATTGGTAATTAAACTCAAATCTAATTTAAAAAAAATATTTTATACAAATTATAAAAATTTATATTATAAACTTGAATGCTTGATCATGGCTTAAATTTTTTTATATTATAAATATTAAAAAGTTATATTATAAAAATAATTTGTATATTTTATTAATTAATAACAAATAATTATATTATTTAAATCATAAATTTTTTTAAAATTATAACAAAAACTATTATAAAAATAATTTACATATTATAAAATTTTTTAATATATTTATTTATAAAAAGTTATGTTCATGCACGTAATTTATTTATATTGAACATAACTTTTTTATAGGTGTATACTATATTATAAAAATAATATATTTATTCATAAAAAATTTATAATTTTTTTGTCATAACTTATTTTTTAAAAATAATTTTTTAAAATTATGAAAAAAATATTATTTATAATAATATTACGAAAATTTTGGACAATTTGTAATTTCTTTATAAAGATTATATATTATAAATTTTATATTACTTTTGACTTAATTTACATATTATAAAAAATAATATAACTTCAATTTAAGTTTATTTAAGCTTTTATAATTAAAGTTACATATTATTTGGATTATAAACTTAAATATTTTAAAGTCAATACTAATGATGCAAATAGAAAATGTTTTTTTTGCTCTTTATTGTGGTGTATGATACCATTTGAAAGAATAGTGTCAGTCACAAGCATATAGACAACTTATAAAATCTTTAATGTGAGATGTTTAAAGCTTCAGAATGTGATTGAGAAGACATTTGTTATTGTAATTATTTTTCATATTAACCTCAAAAAAAAGTTGAATCATACTAACATGTTACATATTTCATAACTTCTTTCGTTAGTGGAATTGAGATTACCCTTACTTTGTAGAGTATATGAAAAAAAGGAGTTCTTGATAATCTTAATTAATATTGCATATTCAATTTCAGATGATGATGAGCTCGGTTAAAGATAAATAAATAATGATAAAATTTTAAATATTTAAGAGGGAATAACCCAACAAATTTGCACTAGAACAAATAGATAAAATTTCATGTACTGTTTATTTTTTTGCTATCTTTATTAGTAGACGTGTTATCAATTAATTTTCTAGACTAACATAATAGATATGATGATTTGATTTAAATTTTTATTACTTGTTTAAAAATTATTTTTACCATAATAAATTTTTTATAATAATTAATAATTTTAAAAAAATATAAATTATGTAACTGTGTAATTACAATTTGTACAACTAAATATGATATAAAGAATTACAATAATAATTACACTTTCATTCAATTATTTTGTGTTGTAAAAACAGATTATATAAATGTAAATATTAAATTGAAAACTTGCATCTTTTCAAAGCAAAGTGAGAGCATAATCTAGTGATGAAAAAGGATTAGGGCTTACTTTTGGGGGCTATCATCAAAATTGATTGTATTTGTAGTGTATCGATGGAATGAATTACTACACGCAAGGTATCCACTATTTCCCTTAACAAACTCCATTTTAAATAGCCTAATACCCTTCTAAAATTTGATTTATTCCCACTGGACAGGTAGATTTGGACTCAAATTGAATTGGGTTTAATCTTTAGAATGAAATTTTAAATTTGGGTCTATTTTAACAGCTCTAATGAGACCTCCAATGTTGATTCTATCATTGGATTATTCAATTTAGTTTAATGTCGAAAAAATAGATTAGATATAGAAAAATTATCAGATTATATTTTTGGGGTGAATTTTGAAATTTTTTTAGAAGATCAAAATTGAATTGTAAATTTTTGAGATGTCTAAATATATATTTTATCATATATTAATTTATGATTTCATCATCTTTGAAAGGTTTAAGTAGATTTTTTTTTCATTTTTAGGAGTCAAAATATAATTTTTATCATATGTTAATTTATAAGGAATTGGAATTGCAATTTTTTCATTTTTTGGGGGCGTGGGCAAGGCCCCTGTATTTGCCCCTGTTGCCACAAGCCGATCTCCACCACAACACCATGGCATCATGGTTCTACCCATCAAACTCCATCTATTTGGTTTCGATATGGATACTGTTTTGCCAAGGCATGGGGTACATGCAAATCAATCATCCTTGATAATTAGGACACTTGAATAAATTAATTATCACTTCCATTCAAATACCCTGCAATCTAGAGGATGCCAAACTATTCACTTAACAAAGATCTTTATTATCAAAAAACAACAGGTAAGCGAAAAGATTAACCCTATATTTATTCTCCTCTCAACCTTGAAGCTCTCTCATTCATGTATACCACTATTCTCCCAGCTCTAACAATGTCTTCTTCCTTTCCATCCAATTCCCTCTCCTCTTAATCATCTCTCATCCTTCCATCGCTTAGATTATACAACCCTCCACCTTAACAGGGTTTACATTGTGTAACACCCATATTTCCAAAGTATAACATTACTATATATTATTTTAGTATGCAATTTGTTATCAAATCCCACTTCCATGTGAGGAATAAAATTACAACTTCTTCACACTATGTTCCCAACCATGTGTATCCATACATATGGATACATTATCCATGAAAGGAAAAAAAAAAATAAAAGGGGGCAGCATAAACCATCAATTACTTGACAAAACAGGAGAATTTTACGTCACCAGATCCATGAGTAGTTGATTCTTTTCTCATCATTTTCTACCTTAGATTCGAAGAAATGGAAAGGAGGTCCCTCCATTGTGGCAAAGGCAACAAGATTAGATATGGTAAAACCCATTAAGTGGTCAAAGAATAGGGTATAATATATATGAAAAAAAGTAATATTTTAACAAATTAATTATTAAATTTATGAACCCAACGAGTGGCTCCAGTGGTTAAGAGGATGTTGTTCATTCTAGGAGATCCGAGTTCGAGCATTTGTGCGTGCAAGGTGTGTGTGCATTGTCAAAGGGTTAAGAAAATATGAACAGATACTACCATATAATCACACTAGTTTATTAAAAAAATTATTAAATTTATTGACATTTTTGAAAAATTTAATAAAAAATATTTTAAAAGAAAAATAAAAATTTTCAACAAATTTGAAGAACATGATCACCTTTAATTTCCATTATGATCCGCCACTGCATATATATGGTGAGGCTTTGAAAATATAATATTATAGAAGAAAGGATAGGAATAAGATAGAGAAATCAATGGTGGAAATGATTCTTTGGTCCCCAACCCCATCTGGAGAATTCTCCATTAGCTGGTAAGTTTGTCGAATACTCCATCCAATTTTGGGAACAACTTTTTAATATAATCCATTTCCATCATGATTTTAATTCTTAACATCTTTAAATTCGAGTCTCAATATACCTAATCTTTTCCATTTTCATGCAGATTTTCTCTTCCACATTGCAGAAGAAGTCAATGTCAGAAACAAATAGACCTTTTTTTTTTTCCTTTTTGAAGATAAAAAATTATTAAAAATAAGGTTGGAATTTCCTACATGTATGAATATAAAGTGTTGAAACCATACATAGAATTATTTGATTTGGTCTACTTCCACATTATTATTACAAATGAGTTTCACTATAACAAACACAATATATTTACAAGTACAAATATATGCTTAAATAATTATAATGTAGAATTAAATCAGTACAAAATATTACAGGCGAAGAATTGAAAAGAATTAAACAAAATCCACACATGACATACTCACATGTAAACCCATATATTATAATTACACACAATGATATTCGAACCTGAATACTTAAAAAACTAAAACATTTACAACCATTTTAAATTAAAAATGACGTTTAGCTTTTCTACATTCATCTAAAAAAAAGAATCTCTTATAAAGAATATGTCAAATAAAATCCCAAAATATTTGCAAGACTATGCTGACATGGACAAATGTTTCCCTATAAATAGGGATGTACAAATCCTCTTTCTTCATCCAAGTCTCTTAAAACACAACTTCTTCTACCTCCTTCCACCCACAGAATTATACAGCACTTAAATTAAAGTCATAATTATCGTGGTTTTATATAGGATTTTCCCCTATATTTTTACTTATATTTATCATAATTGAATATGATAATGTGATGTTGTTGACAGAAGATAGAGAGCACAGATGATGGCATGCATGTAGTCTTTGCATTTCACTCCTTTGTGCTCTTTATTTTCTGTCATCACACCTTTCATCTTCTTAGTTTATTATTAACGTTGAATCTTTATGAACATTTAAAATTTTCGTAAATGAAGGCATTAATATATTAATTGTGGATATTATTGTTTTTCTTTTTTGCAATACTGTAATCTAACATATATTCCAATAGTGTTGTGATATTTTATTTATCAATTTTCCTTTAATTTTTTTGTTTCTTTTTCTGATTTAGAATCATTTTTCAGTGTGTTTGTGCAGGAAGATATCATCAAAATGCATTATGGCCTACTTAATTTGTAAGTGTATATGTATGTGTATATATATGAATTTTGATTTTATATAATTTTACATACAAAATTTGATTTTGTTTTAATTCCTAACATTATTATAGATGTGGCACTAATTTTATGTTTATTTGTTGTATACATAAATAATTATATTTATTTTATTTTATTTTTTAAATATGTACTATTAAATTAAAATTAAAATTTCACGTATATAAATGCATAAAATCAAAATATATGCATTACATGCATATTCGAATAGCTTCATGTATAATTGAGATTTCTTTTTGTTGAAAGGTAAATTCATTAAAAGACTAAAGATTGGTCAATAAAACAACAAAAGGTATTCAATTTGATATTTTTCTCAATTCCTAACCACCATTTTCACATTTTCTTATTGCATTATGTTGATGGGGGTTGACACATTTGGGAAAAATGTTCGAAGTGCCGTCAATCAGGTAGTTGATTGGTCCCCTAACAATCGAAGGTATTGCCATTTGGGAAGAGTTTTATCCCTCACGTTCTACAGAGAGTTAACATGTTGTGAGAGATTGTCCTAAGGGCTTGGAGTATATGGGTTAGGGGTTTGAACCCCACCAAGAACGAGACACTCACATCCCTTTGTTGGGTGCCCATATGCCCATGTACAGTCGAAGTGCTTTCGACTTTGTAAATCAAGCCATCAGGGTAGCCACTCATGTCACGTTGGCTCTCGAAGGATACAAGATACAAAACTCCAAAACAGGGGCAGTATCTTCGGTTATTGGGAGCTCAATTGATTACCTAGTGGGTAATACTTTGAATATTTCTCTCGAAAGAATGGACCCCCTTAACACATGCACAAACAATTATATTTACCTTGTACCCAATTGATTTTTTTAAATATGCACAATCAAATAAAAATTGAAGCTACATATAAAATATTGAATTAAAATTAAAATTTCAAATACATAAATATACAAAACCAAAATCCATGCTTTACATTGCATATTCGATTAGGTTGAAAGCGAAATTCTTGAAAATATTAAAAATTGGTCAATCAAACTGTACATTCAAGCATACAGCAACACAACAAATAGAAGAAGCAAACAACAAAAGAAGGTAAAAGTATTATTAAGGTTATCTATTATGAGTCATATTGTATTTTGCCTTTTCTACTATATGTCTCTATACATTAGATTAAATAATAAATTGGTTCTTTTTTGTTAAATATTTCTTCCATTGATACTAGTAAAATCATGCGTGATTAACAGAATAACCAGACAACGATACATGGCGTGTCACGTGTACCTGATGTAAATAGATAAGTTTTTAATAGTATTAATGGATTAAATTTTTAATAGACCCACCAGAAATATTTTTATAGACCCACCAGGAAGACAAAATTGAAATATTGAAGTACAACCCTCGACAACACTTATGTATACTGGTGATTTAAAAGACAAAAAAATGGGACATAAAATCATACATCCATATTATATAAATATGGTGATTTACAAGGTTTATAACAAAACACATAAAATTATAACTTGATGGTCAAGAGTGTTCACCGTTCCAGATGTGCCCTGAGTCTGAGTCGCGCTAATTGCGTTAATTGTTCAAGCTTTGCCCTGTTATTGTAATTCATCAAAAAAAATATTTTCATTGCCTTTATATTATTATTTTAAAAAATTATTTTCAATTAATTCTTAAAATATAGTAAATTGATTAATATATATATATATATATATGGTAATTATAAGTGATTTACTTATACTCTTAATCTTATTTTACCACAAGTGATGTGAAAAATAAATTGCAAAATCTCTATTTTCCTAAAATGGGATTTTTATTTTGCTACACAATTGATAAGTATATCATCAACTTGTAATTGCATAATTTAATATTAGGTTCAAAAGGTTCCCAAATTCAACTATAAAATGCACAATACATCTCATATTTTGTACATCACTAGCTCATCTTCGTATAATCAATTTTTAGTTTTATCTCTCAACAGCTTTCAAATAATGGCTTCTTTTGACGTTGCTTCTTGTTTCATCGTTTTGATTGTAGCATTTTGTTAGTATATACAATATTTCTCTACTTTGATATTCAACCATTACATCATAAATATTTTATTTTTGGTACAAAGAGGTTTACAATATAAAGATAAAAAGAGGGGTTGCAATTGTTGTGATTTAAATCTAATTTGTCTCAAATTCATCATCATCTTTACACACACACACACACACATATATATATAAATTGGAAAATGAATAAATAATGAAAAATTATTGTTTAATTTGCAGGTGTATTCAATTTGGAAGCATGTACTCATGATTCGGAATGTCAATTGAATTGTGAATATCTCGGCCTTTGTGACTTAACAACTGGAAAATGTAATTGTCTATTGTTGTCTGAGCCGCTACCTTATGTCGCTGTACCAAATGCTGCCGTGCCAAATGCTGGGGTACCAAATGTTGCTGTTACATCAGATGCTGCTGTACCAAATGTTGGGGTTCCAAATACTGCTGTTACACCAAATGCTGCGGTAACACCAAATGTTGCGGTTACACCAAATGCTATTGTTACACCAGATGCTGCTGTACCAAATGTTGTTGTGCCAAATGTTGGGGTTCCAAATGCTGCTTTTATACCAAATGTTGCTGTACCAAATGCGAACGATAAATGTGTCCACAATGCAGACTGTGCTAATTTTTGTGGACCAAGTTGTCAACACTATAACTGTGAGGAAGGCTTTTGTATATGCCATTGTAGTGCATGAAAAACATAGTGTTTTCGTTCAAAGGCTCCAATTTTAGGCCTTTCAAAAATGTGTACTAAAAAATCAGTACGTAAAACGAAAGACTTAAAAAAGGTGTTGAGAGAATTAATTTTCTTTTTATTGTATTAAAAATCATTTTGTCGATCTTGAAGAAAAAGATGATAAACTAATAATTAAAATCATGCCCAATTCAAATATGAATAATGTATTCGTGTTATATTTAAGTTTTTTATGTCATGTTATAATTATATTGTGTAATCGTGTCATATCTAACATTTTTAATTTTGCATTTAAAAAATTTCTTTATGGTTTCATTGATGAATTCGATACTTCATTTTATTAACTAGATCTATTCTTATAAACCCATATATTATGTTGAAAGAGATACATGAGTGCTAAAAGATTTATTTATTTATTCTTTTTCCTTTTGTTAACATTGAATTGGTGGGCAAGGGCTAGGGGGGCTAGCCGTGGCCTTGGCCCCCAAAAATGAAAAATTTTGTATGTAGTCCCTTGACTTCTATAAAATTAAAAGTTAATATAATAATAAATTTTCACTTTGACTCCCTAAGAAATATTATTCATTTTTGGCCATGAAATAATTTTTTGACTTCGTCCCTTTATTTGTCGTATTTCGACATAGCAGATTAAACTACTTTTTGCACTTTAGAAGCTTGAAATTAAGCATTTTCTATAACACCCTTAACCCGAAACCATCGCCAATTTAGGGTCTTAAAGTATTACAAGATAATTTACAATCATTAAATTAATTCCACCAAATATTCAAATCCATTTAAGTCAACCACACAACACATATAATCATGTTAATGAATACGTAATTTAACCTAACTAAAATCATACATGTCATATACAAGCATTATAATCGATCAAGGATTAAATTCAAACATCCTCAAAACTTTTAGATTAACATGAATTCTTTTCATAAAATAGGGCACACGACTGTGTGTCTATAACACACGCCCTTGTTCTTAATCGTGCACCGAATCGTGTTCATACTCGAAATACAACCACACGGCCGTGTCACAACCCGTGTCACAGGCCGTGTGTACCCAATTTGCTTCCTAACCAAGTTAATTCCATAGCCTAACTTGTTCCACGAGATGCATTACTAATGAGATAAAATTTTTAGGGTTCAAAATACTATCCAAGAATCAACCAAATTCAATGCTTGACATCTCCAACTTAACTAATAAGAACATTTTCTAAATAACTATTTGTAATTCATTATCTAGATGACTAATTACCTAAAATCTCATACTATTAGTCCACATGACTCACTATAACATGAAAATAAAGCATACCACAATTGTGCTTCAATCCATTATTACTAACCATAATGACCTCTTATCCATTTCATAGTCATACCATTCAACCAAACTTACTACTCAAACAATCATCAATATCGACATACAAGCCATACCTATTTCATAACGTTCCATTATTTTTAAATTATTTACATAACCTGAAAATTTGCTAGATCAATGTATCATTCAATATATATATATATATCAAGCCAACTATCGTGTACTAATAATCACATTTGTTCATCTTCTAAAGACTTCTAAACATAAAATTAATCCTAGGTACATGCCAAAATAACAAAAGAAGACATTACCGACTTTGAATACGGGATTTCTGTCTTGATACTGAGTTTGAATCTACTGCTAAATTAACCTGGAATCATGATAAATTTAATTACATTAGTAAACTTTTATTCACCAAAACAACCATTCACATGGATGTATATAAATCCTCAAATAGATGCTTTCATTTGACAATTCATAATTTTTAATTTCAATATAGCACATAACGCAAACAATCAACTATGTATAATACTCCAAATCAATATAATTCTTACTCAATGTATATATACATACTGGCAAGTCTTTCCAATAATTCATTCATTTTTGTCGTTTATAATTTCCATCAATTCATGGCACCCGGTGCCTAGCGAATATACCGCAAAACTGAACCCAGCTCTAGTTGGATTAACCAACAGTTTGCGCCCAACACTAGTTGGATAAACCGACGATTCTGGCACCCAGTGCCTAGCGGATAAACCGCAAAAGTGAGTCCAACTCTAGTTGGATTAACCAACAATATCCGTCAAATCCTGGCACCCAGTGCCTAGCGGATAAACCGCAAATGTGAATCCAGCTTTAGTCAGTTAAACTGACAAAATAATTAATATTTCATTCCCGTCATTTCATCAATTATTAATTAATATCAACAATTAAATAAATGTATCTATATAACTTCTTCCATGTGTCATGAATTGATATAACAATTAAATAATTTAAACTTTAATCAATATTTAAATTGAATAACAAGTTCAAGGGTACGAACTTACTATTTACAATTGCAAACAATTATTCGGTAGCCTTCTCTTTTCCACGATTAGCAATGGGTTCTCTCGTTTCTCGATCTAGAAATAATAATTTAATTTAATCATCTAACTTATAATCATTTTAATTCAATAATCATAATCACTCAAGTAATCCCTTAATATTTTGCATTCATACCACTTAATCCTTATCACTAACTAATCAATTCAACATTTAAAACAAACTCTTCAGCCAACCGAATATATATATATTTCATAAACAGTCCCTAAACTTCTGAAATTTATAACTTAATACCATGGCACTTTAGTTTTATAATAATTACATCCCTAAGGATTAATACCATCAAAACTCAATACACAATGTAATTCAAATATAAAATAAAATTTATATTTCACCTCTAGCACAAGAAATATCCAAGGAAAACAGTCCTTGCATGCTAAGATTGTATGGTAGGTCATACTTTAAATACTTCTCTAAAAAGAGTCAACCCCTTAACATATGCACAAACAATTATATTTACCCAATTGATTTTTTAAATATACACAATTATATAAAAATTGACATATATAACATTGAATTAAAATTAAAATTAAAATTCCACGTACATAAATATACAAAACCAAAATCCATGCTTTATATTGCATATTCGATTAAGTTGAAACTGAAATTCTTGAAAATATTAAAAATTGGTCAATCAAATTGTACATTCAAGCATACAACAGTACAACAAATAGAAGAAGCAAATAACAAAAAAAGGTAAAAAGTATCATGAAGGCTCTCTATTATGAGTTATGTTGTATTTTGTCTCTTCTACTATATGTCCTTATATATTAGATTAAATAATAAATTGATCTTTTTTTTGTTAAAAATTTCATCCACTTATACTGTTAAAATCATGAGTGATTAACAGAATAACTAGACAACGATACATGATGTGTCACTTGTACCTTATGCTGATGTAAATAGATAAGTTTTTAATAGTACTAATGGGTGATTTTATATATAGAGACTAATTTGCTCATTTTTTGAATAGAGGAGACAAAATGCAATCCCTATGTAGTCCTATCAACTTCTACAAAATTAAGAGTTCACATAATGATCAAATTTCTCTTTGACTCTCAAAAACCATGTAATAAACCCTGTATGTTGTGTTGAAAGAGCCATTTTTAAGTGCTTGAAGATTTACTTTTCTTTTTATTAAAAATTTACCTTATGTTGACATAACACTATTTATTTTATATGACAAAACAATCATTCTAAGCTATCAAAATCCGGTTGAGAATTTAACTAACCTAAACAATTGTAATTAAACTAGAAGACATACAAATACTAAATAGCAAAGAAAGAATAAAAACAATTCAATCTCACAAACTTGTAGAATCAAATTTTGAATATCACTTCAACTGGAAAAGAAAGTTTAAAAACCCATAAAATAAAATTAAAAACAAAATAAACTAATAATGGCCCGGTTTAAGTCTCCTCAACTTTAACCTAATAATGTCTGTTTATAGGGTAAAAATAAAATAATGAAAAAAAAATACAAAAATGTCCTTAATTAAATAAAACAAAATGTTTCTAGGCTTTTTGGCAAATTTCGCGTCAAACTTCAAGCCTTTTTTTAACATCTTCCTGACACTATCTGCCTCAAGACTTAAAATAACTTTGGTTAGATCCTTAAATTTTCTTCGAATCGGTATATTATGGGCACAAAATAGATGTTTGTATCTCAAGTTATTGTTGAAATATTGAAAGTATGTTGTGTTGAAAGTTTAAACAACAAAAACTTACCAAAAATAAAATTTCGGCTCTTTTGACTCCAATTACTTCTTAAATCAATAAAAAATAAAAGTATAAATAAAATAATTAAAAACATAAAAAACATAATTCAATACAAAAGAAATCACAAATCAATAGAAAATTACACACTTATCAACCACCTTAAAATTAAAGTCTTACTAGAAGTAAAAACATCATTAATATGTGTCGATAGTGTCGAAGGCATGAGGTTTGAAAAAGAGGGAAATGCCCAATGAGTAATATTCAAGAAGCGAGACAAGCAACATAAAAGACATAAGCTTTTGAATAAGACCATCACTGGACCTTTTACATTTAACTATTTTTATTTGACCAAGATCTACATCACAAGCCATGGTACCCCCTAACTCAGATCGCATCTAGTGGAGGTCACTTACAAATGGACCAAAATGGAATATCATGGTGAAAACAACTTAAGTGATGCTACCAAGCAAACAAGAGTATGTTATGCAATGATAAATTTAATCTTTAACTTATAATCTTTTAAAAATATTAAAATCATATCTTTGCTAGCATGACAATTCACCTGTATTTTATGTAGATTTTTTATTTTTTTAATTATTTTTTAACCTGACATATAAGATAAATAGTATTGTGTCAACATACAATGCACATAAATTGTAACGTGGTTTGTCACACTAACATAATCAAAAAATTAAAACTTTAGTCAAGATTTTCACTAAAAAATTATTTTATTGTTTCTTAAAGATCAAGAAATGAGTCTTTCAAAAAATTTTATTATAATTTCTTTAATTAGATTCATCTTGTACCTTTATAATTTTGTATTGTATCTTTTTTAAGAGTACCAAAAAATTTAAAAGATTTATTTTAAAAATTGATGCACCATGTGTAACACCTTAAATTAAGTTTTAAGGACTTAACTGTGGAAATTATAAATTAGAAGTTTAATTCATAAATTTGAGAAGTTTAGGGGATTTGATTTTAATGGGAATATAAATTTGTGGGCCAAATTGAGTATTTTTGGACTTAATCGTGTAGTATGAAAGGTTAGGGGTCGTTTTGGGAACCCTAGAGTAGGTTTAGGACTTCCGTGTAATTACTCCTTTTTGTTGGATATAAAACCCTCCTTTTCACCTTAGTTGACCTTCTTCTCCCTTAATTCTTTTGTGCTGCCGATTTTGCTCCCACTTCTCCCTCAAATTCTCTTTTTCGATCACCCTCCGATCAAGGCCGTACCTTAGTCAGTTCATTACACCGCCACCACCAAAATACTCCCCCTTGTATTGTGTATCAAACCCGCACTTCAAACCACCTCTATTAATTGCCGTTCGTGTGTAACAACAAGGGAACTTTCAGCCTTTGTCTCTTTTTTCTCCGTCGTTTTAGTGTGGTAAGTTGTTGAAATCATGTTGTGGCTTGATTTGGGGTTGTTTGCATGTTGATCTAGGTGGTCGGACGTCGATTGCGATGGTAGAGGTGATGGTGGTACTGATTTGGGGGGAATCAAACCCTAATTTTCCCTTTTATGTTGTGTTAAAATTAGGCCCTAAAATGCTTAAACCCAAACCCTTTTAAACTAAACCCAAACGCTTTTGATCCAAACCAAGCCTACCATCCAAGCTAAGTGAACCAAGCCCAACACCCAAATCAAGTGAACCTGTAGATCGAACCCGGCCTGAATATGTTGATCGAACCTGACCTGAACCTGTTGACCGAACCCGACCCGAACCTGTAGATTGAACTTGACCTGAAATCGTTGATCGAACTCGACCCGAACCTGACCCGGACCCGTTGATCGTTGATCGATGATAGTTGACCGTTTACTGTTGACTGTTGATCGTTGACAATTGACCGTTAACCGTTGACTTTTTAGGTTGATCGTTGACTTTTTTCGAGAAATCCTACCCTACCATTTTTCGACATCTTGAGTCTATTTTCATTGTTTGTTTTGTCAAATTCAAACTCGAAAGCCTCGTTTTGACTGTTTTATCTTTAAATATGTACTTAGAGTTATTCAAAGATTTAATTCGAGAAAACTAATGTGAGATATTTGTGTTTAGGTGAACACGACTCCGAGGCTGACGTTTTACCTCCTCCTCCACCTATGCAACCTACTCCTGCATCGGTTTCGAGAGTTACACGTGAGTTATTTTAGTTAGTTTTGTGTTTAATTAGTGGCATAGGAATAATATTAATATTTAGTTGTAGTTGTAGGATCTAATCCCGCTAGACCAGGTACTCGATCAATGCATGGTGGATAACCTTCTCATCGTTAGAGTTTCTGCTTCCTAACGGTGTGTTTCTAACTATAACATACCCTATTGTATGAGATGTTATGTCATGAGTGATTTCATGTTGTTGTGAGTTATATTGTTATTGTGTTGAATGTATTATGTGATGAAGATGGTTTGATTGAGGTTGAGATGTGTAATCATGTTGATATTGTCATGCATATATTCAGGACATGTGGCTGATTAAAGTTATTTCAATTATACTACTGTGCACTGTGATTTATGAGAAATACCATGAGATTGAGATTGAGACTTAATAATTGAGATATTTTTGTGATCATTCCACTATGTGTTCATGGGTTGGGATAGTACGGTGGAAGACGTGATAATCATCGCTTTAAACGGTTGATACTAAAACCGCACTACGATTGGTGACGATTGGTTGGGAAAGGGTTCTGGGGAACCTTTTCACTGTGTTGGTGTGTTGGAGTATGGGTGCATTGCATTGTGCATTTGATTGTAACATGATTTGTGGTTACTTTTTGTGTTATAAATTATTGTGATATTTTATATTAGGTCGTATGTACTTTAGAGATACACTGGACTTTTTAGCTCATTTCCTTATAGTTTCCTTTACAGATACCCGAGACATAGGTGACTTGGTACCTGGAGGCATATTTATAGATTTATTTTATTTTATTATTTTATTGGGGTTGTAAGTCGATTTAAATTTGGGGATTTTGGCATTTATTTTGGAAGTTTAATTATTTTATTTAAATTATAGACTATATATATGAATGTATGTGAATGATTATGGTTTATCGGATTGCGTGAGGGTATAATTACATAAATAACTTCCTGGATCTGGTCGTATCTCCTGGGCCGGGTAAAGAGGGTTACACCATGGTATTAAGGCATACGTTCAATTTGCACATGATCGACCTTCTAAGCACCTTATCAGGTGTTTGCACACTATAAACTCATCGTCTATTTAATCACTCACTCTCAGCAAAATATTTGTATAAACCCACCAGAAAGACAAAATCGAAATATTGAAGTACAACCCTCGACAACACTTAAGTATACCGGTGATTTAGAAGACAAAAAAATGGGACATAAAATCATACAATACGATGTCAACTTCATATTAAATAAATATGGTGATTTAAAAGGTTTATAACTAAACACATAAAATTATAGCTTAATGATTAAGGGTGTTCATCGCATTAGCTGTTCAAGCTTTGCCTTATTATTGTAATTCATAAAAAAAAATTATTTTCATTCCTTTATATTATTATTTTAGAAAATTATTTTCAATTAATTTTTAAAATATATTAAAATGATATATATATATATATGGTAATTATAACTGATTTACTTATACTCTTAATCTTATTATACCATAAGTGATGTGAAAAATAAATTGCAAAATCTCTATTTTCTTAAAATGAGATTTTTATTTTGCTACACAATTGGTAAGTATATCATCAACTTGCAATTGCATAATTTAATATTAGGTTCAAAAGGTCTTCAAATTCAACTATAAAATGCACAATACATCTCATATTTTGTACATCACTAGCTCATATTCGTATAATCAATTTTTAGTTTTATCTCTTAACAGCTTTCAAATAATGGCTTCTTTTGGCGTTGCTTCTTGTTTCATTATTTTGATTGTAGCATTTTGTTAGTATATACAATATTTCTCTACTTTGATATTCAACCATTGCATCATAAATATTTTATTTTTGGTACAAAGAGGTTTACAATATGAAGATAAAAAGAGGGGTTGCAATTGTTGTGATTTAAATCTCATTTGTCTCAAATTCATCATCATCTTCACACACACACACACACACACACACACACACACACACATATATATATATATATATATATATATATTAGAAAATGAATAAATGATGAAAATTATTGTTTAATTTGCAGGTGTATTCAACTTGGAAGCATGTACTCATGATTCGGAATGTCAATTGAATTGTGAACATCTCGGTCTTTGTGACTTAACAACTGGTAAATGTAATTGTTTACTGCTGTCTGAGCCGCTACCCTATGTTGCTGTACCAAATGCTGCTGTGCCAAATGCTGGGGTACCAAATGCTGCTGTTACACCAGATGCTGCTGTACCAAATGTTGTTGTGCCAAATGTTAGGGTGCCAACTGCTGTTGTTACACCAAATGCTGCGGTTACACCAGATGCTGCTGTACCAAATGTTGTTGTGCCAAATGTTGGGGTTCTAAATGCTGCTTTTACACCAAATGTTGCAGTACCAAATGCGAACGATAAATGTGTCCACAATGCAGACTGTGCTAATATTTGTGGACCAAGTTGTCAACACTATAACTGTGAGGAAGGCTTTTGTATATGCCATTGTAGTGCATGAAAAACATAGTGTTTTCGTTCAAAGGCTCCAATTTTAGGCCTTTCAAAAATGTGTACTAAAAAATCAGTACGTGAAACGAAAGACTTAAAAAAGGTGTTGAGAGAATTAATTTTCTTTTTAAAAACTGTTTTGTCGATCTTGAAGAAAAAGATGATAAACTAATAATTAAAATCATGCTTCCAATTTAAATATGAGTAATGTATTCGCATTATATTTAAATTTTTTATGTCATATTATATTTATATTGTATAATCGTGTCATATCTAACATTTTTAATTTTGCATTTAAAAATTTCTTTATGGTTTCATTGATGAATTAGATACTTCATTTTCTTGAGTGGATCTATTCTTATAAGCCCATATGTTATGTTGAAAGTGATACATGAGTGCTTAAAGATTTATTTATTTATTTTCCTTTTGTTAACTTTGAATTGATGGGCAAGGGCTAGGGAGACTAGCAGTGACCTTGGTCTCCAAAAATGAAAAATTATATATGTAATTCCTTAATTTCTATAAAATTAAAAGTTAAAATAATAATAAATTTTTACTTTGACTCTCCAAGGAATATTATTCATTACTAACTTCGAAAATAATTTTTTAGCTTCACCTCTATTAGTGGGAAAACAAAAATCTCATCAAAGTATTAGAATATTTCCCATATACCCAAATGTTAGGAAAAAATGAGGAAAAAAAAAACCTAGAATCATGAGAGAAATGTTGTCAAAAGTTTGTTTCACATACTTTCCAGGGACAAATATTAAATGACCTTAGACAGAACTTGAAGGAGATGACAAGGGCATGCAGCTCTGATGAACAAATTTGTCTTCTTTGAGATATAGCAGAGGGAACTGCAAGCATAAAGAAAAAGAGATTTATAGAAAATGTTGATGATTAGATGGTTCATGTTATGTAATTTTGTTTTGGGGTTTGAAATTTTAATGAACTGATGAAGACTGAAAAATGTAAATGAAGGGTTTGAATGAATTGATGAAGAAAAAAAAATGGAGGGCTTGGGATTTTGATTTGGAGGTTTGAAACTTTGAATGAATTGACAAGTGATAGGTTTGATTTAGAGATTTTAAAATTTGATTTGGGGAAAAATGGGAGAGTGGGGGAGGGGCGGTAAAAAAAAACAAATTTGGGAAGAAATATATAATAATAAAAAAATTGAAACAATAAATAATAATATAAATTTAAAATATAAAATAATATAATTTTATATTTAATTTATTTGAATTATTTAAATTATTCAAATTAATATCCACTTAGATCAGCTTGTATCTAGTGGAGGTCACACCTGCAAATGGATAAGAAAGGCTTGAAAGTCAAGGTAAAAGCAACCCAAGTAATGCTACTAACTTTTATTCAAAAAAAAGAAAAGAAAAAGTAATGCTACTAACCAGACAAGGGAGTGACTTCCATGGCTGGATCCAATGGTAGAACAAATGCTCAAATTATATTTTAAGTGAATCTTTCCAAGTTAAAAGATTTTAAAATTTTGGGATGAATCTCAAAAATTACGCATGAGTTTTGATTAAAATTGTAATTTGATATTTAAAATTTAATTGTGATTCAAATCTATGTGAAATTTTAATTTTTCAATTATACATATTTAAAAAAATAATTACATCAATTTTTTTATACTAAATAAATATAATTTTTTATGTATGTAAAATAAACTTAAAATAATGTTATATCAATAATTATATCAATAATTTGAGAAATTTAAATCAAACTAAAATTTTATATAATTACACGAAATTAAATTTCATAGATAACATTAAATTTTTTTACAAAGTAAAATTGGAGTTGAAGCTCTTTTTGGATAAATTTTTTTTTTTTGAAGAGATAAGACTGGATAATATTATCAAGGAGCCCAAACAAAGACCCACAAACAAAATACAAAGTCCAAATGAAACAAACAAAGCCTGATTGCCAACAGGAAACAAGGTAAAATTTTGGGTAATTTATCGAAGTAACTCAAAATTTTTTATTCTTTATGAAAATGACCCAAGTTCAAAAATATACACCAAAATAACTTGAAATGAACAGTAAAAATTGATATTAGTCATATAATGATCGACACCACCTGTCCAATAATTGGTGTCAGACATAAAAATTTGTGTTTTTTGGTGTTGGTCATACAATGGCCGACACCTATGTATTTTTTTAATATGGTATTTTATTGATATACGAAAATACGAAAATTTGAAAAAATTTTGTCAAATAAAATTTTCAATTTTTTGGTGTTGGTCATGCAATGGCCGACACCCCTATTTATCTGATAAAAAAAATCAAATTTTTGGGTGTTGGCCATGCAATGGCCGAACCTTCATACGGTAGTGTTTGTAAATCAGTTACTATCACCGGCACATACTCTCGAATCGCAGCTATCCACCCTTGGAGCTCGTTGTATGATGCATCCTAGTCACCATACAACTCCCATATCGCCATTTGCTTCGCCCACCATGCCTTCCGGTACGAAACCTTATAATTGAAGCAAGGTGCATAGCTGAAATATAGATCGATACCTTATTCAATGGGGACGCTTTCACCATAGGCATGATGTAGTTGCATATGGTCTTTGCATCTAACTTCCGATGGTCTTACGTTATATGAGCCATGGTGCATGTGTGCGGACCTTCCATTTTCCTTATTGTTCACAGCTGACTCCGCTGCATTAACGCGGCTTGGATACGCCACTTACACCCACTCTCGGCTTTCCAACATTCTCCGATGTACAAAGATTGCGACGACTTCGTTACTTTATAATCCACAGCTAACTTTAAGCTGTATTGTTTTATTGCATTTAAGTAGTCCTTCATATTCTCAAATTGTTGTCCTACGAACAACTCTTCTTCGTCGGTTTGTTCATGAGTAGGTGAGTCGGAACTATGTTTTTATATTCCGAAAACTCACGAACTCGACCCGTAACTAGGTTTACGTCGCTCATGAAGGCCCTCGGATTATTCCTAATAACTATACTCGGACTCGTATTTTCTCCTGAATAGGTGCTAACATCATCACCGTCTACCGACCCCTCCTCATCTAAGTCTTCGAGGATGTCATCCAAATCGGGGTCTTTCAAAGCTTCATTTTCATCATCATCTTTTATTGGGGCCAACACTTCCAGATGAAATTGTAGACAATGACACGTGTTTTAGATGTTATACGAACATTCACCGGTGTTTGGATTTTCTGGAGTGGACCCTTCATAACCCGATTGATCTTACCAGCATACATTAAGATCAACATCTATTCCAGAACGCTGGCTGGCTTATTAGATTTAAGACTTGAATTGGTTAAGAGTGTGATATCTTCACGAACAACTCAATAGGGCATGGATTTTCGATCTCTCAAATGGGTAATAAATTTCAATCATTGTCCCTAGATCATCATTATCAACAAGCTCCATTTCGGAGAACTTTATCGAATCTGATGAAACCAGAAATTTGTAAAACAGTCTCAACATTTGCTTTCCGCAACGAGTAGCTATCTTTGTACTGATCTGTCGTTTCAATTCCTCCAACGAAACACACTTGTTTAGTCTCATTCTGATTTTTTCTCGGCTTTCAAATACACAACCTTCATCATCTGTATTGATAATTTTTCCATCAAAATGAACATAAACAAAGAAAATGTTGGAACTCATCTTGAAAAACTTGGGATCATAAAAAAATGAACATAAACAAAGAAATTGTTGTACTGTTAACGAGAACAAAAAACTCAAATTTTTAGTACTGACGGTTATATATATATCTGGTGCTGGAGTTAAAAGTAGGTTTCAGCCATTAACTATACTAGTGTTCTTTTCTTTTAATTATTTTCATTTATTTCTTAAAATTAATTTTAATTAATATTTTTTAATATATTTTTAATTTGTCGATAATATTTATTCCTTAACATTTTCACAACAAAATATTTAATAATTTTTTAATAAATCAAAATTATATTAATATGATAAAATATAAATCTTGTTGAATATTACAATAATACAAATTAAATTTACAGATAAAATAAATTATAAATAATTGTTAATACTAATACACGAAATTTTAAATTTTGAACAATAATACAAAATAACCTACAATACCTTAAACTTGCGCAACTCTTCTCGGTTAGATAATGTCCATCTGCCTGAATACCTTGCCAATTTTAATAATTCTTCTAACCCTCAAGCAATACAGGTCCATATTGACTGAATACCCAGTCAAGTCATCTCGGTCGACCGTTCGATGATAGAATTCCGTTAACCGACCTTTGATAGTATAACCTTTACGGTTATACCACATAGTTACATTTAGCGGCAATTATATCATCTACATATAGGATTTTCTTCAATGGCGCAGAAAATCATCTGACCACTGAAGACATATATTTGCCGCTTCACATGTCAGTATATAATTTAACTCCGACAATACATGACAGTATATAGCTCAACCCCTAAATTGGATTGTACACTTCACAACTATTCCCCAAAACAAAACACTTATAATTAGGCAGGTGGTGTCGCCCATTATATGGTCAATATCAATTTTCACTGTTTATTTCAAGTAATTTTGGTGTATATTTTTGAACTTGGGTCATTTTCATAAATAATAAATTTTTTTGGGTTACTTGGATAAATTACCCCAAAATTTTAAAACAAGCAAACAAAACCAGATATCCAGTCAAATCAAAATCTCTGCAACCCAACAATTCCCCATAAGTAACATTAATTGCTGTCGATTGCCAGAATTCAAGGAGAAATTGTTTCTCCATTCAAACGAAGAGAAGGTGTTCAATCGGGTGCACGGACCATCGAGTTTCCCAGATCAAGAGAATCAACTGCAAACGAAGGAACCCTTCTAGACAGGTAAATTTCTACTTCATTTCGTAAAGATTCAGCAGCTATGATATGAGCCGTCTGATTAGTTTTCCTCGAAATATGTCGAAATCTGATTGAATGGAAATTTGTTTTTCGATCATGAATTTCTCTGATCAAAGGGCCAATTTCAGATCTGTCAAGGTGTTTATTCTGGCATTTCTTTATTGTCGTTAAAGAGTCCCCCTCAATTTCAACCTCTTCCAAACCAAGCTGTAAACCAAGGCGAACGACGTGGACACATGCCAATGCTTCTGCTGCAAAAGGGCTGACTATCCGAATATCAATAACCGACTTGGAAGCAACTACTTCTCCCTTACTATCTCTAACAACGATCCTAGCCGCTGATTTGAAAGTATGTGGATTGAAGGCAGCATCAAAGTTGATACGGACAAAGGGGTAACAATACTGGTAAATGAGTGCTTCAATACTGCCTCATGCTCTTCAACAATAACTTTGACTTTATTGGCTAGCTCTTTGCCTGAACATTTGATATTTTCATAGATCAATTTACTCCTGTCATTCCATATGACCCATAACACAAAGCAGATTAAAACACATTGGTCTTTGGTTACCACTGAAAACATCCAGGTTAGCCTCTTCCAATAATCTAAATCTTGCTTATGTAAGACCCAAGTTATATTTAAATTAATTCATACTGCTTTTGATTCAGGATATTCACGAAAAAGATGAAACATTGACTCCCCTTCCCTTTCACATCGAGGACAGGAGGCGTCAGCCCGTATGCGTCGATGTTGAAGATTAACAAGAGTAGGCAAATAATTCAAGGATCATTTCCATGTAAAAATTTTCTGCTTAGTTGGAATATCAAGGCTCCAAAGTTTTTTTTTTGTAAAAAGGCATCAGTTCAATTTGTACCTCATTTGTAATAGAGCTAAAATCTGGATTCATTAGAAGTTTGTAAGCACTTCTAACAGTAAACTCCCCTGTGGCCTCTCCTTTTCAAACCATAAAATCATCATGCACCATGGGAGCAAGGGGTATACACAGAATCCTATTAACATCCTCTGTCGAAACTTTCCACCTCCTCGTAGAATTATCAATAAAATCAGTTACTGTATAAAGACCAGTATTTCGAATGGGCCCGCTAACTTTGTATTCAATTGACCCAGGAATTCATGCATCAGAAACATCAATTCGTTCCCCTGAACCAACACCCCAACACAGTCCTTTTTCCAACGTCTTTCGAGATTTCCATATACTTTGCCAAGTATATGATGGTGAGTTCCCCAATCTAGCCTCCAAGAAATCAAAATGTGGATAATATTTAGCCTTTAATACTCGCGCTACTAACAAATTCGAGAATTGGATAAGCCGCCAACCCTGCTTTGCTAATAATGTTATATTAAAAGTAGCTAAACTACGAAAGCCTAGACCTCCCATATCCTTCAAACCACACAACTTACGCTAATCACACCAATGAATACCTCTACGACCATGCCCTTTCTACCACCAAAACTTTGAAAAAATTCCCTCCAATTCACTACATAATTATTTAGACAGCAAAAAGCAGAGTATAGAATACATAGGAATCGATTGGAGAACAAATTTAATAAAAATCTCTCTTCCACTCTGGGAAAGGAAACGAATACTTCAAGTATCAATTTTCTGCTTGAATTTATCTTTAAGGGATTGGAAAGCTGACCTTTTATTTCTACCCACCATATTTGGCACTCCCAAGTATCTCTCCAGATTATTGGAGTAACGACCACCCATAGTCTCTGCAACAGACCTTTTATCATTCTCAACAACATTAGCACTAAAAAATGCATATGATTTATCATAATTTATAAGCTGCCTAGAACATCTACCGTATTCCTCCAATATATTTTTAATCGCACAAGCCCCCTAATACTAGCATCAGCAAACAGTAAGCAGTCATCTTCAAAGAGTATGTGTGTAAGTAACGAGCCTCTTCTACTAACCTTGATACCAGTGAGCAGACCTTTACTAAAAGCCTCACTTATCAAAACCGATAAGTCTTCACTGTATATGATAAACAAAAATGGGCTTAACGGGTCCCCTTGACGAAGTCCCCTACTTGGTTTGAACAATTCACCTTTAACCCCATTAACTAAAACCGAGTATGAGACGAAAGTGATGCAACACATAATAAGATCAACCCAAGAATCTGCAAACCCCATGCGCTCCATCATTAAAGGGAGGAACGACCACTTCACCCGGTCGTAAGCCTTACTTATATCCACCTTCACAGCCATAGACCCCTTTCGACCCACTCGTCCTTGCTTAAAAGAATGGATAATTTCAAAGGCTAACAAAATATTATCTGTGATTAAATGACTCGGTACAAAGGCACTTTGTGCTGGATTAATACTATCTCCTAAGACACATTGAAATCGATTGGTAACAGTTTTAGCAATCAATTTATAAATGACAGAGCACAAACTAATGGGATGAAAATCTTTTAAATTAGAAGGATGGGAGATTTTCGGTATAAGTACAATATTTGTGTTGTTAACCAAAATGGGTACCTTAAGCCATTGAGAACATCCAAGCAATACATTGTAATATCATGCCCAATAATGTGCCAACATCGTTGGAAAAAAAGTGCCGAAAATTCATCATCACCGAGGGCTTTTGTCAGACCCATGTCTTTCAATGCCTTTACAATTTCATCAGACGTAAATTGTGCAGTGAGCAAACCATTAGCCTCATTCGAAATTGACCTGCGCACTCCATCTAACAAATGGTCAGTAATCTGGTTATTAGAGGAAGTAAAGAGCTCTTGAAAATACAATCTGGCAAGCTCTTCCATTACATCCTTTCCATTCGCCAAACTACCATCAAATCTGAGAAGACCATGAATCAAATTATTTTTCTTCCTTTGGGTGGCATATTTGTGAAAGAATGCAGTGTTTTTATCACCTAATCGAAGCCAATTAACACGAGACCGTTGTTTCCAAAGGATTTCATCCTTATCCATTTCCAGATTAAGGGCAATTTTAGTATCAATCAACTCTTCCAAATTCGAATCATCCCTGGCATTATTCAACAGCTCATTCAATTTAGCCATAAGCTTTTTTCTCTTTTTATTTCTATTACCACGAATACGCTTAGTCCAAAATTTCAGGCCCACTTTGACATAACTCAATTTTTCAACAATGTCACCGTCCCTACTCACCCATAATCGTTTTACTTCTTACTTAAAATTTTCCTCCAAGACCCACCAAGCTTCAAAACGGAAAAGTTTGACCTTTCGAAAAGGATTATTTTCAAGTTGAATAAGAATTGGACAATGGTCAAAATGGGAGTATGGTAAATGACGTACCAGAGCATACGGGAATAAAGAGAAAAATTCATCATTAGCAACCACCCGATCAAGTCTTTCTCTAATGTTCGTTTCCTGAAAGTTGCCTCTTTCCCATGTATACCAAGCACCAGAGTAACCCAAATCCATAAGACAACAATGATCTAATGCATCACGAAAAGCCTCCATTCTTCTCTCGTCTCTTGGCAAACCACCAATTTTTTCAGATGAGTATAAAATTTCGTTGAAGTCGCCCCCAACCATACAAGGAACATTACTAGAATTTTTAAGAGACTTCAACAAGCGCAAAGTATCCTTTCTTCCACTAGCATATGGGGCACCGTAGAATCCAATAAACCACAAAGTCGCATCCGTATTATCATCCACAATTTCCATATCAACATGATTACTAGAATAACTTTTCAAGAAGGCCAGACAATTTTCTTTCCAAGCAATACATAAACCCCCTCTCGAATCGTCTGTCGAAATATCAATTCCATTGAGAAAACCAAATCTTTTACGAACCAATTCCATTGAGAAAACCAAATCTTTTACGAACCAATTCCATCTTTTTATTATTCAATTTTGTCTCCATAGAGAAAACTAATTGGGGATTACATTGTTTCAGCAAATGCTGAACTCTTCTTTTTGCCCGAGGACTCCCCAATCCCAAGACATCCCAACACAATATTTTCATTGCTCTCGGTCGACTTGCCTAATGGAAACCGCCGATCCTAATTGTGGAGAAGCCATAAAGGGCTCCTCAGAGACCGAAATCATCTCTTCTTCTAAACACAGTGAAGTTCCATGGAAGATTTTTAACTTTTTGGATAACTGACTATTCGAAATAAAGTCATCCTCCAACCCAACATCCGACAACACATTTTTCCTTTTCCTGTCAGAATTAGCACACATTTCTGTCGTATTCACCGATTCCCTTGCTAGTCTCCTCCATCTAACCAATTTGGGAAAGTTATTCGTGCCATCATTATTTTTATTGCTCACATAATTCCCAGATACTGTTTCTTTATCCATTGCCACATCATCAAAACAATATTCTGTTGACTTATCTTTTCCAACATCTGTCTCCTTAAATATAGCCAAATTTCCCTTCATGGAATCCCCTAAATCAGGATCATTTAAAATAGGAATCGTATTAGGAAGAAAGTCCCCATTTCACTACTTTCCAAATTATGCGCATCAATCGCCAGCAACACCGACGGAAAAGCTCCTCCAACAGCCACCCCTACATTCTACACATCTGTCTTACTTTCCCCTTCATAATAAAATTCAATCATAGCCTTCTTTGACGAATATCCATACTTCAAACTTTCTTTACCAAAAAAAAGAGAATCTGCTCTTACTTTCTTGCACATCTGTCTTACTTTCCTCTAAAAGTCGCTTCAACTGCTTGAACTAAATCCTCTTGATCGCAATCTAGCGGACACAGGCCAATTTTTATCCAAAACGGAGAGTGTACCAATTTGATCTTATCACGATCTGTTGGAGACAGCAATTGATCAAAGACAATAAATTGCTTCCTAAAAAGCCAAGGGCAACCTTCCAACACTTTTTCCATATCTTCCACACAATCAAAAACTATTATAAACAAATTCTGTCCAGCCAAACGAATGTTAAATTTCTTCTTTGTCTTCCAGATAGTTTTCATTTGAGCTCGAAATCTATCTGGATTATAGGATCTTTTAAACCAAACAGAACAGATTAGTGTTGATTTCTCTGTCGACGAGATTGGTTTACTTTTAACCGACAACTGCAATAACTCCTCTTCAAGGAGAGAAACCTCTTTCTCCATAGTAACACCCTTTCCTCCACCACCACCCTTTCACTAACCCAAAACCCAATAATCACTGTTTCCTTGGGAGAACTATGAGAGAGCACTCTTGAGAGAGAAAAAAGGTCACGTATTGAAGTTTTAAAAACTTTTGAAAAATTTTTTTATTTTGACTGATTTTGCATTTATAATTTTGTACTTTATGAGGTGCCTTGTTAACATCTCTAGATGTCCAACAGAAAGATGTGAAAGATAGCACCAGCCAGTTATGAATAAGCATTCTAAATTCACATGTAAAAGCATAGCTACATATGGAGAGTCTAACCCTCAACAGAATTACTTTATAAACCGGCTCAAGCTTTCGATAAAGTTGAAAGACAAAACTCTCAACAACAAACAATATCAACAAATCGAAAACCTAACCCTCAACAATACATATATATACCGGAGATTTAATGGACAAAAAAGTGGGACATAAAACCAGATGGCAATTTATTGTATAAACATGGTGACTTAAAAAGTTCATAACTAAACACAGAATCCATTAGAACTAAATCAAAATGTTGGTAGCTCAACACATGACCACTTCATGTTTCTTCAAGCTAATAATCTATTGGAAATTTTCTCTTCAAGCATTCTCTCTTGTGCCTTGCTTGCCTGCAACATCCATAACAAAATTTTCACTTAGCTAAACACTAACATTCAAATCCCAAAATTTTGATGATACTAGTATATATATATATACCTGTTTTTGCCAATTTGTGAAACCAGTAACTAAAGCTAGCAGAACCAATTGTAAAGAAGAACCGGTCAATATTCCAATCCAAAGTCCCTTTCCTCTAAGATGTAGGGTAAAGCATAGCAGAGCAGCAACTGGGATTCCAACAAGGTAGTATGCCCCAAGGTTCACGTATGCTCCGATGTGTTGCCACCCGGTTCCTCTTGCGACACCTGAAACATGGGAGAAAACTTGAGCCATACGGCTTGATTTGTCTGAATATAACAAGAATGAGGAACAACGCATAGAGACCGACCAGAAATAACTGCTAGTAAACTGTCAATGATGACGGATAGTGAAATTAAGGGAATCATTTCTTCAACGTAGTCGACAACTTCCTGTTCATTGCTGTATAGATATCCGAAAGCATAACGGCAGCTGAAGAGGGTTATGCTAACAATCATTGCTTCAGCAATTCCGAGTATTATCACGACATTAACGGCTACTCGAGCCGAATGTGGGTTCCCTGCTCCTAGTTCATTCGAAACTCGAGTACTGCAAAACAAAAGGAGTGGCGTAGTGGCGCATGTAAGTCTCAATGCATATGAAATTAAGCCTTTTGTCAATGGCATACACAATATAATGGTAGAAATACCATGGAAGTTCATATACTAGGTGTCGGAATGTAATAGATATTGGTCTAACCTTGCAGCAGCACCAACTCCATACGGTACGAAGTAGTGTAATGATGTTGTTGAAAGGCTTTACTCGGCACATAATGAGAAGAAATCAGTAAAATTCTTATTGAAAAAAATGGAAAAACCGAATAAATTTGGTTACATACCATATAGAAAGAACCGATGTTTCGAGTGCTGAATTGGGTAAAAGGCCGGATAGAAGTACGAGAAGCTCGAATGACCACCATTCAAGACTGATCATCATGGTAGTAAAAATGGAACATATATATAAGTTCAAAAATCGATTACTAAACAAACAAAAAGAAAGCTGAAATATACATACCAACACATTACAGCAGAAGGGAGTGCAAAGCTTAAAAACTCTTTGAGACTCGCGAAAACTTCCCCCAATAAAAGAGTCTGAGTCGACTCACAACTAGCGGACCATCTCATGTAAAACCCGAGCACAATGACATTAAACCACAAGGCAAGTGTGATTGCTAATGCAGCACCTACGTAACCCAGATTGGTTTGATGTACTAGAACCCAGCAAAGTGGCACATGGAAGCATATGGTGGCACATGAACTTAGAAACAATGGGAGAATTTGGCTTTGGGACTGGAAATAACGAACCAGTGATTGAAGAATAGCATCGGCAAATAATGCAGGGATGAGCCAAATGGAGTAAATGCTGGCTACATGTGAAATTTGAGGGTCTTGACCCATAAATCTTAGGAATTCGTCCATAAAAATCCAAAAGAGGGAAACTGGGAGGCAAATTGTAATGAGAGATAAGATTGAACAGTAAGTGTAGGTTCCAAGCTTTTGATATTGTTCGGCTCCATAAGCCTGACCACCTAGTGTTTCCAATGCACCAGCCATTCCAAACTGTTTCCAATGATAATTATTTAGTGTTAGCCATCGATTTACATTGAGAGCTTGAAAATTCTGAACAGAAATGAAATTATTTTATCTAATTCACTCGAATAAAACCCAGATTCAATTGGATCCGAACTATAGCACTTTTTAAATACGTCCTTAAAATTTTTTTTATCAAAAGTGACATTTAAATTATTAATTTTGTTCCATTTTTTTTATCCAAACTAAACCAATCATATTACCAACTCATTCCCTCATTCAGAAAATTTATATATTTTAAGGTGTTAATATTTTTGGGTAGATATTTACTACTTTGTCAGTGTAGTATTTTTAACGAGACGGATAAATCACATATTTGATCCTTCATAAAATTTATAATTTAATTCAAGCTCTTTTAATTTCACCTCAGCCTTTCAATATAAATTTTCTTACTTTGTCTCAAATCCTAAGTTTAGTTTAGAGTTTAAATATATATAAAACTAAGTAAAACAAAAAAGAGAAGCAAGAAAAGGAGAAAAGAAGAAGGATTATTACAAGTAAACTGAAGCCAGTGACATTAGTGAAAGAAGTGGCAATAGCAACCCCAGAAAGAGCAAGCTCACCAACATGGCCAACTATCATCAACGATATCACCTGTAATAGATACTGTGATACCGATACAGCCACCATCGGTGCCGCCATGTAACTCACCTTCTTCAGCTCCTTAACGAACACCGTCATCCCCCATGTTTTCCGATCATCTCCCTGTAACAGTGCATTGTCCATTTTTATGGCAACTTTCTTTTCCTTGTTAAGCAAAAAATGTTTCTCACTTTTCTCCACGGCACAGACTGATATTTATTACAATAGTAATGTTGCTGCTGCCACTGCTACGGACACGACAGCAGAAGATAAGGTTTTGTTCGTATTGATGGTAAACAAATTGAGTCACGTGGACATTTTAGTTAGGGTACACCTTGGACTCTCTTATACGCTTCGCCGAGTATTCCACGGAATTATTGAATTCAATTTTTTGACTCACTGTCTCAAACGCTTCGCCGAGTATTCTATATCTTAAAAAATAATGAATTGAGAGTACAAATAAAATAAAATAAAATGATATTTTTCTTTAAATGAATGGTTATTTTTAGTCCTACGTATTTATTAAAGATAAAGAAAAAAGAAAAAAAAATCTTTGCGGATAGTTTTTTTATAATAAATTATGTTTTTATTTTTATTTAATAAGTTTGTTATACTTAAATTTTAGTTTTTATAATTATTTTATTATTTGTTGATGGTTGGATCTAATAAGACGGAGAGAACGTTGGAGATAAACAGTTCTTCTCGTTGGGTACAAGGCAGACAGCCATCGTAGATGATGTTTGGAAGTGGTAATATTAGAATCAACTGAGAAGATTTGGAGGAGAAAAGCCAAGAGTTTTCATTTTTTGTCAGAGTTGAGGGCTTTTATACTCTTAGCTGTGTTTTTTGAGGGGTTACATGTCTGAGTTTTTATTAATGAATCAAAAATAAATGATCAAATGATTTGTGACTATAGATTTAGGTAGAGTGATAATTAAACGTGCTTTTAATCACTTCAAAAAAGACACAATAATTAAAGTTAGAGATGGTAATTCGTGAGTAAAATTCACACAAATGTTAAATAGAAAAATATTTTTAAAGAGTGAGTGAGGCCCTTGTAAGTGTCATACTAAAGAGAATATTCAAAGAATATATCCAAAGAACATACTCAAAAGATTATCTCTGGAAATTAAAAGTATTAACATTTATTTGAATTAACGTGAAAGTCGAGTGGTATTTGATAAAAGTTATACGGTAAAATTTTTTAAGGGTTTTTAAAATTTATTAATTATTTTATTTAACACCAAATAATTTTTATTAATTTAATAGTTTACGAAAATGATAATTGTGGATAAAAATATATCAAATATTTTCATAAAATAGAGATGGTTAAATTTTGAAACTGAATTTGACGAAAATAAAAAAATAATGTAGGTGACGACAAATATATTAAATATTTGTGGATGAATGAATAATTGATAATATACCAAAATTAATTTTCTCGCGCTGTGTTGGCATTCTGAAATTGGACGAGTGGTGTTTAGTGCGGGACAATAGTTTGATGGCGACATTTCCAATTTTTATGCACCATAAAGAAATACTGCCTTTTTATTTATTTATTATTTATTTTAAATGTATATGTTTGGTTCCAGGTATACTTATTTCTTTTTTTTAATTAATATTTATATTTGACTTTTCTTAAATAAAAGGTCAAATTTTTCTATTGGCCCATATACATTGTATAAGTTGTAGATATAGTATTTATATTTAAATTTGAAAATTTTATCTCTTGCACTTTTTATTTTTTGAAAATTTAGTTCAAACGAATCATAGTTATTAAATCTGTTTCATTAAATTTTAGTATTATTTCTATATTATACATAAAATTATAGATTTATTCTATATTTTCCAATTGTATCTTTTTTAATAGTTATATTTTTTGGATTTTAAAATTTTAATTTTAATGTAAATAATCGTTATTAAATCTATTAACTATTTTAATAATATGTGGAGATAGTAAATTGACATGACACACATATAATAATATATTTGATGCATCAAATTCTAAAAATAACATAACTTAATGAATTAAATAGTTTTCATTTTATTTGAACTAAAATTTTAAAATTCTAAAAATATAAATATTGAAAATAACTAAATTAAAATACATGTACTCATTCAAAATACGGGATGTGAATCCAACGAGTGGTTCCAGTGGTAAAGAAAATGATGTTCATCCTAAGAGACCCGAGTTTGAGCACCTGTATGTGCTAGGAGTGTGTATTGTCAAAGAATTAAAAAAATATCAACAGATACTACCATGTAAATCACACTTATATATTAAAAAAATACAAGATGTAATAGTATAATTTAACCTAAATAAAATTGTATTTAAGACAAATGATATTAAACTTTGCATATTGTTGAATGAATATTTGAGATGCAGGGAATTCAATGTTTAATATGTGACGAGAATAGTGCTGCAATGACGCTAACATTTGAAAATTAAAAATAAAATACGTATATTTTCATAAAAAATAAAAAATAGGTAAAAACCAATTATTTTTATAATTTCCATAATGCTCTATAGAAAGTATACTTTTATAAAATAAAAATTATAAAAAATAAACAGTTTTTTAGAAAAAAAAACATTTTTTATAAAATTAATTTTATTTAAATTATGAAAATATTCATTAATTCACGTAATTTTATATAAATATATATAATATTTACATAAAATGTTGTTATAAAATTTATAATTTCTTTATTATTTTTAATAAATTTTATCCTAAATTCCAAAAAATATATATTTACTCGTGTATAAATATCACATGCTACATTTTAATATTTTGCCGACAAAATTATATAGTTTTTATTTAAGAATCACATGTTAAATGTGTAAATATCAAAAAACGATTGCAAGAAATGTTCTTATTAGAATGATTATGATAACTTTTAATTCTTTAAGTGTATTTGTGTAATTATATTGATAAAATTATTATGATTAATTATTTCACGTAACTCTTCTAAAGCATTACATAGTGTAATTGAAATCTATTAATTATACTCAAAATTTATTAATTACAATAATTATTTCAAATATCTAACATATGTGTAAATATCATAATTAATTTCATGTTAAGTAAATATAATTTTTGTTTATGCAATAAATAAATATAAAATAATACAATCCGGATAATGAAATTAATGAATTGCAAAAGTTAAACTAAAATCAAAATTTTATATATAAAAAATTACAATAAATTAGAATTCATATATTATAATGCATTATGCATAAACATATTTTATTGTGCTCTTTGATTGATTGGGGAATATATCTTTTTGGTTCATTGGACAATGAATATTGTTAGGTGGGAAAACCTATGTATTCAATTTTTTTCAATAAACTATTGTCGGTAGCCTTCAAGCACAAAGCATATGCGATTTAATACCATTAAACTTTATCTGTAATGATAATAATAACCACCTAAAGTTCTGGAAAATTCTTCAAGAACTTAAACCATCTATCGAAAGGTTTTAATATTCCTGTAATAACTTTATTAAATATTTCAATTATAATTATACTGGAAGTTATTATTAATTATTATATTTATATGTCATCTGAATATATTTAGGCAAGTGTTAAACGTTTACTATTTTTTTTGTGGAAACATTTTACTATTTTTTTTAAAATGATAGAAGTGTACACATATACATACAATATATTTAAAATTTTAGTGAATACATATATATTTAAATATAATTTATGTAATTTTTATTGTATTTATCTATATTGTAATTAATTTTTTTATTGAGTTAATGTTAATAAATAAAATCCTTATTTTGTTACAATGTAATAAATACAGTTATAAATGTGTTTTTATGATTTGTATATAAGATAAATTTAGAAAAATAATTAGATATGGTGAGATTAAAGGTTAGTTAAACAATTATTTTAAAAGTGTTTTTGAGTCAAAAAGCACTTTTGAGAAAAAGTTAAAATTTTCTCTATTTTTTTTGACCAAAAAAATATTTTTTCAAAGTATTTTTGATGCCAAAAGAGTTTTTGAAAAATTCAATATGCTTTGTTTAGTAATATTTTTATCTCAAAAATATTTTTTATCTCAAAAATACTTTTGAGAAGAAATACTAAACAAAACCTAAATATTAATGCACCATAATCCACCATAAATATTAAAACTTTAATATTATCTTTGACATTTAATTTATTCACCAAAAAAGTGACATTTAATTTTTATATAATTTATAAATATATGTTATACATGCAAATCCACAGTATGAGTATGTTATTTTTTCTTTTTCCTATTTTATTTTCTTAAGTTTTTCCTATGGGGTTAAATAAATTTTTTGAGCTTGATTTTGATAATTTTTTTTATCTCTGAATTTTTTTCAAGTTAAATTTTTAATTTGATAATTGTTATTATATTAGGCCCTGAAATATTTTTTTTATCCAAGTTAAATTCTAAATTTGATAATTATTTTTATATTAGGGCTTAAACCTTTTTTTAAGCCACACAATATGAGAATAATTGTCAAACTTAGGTTCTAATATGGGATCAATTATCAAATTTAAGGATTAATTTCGACAAAGAAAAGTTTAAGTCTTAATGTGAGAATAATTACTTAGTTATGTGAGAACAGTTGTCAAATTTAGGTTCTAATATGATAATAATTGTCAAGTTTAAGGATTAATTTAGACAAAAAAAAAAAGTTCAAGCCCTAATGTAAAAATAATTACTTAGTTCAAGTCCCAATGTAAAAATAATTATCATGTTTAAAATCTAAAATGGATAAAAAATTTCAAGTTGAATGTAAAACTAATTACTAAATTTAAACCCTAAATAGTCATTTAATCCTTTTTCTATTTTATACTTTATAAAAACCTTTACAGAATTAAACTTTTCCAACAATATCAGCTCCAATATTTGAGTTTAACTTTTTTCTGAATGTATGCTATTTAATTAAACCTAAGATTTATTAATGTACCTTTAAAATAAAGAAAATTTAACCTTTGAGTTGTCCTAAAAATATTATGGGAGTTTGAGATAAATATTATTTTTTAAACATAAAAAAATAAATAGCTTGACACTCTTGTGGTTAGAACGATTGACGTACAACCAATGTTTCTACTTTTCTATACTATAATTATGGTGGCAGAGTCTTTCTGACAGGAGTTGTGCCTTTTATCGAGGCTCCAACTACACACTTATCATAAAATATTAAAATCATAGGTTAAATTATTTTTTGAGCTTCAACTTAATAATTATTCTTTAAGGTTTAATTTACTTTTTTAAATTCAATTGTTTTTATGTCAAAGCTTGAATTTTTTTTATAACTTAGTTCCTGAAATTGTTTTTATGTTGAAATTAATTTTTTTATTCAAGTTAAATTTTGATATCTCCTTAAAAATTTTAAAGTTAAAAATCTTAAAATTAAGATATCAATGTGAAAACAGTAATTAAATTTAGATCCCAATACTAATATAATTATCAAATTTAAAGATTAATTTAAAAAAAAACTAAAACCTCAATATGAAAAAAATTACCTAATTTAAACTCCAATAACAAATATTAAGTTCAGAGACACAGTTGAAAGAAAAATTAAACCTTAATATGAAAGTTGTTGCTAAGTTGAGGCCCTAAATAATAATTTAACCAAAAAATAACCAATAAAGCTTTACCTTCTTAGTTAGAGCAGTAAAGTTTTGAATTATTTGAGAATTTAAGATGAAGTCTGATTAAATATTTTGTTTTATCTATTTTGTATTGCAATTGGTGAAATACAAAATAAAATTATGAAATGAGAAATAAAACGATTGATTGAGAAGGTGTCAATTTGAAGAAATAAAGACAGCAGCGGCGCAAAACTGTGTAGGCGTAGTGGGCACACTTCAAATGTGCACGTGGTAAACAAGCCTATTGGTGGCATTAAATGATAAGATAGGACTGAATGAACTACATTTGCCTTCCGAGTTGGGTCCTTCTATCTTACTATTATTACTCTCTTTTACAAATTAAAATATATATAAAGTTTAACCTTAATTGATGATTAAATGTTGGGATTTTTATTCTAATATAAAACAGTTTTAAAATTTATAATCATTTTTAATAAATTTATAAAATATGAAAAATTAATTTACTCTAATAAATACTTCAATTTTAATTGCTTCTCACATCACATCACATGCAACTAAGTAATTCAATTCCAATTTTAGTTACCATTTCCTTTTTCCAAATTATTTGTATTTATTTTATTAATTTAATTTTTATTATATTATTCATTTTTTTAAAAATAAGAAATTTAATTAATTGAAAAAAATTAAACATAATAAATTAATCACGAGATATGAATTAATTGTTATCGTTTATAAAAATAAAATATATTTCATAACCAATCATTTATCTTCTCAAAAGATATTCACTATAATAATTGATTAATTGAATATAATATAAAAATAAAATACAAAACAACATTATATTTAAATTATTTGATTAAACTATTACTTTTTTTAAAAAAAATAACAATTTTGAAATGAGGAAGAGGAAGTGATTGTTATGGTAAGAAGAGATATGAACATTTGATGGCAGATTTGGTTGGAGTTCCAACACATCTTTTATACCATTAACAGTGTGGTTGAGAAAGTAGCTCTCAATTATTGAAAATAATTATTAGTCCCGTGACCTCATTCTACTCAACTAAGGCGAAATTTTTTATCCATATTTAAGAGGAGATGAAATTTCACACAGATTCAGCAATTTCAACCATACCTTTGTTGAAATAGAAAAATTACAAATAATTAAGTTTCTTCATCACCATTCAACTCTTCTTCCATTTATCTTCTTATCTCTCTTCTTCTCCCTTTCACTCTTTAGGGTTTTCAAAAAAATATATCTTCTCTTAGAAGTTGAAGAACATTAACGGCACAAAGCTGAAATAGAATAATTATTTTATGATAATGAAATAAAATTGTAGTGAAATTGAATATATATAACAGTAGTTTGATTGAATGGAATGAAATGAATATTGTAATAATATTTATGCGTTTGATTTTGAGAAACAAATATGTAATAATAAAAAAAACTCGAATGATGAATATACCCTTTAATAAATTAAATTATGTTTTTAATTTTGTAAAAGTATTAAAAAACTAAAAGCATTAAATGCTAAAATGACAAATATACCCATTATGCTTTTTATTTTTGTAAAAAACCAAAAGCATTAAATACTAAAATGACAAATATAACCTTTAATTTTTTTTAATGATAACATTTTGTAACTGATATAAATCTGTTTTGTTCCATTTAACTCTTCATCTCAATTAATTTTTAGTGTTGTTCTCCTTCCAACTGTTTAACATTTTGAGAAAGAAATTTCAAAAATTCATATCAAACTCAAGCATCAAAGACTCCTATTTTTTTAGTTTTTAAATATTATTAGAATTTATGTGACTTGAATCTCGTCATTTGTTGAAGAAATAAATATAGTAACAAAATAAAGAGATCTGTATAGAACTATACTTCTTCTATTTGACATTGATTAGAATATGATTTTTCAATATTTAAATACATGTAGTCGAAACTATTCTTATATTATTTGATTTTCAACCTTAGTAAATTTTTTTCTCGAAAGTTTTTTTTTTTACATAAAATCTGTGTATTTTATTTTTATTTTTTTATTGTTTTGTGATGATTTCTATTGTCATTATCAATGTTAATTTTAACATAAACAATTAAAAAAAATTCAAAAGCCCAAATCAAACCCAAGTATCAAATACTTATATTGTTCAATTTTCAAAAAGTTTGAATCTTCCCCATTAAAATTGATGATTAACTAGTGACGATTTTGCTGTTTTGAGCTTTCTCTCAATTTGATAGAATGATGAAAAGTGAATGTTTAAAAGAAAATGGTGAGAGAATAATGCTGTAGATTTTTATATTATATAAGTTTGTAAATTTATAATTTTTTTATATGTACATTGGAAAGGAAAAAAAATTTAAGCCAACGCTTTTAAAAAATTGAGCCAAAATAAATATTAACTACTCATAAGGTAGATTTGAACCAAACACTAGAATAATGGTCCTCTCATAATTAGGACGTAACCACGTTAGAATTCCACGGAAGCAAACATGCTACAAGCCCGTGACCTCAAAGTCGGTTTGCATCCTTTATTATTATTATTTCATAATTCCATTTCCTTTAAATTTATGTGTAATGTTTTGTGTATAAATGATTTTAAAATTCTTAGATTTAATGATGAACCTTGTTCCATATTTATTTGAAAACTTTATATTTAGGTTTTTAGCATACAAATGAAAACAGCCTTAAACAATTACATTAAAAAGTATATAGATAATTTATAAAAAATTAATTCTATCCATCAACGCTAAAAAAACATATCGAAATTGATAGTACTTCAAAGGAGATTAAACCCACACCACCAGCAGCTCACTTTTATCGACTATTGAAGGATCAAATTTGCTAATACTATTTCGTTAATGGTTAATGATCTGATAATGCAAAAATACTTATGACCATTCATTCATAACTTAATTTTAATCATGCATATATTAGATTTGTGAGTGTGATATGAATAAAATACATTGGATTCTTTGACCAGCTTCCATCTTTTATGTAATTTCATAAACTAAACCATTTCCAACTTCCATCCATCATATTAGATAATAAAATACATTTGTGAGTGTGATCTTTTGTGTATATGCTCATGTTTTACACAATCCAAGTTCAAAACAACATAGTCATTCAAAACGATTCATTCTCGCCCGCTAAACTTCCATGAAGCATTCTCTCCCTCGCCTTCATTGCCTGCACAGCCATGTATACATATACATATCAATCAACTTGGCCACACTATTTTCAGAATTAGACCAATCAGGTTGGTCCGATAGGGAATCAGCGGGAATAGGTTCCAAATAAAAGATCAGTCCAATCGGACCGATTAAACTGATTTTTTTTTATTTTTAATAATTTATTTAATTCAACATGCCATTTTCCAAGAAATTAAAAGCATTAAAAAAATGAAAGAACCTGCTTCTTCCAATTTGTAAAAGCAATGACAAGGGCAAGAAGAAGCATTTGAACACCAGACCCAACCACCATTCCAATCCAAAGGCCTTCCCCTCTTAGCTTCAAAACAAAACCACATAAAACTCCTGCTGGAATTCCGGCCAAATAATATGCTGCCAGATTTGCATAAGCTCCAACATGCTGCCACCCAATACCTCTCACGATCCCTATGCCAAATATGAAATCAGTATATTTATATGTTTAAGATATTCAATAATTACATTGAATCCCGATTATTTCGAAAACCAAGCTAGTTGGTGTGATTATGTGTACCACTTTTTAGTCGGTAAGCTTTTAAGTGGCTAACTGTAAAATGGTTTTTGGGGGCTACTAACCGCAAGCTACTCCATGTAAACCGTCGGTAATAAATGAGAGGCAGATCAATGGAACCATTCCTGTAACTTTGGTTACGACGTCGTTTTCACTACTGTAAGCATACCCGAAAACATGGCGACAACAGAGAAGGATTGTACTTGCAATGAGTGTTTCCACGAGTGCAATAAGCATTGAAACTAGGGTTGCTATCTGAGCCGCTTGTGGATTTCCAGCTCCTAATTCATTCGAAATTCGTGTACTGTGGAAATGATGACACACAATTAATGGAGAAAATTTCAATTACATCATGTTCATTATACATTTTACTAGGTAATTAAGTGAGGAAAATACGGAAGATATTCATATCGGATACAAGAAAATAAAGTTTAAATAGTATTGTTGAGGGGAGCTCGATTTTTCTGGGGAAACTTTTGGAGTGTCATTCATCCGAAATAAGGGACCCCTCAACTGACGGGAATTGTCTCTGGTTGAATTATGGTTTATCTCATGACTTTACGGGGAGTTCTAGGAAGCTAGATTAAGTGGTATCAAGATGACCTATATGCTATAGCTCGTGAGTTCAAACCTTACCATTCAAATGTTTGTATTTTCTTTGGTAGGTAATTGTGTGTCATGCTAGATGAGGCGCTCTTACTTTATTAACTTGTCGTCTTTTCAGGCTATTTCAGACACTCCAACTCTCATCAGAGTTGAGAGACAAAATCTCAACTTGACCAGGGACAACACCAAAAGTGTTGAGGATCCTCTACCTCTGAGTAAACGTTACTCTGAAAACTTTTTCTCAAAGAGTTGGAAATCCCTCGACAGCAATGTTTAAAAGTAAACTAGTTCTACCAAACAAAGAAAATACAAATCCACTAATTGAAATGGAAAAGATCAAACCTGGCAGCTACACTAATCCCAAACGGTATAGTATAATGCAAAGAGTCGCTTGAAAGGCTGCAATTTAACATGCAAGCAATTAGATCTAGGTAGAATCACAAACAACAAAGATCAAAACACATCTTTACACTACCAAATTCAATACTTAAAAACCATACCATATAGAAAGAACCGAAGTTTCAAGCTTGGAATTTGGCAGAAGACCAGACATTAATACAAGAATCTCGAACGACCACCATTCGAGGCTGCATTAGAAAAAAAAAAACCCCAACACATTAAGAATAAACAAGAAACATGACAAAAGAGACAGCCTCAAAAGAGATCATGTTTTTGTTGTTTACCAAGCCATTACAGCAGAAGGTATGGCAAAATGAAAGAACTCCTTGATACTCAAGAAAACATCTTTCAAATGGAGGGTTCGGGTTTTCTCACATGAAGGTGAGTATCTCATGTAAAACCCAAGCAATATAACATTAAACCAATTCGAGAAACTGATAGCCAATGCCCCTCCTTTGCTTCCAAACCCAATTTTGAATACCAAAACCCAACAAACAATTACATGGAAACACAAGGTTGCAAGAGAAGTAAACATCATAGGAAGAACCAAGCTCTGGGATTGGAAGAAACGAACTTGTGATTGAACAATGGCGTAACCAAATAATCCAGGTATGAGCCATATGGCGTATCTATTAGCTATCTCTGCAACTTGAGGGTCTTGACCTATTAGCACTAATATTCTGTCCATATAAATCCATAGGAGACACACTGGGAGACAAATTGGAAGGGAACATATTATGGCACAATAAGTGTAGCTTCCTAGTTTACGGTATTGCGTTGCCCCATATGCTTGTCCGTTTAGGGTTTCGAGTGCACCACAAAGTCCCCACTGTTAGTCATAAATAGTAGAAACATGTTAGCCATTGTAATGAACTTGATGCATGCATTAAGAGTTTAAAAAGGTAAAGAGAAGTTTCAATTACAAGGAGACTAAACCCAGTGACATTGCAGAAAGCCGTGGCGATGGCAACACCAGATAGTGCAAGCTCACCAAGGTGTCCAGCCATCATCATCGATACACCCAGCAAAAGGTACTGTGACATAGCTACCGCCATGAACGGTGCACCAATGAAGCTCATTTTCTTGAACTCTTCCACTGTGAGTTCCCATGTTAGTATTTCCCAGATACTCCTTTCTTTCCTCGGAAGTAACGCCTCATCCATTTTTTTTCTTTCACTGGTTAATTTGTGAAAAGAAAAATCACCAAACCCCACTATATTGATTCTCATATCACCAATTATAAATTGAAAAAATAAACACAAAATTTAGTAAGTTAGAATAATATTCACACAATTATTACTAAATTTTTAGTCATTCAAAAGTTATAAAATACTCATTCAAAGATTTTAGTATTTTTTTATCAATTGAGTAACGGTGTTAACTATTAAAATTAATATAATAACAATACATTTATGTATCGTATCAATTTAATTTTAATTTTAAAATATTTAAAACTTTTAACATTTATATATCCTATCAATTATGAAAAATACAAAATGATCACTTAAAGGGTGACAGTTTTTAAAATTAACATAATAATAATTGTAATACTTAATATTTATACATTGTGTCAATTTTATCTTGATTTTAAAATATCAAACCCTCAATATTTATGCATAACGTAATTTGATCTTTTGTGCAGTTTTGCTTTTTTTTTTTATGACCTTTTCACTTAAAAAAAACTATCCGCTAAATTTAATTGAAAATATAAAAAAATATAAACATAAAAAAAATTAATATAATAATTTTCATATTTTCTCATTCTTTTAAAATTAATTCTCATATCACTAAGAAAACAAATTTACAAAAAAAATTCAAATTATATAATGTGTAAATATTGATGAAAATTAATTTTTTTAGAATTAAAATTAAATTGATATAATTTATAAATGTTAATGATCGTTAAAAGTTATCATAAGGTGATAAAAACGATAAAATTAAATAATCAGATGATCATTTTATAAATTTTATAATTAAATGTGAAAAAATTACTAATAATTGAATGATTATTAGTATAATTTATTCAAAATTAATTGAAAAAAAAAATCAATATACACAGAACAAAAGAAGTTGTATTTTTTTTTGGTTTGACATTTTTGTGATTAATAATAAAGCCAGTTGGTCACGATGTAAGCAGGGAGAAAAAAATATACTTATAAGGAATATATCAGTCATTATCAAATTGATACGCTTGGTTTTATTTTTTATATTTATAGATAAACATGTAATTAATTATTGATGTTTTTAAGACAGTCTGTGCAGAAGATTGGACATTTACTATATTTTATCTTATTGTTTCATGGTGATTACCCTTTTCATGTTTGGTGTAATTCCCAGGTCTTGTAAAATCATTCCCCATGCTGGTGTAGGAAAACAATGAAATTTTCGTGATTTATTTTCAAAATTTTATAAAAATTATTTAGTTTTCATAATCATTTGAAAGTATTTATTTAACATTTGGATGTCAAGTTTTATTTTAAAATTTTAATTATCGAGTTTCAAATGACGATTCGATGATCAATATTGTGGATCAATATTTATTGGCAAGTAAAAAAACATCTTTTATATCCAAATTAATTTGATGGTCAGTATTTAATATCGAAGAAAAAAGTGTGGATTTTGGTTCCTTGATTCTTGACATTCAAAATTGTTTTATGGAAAAAATTGAATTGTTGAAAAGAAAGGAAAATGAGAGCTTTCAATTGTTACAAGTGATGCGAAAAAAAAGTCATACATCAACAATTTTGACAACCTAATAATTTATATGAAAACTTTCGAAAAAAAACAAGTGGTGAAAACATAAACTTACAAATAATTTAGTAACCATGAGTGATCAAAATAGCCTAGTAATTTATCTTTGTCATATATAGACCTGATCATGGATCGAGTCACTCGTCCAGGTTTGAAGGTCCGCCCAAAAAGCGGAGGGTTTGGGTAAAAATATAAGCCCAATAAATCGACTTGGGCAAAAAGTAAGGCTTGTTTTCTAAATGGGTCAAGCTTAGGGTAAGATTTTTTGGCTCAAACCCGACTCGATCTGAATCTAGCTAATTTTTTTGCTGCTATTTTATTGTTGTTTGCTGTCGTTTTGATGCTATTTTGCTATTATATCGCTACTATTTTGTTATTATTATTTGGATATTATATATCTCTTATTTTATTGTTAATTTTACTATTATTTTAGAGGCATTTGCTTGCCAAGTTGCAACTATATTAGTGTTATTTAAGTACAAAGACTTTTTAAATATATTTTTAATTTGTTGAGAAACATTTATTTTAATATTTTGAGTGCATTTGATGTATTATATTTTCTAAATTTATTTTTATATAAAAAATTAATACTGGCGAACCGAGCTCAAATTTAATATTTTTTATCTGGATCTGAATTGAACAAAATTTTAAACTCATTTTTTGAGCTAAATCAAATTCGAACCTAAAAAACAAATCTAAAATTTTACATCGACCTAATCCAAACCCATAATTAGTTATAATCATATACAATACTCTCTGCATTCAACTACACGAATCAAAAGGATTTATATGATTAAAGATGATTATGATTTATGAATAATAATTTATAAACAATAATAAATATTTGCAGAATTAAAATTAATCAACTTACATAATTGAGAGATTCTAATATGGTGTTTTTGTATAAATCATAATATAGTCATTCGCTATTCATCTATTAATGACGAAATGTTATTTGATTTAATGGATGAGAGTTATTTCTTATTATTTATAATCATTTTATACTATTTTTTGGTACAACGAAAATTCGAATTAAATAAGTTTTAAAGCAGATGAATATTTAAGCAATAGATCATAATTTAGTTGTAATTGTTGTTGAGTAAAATTTATGGTTTAAGATAACACCATTAATTTTCTAATGCAATGCCATTAACAATTCATTTGTAAGGATGAAGAATAATCTTCCTTGATCTTCTCGTGGAAAACAATGAAAGCTCCCTTTTCATTTCTCATTATTATTTTAACAAAGTCATAACCGCCTTTAAATATTTAAAGGCTAATTACGGGGAACTTGTATTAGTCAAACAAATAATAGAAAAGAGAAAAAAAAACCATAAGAAAGGAGAAGAAGGAGGAGACATATGACACAAAACGTAAATACAAACCTTCCATTTATGTGTTATCAAAACATCAGCTTTAGCTCAGTTGTTTTGATTGTTATTGTAATAATTAGGAGGTGTGAGTTTGAGTGTGCTTAAACATATTATTCCTTCAATTTAAGGATTGGAGAGAGATTATGGATAGAAGTATGCATTGTATAAAAAAATGTTATCAAACATCGTGATACTTATCAACGCTTATATGTCACAGGCTACAGATCAAAACCCGTGACGAATGCGCAAAGAGCGTCTCATGGAGGTCAATTGATAAATGAAATTCATTTGACTCACTTGAACTGGCCCGATTTATAGAATATGAGGAGAAACTTATCTACTTGAAGCTTTGGTGACCCATTGAAGCACTTAGGAAAAATTTGGGCTATCTTAGTAAATAAGACAAGTAATCTTAGAATATTTCTAATTTGATAAGATTTGATTTTATAATCTTAAGGGACTGTGTAAATCTCTTAAGAATCTCAATAGAATACTATTGAGAGAATTTACTCAAACACTTGACATTCTTTTGCTTTCTTATGGCTTTTCTGTTCTTTCGTTGCTATTTTGTTTTGAGTTGCTTCAGCTTTAATTTCGGTGCCTTGCAGAATTTCTATTAAGAATTCTCACTTTGTGAAAGTTATGATGACTTAGGCAGATTTGAAGCAAAGAAGGCTGCGAGGCTAAAGTTTTAGCCTCGTGACAGTTGGTATCAGACTTAAGGTTCAAAGACACCGATCGAGATGACGAAAGGAGTAGAAGATCAAATCGAGCCAATAGAGACTCGTGAAAGGGGAAGGTAGTCAATCGAGAGACATGATGTTAGCTTTGGAAGGTCAAATGGTCAATCTCGAGGAACACACCGATGGGCTGGACTAGATGAAGGAGCAACTCAAGGAATTTGTGTTGAAGTCTTTCAATTCCAATGTGGAAGAGATGCAAGGGATGCTAAATTCTACTGAGAATAAGCTGACAGTGAGGGATGATGGTCTCGATGATCTTGAAGGAACAAATTGAAGACCTCAAAGGGGAGCTCATTATCTCAAAGCTGCTTTGGGTAATGGGATGTTGGTCGCGACACCTAAGCAAAAGGTGGATGTCCTCAAGTCGAAAGAGTTTACAGAGACAATGTTTGATCGTCGCTAGACGTGTGAATGTCTAGACTGGAAATACGGTAAAAAAATAGATAATTAATAAAACAACGATGTCCGCAAGCATATGGGTCAAATTGAAATATAGAAGAATGTTACAATTAAACGATCCGAGAAGTATTTCGAGGATCGTATCCAAAGGAGGTTGAATCAAATTTAAATTAAATTTCTACACTAACAAGGCTAAATAGTACTAATCTAAAACTATATTACGAACAACCAAATTAAAAGTAGTGAATCTAAAGAACATAAATTAACTAAAATTTATTGCAACCAAATAACAATCAAAATTAAATCAAGTTAAGCAAACTGAAGATTAACTCAGTTTCAATGTTCTTAATTAACTTCAGAACACAGGTTTTATTGAGTTAGTTGTTAGTTAACTAGTTATTACCTCTCGGCCTCTAACTAATTAACTAATCAACCAATACGCGCTTATCTCTCGACCTCACTTTCTTGATCTGGATAAATTATGATTTACTCGGTAAACTTATCTCTCGATCTTGTTTATCCTAAATTACATTCTAGGGTTGTCACTTCCTAGTGTTTAATCGCGCATAATTTAAACCAACTAACTAGAATTTAAACCTTATTTCATCCGTTAATTAGTCACACATCTGTTTGTTAATCTCCCTAAGGAAATTAACCACTATTGAATCTAGATGCAATAATCCCTAAATTCATATTTAAGATACAAAGTAATAAATTAAATATGAAAAGGGAATAAGGAAATAAATCCGTTTTGATGTCGATTTGCATGCGAAATTCGACTTGCCTTTAACAGTTGCGAAAATAATTTTGATTCCGATTGGAAACCAAAAAGAAATAACTAAAAACTATTTAATTGAAAGCTTGGATCGAAATCAAATCCAAGTTAGATAAGAACAAAAACTATTTAGGACTAAATTGAAATGAACCAAAAATTGAAAATAAAAACCCTAAAACTAACTAAGTGGCTCACTTGGCCAAACCTCCCAAAATGAGACTAAACACTACTATTTATAGCCAAAATTGTCTGACCCAATTAGGTTAAATTAACAACCTAATACTAATAAAAAAACAGTGCAAACCAATTTGCCCTTGATTAATTTTGGCTTATTCGTCACTAAGTGTCACAACACCACAGGACTAATGTTGCAACACTATATTTCAAAGCTAAAATTCTTGGCTTCGAAGTCCGGTGTTGTGACATCACATCTCGATGTCGTGGCGCTTCCGTCGTCCTTTGTGTTCTAGGCTCGAAATCAGTGTTCTACACACTTAAGTAGCTCATTAGTCCATCCCTAGGTCCGTTAGGCCCATTAGGTCATCAAATGATTAAAAATTGCATAAAAACGCTTATTATGCGTAAATTAAACCTAAAGTAATAAAAATCAAAATCGAAATAAAAACATATAAAAACAAACTTGTTAAGTATCGAAAAAACTGTAATTTACCACAATAAATTGTGAAAGATGAAGCTCTACATTCTAAATTTTGTTTTTCACGGGCTTTCTCAATGTTGCCCCCAAAATAGTGTTTTAGTCTTTGCCCAATAAAAATAAATGCCTCCCCTTCTTTGATTGTCAGCTCTACCACTCCATATGGAGATACTTGTTTGAATATGATCCCGTCCATCCCGATTGCAGTTTTCCTAAAAACACTTCAATCTTGAGTTCAACAATAACACCTGTTGTCTTGGTGAGAATGACCGTTTCTTAGTCATTACGTCATATTAAATTTTTGGCAGAATTGAAAGCCAAAGTTGAAATAAGGAAATATTCAGTTTAGAGAAATGTTGTCTGAGTTGGGCTTTTGTATTTTTATTTAAAATTGTAAAAAATATCTACAAATTCAATTAGTAATTAGAAATCCGCAAACAAAATAAAAGATTATACAATAATCAAGAAGAAATAAATAGCTGGGGACTAGATTTTGGTGTGACGATCATTTAAGAATGTTTGCTGAGTGCAGGCTCAGTTAATGCTTCTTAGGGATATACTTTTTAAAGGTATTGCAATTGAGTCCTACAATATGGTGTTTTGCTCACAAATCACAATGCCTCAATATATTTTTACAACCAATATAAAAATCATTTACAGATAAATATAATAACATAAACATAATTAAAATAAAAGTATTTAATGTTCGGTTTTCTATTTGGTTCCTAAATCAATTCAGCCCACAAAGCTTGCAACTTGCAAATAATACCACAAACTGAAACTTCATCTAGCACGAATAGGCTCCTCAACTATAGTTTCTAACAATGGTTTCTTAGACCTTGACATTGATAATCTATGCATAAACTCCGGTGTTGAAATCTCTTCAATATCATCCAAATCCAGCTTCGTCGTTGTTCTTTTATCTTCATTTTCCAATGAAACATCACGAAGGTTATCTTGACCTTCTGGCAATATCCTTACTTTTCCACCAAAACCCTTTTTGGTAACCGAATTTACAGCCATAAACAAAGCTCCCATATCAGCCGTTGTGACCGTAGAGTTCACTCTTTTCATTGGAAACATGACGTAAACGTTGGTGAACTCTAAATCTTCGTCAGCACTTAGAGGAGAAAACCTGGTTCCCACCTTGAGGGATCGAGAGTTTACAACGAAGAAGTTCGGTGTTTCTAGCATTAGCTCAGCTGCTTTGATGAGTTCCTCGTATTGCTTGATTTCACCGCTTGGGAGAATCACTTTTGTGGTTTTCGATGACTTGATGAATGGGGTTGATAAAGTGCAAGAAACATAGTTCCCCATGTTTGATTCTAAAAGCTGGTTTATTCAATGGAAGAGATAAAAGAAAATATGGGTTTTAAAGAGGAATTCGTAGGGAAATTGAGGGAAGGACTGTGCCTAGTTTGAAAAGTTTTGGGAGTGGTTGATATGCATTTATAAAGGAGAAATGGAAAAAGTCATCTATGAATATTAATGGTGAAAAAATGTGTTGGAGGATTCTTCAAGGAACGAGGAACCACTTAAAAATGGTTGACAATTTTACATTGATTAGCTAAGTCCCGCGTCAAGGAAAATGAGAGTCAAAGTTCCAATGAAGCTACTTACAATCTCTAGCTGGTTGGAATCATTTCACAATAGGTCTAATTATGGTTTTAGTCCCTTTATTATGTTGAAATTCGAAACTTCTATCTTTTGAGTTATAATCACAGGTCACTTAATTCATTTATAATCAGAAATCAATCTTGTTTGGGTCGAGGGTGGTATTCAGGCGATGGATGGTTATTAAGGCTTAGGGGTCTTTGCCCCCAGCCCCCATTTTTTTTTTGAATATTTTAATTGTATCTTTAAATTTAAAAAAAAAAATTAATTAGCCCCCTAAATTTTTTGAAAATTCTCATTAAACTTTTGACTTTTTTTTTAAATTTTCAATTAGACTCTTCAAAATGTTTTGTAAATTTTCATTAAACCACCAAATTTTTTTAACATTTTTAATTAGACCTACCAAAAAATTTAAAAATTCTCATTAAAACCCTCAATTTTTTTTTTAATTTTTAGTTCACTCCCCCCACAATAACAATTCTAGGTTTTGAAATTGGTTCAAATGTTTGGAGAAGAAGTCCATTTCTACTCCTTTAAACCAGTTGTCAGGAAACTTCTACTTTAATTTAACATAAATTAATGTATTTACTTTCATAATGTCATTGGTAGGTTTAATTTGATAACAATGTTGTTGCCATTAAAATGATGTTGATTTTTTTTTGATAATTTTCTTACAACAAACATAGCCCAAATAACATTTTTTTAACGATTAAAATCCAGTGATATCAATTTAGACATATTTTATAATATTATAAAAATAGAAGATTAAATTATATCAAATTAAAGTAAAAAAGATTAAATATCAAATTTCAACATAATAAAGGGACTGAAAGCTATCCTAGTTAACTCTTTAGTGACAGCAATTAATAGTTATGTATATAAATTTATATTTACAAATCAAGATAAAAATTTAGCATAATAGAAGGACTGAAACTATAATTATACCTTCCCTATATATAAAATGTCTGTATTAAATAATGCATGTAGACCCATCTTATTTTCCTCTGTTTTGCTTAGAGATTGTGTCAGAATTTAAGTTATATTTCATTAATATGAGACTTACAATTTGGAAGAAGTTGCATCATATTATATTAATAGACTTGAAATGATAAGTTCCTTGCAATTCAATCAATATGGCTTTGATTAATTTAATTTAATTAAAAGATATGCATGAGAGATCATTCATATTTATCCATAGTTTATTCATACAAGCAAAGGGAAAAAAAAAACCATGTGAAGCTTAGCCTGTGAGTTTTAATGAAAATAGTCAACGACTTGGCATGAAATTATTCAAGTATATACTCACTACATGTTTTCTTCCTTTCTTCTGGCATAGTTGGATGTCCGTGTCGGCGGCGTTGACGGTGGTGGTGTCTGTCGGTGTCGGTTACTGAAAGTATTATTCAATTGCAGCTCATCATATGCATATGCTTGCCATTGCTGCTGCATCACGGGATTGTTGGTGCCTTATTTTTCCGTTTTCAAGTCCTTTTATTTATAATTCCAGTTAATTGCTATGATTTTTATTTTAAATTAATTTAAAATTTTAAAACATTTTAATTATATCTTTAAACTATCAATGTTATATTAATAAGGTCTTTACGTTACTATAATTGTTAAACTAGAAGTCGGATTTTATGTGCCACAATTTGAAATGAAAAATTTAAAGGTAAAAAGATCTCTCTAGTCCCTCTCAATTTCGAAATTGAGCACATTGATCCCTCTCAAAAAAAATCATAGCAATTTAATTCCTGTCAATTTTAAAAGTGAGCAGTTAAGGATAATTAATTATGAAGTTAATGTTTTCCATCAATTATACATGATTTTGATTGGTATAATAACAAATTTAGCCCTCAAAGTTTATACATTTTGTCAATTTGATTCCAACTTAACAAATTTATCTCACAAAATTTGTGCAAATATGTAAATATCGAGGCTAAATTTGTTGGTTTTTTTAGAATTAAGCCCAAAATGATAAAATATATAAACAGTGAAGGTTAAATTTATTATTATATTAATCAAAATTATGTACAATTGATGGAAGATATTAACGTCATATTTAATTGTCCTTAGTTGCTCACTTTAGAAATTGATAGGGACTAAGTTGCTCCAATTTTTTTAGAGGGGCTAATTTACTAAATTTCAAAATTGAGAGGGACCAGAGAGGTCTTTTTACCAAATTTAAAACAAAATGAATATTGTAAAAATCTAGATATTGAGATTTTTGAAACTTTTATAGAAACTATAGTCACCCTCTCTCTTTTTCAATTTTGCTTTATTTTTAGTTTTAATTTTATAAGTTGTGGCAACTTTTCTTTAAAATTTTTATTTTAGTTTTTATAGAATCGCTTACATTATAATTATATGTGGGGTTCTGCCCTGTGGAAGTTCGCGAAATAGTTTGCGTATATGAACTCATTTCTATGTGAGAAATCATGTTCTTTATTAATCCATAATAGGTGAGTTGCTTATTCAAGCATGTATTTGTCTAAGACTTTGTGCGAATGTATATGTATCCGCAATATGACTAATCGTCTTTGAACCCACCCCTAGATGAGAGTCTTCTTTTATGAATCTGTTTATATGTTTCACAAGTATGAATTCACATCTTTGAGTCTGAAACGTGAGCCCATAAGGATCATCCTACAAACTTGAGTCCGTTAGGACAAGCTACTAATAGCAATCTGTAGTAAAAACCATTCACCAAGACCCTCCTCACTTGGCTATTTGTATTTGTTGGTGCAAGTCATTAGTCTGTCCGTGTTTCCTTCACACCACCCATAGATTTTTCGAGATTGGTCACCCGACCTTCCAAAGCTAACACAATATCTCTTAACTTGCTGTTTTTCTTGGTCCTCCCAAGGGTCTCCATCAGGACATTTTATTCGTCTCCTCTTTTCGTCATCAAAATCAATGCCTTTGAATACTGACTCAGATACCAACTGTCTTGAGGCTAGAGCTTTAATCTAGCAAATCGCACAACTTTAGGTGGTTTATTGGGTTCAAATCTGCCTAAGTCAGCCTTACTCTTGAAAAATGAGAATTCTTGCAGAAATTCTCTAAGGCACCGAAGCAAAGCAAAAGCAAACTCGAAAAAGAAAGAAGCCACGAGTGAACAGAAAAATAGCACGCACTAAGTGTTTGAATAAATGCTCTCAAAAGTTTTCTATTACTTTAAAGGATTACAAATGAGGGGGAAATCCTCTATTTATAGTTGAGCTCCGCTAGATCCAATAGTACAAATTGAATTACATCAACGGTTGATATTTGTGCCTGTTTACAAAATGAGAGTCCTAAGTGGTTTAAATTCTATACATCTTTATCCCTTAGGATTTATAATAATTACCCTATAAGTCTAGTTTTATTAGAGTGTTTCACTGGATCACAAGGCTTCAAGTAGATGAGTTTCTCCATATATTCTACAAACCGAGTCAGTTCAAGTGGATTAAATTAATAAACCTCATTGATCAGTAAATCTCTATGAAACATTCCGTGTACATTCGTCAAGAGCTTTAAATCGCGACCTATGACACTTATTATATATAAAATAATTACCGGTACAAGTTTTGAAAAAAAAAGAGTAAAAAATAAAAACCCCACATCACTTTTGGAAAAGCTTTTTAGGTTTAATCAATGTTTGCTTTGCTTGCTACATTGTCTTTTTGTTAAATTATATGTGAAAAAAACATGATATTATATTGTTGGCGTGCAATTGGAGAAGCTTTCATTGGTATTCACAATAAGTGCGCTGTAGTAACATATATAAAATCGAACACATCAAGGAATTTGCTAGCTTATTTTCATTATAAATATAAAACAACCCAACCCTTCATACAAAAAGATTACCTATGTCATGGCCGAATGGGATAAGTGAATTTGGTTTTAGAAAATTTATATTTCAACAGAATCGTTTTCTTTCACTATCGTATAGGGTAGCCGAATAGCCGTCCATGCATGCCTTAGAGCTTCGAATTTAATATTGTTGGAAATATCCAAGGAATTTGTAAGGTTTTCATTGGTATATGTAAATATAATTCGAGCATAGTATAAAGGGAACCCTATATGCTAGATTTCAAGCTATAAAAGCTCATCCTACCATAGAAATTAAAGCAAACAAAAGAAAAGGTACTTATTTTCCCTAAGCAAATGGAAATGGCCAATGAAGAACCCAAAACAGTGCCTCAACAAATCACCATGAAAAGTGGGGATGGCCCGTTAAGCTATGCCAAGAACTCTAGCTTGCAGGTAGGTTTCACCAACTATCTTAAATATTAGGTTAAACTATGACTTTGATCCTTTTTCCCGACGGTCTTTGTTCTTTAGTGACAAAATATTTCGGTGCAGAAAGGAGTTGTCGACGCTACAAAAGGAATGATCATTCATGCAATCGCAAACAACTTTGACATGGACAAGTTTTGTTCCCAATCTTCTTCTCAAACATTTCGAATAGCAGATTTTGGGTGTTCCATTGGACCAAACACAATTTTCTCCATGCAAAACATCATACAAGCATTAGAATTAAAACACCACGAAACCAACCATGGAAGCTCATCAACCATTCTCGAATTTCAATTGTTTTTCAATGATCATTCGACCAACGATTTCAACGCCCTTTTCAAATCCATCCCTCCCTCATGGCCGTACTTTGTCGCCGGTGTTCCAGGTTCGTTTTACGGACGATTGTTCCCGAAATCATCGATTCATATCGGGCATTCATCGAACGCGTTGCAATGGTTGTCCAAAGTTCCACAAGAAGTGGTTGATTGTAGGTCTCCGGCTTACAACGATGGAAGTATATTTTGTCGTGGAACTGAAAAGGAAGTGACCAAAGCGTATGTAGCTCAGTTTGAGAAAGATATGGAAAGCTTTTTGAATGGTAGAGGTGAAGAACTTGTTAATGGAGGGCTGATGGTAATCCTTATGGGTGGAGTTCCCAATGGAATCCCTTTATCTCATACTGCAATTGGCAAATTTTATGACCTTTTTGGATCTTGCCTTGTGGATTTGACTAACAAGGTATTTTTTTCTTCTACTTCTTTTTTTTAATTATTGCATTTATATATAAATACCTTAATATATCTTTTAATACCTAAATTTGACATTTTTTTTTATTAATGTGGTACTTTTAGTTGACAAAAATTATACAAATTGATACTTAAAGGTAACCGTGTTAACTTTTGAGTTAACTACACCAAACATCTCCAAATTATGACCCTTATTCTAAAATAGTTCCCAAGCTTCAAAATATTCTAATTATAACCCCAAACTATAGATGTTATATCGGTAAGGTCCTTCCATTATTAAAACCATTAGACGTCATGTGTTATAAGTTAGCATGAAAGTTTTGAAAGAAAAGTGTTGCCGCATTATTTTTGAAATTAAAAATTAAAAAATTAAGTAAAATTGAAAAAAAAGAGAGAGTAAACAATAGTTTTTGTAAAAGTTTAGAAACCTCAAAACCAAGATTTTTACAACATCTATTTTTATGATTTCATTTTTATTTAAATTTTTCATTTTAAATTTTGTCATGTAGGATTTGACTTGTCATTTAACGGTTAAATTAACGATTTTAGTAATGGAAAGACCTTATTGATATAACATCATTAGTTTTAGGATGCAATTAAAATGTTTTAAAGTTTGAGAACCAATTTAGAATGAGTGCCATAATTTAAGAATATTTGGTGCAATTTACTCTTAATTTTTTAGTGTTTAATCCGAGTTTTAAAGTTGTTTGGATGAAAGTTTACAATTAGCTAATAATATTAGCAATTAACTTTCTTCATATCAACCTTAAAACTTAAATTAAATCACATTTATCGAACTTCATTTGACAAATTAAACAAATTCACAATTAACACTAAACTTATTCTATTAACAAAATCATAAAAAAAAAATCAGACTTAATAATATTAGCAATGAATTTTTATCAAATTAATCCTAAAATCCAAATTAAACACCTTTAGGGTGAAAATTATTCTAATTACATAAGGACTTTTGGATAAGAATTTTTGCACCTCGGGCGGGCTTGATTTGACCCGAATTCAATTTAAAAAATAAAAATTATTTTAAATTTAAATTTGATTATATATAATATCAATTAAATACATTAATTTTAATATCTTATTATTTTTTGAATAGTGAAATGGACTTTTTGGACGAGCCAAATCGACTTAAAAAAGGGTTTAAACTTGAAATTTTGTTTAGAATCCAGCCTTAACTCGATTATGAACACCTTTAAAGTTAAGTAATATTGACTCAACATTATTTCAAGGAAAAATAGGACAAAAGTCATATAATCTAATTTAATGAAATTCCACTCACAATGAAAGTTCAATTATTAAATTTAAATGGTAAAAAAAACTAAATTATAGGCATTAAAAGTAGAAGGTAAATTACACTGACTCATCCAGCTATTGACAAGTTCTTTTTTATTTGTTATTTTTTTATGACAAAGTTATAAAATGATTACTTAATTATTTAATTTTGTTTTTTTTTGTTACCAACCGTTAAATAGCTTATGAAAAAAATGATGCAGTAGCTTTTAAAATTGGTATAATAGCAACTTTAATATTCAACATTTATACTTTATCTTAATTTAGTCTTAATTCTAAAAAATTTAACCCTCAATGTTTACACGTTGTGTAATTTGATCTCTTTTTTTTTATTTTGCTTTTCTTTGTGACATTGAAAGTTAATTTAAAAAAAAAATAAGAATATTTGAAAATTATTGTCTTAGAGTTTTTGATGAAAGGATCATAAAGAAAAGTAAAACTAAAAAAAACTTTTTAGGAATCAAGACTAAAGTTGCTATTATACCAACTTTGCAAGCTAGCACATCATATTTCGTTAGTCATTTAACTGTTGGCCAAGAATAAAGACAAAATTGAATAGTCGGGTGACCAAAAAAGAAAGTTATTAATAATTGGTAACTGCGAATGTAGTTTGCCCAAACTAGAAACTAGAAAGATTAAATTTCAAACATCTAAAGAATAGAGGGAGTAAGAGCAGAAATAGACCTTTGTGTGGTCCATAATGTGACCCAGCTCCTTATTGCAGGGATTAATCAATGAAGAAAAGGTGAAATCTTTCAACTTGCCCTTATACTTTCCATCGGCTAAGGAGGTAAAGGAATTAATAGAGAGAAACGGGCGTTTCAGCATCGAAAGCATGAACGAAATAACCGAGCAACTGAAACGTGGGCAGCCACTGCCGAGTACCCAAAACTGTATATCTCACGTAAGAGCTGGATTCGAGGGATTGATTAAAGACCATTTCGGAGATGAGATCGTCGACGAGTTCTTCGCATCTTACGCTAACAAGCATTTACAATCTGGCTTCGTTTTTGGAGACAATGCTGTTGCCAATACCTTGATGTTTATGATTCTCAAGCGCATTTAAGTGTTACGATGTTGGGAGTATCATGAAAGCTTTTGTATTAAGAGTTAGATTGTATTTTATCATTTTTATTTAAAAAATAAGTAAATTAATCTATGTAAATTAGATCAAATAACAAATGGATCTTTCTGTTAAAATTTTATCCATTTTTTACTATCAAATAGCATCAGTTTTTAACATAGAAATGAATGAATTTTTTATAGAAAAGACCGGTTTGTTGTTTGATTTAACGTGCAATGATTAATTTATCCTTTTTTTAGTCAAGTAGACAAAATACAAACTGACTCTTAGTATAAAGGTTTCTATAGTACTTTTATTGGGTTACGATACACCAAATCTCGAGAGAAACAATCAAAGGTTTATGTTTAAATTTTCCGTTGATACTAATGTTTGACTCAATTCTTAAACAAACCCTAAACCATGGTCTAGGAACTTATGTGTTTTGAATTTTTATTAGACATAATGACAAATTTAATCTTTAATGTTTGCATATTTTATCAATTTAACTTTTATTCTTTTGAGTTAAATCTGGTCTCTAACCTTTTAAAAAATTCGAATTTTATCAACTTTTCAAATAGAATAAAATTTTTTTTAACAAAAATATTGACAAAAATGTTATTTTTTTTAACCATGGCAACTGGTATGGCAATTCACAAGTCTTCATGCTAACTTTTTGAACATTTATCAACTTTTTATAATTTTTTTAAAATTTTTATTTTATTTTTGAATATTTTTATAAATTTAAAATTATTTGCTGACATGACATATAAGGTAAATAGTGACATTTCAATATGAAATGCATGTGAACGGTTAAAAAAATTAATGTTTTAGTTTATATTTCTATTAAAAAATAATTTATCTCTTTTTGAAAAGTTAAAAATTAAATTTAACTAAAAAATTAAATTAACAAAAGATATATACATTAAAAATTAAATTTAACATTATACCCTTTATATTATTTTTGTCTAATTTTGCATCCCTTCCTATATTTTTTTGGACTTTTAAAACTGTGTATTTTCATTTTTAATTCTAGAAATTTAGTTCGTTTATTTATTTAATTTAAAATTAAAATTCAATTTATAATATTATTAACTAGAAATTTAAATATGTATTGTGAGTTGGATTTTAATTTTTAAATGATAAAATTCATTAAACAGAGTTATTGAAGCTTAATTTTCAAATGGACTAAACTCATGTCATAATTAACAGTTTTATTCATTTGAATTGAACCATCGAATAATATTAAAAAATAGAGTATCAAATTATATTAAATTCTAATAAAATGATGAATCTTAAATTTCAAGATAGTAGAGAGGCTAAAATCAATATAAGACAAAAAAAAATATTCATAAATGAAAAGATAAATAATAGTAGATATAAGGTCAAATTTTGCTATTAATCCTTATATTATGTATAGGTTATTGATTTAGTCTTTATACTCTAATTTAATATTTTTAGTACCGTATTTTTCAAAGTTTATAATTTTAGTGATGACGAAAACAATAAGTTAAGTTAAATTTTATTATTTCCAAATCTTATGCGATAAACATGTTATTAAATGTATAATGTTATGTCAACTTGTTATTTTCACATCATATTAAAAAAATCACGTTATTTTAATTAATAAGTTTGAGTGTTATCATTTATTTGAGTCGGGATTGAAATTTTAAAATTTTAAAAATTTAATAGTTAAGAATTATTGAATTTGTGAACAATGATTGAATCCACAACTTATGCATAGTACCGGAATAATAGAAAATTTTGATCTAAAGAATTTTATTGCTACAATTTGGATGAAGACTGAAATTTTAGAATTCAAAAAGTTAATAAAATTCATGAAATTAGAGTATAAAGATTAAATCTATAATTTTAACATAACAGAGGGACTAAAAGCAGAATTTGACCTATATATATAGTAGTCGTGTTATAAATTTAGTACACGTGCATAATCAGAATATTTCTTATAGTTTATAAGCAAATTTTAATAAATGAAATTTCACATAAAATATTACTAAAAGAAACCTCGGAATTGCTTTTCTTCAATCACAAATTAATCAAATTTTCTTTCTTTTTTTTTTTTTTTAAAGATTTTAAAATTAAATACCTTAAAATCCATGGCGGTATTCAGATTGGCGCCGGAAGAATCACCGGATCCAACCCAACAACATCCACCGCCGCAACAACAGTTGCAGGCCGGTCGAGAAGTGGCGTCCGACGACGAGCGGTCGGTGGCTGCAGATTCCTGGTCTATAAAGAGCGATTACGGGAGCACACTTGACGATGAGCAGCGCCACGCTGATGCTGCCGAAGCCCTCTCCTCCGCTGCCAATTTCCGTGCTGCCCTTAATTACAGGTTTTTTTTTCTTTTTCTAATTCTATTTGTCTTTCATTTTTTTCGCAATTTTCAATTGAATGTTTGACTAAATTTTGAGTTTTTAGCTAATGAATCAGTGTATTGGATTTTAAGCTTGAGATTTGATCTATTGAGAATTCAACTTAAAATATCGAATTTTGTGATAAGGTCAAATGTACATTTAGCTGTCTTGGTTTGATTTCTAAGTGGATCAATGCTATTGGAACGAAAAGAAAATTTATTGAAATGATCAATCCATACAATTTGAGTTCTTTAGCCAAATATTACATTTTTGGATTTCAATATGTAATTATTTATCTTCTATGTTATCTTAGCTCATGGTGAGTAATAGTATCAGATACAGTAATCTGTTTGAGATGTGTTTGCTTAATTTCTTTCAAGTTTTTCCATATGTGCACATGCCTTGTTCGACACAGCTGAAGGCCATAGCTACTTGAAAGAAAGATGAATTGTCCAGGTAACATGGCTTATTGGTATAAATGTATAAATGAATGCAATCACAAAGCAGGTTCTTGCTTCTTATATTCTATTTTGGTTCTATTGTTAATTGCGTTTTTCTCAGAAGTTGCTATAAAGCAATTGCAAATAGTATAAAAACAAAATCATATATGATTGAAGGTTGTGCTTAGCATGATGGTCAATTGTTATCTACTGGTACATGTGTTCAAACCCTTAAAACAACCTCTCTTGTGAACAAAGGGGAGGCTATGTACATTGAGACTTCCCAAAATATCTCATGCACTGCGTACTTTCTTCTAAAAAGGTGCAGATGGTTGAAACGAACTACCTATTGAAATGTGTTTGTTCCATGCAAATGTCAAAACCCATGTGTTTTTTTATTTTTGTTTTCCGTTCTCAAGATTATTATTTGTTTTTATACAATATGCTTTTCTCTTGCAAGTAGGAAAGGTAACAACCTAATGGAGGCTTATTAGTTGACTTTTAATGCATTGAATAATGTATATTTATCATGCTGATATGCTTAACATGGATTTGTTTGGTTTCTGTTATATACACTATACACAGTTCTGACAAGGATGAACCTGATGCTGATGCTATGACAGTGGTGCTTGGTCTTCAGAATTATAGGAACGGTGCATATGCAGATGAGCTGACAAGTTTTCGTGATCATAGTCATGCTGGTGAAATTTGGTCAGTATAACACTAACTATGTAATTTCACTTTCATTCTAGGCAATATCTTCGTACTACTAGCAAAAATGTTTTTTATTAATCACATAATTACGGAATTTGTGTATAAACATATTAAATGTAATTTAACATAATATGCATTTCAATGGTTCTTCCCCAATAACTGACTGGCTTGACGACTCTGCATTGTTATCTGGGCCCTGTTTAAGAACTTTGTCATTAATACAGATTCCAAGAGCTTCCAACTGTGAGAATTTCACTTTAGGTCTTTTAATTAATTTATCTCTTCACTGTTTACCTCTCTCAATAGGATTGGAGCTGAAATCATGGATACTGTTACTTCTTGGACCAAAAGCTTGTGTATTGATATTTCTCAAGGTCACATGCCAAATCATGTTGATGAGGCCAAGCGCGAGCCTGTTGCACAGGATGAGAAATATTTGTCTTGCTGGAGTGTACTTGACATTGGCACTGGCAATGGTCTACTCCTTCAAGAACTAGCTAAGCAGGGGTACACTGAGATCTAATTGTGGTTTTGGTGTTATATATATGCTGCTAAAATTAATTCAAGAAAAAAAAATTCATAGGTGTTTCAAGTTCAACAGTAAATTTGTTTGCATATTGTTCAGTCTATCCCATGCACCAAGGTGCACTTTTTGCAAGTCAATGACCAAAACAAAAGGGCTGCCTGACTTAAGTTCTCGTTTAATGTGTTTTTATGTTTTAACTTTTTTTCCATAAGCTTTACCCTTACTATTAACAAGGGGAATAATGTCAAACTCAGTAGCGAGTATTCAACAACATAGGACAATGATTCATTCATATGGCCCAACAAAAGAAGAAAAGAATTGCTATTCTGTGGATAAAACTGGAGCAGTCTATGGAGTTCATTATCGTAATTACATATCTTAACTTATTATATACACAAACACATGTACATATTGTGCTTTGCACCTTAGGTAATATGAGGATTCTAGAGCTTAAAGTGCACCTTGTCAAAACAGTGATTTTTGCTAAATTATTGGTGCTGTGAGACATGTGTAGTCCTTGGGTCAACTTTCTGATAAATGTGTTTTGGGTTTAACTAAAATTTCTTTCTATCATTGTAGTTATGGTAATGGTCAAGTGAATGCTTTGCATTTTTCAATTCAGGTTCACGGATTTGACTGGTATTGATTATAGCGAGGTTGCAATTGACTTCGCTCGAAGTCATGCTGACAGAGATGGATTTTCAAGCATAAAGTTTCTGGTATGGATGGAAATTCTGACTTAATTTGTAAACTACATATTGGTACTTTCTTCTACTGGCTTAATTATCCTCAGAGCACATTGACCATTTCCATTTCCATTTGGTCCTTAGGTTGATGATATTCTTGAGACAAAGTTGGAAAGACAATTTCAACTTGTCATGGATAAGGGGACTCTTGATGCCATTGGCTTGCATCCTGATGGACCTATCAAAAGGTAAAAATAACACCATCTTTACTGCAAATTCATCCTTTGTCCTCTCTGTTTCCCTTGTAAACCAACATATATTAACAAATAACTGATTTATTAGGAAGTTCTTGTCGATGCTGATGGAGTCATAATTTGAATTGTATAATTTGCAGTTTTGTTACCGAGATAAAATAGTCTGTTTCTCATCTTTGTAGTTTTTCAGTAGCTCTAACTTGTGCATTTGCTATGATTTCCTATTTGATCACCTTCTAAAAATTCCTAAACTTTTCCTTTCAGGATGATGTACTGGGACTCAGTCTCGAAGTTGGTTGCCCCAGGTGGAGTGTTAGTAAGTATTTTACATGCTTATTTATTGTTTTACTTCTATTTTTGTAGATTTTCATGCTTGTCTGGAACAAGAACCATTGAAATCAAAGCTCGAGTTCGGGTGCTAGCTTTCTGAATATATATACATATAACATATGAAAGTATTATATATGAAAAATGTGTTTAAAAGTGGAGTTGTTAAAGCTTAGCTTTGAGAAGGCTAGACATCCGGGCATGGCTCTAGGTTGTTTGAGAATTTTATTTAAAAGAAATACATTATACTTTGTAGATTTAACAATTTCCACACAATCTTTTCCTCTTTAAAATGATGCTTGTAGGTGATTACATCTTGCAACCATACAAAAGATGAATTGGTACAAGAGGCGGAAAATTTCAATCATAGAAGTGCTGGAATGCTGCCCCAAGACCCAAATACAGTCAAGGACCGAGAAACACACAGAGATTGCCCCCCGTTCCAATATCTGAACCATGTTCGAACATATCCGACATTCATGTTCAGCGGATCTCTGGGAGCACATGTTGCTACCGTCGCATTCATACGGAACTAAAGGTAATTGAAGGCTAGGTCTTTGGGATTGGTGACTGACTCACGTAACACCATATATAGATGATATGTATGTATATATTTAATTGCACAATCATGGTCTTTATCTCCCAAGTGGCTCTGCACCTTTGGTTTATTGTTGTTGAAATGTTTTAATGAAATTGATCTCCTTTTGCTGGAACAAAATTGAAGCCCAGCTAATCTTTAAGCATCCTTAAATCTCAAAATGAAATGGCTTTTAAATGTCAAAAAAAAAATATATTTTTTCTTAGCTTTTAAACATACTTAAGATACTACCAATCTTCAGCACACACATGAAAAAGATAAGCTGCCACCAGAATTTCACTTTTTACATGTGAAAAATATAAGCATTGTGCATATACAGAGATGGGATTTCCTAGGAAAGCTCCCACCAAAACAAGAATGGTTGAACAGCCATTTTTAGGCTGGCCAGTTTCAGGCTTTTACCTATGTTTGGTTCATGGTTCAGCAAAAAGCTGTTCCAAAATGACATTCCAACAGCAGCTCATGGCTCCCAAGCTCAATGCCCTGGTCATGCCATCATGCAAAGCCAGTAACAATCAAAGCTCTACAAAAAGACTTCAAAGCCAACCTTACCTTGTCATGCTTCAAACACCATCCATGAAAGGACAAGCTGGATAATAGAATTTGTCCAACTTAATGTAAGCAATTACAGCTACAACTGTAATCCAATCCGGCTTCTCAGAAGTTCCTAGTCTTTCATCTTTTATTTGTGAAATAGTTTTTCGATTACCTGTCTTATTCCGACTTGATTTTTCCTATCAATGGAGACAGAAAGAGAGTTCCTCCCCTCTCTGATAAACCATTCCTTTAGCCTGTGAGCCTCGGGATTTATAAACAGCTGGGTTGAAGGAATAGTTCCCACTTCCTTCCCGCTAAAATCACTCACTCCACTAGATTTCACAGCTAGAACAGGAAACTCCCAGAATCAAACAAATCTTGGAGTTGTTGTCCTTCATCATTGCAAAAAGCTACCCATAAAGTTAATTCAACGCTCTTGCCCGACATGTTCTTCAAATGAAGGGATCTCTTCAAATTCTCTCATTAACGAAGCAGTAGGACCAACAAAAAAATACCACACCAATACATTGTTCTTCATGCCCTCAACATCACTTATGGTACGAAAATGAAATTGCTGTCGAGGAATCATGTCGTCATCTTCAGAACGCTGCTGTACTATCGATGTGCTGGCAAGAAGGATTTGATGATCATTATTAAGGTCATTATATTCCTTCTGAGCAAGTTTTAGACTTCCCTTGGAAATCAAATAAACCATACCAGCTTCAGTCTTTTTATAGAATCGATCAACCACATCATTAAAGCAGGTTGCTCGTATTTCCCCACCATCAGAATCAAGGAGATTGAAAGAGACAACTTTCCCTTCACCGCGAGCATCTTTAGAGTACAAGACAATGATGAATCATAAAGCTAATGAGTCATAATATAAAAATTAAATCGACACCTACTAAACATTTTTAATAATATCATGAGCACTTATAGTACATTAAATATTTTTAATATAATGTATTTATATATTTAAAATTTTTTCTACTCATAATTTAATCTATTTTTTCATTTTAATACAGTGTACATTTCACATATTATTATTGTTATTAATTAGTTTTAAACATATACATTTATAATAAAATTTCTAATAGTTACTAATTTTGTTTTGGATTATTGATTAAACATGGATGTTTTTACACGATAATTGGGGTAATTTACATATCCAATTGGCAGCTGATTATGCCTTTGGGGTTTTCATGTAACCGGCCTACGTCGCCTCATGCCTTTGGGTCTTCCCTTGCCTCCTTCTCATGTTGTCTGCTTTGAATTTCTAAACCTCGGATTGATGTTGTTTCTCGTTAATTGGTGAATGTGGGGAGACTACCATTGAGATTATGTTTTGTCTTTTCTATTAAAAAAAATAAGTAATTTTGTTCTTATATATTTAATTAAAGAGTAAATTGATACTTTTATTAAAAATATCATTCATTTCTAGTTAGGAATTTATTTATGTATGTTAGCATGAAGTACACGTGACGGTATTAAATCATGTTAGTTTTTAACCGTACAAATGAATGAAATCTTTTTAACAGAAATAATCAATTTGCTCTTTTACCTAATTAATTTATCTATTCTTCAAATAGAGAAGACAAAATGTAATTTAACTTCTAATACAGAAAAACCCAATAACGATTATATATTTTCATAATTAAATTTGTATGAACCCAATAACGATTATATATTAATGGGTGTCGAATCCAACAAATATAAATATTCCTACGACAAATAATACAAAACAGTAGTATAAGGCAGTAGGGTCGATTCCACAGGGACTGGTTACTGTAATCTACTCTCGTGTCTTCCTCTTAAACGTCATGTCGAAGGGCGTGCCCACGACTCGTGACTATCTCCTAAAAATAAAAATAAAAAAAGTGGGGGTTTAGAGATAAAACGTCAAACTAAAATAAAACAAAAATAAAATAAATAAGTGAAATAAATTTTGATGCTAAATAATTAATCGAGATAAAGAAATGAGAAAAACGATATTTAATAAGCTTAGCCTCAGCCTCGGTTTCCTCCGATCTTGAATCGATCCTTGAAAATTAATCTTCCATTTTTAATCGATAAGCTGATTATAGCGCTCGAGAACTTCCCAACCGCCAACTTTTCCTTTAGTAGTCGGTTTCGGTACGACCTACAAGCCGACCCTTGCCGAATGTCTAACCACGTAGCACGTGCTTGTGATTTAAAATTTCAACAGCCTTGCGTTCTGAAAAGCCCAACTCGAATTAACGGCCTCAACCGCGTGAGTCGTTTAAACCCAGTCTCTACCACCCTTGACGGAATCCAACTAGCTTCTTCCCACTTGGACACGCCAATTTATTCACGGAAACTCGAATACAACACTGCCGATTTGACTTCCCAACTGTACGCCAACCTATCTCGATTCAACGTGCACTTTTCGAATCGAAAGTAAAATTAACTTTAAGGGACGAATTTGTACTGCCCCATAAACCGGAGTGATAGCGAGTACCGATAAAAAGGTTTTTAGCACGGTTTCTTAACTCACGATTATTTTTTGATGGAGTGATAACCGGACTAAGGCTAAAAAGAATTTAGTGGCACATGATTTTAATCATGCTTGATGGATGAATATGGTGAATTGTTTGTGATTATGAAAGATGGAAATGGGGAAGGATTGAGAGAGGAATTAGACAAATTTGTAAAATGAATGAAAATTAGAATGGAAATGGCAGACAACTCTGACGCAAAAGACAAGAGAAAAAGAAGGGAGAATTTCTCAATTGCTTCACAAAATCCAAGTACATTTCAATTGAATTCAAGTAACCTTATTTATACACAATTGGTTACTAAAAATAGCTTAAGTCCTATTAAACTAAATTACCCTATTTACTTAAAATAAATAATTTTAGTCAAAATGAAATTAGGAAAATAACAAATTTAATGAAAATAAAATTAATAAAATAAACAACTTTGACTAAGCTTATTTGACCATTTCAACTAGGAGTTGCTTTTGCAATTAAGCCCTCAATGTCTCTCAAATTTGAATATAGCCCATTTCTTCACACATGTCTTCAATTTAATCCACTTTTACTTTCTTTTAGGTAGAGAAACATCAATTTGTGCACCTGATAAGAAATTAGAAATATTTTCCTCATAATTAATTTAAAATACACAAATAAATTGCTTAAATAATTCACTTATCATATATTTTCATAATTAAATTTGTATGAGATAGAGTCGAAGTAAAAAGCTTTTCTCCAAACTGGCCTAGGTTAAGTCTAATATCCTTCCTACGAAATAATTTTGCATTTAATAATTTATTTATTTGGAGTAGATATAGATAAGCATCATATATAAATAATTAAGAAAGACATGCTCAAATCATCTTCTAGATGCAATTTAACAGATAAGATTTGGTAAAATAATAATCCCATAATGCATGACAAAATTAAGTCTTTTTCAAATGCCATCCTACCTATATACTTGAATTTAGCTGGAAATGATATGAACCTAATTCAATTTAGCTTCATACATAAACACTTGTAAAGTGAAGACTCTGGATAATTTAATTATTTTCAAATCAAAATTTGGTATTATCAACACGTTGCATGATTGATTAATGCAATATGTTGATTAATAATATTCCATCATTCAACTTTTAATTATTTTTTTATTAAGTAAATATAATCGTTTTGTATCAACAACAAATAAATATAAACATTATGAGAAAATCAATTTTTTATTTATTCAAAAATTTATCGAATTAAAACTCACTATAAAATTTAAAGGCAATCACGCAAGAAAAAAAAAATCTGACGTAGATCAATGAACCACACGTGTAAATGAAATAGTAATAATAAATTAATTAAAAAAGATTCATGTAGTTGATTTGATTCGTTTCTAAATGTTTACACGTAACACGACACAAAAAAGTATAAATACAAAAATATAATTTAGTTTCCACTTCTAAATTACTTACACATAACATAATATCAAGTAGTGATGAATTAATTAAAACATTCTAATACTACCCAATATATGTTTTGCACATATTTATAAACCAACCCAAAAATATTATATAATATAAGTTAATTGTAAAATAATTAAAAGTGTTACATCATTTGAATATTGATATACCATTTTCACACATCAATTTCATTTGTAAACATTTTCACGATTAAAAGTATTTATGAGTTAAATCAAATTAAATTTGGGTCGAAATGAAATATTATAGTACATATTTTATGCTTGCTAAGCTCAATCAGGTCTGAAAGATGGGTTTAGATTTTGTTCAATGTCACTTATATTTGTAAATAGTTCATCTAAATTTATTTTAGATTTGTTGATATTATTTTCAAATAAATAAATATATTTACATTATTTTAATTTAATATTTATTAAATTTATATATTTTTTATTTATTAAAATTTTATATATAGTCATCTTAATATTTTTTTTAATATTTATATTATAGTAGTATTATATAATATTATATATTTAATTTTTATATATTCTAAATTACATAATATATAAAAATAGGTTGAGCCGAGTTTGACTTAAGCCTTGAATGTTCAAGCTTAAACAAACTTATTTTTTTGTCTAAACTCATTTTTTTGGCATTTTTTTTTTTAAATTCTCTCAACTTTTGAACAGGCTTTTGATCTTAAATGGATAACAGGATGAGGTAGAAAATTTTTTGGAGTTATTTTAATAGTTTATATATTTATAATTTTTAAAAAATTAAATCAAATTTTTATTATTTTGAATGGATCAAAATGCAAATTTTACTATTATTAACTTAAAATGTTATAAATTATAAAAAAAAATTCAACTCTTATTTATCCTTCTAACTTCACTATTTACGAATAACTTAACTCAAGAATAATTTTCCTCTTCACACCAATCACATTCCCAATCTATACAAATTCTTGCTAAACGTAGAGAGAGAGAGAGTAGGCCGAGTTATTTATTAAACTATATATTATAATCTCAAATACTTTATTAAATTAGATTATTTTTTACACTGTACGTGTTGAACAGCCCGGAAGGGGTTATTTATTTATTTATTTAATGTGAATCATTTGCTCGTCCTTCATAGTTTTTGAATATACCAACGCAAATGATGAATGGAATAACAAATAAAAAAGGTTACTCCCAACTTGAAACTTTATTAAATTAAAGAAAACCCGAACTTTACAAAACATACCCAAAAAAAAAAAAACCAAATACAGGTTTCAAGATCAATCAAAATGCTTATAATTATTTTACATGATGAACATATACCAATAAAAGAATATGAATCCTACTTATATATATATATGCATGAAGTTCATAAATGTAAATGAACAAATATAGAAAGAAGGCAAAGGAAAAGAGTTCCAGTAAAGCAAGTTGAACCAATAGTTGCCCCAACCAAACCCAGAAGTTCAAACCATTCTGAAATCTCCCCATTTCTTTTCACTTTACTATAATTATACCCTTTTGCATAATTCCATCCATATTCATATCTGCAACATCTCTCAAGCTTCTCCTTCATCTTCACCACCTCTATTCTATCCTTCAAAACCCTCAAATTCGCGTCCACCCCATTACTAGATCTTCCACCTGCAACAACAACCAAAAACTATATTGTTGTTACACAAATTTTAAGATCGAAAAAAAGAAAAGAAAAGAAAAACAGCAAGCTATTGTTATTAGTATTACCTCCATCTCTGCAGCTTTGAACTCTAACTTGAAAGGGTTGATGACGATTATTGTAATGCTTGAAAGATGGAGAAACTATGGTAAAAGAAGAAGAAGAAGCCATGGGATTTTGAGGAGGTTATTCTTAAGTTTCTTTATATCATTTGTTTTCTTTGCTTTGAAGTTAGGTTTTGAAAGAAAATGATATATTTCTGGACTGCTGGTTTTTGCTGCAAATTTGATTACGTTTTGACACAGTATATCACCTTCATATATATTATATATAGAAAAAATGATTAGTTTTTAGGCCAAATGGAAGGAATAAAACAAGATTAAGATCGGCTAAAATAATAATAAAAATTTGGATTATTTAATTGAATTTTATATAGTCACTGTATCCAGTCTTTTATCTATTAATTTGTATAAAAAAACACTTATTTCGTATTAAATAATGTGTTTATAACAACAGTTTGTTTCAGAATAAATTGAAAAATAATATATTTATATTAACCATTTTAAATCTTTGACATAATACTTATTTGACCCTCCGACTTTACAAAAAAAATATCATTTTAGCTTTCCATTTATTTTTTTATCTTTTCTAACTTTTATACTTGTATTTTTTTTATCAAATCACCCCAAAATGAATAAAAAATTTAATATTTTTTTCAACTTTGCTAACATTGCATAGCGTAGATTACCACATCAACATTTAATTAATTTTTAAATTTTAAAAAATTCAAAACAATTATAAAAACTATTTTTAAAAAATTAAAATCATTAAAATTGTTAAAAAAATATTTTTTAATATTAAAATGTAAGATAATTTTTGGTCCTCCAAAGAATTCAATTTAATCCTTTTAAAAATCATGAAGATATAATTCAATACAAGGATGAAATTACATTTTAATCCTCATAAAAATATATAATTTAATCTTGATCTCTCTTAAAAAAATTCCTAGCTTCACCTTTAGATAGAACCCTCACACAATAAAACTTAAACCAGAATAAAATATAAACTCAAAATACATAATTTATACGGAATGAGAATCTCGAAATATATATATATATATATATATATATATGTAGATTTAAATATAAATTTAAAGTTAAAAGGCTATTCAATCAAAATAAATATGAAAAATATAACTTAAAAGATAATATAATTAAAGAGATTTAGGTTATTTTAATTATTAAATTATGAAGACGGCCTGAAAGATGTGTTTGACCAACATTTTGATTCATGGTAATTAAAAAAGTAAAAAGATATTTGGAAATACACATTTGGATGCTCCCAATGGGCACGGTGTCGAATATGTCCATGAAAATTGAATTATTAGTTCATCAGCAGCCTTTCTTTATTATTGTAATTTAAACGTGAAGATGGGTTTTAATTATATTTTTTTTTTATCAATTGAAGTTGCAACCAATATTAAATCTCATGAGACGCTTTATTTATGATATAATATTAAATAAATAGAACATGGTAATTATCGAGCTGCGTACATATGATTTATTTATTTATAAAGAAATTGATTTGATAGACAGTGTGCGGTAGGATTGAGATAGGTAGGCCACAACTAGTATGCTTTTGGGCTAAAATCAACAAAGCTGATTCCCTTGAGGAATGCTTACAATCTTATATCCACTTTAACCAGGTCAAAAAGGAATAAGATTGAATATGTATAATGGGAATTTTGTATTTTGGTCCTTCAACTTTTATATAATTATTGAAAAAGAGCACAGCAACTATTATACGGAAAGAAATAGTTAATTAAATACCAGATTTCCCATTCTTTAATATATCAATTTGCAACCTTGTTCCCTCCAACAAAAATAATGCAACCTAAAAATTAATACGCATAATGATTTTTTTTTTTTTAGTCTTTTAACTTTACAAAAAAAATATCATTTCATCCCTTTATTATTTTTTTGTTTCTTTTAACTTTGATTTTATATTTTTTTTATCACATCACGCCAAATAAATAGAAAATTAATGTTTATTAACTTTGCTAATGTAGCATATATATGGATTGTCACGTGTATGACATAATAATATTTAATTATTTTTTAAAATTTAATTAAAAATAATTTTTTAAAATTTTAAAATTTTAAGAAAAATATTGATGTCATTCATGTGGCAATTCACATGAATGTCACATCAGTAAAGCTAAAAACGTTAATTTTTTTTATTTATTTTGGGTGATTTAAAAAAACGTAAATTTAAAAATTATAAAAAATAAAAAATATTATTTTTTATAAAATTGGAAGGTAAATAAATTATTATGCCTAAAAAATATTGATTAAATATATTTTATTTCTAAGTTGGATAAACTAAAAAAATATACAGAAATAAACTGTCAAAATTAGTCAAATAAACTAACATATTTTTTAAAATAAAATAAACTAATTTTTAATATGTAAGACATGAGCGCCACGAAAATAACTTTGTATTTTTCATATTTTCAATAACCATTACGTGCAAGGCCAAGCCTGCAATTTCGTAGAGGTTTAAGATAAAATTAAAAAAAAATTAAGGTTAAAGTTAAAATTATTGAGTTAAAATAATTTAAACTTAATTATTAACTTGCTAAAATGAATTATTAAATTTTAAAATGAGATGGGCTTGCCTCTTCAATACAATACGCCACCATGTCTACCTTTTTTCAATTCAATATGAATTAAAAAATGTTACATATAATGATAAGGTATATTGTATTAAAAAATAATATAAATTTAACTTTTGAAGATAAAATTATTGAGACTAATAATTACAAATCTCAACATGAACAATAAACAAACATAAAATATATTAAAAAATAAAGTCCAATTTTCACACATTGGGACTTGAATTTCTTTTTGGTCTAAGTTAAGCCCTGAACATAATAATTATTCTCACATTGAGGTATGAACTTGACAAGTATTCACACATTGAGGCTTGAACCTATTTCGTCTAAGTTAGTCTCTAAACTTGATAATTGTTCTCATAATGGGGTCTAATAAACTTGACAATTGTTCTAATATTGGAGCATATACTTTAGGGTTTTCTAAGGAAATATCAGAAATTAATTTGGATAAAAAAAGTTTAGATCCCACTGTGAGAATAACTTCCAAGTTCAAAGTCTAATTTGGATAAAAAGAAGTTCACACCCTAATGTTGGAACAATTGACAAGTTTAAAACTTAATTTGAACAAAAAAAAATAATTCAAGATGATGTGGGAATTGTTTCCAAGTTCAAGTTTCAAAAAGTGACTTAACCTTTATTTTTTACATGATTTGGTTTCAAGTTGTTGTTCATGTTTGGGGTTTGCTTATATGTCTGGAACTTGAAAAGTTTGCTATTTTGAATAGTTGTTGAAGATGGCGTTGTTGAACATTGGTGCTGGAAATAGTGATGACGTTGCCAAGGCATTAGCAAGGTCAGCTTCTTATACAACCAAGTATTTTAGTTGTGAGCTTGGTGCACAGTCTAAATTTGATGAAAAAACTGGAATTTCTCTTGTTAATGGATCCCATGACACTGCTAAACTTGCACGACTTCTTGAAAACTTCATCAACAAATGCAGTGTTAATAATCAGGGGCGAATCTAGTAAAGATATTTATAACTAAGAATCAGATGATACAATTGAACTGTGTTGCATGTGGTTTTGTTTCTGATGTTGATATGATGGATAAGTTGACTAGTTTCATATTGAAAAATCGAGCTGAACCGAAGAAGAGATCAGACAAGAAGGGGATGAAGAGAGCTGAAAAAGAGAGACCTAAGAAAGGTGAAGCTGCCGCTGCTGCTTATGATGATGAGGATGATGTGCAATGGCAAACTGATACATCAATGGAGGCAGCTCGGCAGCGAATAAGGGAGCAGTTGAGTGTTGTAACAGCAGATATGGTCATGTTACCAACCGAAAAGAAACCGAAGGTGACAACCAAGGCAAGCAACAAGGGACAGATGATTGCTCTGTTAGAGGCCTTATTTGATGGCATTGAGAAAGGGTTTGCAAAAGAAGTGATTAAGAAGAAAAACTACCTTTCTGTTGTTGCTAAAGACAAGGTATCTCAGTTGCTTCTACTTAAAGCCAGAGTCATTTTGTGGAACAGCTAACTCAAATGCATTGAGGGAAGCTGTTTTAGTTTAGAAAACACTCTATGATGTTGATGTATTAGAGGAGGAATCAGGGGGTGAAGCCAGAAAATTTTTTTAGGGGGCCGAAATTACATTTTAATTTTTAATAGTCTATATTTTTATAAGTTTTAAAATATTAAATCAAAATTTTATAATTTTATGGGGGTCAAAGTGTAATTTTATCTTTACTAATTTAAAATTTTAAAAAATTTAAAGGGCCTAAACAGCAATTTTCCATTTTAGGGGTGCCAGGGCCCCTGCCGCCCCCCCCCCTCCCAGATTCCCCTCTGGGGGGAATATGTACTTCAATGGCATCAACAAGGTTTGAAAGGGAAGAACAAAGGGTCTCAGATTTGGAAGAATGTAAAGCCTTTTATTGATTGGTTTCAAAGTGCAGAATCAGAATCAGAATCTGAAGAAGAATGACATTCTTGTGTGTTTGGCATTTTTAAGGTATTTTCTGCTACTAAGAATAAAAAGTGGATAGTGAATCTGCTTGTCTGATTTTGGGGTTTGCTTAGTTTTATTGATTTGAGTGTTAATTTTATGTTTTTTTTGTGTCTAATATTGAGGATTTGGTCTGGTTGTCTGCGTTGTTGATTTGTGCTAATAGAACAGTTCCTTTGTTTAAACATTCATATAGAGAAGCCATAGATGATCATCAGCTAATTTTTCTTTTCAGTCCTATATGCTATATTTATATTTGCTATTCAATACTTTGGTAAATATACACAGTAGTAGCATCAACTATATATATGTATATATATATATCCATCCTGCTTGTTTTCTGCTTTCTCTATAGCTGCAATCAAATCGTCAGTTCTTCCATACGATGCAGCATTACTACTAAACTAATGTACTCGAATCAAACGTGAATGCGGCTGGTGCAGTTGCGGTAAATCACTTTCTTCATCCGATGCATCAAGGGAAAACTGAGGATCCTATAACACAGTGAAAGTCATCGGCAATTAAGTGCCAACATAGCTAGTAATGATACTGAAAAAAGAAGTGGTTCTTGAAGAACGCCTAACGAAATCTAAACCTGATGGTGTTGGCGACGTTGGATAGCAGTAAAAGCTTTAACCATGATATATATAGGCAACATAATCCCAATGGCTCTCAACATTAGTAACTGCAACAAGTAACCAAAATGTTAACAATGCTTGTTTCCAGCAGTGTGCTCGAACGACACTATCTTACCGTGAACAATGTCAATGAATAGTCTCCAGCGCCACTGATTACGACCGGAAGAGTGTGGCGTAGAACCAGAAGAACCATAAACTGCAAATTAAGCATGCAAATGATTGACATTGTTGTTAAAATTCGAACCCGATGTGTGTGAGAGAGAGAGAGAAACATACAGTTATAGCAATGACACGACAACATATCAGGCTTCGAGATCTTGGAGCGGAGTAATCATCGATCTCAGTTTCCAGAAAATCACGATCATCGGTGACTACTGTTATAAAATGCGGAGTCGGCAAGTCTCTCCTTGAAATTTCCCAATTCCCTCTGAAATGGCAATCACAATTTTAAACGAGTGAATGACCCTGAATAAGGCTAGAATATAGATATAAACAGAAGAATATATACCTGAAGTTCATAGGAACACTTCCATAATGGAATAAAGGAGGCGGTGCCGTATACCCGGGCTTAAATTGCTAAATTTTCACAAAAGTAACAATTAGTTTCTTTCGATATCAAAGAAAACGATGCAAGCAAATTATGAACCAGGATAAAAGAATGGTTGAACCTGGTGGCAAATCTCACAGACTATGTCACCCTTTTCATTGCACCACCTCTGCACACATTTACGGTGAGCATACTGCAATAATCAATAAAACTTGTTATGTCATTTGCAACTACAAGTATGCAATCAGTGCTTTGCATGCCAAAACACTAATCAATACATATTCGAACATAGCATACAGGCAAAATGCAGAAAACGGCTCTATGAAGCTACTGATTCATATGAACAAATTGCCATTCAGCAACAGAAGCACATACATGTTATCTCATTGCAACTACAAGTGTCAAAGTTTGACAATGCCAATGGATGAACAGAGAATGCTCCGAGCACGTTCTGGGGACGAACTCGGTGCTTTGCATGCCAAAGCATAATAACCAATTGATACAAGTGGCAATGTTCAACAATGACAATTGAAGAACAGAGAATGCTCCGAGCTCCTACCGGTATGTACTCAGTGCTTTGCATGCCAAAACACTAATCAATACATATATGAATATAACATACACGCAAAACACCGAAAACAGTTCTATGAAGCTACTGACTCATATGAAAAAGTTACCATTTAGCAATAGAAGCAAACACATTCAACTTAACATGGGCAGGGTCTTGGTTTAGCATGTATGTTTTAGTACTGACCTTCAAGCTGCCACGACAAGAACAGGGTATCTCCATGTTCAGATCTTCATCATCATCATGACAAATCCTACATTCTACTAACTTACTTGGAGAGGAACCAACATTGTCATCCATAGATGAAAAGTCAATTATATCATGTTTGCTTGCTGAGGGCATGCCTAGTTGTAATTGTTTTTTACTCTCAATAGCAGCTTCAAGGGTGGATTCAGTCAATAGCCGGTCCACAAGCAACACAAAATGGTCTCCCGTCCTTCAATTCATACACAAAATTAAAAACAATGCAATTTTTATATATTGAGATGATGTGTAATAATGTAATAAAAACTACAGGAAATGAGATGAAAATGGAAAACCCAGAAAGGAAATGAGAGAAGAACAAAAACCCAGAAACCAAAAAATCATGGATTTATTGACAATAATATAGAAAAAAAGGAGACCCATGTTCCAAAAAGACATCAACTTTATAAATGAAATTTGAATTATTTGAAGTAAAAACAAACATATCATGATTACCATTGGACAGAAAGCTGTTAATGTAATGGAAAAAACAAGAGGCTTACATTACAAGTAAAGGGATGGAATTTTTCTAATTCAAGAACAAAGCAACAATTTTGGTTTTTTTTTTTTTTTTTTTTGTTTTTGTTGTTTTGTTTTAGTTGTTTCTTCAAATGAAGCAATAGCTTGAGCGCACTACCATCATCATCATCACCATTTTCATTCCAATTTTTCAAACCAAATTCTACACGACAAACACGATTGCATGGTAAAAAAAAAAAGAAAAGAAAAAACCATGGGACTAGGGATAAAATGACATGAGATTCTGTAATGACAACCACGTGTCTTTGAATATGCGATGTTTGTCAGTTGAGATTGGAGCCTAGTTTGGTGTTGGAAGTTGGGACCAGTTGCAGTTATCTACGCCGTTAATCAATGGCTGATGTTCTTGCTCTTAGTCTTGGTCTTGGACCATGTTTTTTTGTGGCTTATTTCTTTGTTTTCCCCCATCAAGATTTTAAACATGAGGCTAAGCTTATTACACTCTTTTTCCGAATCTTTAGGGTTTGAATTCTAGATTAAATGCCATTTGACATGACTTAATTTGATACAAGTTTTTTGTTATTATACTAATAATTTTGTTAATAAATTTAGGTAAGAGTGGAATAAAATTTGAAAAAGGGTCAGATTGGTTTGGATCATTCAAAAAAAAAAGGTTAGATTTGAATGTTTTAGATAATTAAGAATGTAGTAGAAACAATATAATTCAATCAAAATATAAAAAGTTTAGAGTTTATATTTGTTATACCGATAATATATAATTTGTGTAGTGAATTGAATAAGGTTAGATTCTTTTATTAGTCTTTATAATTTATAAAAAATTTAGATTTAATCTCCGTATTTTAATTTCATCAATTTCAATTTATATATTTTTTTGAATTAGCATTACACAAATAATAATATGTCTGTCTCATTAGATTTTGAAAATAACAAATTTTAATCAAATAAATTCAACAATTATTGTTTGACGATGATTAGAATTTTCAAATTTAAAAAACACAAAAACTAAAAATGATTAAATTAACGTACTAAGATTAAATCTACAATTTTCGTTAAGTACAAATACAAAATATGATTTAATCATTAAATAATATTAAAGCTGAATGAATTCATTTCTAAAAGTTTTGGATGATGTCTCATGATATATACTAGTATTGTAAGTGTTGGAATAAGTGAGCTCTATCCCAACTAATATAAGGTTTAATTTATAATACATGCATATATGTACCGAGGAAGCCAAGTGTCGGCAATGGGTAGAAAAATCGTGCAAATGGTTACATGAACTTAGAGAGAGTGTGGATCAAATATATAGATTTAATGGGGCACATGGAATCATATCCAATTGCTAAAAGCCATACAAAATCATTGGAATGGAAATCTCATGGGATGGGATGACATGCAAATTTGGGAGCATGTCATAGTTTTGGTTGACAAAACCGTGCCCCATAACCTTACCATACCATACCATACCATTAGTACTCTTTTATTATCTGTTTCGATTATGATCAAACCCTAACAATTCAGTATTTATCTTTCTTCTAGGAGTCAATTTACTTCAACCAATCAGGATTGTAAATATTACTTTATAGACTCATGATTATTGATTAGTCTCTTTCCATCTTTTCTCTTAAAAAAAAAATTTAGACATATTATTTAATAATAAAATTATGGGATATTTTAGATGATTTGATTCTGTTACAAAACTGATAGATTGTCGATTCAAACGGATAGTATGAAAGTCATTTTGACCATTCAAAAATCTTTTTTGAAGACATCAAGATCTGATCTTATCAAGCAAATCGATCGGCGTTTGATGAATGTAGGCCGATAGATGCTAGAACATGTTCCTAGAATAGAGAACAATGAAGCAAATCGATTAGCCAAAATAGCATTTGACAAGGAAGAGGGGCTGCAGCTGTTTGTAGATATCTAAATAAGTTTTTTTAGTTTAATGTGTTCAATTTGCATGTTTTCTTTTATCACACAAAAAATAGTGCCCCAGAACCATTTTTATTCATATTTAAGATGTTCATAGGTCATTCCAAGGCTTGATTTTAAAATTTGGGTAAATTATAATAGAGGCCACATAATTATGTATTCTTCTTCTTTTTTTGATCATCCAACTATGAAAAGTTACAAAACGATTATCCAACCATTAGTATTTTTTTTTTGCCACCCAATTATGAAAAGACATAACATGGTTAACCAACTATGAAAATATACAAAATGGTTACCTAACTATTCAATTTTGTCTTTTTTGTCACTAGTTAGTTAACGTAGAAATGGAAACACACAAAAATTCAAGATGGTTGGGTGACCAAAAAAGATAAAATTGAATAGTTGAGTGACCACTTTGAAACTTTTCATAGTTGAGTGATTAAAAACTTTACTAATAATTAGATGACTATTTTATAATTGTTTTATAGTTAGGTGACTAAAACAGAAAAAATCCATAACTAGGTAACTACTAATGTAATTTAGCTTAAAAAATTTTAAGGCCCAAGTTAGGTTGGCTTTTTGTTTTTTTCCTTTTCTTATTGGGCGTTAGACACCACTATTATTTTAGAAAAGAATTTTGGGCTATTAGTCCAAGTAAAATATTTGAATTTTAGAATTATTTTTTTATAATGTGTTGAAAGCAAGGGAGAAGCCAAAAATTTTGTTTAGGGGATGGAGATAAAATTATAAAATTTGGAGGTCAAAATTAAAAATTTTGTATTAAAATTGTTTAAATGAAATTATTAATTTTCCATTTAATCACAGGTTTAAAATGACTAAATTGATTTTTTTTTTTTTAATTTTGAAGAGGGGCTATAAAGCAGTTTTCCCATTAAATTAAGGAGGCCAAGGCTCATGCTGTCCATTTGACAATGCCCCTATCCAAGAATCAAACTCGAAATTAATAACTTAAACACAAATGATTTGCAACTCTGTGGGATACTCAAAGGATCAAACAGTTCTTAGTCATAAATTTCTTCTATTACATATTACAAGATTTAACTAAAACCTGATTAATTTCTTCAACTATATAACAAAAGCTACATTAATTTATTCTCCATGTTCTTCATGCTTTTATTCATGGTGACATGCAGCACCACATTTCCATTCCCTACTTGATCCTGCACAAACAAACAAACAAAATCAATGAATCGGTTTCATAAATCAAACACCATGATTTTCTTTCTCTTTGCAAAAAGAAATGGAAAAAGAAAGGTTAATTACGTGTCGCAGTTAATGGTAGGATCAAAGGAAATGGCGACAGTGACACCGCACAACTGAGGAAGCTGTTTAGCTTTGTTGGGATCAACACCTTCACTACGACTAGCCGCCTCGAGACAACGACACAAGTCCTTGCGAATCGCAGTGGTGGTAGCGGCGGCGTTGATATTAGCCACCCCGGAACAACATGTTGCAACGGGTGTGGATTCTCCGCCGGTCAAGAAAGGTCCACAAGGCATCAGTGACATTAAAGCTTCTTGGCATGTTATTGCATCCACAGATTTTGATTTCGCTGTCAAAATCATGATGAACATAAAAACCCCAACAAGTGACCAGGAAAATCCCATGAATTTTTTCTCCATTTTTTGTTTGTTTTTTATTAAAAATATAGTGCTAAGAACACTTATTTATAGGCATAACTTTGGATTCTTTCATTTTAAGTTGAGTTAATAATTGTGGCGGATTTAGAAATACAATTTAAGAATAAATTTATATTACTATTCAATAATTAAAGTATTTATATATTTTTATAATTTAAAATATGAATAAAATTAAAATTTAATCTTTTAATCTTGATAATTGTATTTACTTCCAATTTTTTAATAAGTAATGCCAACATATAAAAAATTTAACTTTTTATTGTAACTTCCTTTGGAAGCTTTAAAATTTTAAAATTTTAAAAAAAATATATTTTATAAGAGATAAATATACATTTATATATATTTTTAAACATGAAAAGGGGTTGATGTTTTTTTTTTTGGGATTGAGGGTAAAATTTAAATTTTTAAAAAGTTTAATGTAATAAAAATCATGATGTTACGTAAATTTTTAAAAAGCTGAGGGACGACCCCACCTACTCTTTATCCGCCAATGGCACTTAATGCATGCTATTAATGTTTGTGATATCAATTAATTTCTTTTTGAAGATTCTTTTGTTTTTATGTGATAAAATATTAATTGTAGGTTGAGATATGAGTTGTACAAATCAAGATTAATATTCTTTTTTAGGTTATAAGCTGATAATGAAAATAAATGTGGAGAAATTCATATATAATTGGATTTAAATCAAAATAAGATTATGTAATAATTTTATAAAAAAAGTGTTGATGTAAATATAGAAGGAGGTTTTGGTTGAAATCATAATTTGCTTTCAATTTATCATGTATATTTAATTTGGGTAAACTATATTCAAAGTTATTAATGTTTTGATCATTTAATTTTAAAAAGTAAAAAATTGGTCACTAAATTAATCGAAAGTTTTTATTTATGTAAACGATTAAAACCGTTGTTATCTGGCTTTTTTTATTCGTAAGGCCTACACCAATAAAAAAACTCTTTTTCTTCTTCTCTTTTACAGTTTAATTATTTTCATAAAACAACTTTAAATATTTTGAATCTATTAATCAAAATCCAAATAGCTTTCTTCTCTAATCTTTGACATTGGCCATCATATTGACTTAGATCTAAGGTATGTTCATCGATGGGTAATGATTCACAATACCAATCGTTGAATTGCCTAGCTGGACTTTTTTAAGAAAAATTAATAGCTCAATTACTTAAATAAAAGTTTTCGAATAGTTTAGTGACTTAAAATGAGAATTTTTAAATAGTTTAGTGATTATTTTGTAACATTTTGAAGTTGAACAACCAAAACATAAATTTACTAATAGTTTAGTGATCTTGGGTGTAGTTTATTCATATACTTTTATAGATTTTATATAAAAAAGACAAAAACACCTCCAAAATACTTTGTAAAATAAAAGATTTTTTATAATTTCACAATTAAACCGGACCCAATATATAAGTGGTACCAACTCAATCAACACTTAAAGTATAGAAGATAGAAGATAAAAGTATAGGTATATGTTTTTTTTTTCATATCCGTTTTATAATTCATATTCGAGATTCGTGATTATCCCTTTTAACAATATTGTCTTTAAAATTTGAACCTGCATATGCTTTACCATTATACCAAACCGTTAATAATATAATTATATATTAATTAATATTAAAATGGTTAGCAAAACTTTTTTAATTATATTAAATAAATAATGTTAAATACATAAATACTTTTATTTTTCAAGACATTGGAGTTACTTTTTTTTGGTCAATTCAAACATTGGAATTAACGTATAAAAAAACGTAAGAATGGTATTGTAACCGACCATAAATCGTGTACACACTTCAATTGGTTTTTTTGAAGGTAAGTTATATAAATGTTGACTCGATTATTAAAATTTTTATTTGTTAAATTACTTGATTTTAAAAATTTATAAAATAGAATCTAACAAGTGGTTCCAGTGAAAAAGAGGATATTGTTCATCTTAAAGGTCTCGGGTTCGAGAGTTTGTATGTGCAAGGTGTGTGTTGTCAAAAAGTTAAGAAAATATGAACAGATTATACTATGTAATCACACAATATATTCAAAAAAAAATTATAAAATGGGCTAACAATCTCTTGACTCAATTATAAGATCATTATATTGTAAGTATGAAAGTTTGGGTTTGATTCCAAGCATATTCCATTTTTTTCCCTCAATTATCAAAAAAAAAATTTACAAAATGGGGTTCACCTAAAAAAAGGAAGAATTTAAATAAAAATATAGGTTCGAAAAATGGGTTTTTGAAAAAAAAGTAAGACCCGTTTAAAAGATGAATCGGGTATTGGATAAGTTGTTTTGGCCTGGACTTGGCCCAACTCAAATTTTTAATAAAAAAACTCTATTGTTTTTGTTGCTATTTTCCCACTTTTTGCCACTATTTTGCTACCATTTCACTATTATATTACTATTATTTTGTTGTTAATGTTTGAATTTTATATAACATTTATTTTATTATTAATTTTACTACTATTTTAAAAGTATTTTGCTTGTTAAGTTAAAAAAAAATTTAATATGAGCCAAACCTAAATTTTAATATTTTTATTTGAGTCAAATTAAAAAAAAAATTTAGATCCATTTTTCAAACCAAATTTACTCAACCCATAAATAACTCTATTCAAAACCATTGCCCCATGCCATTTCCTCTGTTGAAGTACTTTTCTTAATCTCCAAAATAAAGATTTTGTTGACAACTAAGCTATTGTTGCTGCAACAGTCATTATTTGGAGTTTTGATCAATTGGAGGAAATAATAAAATCAGGAGGAGGAGGAGAAATTAAGGGCAATGGGATTGTAGCATGTACCAAAATTGAAGAGATTAATAATGGCTTTGTGATGCATGTATTGATTGATCATAACATTACCATTTCCTCTACCTACATTTAAATATTAGTATTAATGTGTTTGTTTTCCCCCTATGTTTTTCTGAACATTCCCCTTCTTCTTTTGAAATGAAACACTAAATTTATAAATTCGAATTATAAAATAATTATCATAGGTAGTATCCTTTCAAAAAATATCGATATCATTTTCAGTTTTAATAAATGTGATTTATAAAATTTTAAAAATATTAAAAATTATAATATAACTTTAAATTTTTTTGTAAATTTTAGTATATTTTTATAATTTTATTTTGTAAATTTATAGTTTTTTCTATTGTTTAATAATTTTTTTTAATTTTTTTTATAATTTTTTTTTGTAAATTTTAAAGTTTTTTTAAAGTTTTCAATGATGTCATTGTATGACACGTTGCAACAAATGATTGATTGGTTGATTTTTTTAATGTCCAAAAGATTGAACCGAAAACGTCTAATAATGTTAAGGATTAAATTGGGAATGTCTGATAACATTAAAAATTGAAATGAGCCAAAAAAAAAAACTTTAAAGACCAAAGTGAGAAAAGTAATATACTTCAGGAACTAATGTTGCATTAAGCCTTTAAGAAATGAAGTAAATTTATTTTACCCTTTAACAAGTTATAATTTAAATTTGGGTAAATTTCACTAATAGTCACCCAACTATTAGTAAGTTTCTTTTTTGATCCCTTAACTATGAAAAGTTACAAAATTATCACGCAACTTTAACCCTCAACATTTATACATGGTGTCAATTTAGTCTTGATTTTAAAAAAATAACCCTTAACATTTACATATTGAGTAATTTGGTCTTTTGATGCAATTTTGCTTTGTGACATTGAAGATTAATTTAAAAAACTGAGAAAAAGATGAAAATTGTTATATTGAATTTTTTGGTGTTTCAATTTTTGGTATATTTTCAATCAAATTTAGCTAATAAATTTATTTGTTTTTTTAGTTTTTTAAGTGAAAGGGTCATAAATAAAAGCATAACTGCAAAAAAAAAAACCAAATCATATAGTGTGTGTGTAAATGTTGAATGTTAAAGTTATTATTATGCTAATTTTAAAAGCTACCATGTCATCTTTTTGTTAACCATTCAACTGCTGGTGACAAAAAAAGACAAAATTAAATAGTTGGATGACCCTTTTATAATATTTCATAATTAGGTGATCAAAAAATGTTACCAAGAATTGAGTGACTGTCAGTGTAATTTACCCTTCCAATAATTTTCTATCAATCTTTAGCACACAATTATCTTTTTGATAACGGGTTAGAAGTAAAGAAGTTATTTGCAATTCGAAATAATGAGTTGTAGGTGCAGATTAGAAAGAAGAAAGGAGCAAATCAGTTCTTAGTCATGAATTTCTTCTTCACTACATATTACAAGATTTGACTAAAATCGTTAATTTCTTCCACCATATAACTAAAGCTACATTAATTTATTCTCCTTCTTCTTCATGCTTTTATTCATGGTGACATGCAGCGCCACATTTCCATTGCCTACTTGATCCTGCACGTAAAAACCAACCATCTTCCTAAATCAAACACCATAATTACCTTTCTCATTGCAAAATTAAACGAAAAAAGCTTACGAGTTGCAGTTAACAGTAGGATCGATGGGAACAGCGATGCTAACACCGCACAATTGAGGAAGGTGTTTAGCTTTGTCAGGATCAACACCTGCAGCAGGACCGGCTTTCTTGAAACAACGACACAGGTCCCTGCGAATTGCAGTGGTGGTAGCAGCGGCGTTGATCTTAGCCACCGCCGAACAACACTGTGGAAGGGGTGTGGATGCTCCGCCGGTCAAGAAAGGTCGACAAGGCGTCAATGACATCAAAGCTTCTTGGCATTTGATTGCGTCCACCGATTTTGGGTTCGCTACCAAAATCATGATGAACACAAAAACCCCAACAAGTGACCAAGAAAATCCCGTGAATTTCTTCTCCATTTTTTCTTCTGATCTTTTTATTGAAACAATGGTGCTAAGAACACGTATTTATAGAGATAATAACTTTGGATTCTCTCATTATAAGTTGACTTAATATCACTTAATGCACGTTCTTAAGGTTTGTGATGTCAATTAATTTCCTTTTGGAGATGCTCTTGTTCTTATGTGCTAAGATTTTATTTGTTTCGTTGAGATATGATTTTGACAAATTAATTAGATATGTTAGTGGACAACACTTGTATATATTGAAATTTAAATTTAAATAAAAATATCTAATAATTTATAATAAAAATTGATGTAAATAAATGATAAAATATTCTCAAATTAATATTTATTACTTTATAAAATAATATTTTTTTGGTAATTTTAAAATTATATTAAATGTAAAAATAATATCAACTCAATCAAACACTTAAACTAAAAAAAAAATTATATTATTGAATAACACTAATTCAATCATACACTCAAATGGAGTTAAACGTAATAAAAAGGTAAGAATAATATTGTAACTAACCACAAAACGTGTACACAATTCATTTGTGTTTTTTTTTTCTTTAAATTTCAACACACTTTCTTTAAAATTTTGTAATTTTTTAACTTTTATTAATTACTCGAAAATTGTTACAGAATCTTTTATATCACTACCGCTAAAATTTTAATAATTTAATCAATTTTATTTAAAAATAAAAAATTTACTAAAATTTTAAGGTTAGAAAACAAAGTGATTCGAAAAAAAATTAAGACCAAGTAAAAATAAATTAAGGTTCGAAAGTTAAATTGTTTGTAATTTGGAAATGATTTGTAGAAATTTTTTATATCTAATGTTATAACTTAAATAATTTGTTAATCCATAAAAGTTTATTTATATCGAGAAAGGAGCAAGCAATTCTTACTCATAATTTTCTTTTTCATTACAAACTACAACATAATTAATTTTTTTTATAAATCATAAACAACGATTAGCGCGATTCGAATTCAAATCACATATTAAATAATGAATACTTTAAACTATCAGATCAATACATGAGGTTCTACAAGATTCATTAATTTCTTCTATCATATAACAAAAGCCACATTAATTTATTCTCCTTGTTTATTCATGGTGACATGCAGCACCACATTTCTATCCCCTACTTCATCCTGCACACAAAAACAAATAAACAAACAAACAAAATCAATGAATCAGCTTCATGACATTTTATAATTTCATACCTTAAATTAGACTCCTATTACATAGTTTATTTTTAGTAATTTAAGTGTCTTTTTTTTACTTTTATCGATTTTTAGTTTTTGTAGTTAGTAAAATATTGTTGTTAGTTTTATACCCTTTTGAGATTTAAATTGATCAAACGTGTCATAGGGATCTAACGATATGATTGAATGGTGTAGGAACTCGATAATGATTTGAATTTAAAGAAATCATCATTCAGAAGGAGTATCGCGATACTAAAGCATGAAAATAGTGACATCCTTTATAGTGTTGAATTGAAGAAAATTGAGGTCAACTCCAATGATATTGTGATACTGAGCAATGAGTATAGCAATACCAAAATCCCAAGACTTCGAATTTAGCCACTGTTTTGGGTATCACGAAACCAGAACTTGGATATCGCAAAATTGATGCCTGACTGGTGAAAAACTATAGGAGCAATTTTGTGTTTAAAGTGAACATAGAAAAAATTATAAACAAAAAAATGGACTTCAACAAAAATTGACATCTGATTTTTAAATGGGCCAAGCCTCAAGTAAAAAAAATTTTATCCAGGCCCAGCCCGGTGCAAATCACATGCCTTGGTTTTTTTTTTCCGTCTATTCATTTCAACCAAATTAGCCTACTGCCTCTCCACCCCGCCAATTTCTAAATCCCAAACAGTAACAAAGAAAATACCACCAATTTCTCCAACGGCTACCACCATCATCGTTCCATGGGCACTCTATTTTTGCAGCTAGGAGTTTTTTTAGGTGATTTTCTGTTGGAGCTGTTTGGTAGGTGAGAAAATACACTGAAACTGCTACATCCTCTGCCTTTGTTGTATTTTGTTTGTGTACGAAAATAGCATGAAATTGGGGCTCTGTTGGTTTCTTAGTTCACTGTATCTGATCGTTGGAGGTTCCTCTCTCTCTATATGTCTCCAATTTTCGAGATTTGTGGATTTATTTTCTACATGGTTTCGCGGCATTTGCTGGTTTTTAGTATTCAACCATTAAGACAAACTTTGACAGATTTTGGGTGAATGTAATCGTTGAGAAGAAGATAAAATAACCAATGTTGTTTAATAAATATAGAGTTGGAATATTAGCATTTGCAACTTTTCTGGTATCTCCAATAACGTTGTTTCATATTCCGGGTTGAGTTTGGACAAAATTTCAAGCTCATTTTTTAAGTTGAGTCGAATCTTGAAACAGGCCTAAAATTCTATTAAGGTTCGGTTTAAACCCGACTTATGATTAGCTCTACATTTTATTATGTATTAGATTGTATTTTGCCCCTTCTACTTAAAAAAATGAACAAATTAATCATTGTACATTAAATTGAAAAGCAATCTGATCCTATTAAAAATTGGATGGCGAACCAAATAACCAAATAATAATATGTAACGTGTCACGTGCATCTCATGTTGACATACAATAATTAGTTTTTAATAATACAAATCGATGAAATTTTTAACAAAAAAATAATAATTTACTGTTTAATTTAACATACAATGATTAATTTACTTGAATAAAAATGACAAAATATAACTTGATTCTTAGCACTAGTCTCCATAGTCCTTTTACCTAAAACTTAAGCTTTATCTTCAATCCATTCTCCATTTGGGACTTTAAGTCAGAGTAATTGCATTCTTTCTATGATAGAGTGAGGACTGGAGTTTACCATAATACAAGTTTAACAACCACATTAAAATAAAATTATCAAATTCTAGAACTAACCTAAGCGAACCTAATTGCCTTATTTAATACAAAATTTTACATTATTCTCCCAAAAAAATAAAAATTAAACTCGAATTTAGTTTAATCCGACTCTGCAAACCTGTTTTCAAAGTAGGGAAGCTAAGCATTGGACATTCACCAAATCTGGACTCGATCAAAAAGAGAAAAAAGGAAAAACGTAATTTACAAGAATATGAAGAAATAAATTTAAAAGATAGGAAGTAAGCTTAGAAAAGAGAAACCAGCAGCTTGAAATAGATGAATATATAGACTGAAATAGAGACCAAACCAAACACATGCTGCCAAAATAAAAGAGCCGAAGCTTCCCCCACTGCATACCCCCTCAGGCTCGCAATGGCACCAAGCAATATGGCACTCGGTGTTGCATATTGCATCAATAGCACAAATCTGTACATCGAATCATCGGCAATCAAACAATTCCATTTGTCCGCCAAATAGATTATCCCGATCCCAGCCACTGGAAGTATCAAAAGCCGAGCGACAACGATCCCGATTGTTGTTCGAAGCCCGAGCTTCGACTCGTTCGGTCCTTCCCATAACATCCCTCCTAGCACAAGCATAACAGCGGGTACCATTCCGTCGGAGATCATAGCAAAGCTGTCTGTGATGAAATCCAACGGAGCATCGGAACCAAAAACCGTTGCTTTTACCTGTGGGATGATCCCGATAACAATGGCTAACACGGTAGCAACCAATGGAGGTTGAAGAATTTGATTGATAGGCGTACGTTCCACGACGATTCTAATCTTTCTAACTACTTTAGGCTCAAGCAAACACCTATATGACCTGGGGCTACTCGGCATTTCCTCTCGAATCGATTCGATATCCGGGATATTGGATTGTGCCACATCGGAGATGCTATTGAAAATAGTTGCTACTAATGGTGTTTGGCAATGTTCGGTCCGTTGGTCCTCGATTCCAGTCCATTCTGCTTCGATAAGAAGTGGAGTACTAAGATCATTTTCATTCCCCGTTGGCAAATCGGTTAGTTCCTCGATTTCGGTTCCTTCCTCGACAACCTCGTAGTACTCCAATGGCGGCTCCATCATATGATAAATAAGAGTGTAAACAAGAACCACCGAAACCCATTGTGAGAAACCAGCATATGCAATCCCATCATAGCATTTACCACCAAAAGGATTAGCTTCATTATGACACATTGATGAAATTACCGCAAGGGGAATGTTTCCGGTGTTCCCGAACGCCGTCATTATCACAGTTAGCCGAAAGAATTCCGGTGGCGGCCGGCAAATTAACGCCACGAAAAACCCCAAAACTGAACCGACGGCGGTACTAATGACCACATTAATTGGAACAAACCACCAGTGTATGAATTTTTTAACACTAATGACTGGACCAAGGTGAGTGAATATCAAACAAGGCCAAAACAAAAAGAAAACAAGTTTGCTCAAAAGCTTAAGTGTAGGCTTTGGAATCATTTGGATTTTTGGATGGGAAAGCAGTAATCCTATTAAAGCTATTGAAAGGAGTTTCAGTACAGGCAAAACTGCTTCAACAACAACCTCTGCTGTCTTCAGGTTTCTGACCCAAAGCTCCATTTTTTCTTGTAAGAAACTGCAACAATCAAGCTCCACTTCAACAATGAAGGAAAAGAAAAAGGGGTTATCAGATAAAATTGAGTGATGATCAGATTCAGACCACAAAAACAAGGATGAAACTGTGATTGAACATGAAAATAATTTGAGTTTTTTTTTAATGTAATGAAAAAAAAACAATTATTGAGGTTCTTGAGGTTATCTCTTTATTTGTGTACAGTACATGGTAGACATTTAAGATGCTGATTGAGACCTGTTACCATTTAAGATGACCGTACGTGTTTGATATTTATAAATATTTTAAATTTATATTAACATAAATTAATTATGTGCTTTGAGCAACCAAAAAAAGAAAGTATTAACCTATCTGTCGTATAAAATTTTGTCTCTTATAATTTGGTATATTTTTTTCTTGTAATTTAAATTGGACGATTATAAATAATTCTTAATATTTAACATTTTTTGCTATTAAATTGGTAGAAGATAATTTAAAATTATTTTTTATTTTAATATTTATCATTATCCATTTTAATTTTTATTACGACTATGTTTTCCACATCCATGTATCAATGGTAAAAAGACTAGATCTAAATAATATATTAATTCCATGTAATAAAAATATAAAAGAATTCAGATCTAAACAGTATAAATAAAAAAATCCAGTTCTAAAAATATAATCGGATCTAAAAGACCAAATATAAAATTTTAAAAATGTAATTGGATCTAAAAATCCAGATCTTAAAAATTTAATTGGATCCTGAGATTATCACATATGACAAAAACATAGTATAAAAGAAAAAAATTCAGATCTAAAAAATACATGCATGTTATTATTTAAGTAAACTACATCCATCACTTTTATTTACCTTAAATTATATTTTAATTATTTATATTTGAAATATTACATTTTACTCACTTAAATTATCATATTGTAATATTTTAGTCACTAAACCATTAATTGTTGTTAACGGTGTAACGATAAACTGGTGTGGCACGTTAAATAATCATTTCAAACAAAACTTTTAAGTTAAATTTGTCCCCATATTTTTTCATTTTAAAAAATTTAATTTTTTTCTTTTTATATTCTTTTAACTTTCTTTTTTTCTTTTTCTTTTTCATTATCTTCTACTTCTCCCACTATTTTCCTATCTTTTCCATTCTTTTTAACATATCATGAAGTCGAATCGACAGTGAAAAAAGAAGTAGGAAGTCGAAAGCCATCATTACCTATAACCAAAACACATAAACACATACCATCTGCTAACTATCAAAACCCTCCAGCACCACCCATCATCTTCCTACTTCTTACTTCACTGCCAATTTGACTTATTACGTTAAAAGAAATGGAGATGATAGGAAAATAGAAGGAGAAGCTAAAGAGAATGAAAAAAAAAAAGCTAAAAGATTATAAAAAATTTTAAATTATTCAAAACGAAAAAATATGGGGACCAATGAAGAAGCAGAAGAGAATAAAAAAAAAAAGAAAAGTTAAAAGGTCATAAAAGAAAAAAAATTTACTCAAAATGAAAAAATATGGGGATCGATTATATAGTTTAACCTAAATTTTTTGTTTGTAATGATAATTTAACGTGCCATGCCAACTTACTGTTATACCATTAACGATTTAACGATAACGTAAATGACTAAAACAAAATATTTCAAACATAATTTGATAGTTTACAGATTGTATGAGTTTTGGTTATAGGCAATGATGGCTTTCAACTTTCTATTTCTTTCTTCATTGCCAATTTGACTTCTTATTATGTTAAAAGAAATGGAGATGGTAGGAAAATAGAATGAGAAGCAAAAGAGAATGAAAAAAAAAAAAGTTAAAAGATCATAAAAAAATTAAATTTCTCAAAACGAAAAAAAATATGGAGACCAATGGAGAAGCAGAAGAGAATGAACAAAAATTACTTAAAATGAAAAAATATGGGGATCGATTGTATAGTTTAACCTCAATTTTTTTGTTTGTAATGATAATTTAACGTACCATGTCAACTTACCGTTATACCGTTAACGATAATTAACGATTCACTGACTAAAATATTACAACACGATAACGTAAATGACTAAAACGAAATATTTTAAATATAAAATACTAAAATATAACCTGAAAAAACAAAAGTGATCATGAGTGAATTTGCCCATTTATATATACAACCTGAATTAAGGTCACTTTTATTTTTTTATTTTTTAAAAATCACTTTAACTATCAATATAAGATAAGCTGTCAAAATCATTGATATAAAAAAACATTTTCCTATCGTCCAAATTAAAAAAATAGTCACATCTCTATAATTAATTAGTTTGACTTGGTTTGATTTTATATATTTTAAAGAATCTAGACACAGAATTGGATAAGTTCATGCACATTTTAGGAAAATAAAAAAAGGAAAATAATTAGTTGATTCATTTATTGATAAATTAGGTGACAATTAATTAATTTAGTCAATTAATAATTTAATTATTATTAAGCTTAGGACTCTGACAAAATTTTTGCTACAAATAATTAAAGTTGTTTATGGATTGAACCTAAGCATGATATTAATATATTTTATGTTTATTTAAGTCTGATTTTAAATATGTACTTAAAATTTTGCTTAAATCCACTCATATTTACAAAAGACTAATCCAAATTCGTTTTAGGTCCACCCATATTATTTTTTAATTTTTTAAAAAATATTTATATTATATTATTTTAATATTTAATAAATTTATACATTTTTTATTTTTTATTTTTTATATAGTTATTTTTAACATTATTTTAATGTTCATATTAGAGTTGTATTATATATTTAGTATATGTTTATTTTTTAATGTATTTAAAATTACATAATATATAAAAATAATATAATATAAAGTATTATAAACTTAAAAATGGGTTGGATCGGGCCGAGCTCGAGCCTTGAATGTTCAAGTCTGAACTCGACCCATATTTTAAACGGGCTTAATTTTTTTTCTCAAAGCTCATTTTTTAGACTTAATATTTTTATTTAAACCCTCACCAATTTCGAACAGACCTTTGGAATTGAACGAATAATCCGACCATGGATAGGTTACTCCAATTGAAAGCTAATCCTCAAAAATATTATTGAAAATGACAGGGACAAATCCAGTAATATTCCAACACCATGGGCCCCTATATGTTTTCATAAAGGGTAATAGATTTAAGTTATTCTAATTAAAATCCAACTTCAAATTTTAATTAAAATCCTGCCTCCACCCAACTTTCCAAAAGAAAAATTAATTTTATAAATCGAAGCCCATGGAATTTAAATTATTTTGCCATCGATTATGAGGAGGATCGTAGAGATAAAAATTGGACTTATATGTTAAATTTTAAATAATGAGTGTTTTTTTTAATACTATTCAAGGGAAAAAGTTATATCTTTTTTATTTGAATTATGAGTTCACTATCCAACAATTCTAAAGCCGTGCACCATACAACCTCCACGATTGTGACTTATTATAACATTTAATATTTATATTTAATATTTTTTAATTTGATATTTAAGTTTTTAATATAAAACTTGAATTTAACATTTATTTAATTTAGTATATATTTTTTATTTATTTAATTTAGTATATATTTATTTAAATAAATATTAAATTCGACATTTTTTCTTAATTTTATATTTAATTTTTTTTTCAATTTGGTTTGTTAGACGTTATATTAATTACTCTAATATATTAACCATGCTTTTTATGAAGTAGAAAAATAATCAATGTATAAATGACATATGATAGATAGCATAGAATTTTTTATTTCATTTTATTTTAAATGTTTAATTACTTTTAATTTAATTTTTTAATTTATCAAATTTTTTTTTTTTATTTTGGATTCTTAAAATTTTTGTTTTCTTTTTCAATACCAATTCATTAAGCATATCTCAATGCATCAGTTTTTAACACAAACTTTCTCTAATGAATTGATGACTTTGTGAAGATCAAACCAAACTTTAGGCATGCGATCCATTTTGAATTATTTTTATCATTAACGGTAAAAGTAATCTTAGCCTAAATGAAAAGGTAAAATTTGAGCATATTGTTTAGAGAAACAAAGGAAACTCCAAACAAATTAAATTATTCCTACCATTGAATTCTATATCATCTGTCACATGTCAACCATACATTAGTAATTTCTATCCCTTCATAAAAGACTAACATCGTTAATGTTTTGAGGTATTTTATATAGTATTTGACAAGTTAGAAAATAAATTAGACTAGAAAAACTTAGATACCAAATTTTAAAAAAGGTGTTAAATTTAAGTATTAAACTGAAAAAATATCATGTACCAAATTAAAAAAAAATATTAAATTAAAATATCAAATTGAAAAAATTTAAATACCAAATTAAAAAAATTATAAAATTCAAATACAAATGATATATTAAACCTATAATTTATATCGGGTCCGTTATATTTTATATTTATATAAATATGGTACTCAATAAATTTTAATTCTAAATTCATACTTAAAAACTACCATTTTAAATATCATAATTAAATTTAAAAATAATATCTCAAAATATCGGAGAATACATGAAACCCATACAATCTTTGATTAACCAGTTAATTATTTAAAAGTTGAAGGTTACCCCACTTAAATTAAGGTGTCAATGACATTATTTTAAAAGAATTGAAATGATTTTGTAGCAAGCATATTCCTATTTATGATTATGAGGATAAAATGATATTTGTACAAATTAAGGAAAAGACTATATATTGACAGACACTTGTCAATTATTAATCATTTCATGCATTGCTAGAAATTTCAAAATTGGGAAATGATTTTAACAAAGATGAATGGGTAGAATTTATAATTATTGACATTGTGATGAATTTATATTTTAAAGAAAATTTATTTCCATTTTTATGTTTGGACCGTATAAATGGAATCTATATCAGAAAATTTATTTTCCTATTCGAATTATGGATGAGCTTAACTATTAACACTTGTTAATTATTCTAAAAATCAGTGGATACCTGGGTCGATTAATTTTAAAATCAATGAGATTCTTAATGGGAATTTCACTTCACCAGTTTCTGATTTTATTATTAAAGATGGCAGGGAATGGAATTGTGAGCTTCTGCTTCTTACCTTCTCGATAGAATCATTAAAATCCTCTGGCTGACAATGAACATGAAGACATCCTGGTTTGGGGTTGTGAACACTCTGGTGAATATTCTGTTAAGAGTGGGTATCGACTTTTGATGGAGATTTCCCAATGCTGATTTACAAGTTGATACAAAAACTTTTTTCAAAAGACTCTGGAGTTTAAACATCCCCACTAAACAGAAGATTACAATTTAAAAAATAGCTTGGGACTATTTGCCTACGCTTGCTAATCTCCAAAGTAGAAACCTTCGAGCATCTTCGATTTGTCCGCATTGTAATTTGGAGGTGGAAAACTCGATGCATGTGTTCTGTGTTTGCCCTATTGCAGTTGACATATGGAAAGAGATGGGATTAGAGTGGGTTTTGTCCAGGAATGATTTGGATAATTGGAACTGGTTACTATGGTTATTCAGGATTACCTCAAAGAGCGTTTGTCGGCTCCTCTGTTCTGCGTTGTGGATTCTGTGGTTTGAAAGAAACAAGAGAATTCACGATGGTATCAATTTTACTGGTAAACAGATTGCTAGTAAAATTTTGTCTTTTGTACAGGAAAATGATGCGATTTACTGGAAGAAGCCTACCTTGATGGTACCGAAGATAGATTGGATTCCCTCCTTGCCAGGCCCTGTGCGTATTAATTTTGATGCGGCCTTTGATAGAAACCGGTGTCGATCGGCAACTGGGCTGGTGGGTCGACATGATGAGGGAACAGTGCTTGCTTCCAAGCCTCTCCTGCATGCCCAGATTTTCTCTCCTTTCGCGGCAGAGGCGACAGCTTGCTACGATGCTGTCAGGTTGGGTTTGATCCTACAACTCAATACAGTGGAAATCGAAGGGGATTCCCGAGCGATTATTAAAAAATGCCAATCTTCTGCTATAGGCAAATCAGAAATTACTGGTATTATCAGGGACATCCATCGAAGCAAAGATTCTTTTTTGAAGATCAGTTTCAGCCACATTTTCCGACATGCAAATGAGGTGGCTAATGCAATTGTGGAAGGAACCTTAGATAGTGGAGAAGTGTACCTGAATGGCGTGATTCCTTCATATGCTGAGCATCTTCTGGTTCAGCAGCGACAAAATAATAGAGAACCTGACTGAGGCTCTTTGAGGTCTCTTTGGAGAAGATGATACAAACCATGACTGCTGGAATTCCAAGGAGTATCATTTTTTTTTCTGGAAGTATTGATCGTCATGAATGGTTTTCTGGAGATGCAGACCTCTGACGATTATCTTTAATTCGGCTGGGTGTCATTTATGTTTTCTTTTAGCCTGTCTTTAAAAACGTTATTTTATTTTGTTGGGCCTATCTTGCTGCCCATTTGTTTTGTTTTTGTATTTGATGGTTTTGAATAATAAAGTCCAGCCTGCTTCATAGTCAAAAAAATTATTATTGTAAATTGAAATTTAGGTTGAGAAAAAAAAAAGTTGCTTCCAATTGTTTAAGATTTGATTTAATCTTATTAAATTTTGTTTAGTTTTGGTTTGATTATTATTTAACTTCATAGGAACTTTTTTTTTTTTAAAATTAATATATTATTTGATACTTGAGTTTTATATTTTTTAATATGGTATTCATGTTATTTTTTTGCTCAATTTGGTAAGAGTGATTAAAATTCGAGTTCGAATCGAGTTGAGTTTTCGAATTTGAATAACTTGAATAAATTAAATATTAAATTATAATATTTTACATTTTTACCATAAATCTTCGAACCCTTTTATTTTTCCCAAAACTTTTACTCCCCCACCCCTTTAGCCCCATGTCTAAAACCTTGTTATTTTTCTTCCAAATTTTTTTTCTTCTCACCATTCACCTCCAAATTAAAAATCAAAATACTCCCAAAAAAATCCCTAAATCTAAATAGTAATAATTTTGTTTATGGGAATCTAACGAGTGGTTTCAGTGAAAAAGAGGATGGAGTTCATCTTAGGAAACTCAAATTCGAGCACTCGTATGTGCAAGGTATGTATGCTTTGTCAAAGGGTTAAGAAAATATTAACAGATACTACAATGTAATCACACTAATATATTAAAAAAATAATTTTATTTATGTCTACTATTTAATTATTAAATTAAATTTCATAATTTGTACTATTTATATTATTGAATTGTTTAATCATGTTAAAATTGAATTATTGATGGTGTTATAAAATATTCGTTTTAAATTTTTTGTTGGTATCAATTTCATATTTTATCTTTGATATAACTTTTATTAAAAAAATCACATTTTTTTACATTTAATATAATTTTTAATTTCAAAATACATGGTGACGAGGATCAAAAAAAAATTAAAACAATTAAGCAAACAAAGAAGCTAACCCATATATAAAAGATTAATAAATAAATTATGAGAGAATGAAAATTAATAACAAATTTGATTAAGGTAGGTGACAATGACTACAAAAACCCAAAATCATTTTTTTAATTTAACTATTAGTACAATTTCAATTTAATTTTTTTTAAAAACTATAATATTTGTAACAACTAATTTACCCCCAATTTAAATCCAAACTTAATTTTGATTAATATAGTATTTTTGAAGTGAAAACATAAATAAATCTCACTTAATACTTACAATCATTCTCTTATCTATACTTATGCTTCCTCTTTTCTTTACATATCGCCTTCTTAATTGTAGAATCTTAATTTCATCCGACCCATTAAACAGAGCCCAAATCATATAAAATAAATAAAATCTATTTTATTTATTAAAAAGTTCAAATACATGCCCAAAATTAGACTCAAATACAAACATGGCTTAAAAGGCCCAAAATTTTACAAACAAGGGAAAAACCCTAATGCCCTAGCTTTTGTGTTGTTGTCGCTCACCCCTTCAGTCTCGTGGCCATGTCAACAGTCACGTCAGCACCACGTCAACCATGTGACTTCTCGACTGTCGATCTTTGAACTCTCGATTCTCGAAGTCCCCTCGTCTACCCCTTGCACCGAAATGGCAAGGGTGCTCCTTTCAACACCGTTGACCCTGACGAAGCCTTTGCCACCAGCATGAAAAGACCTGCAAAAGAAAAAAAGAAGAACGGAGACAACAAAGAATAGAGAAAATAAGGGGAAAGAAAAGTAAACCATGTAATTTTTTCGGCTATAAATAAGTCCAACCACCATCTCTGTAATTTTTACACACGAAAATCAATAGAAAAGAGCACAAAATTTGTAAAGAAGATAACATCCGAAAACAGATTTCAAAGGTAGTCTCATTTTCATGTTTTATATTTTATTTTTTTCTTTATTTTCGAAACACAAGAAATCAAATAAAATAATAAAAGAAAAAGAAAAGGTTAGGGTTTACCTTTGTTGCTCCGACGTCATTATCTCCGCGGAGGGTCGAGGTCACCACCCCTTATGACGGATGGTCTTCTTTCGTCTAGGGATTTCTTCGTGTGTTTCATACTTGAAAAAGGACCCTTAAAAAACGAAACACATCCACAAAAATGATTTTTTCACAAAAAACGGAAGAAACAAAAGATTCGATTTCAAAAAATAAAAAAACTAAAACTTTAAATTAAAAAAAAAAGAAACTAGGCTTGGTTCAAAGTTTTAAAATCCAAATCTAGTTTTCTAAAAAAAATAAAAAAAATAAAAAATGACCTTTCGGTTCTCTGACCACCGTCCACGACGGTAGCTGACGTCGAAGGTCGACAGCTCGTGATGGCCGACAAGAATCCTCACAATCGAAGGAATGGTTGGACGTGAGAGCATTTGAGAGAAAAGAAAGCAAAGTTTGAAGGTTTTTTTTAAAAGGCAAAACAAAATGATTTTTTTTGGTGAGAATTTGGGTTTTATAGCCAAATGAAACGACGCCGTTTTGGGCCAACTCTAATGGTCTCAAAACGATGTCGTTTTGACGTCAAATCCGAACCGACATTACCTGTTTGGAAAGATCCGTGTGTTTTTAATTAATAGATTATTTACCCATTCGATCCTTCCGTATTTTTTTAAATTTACAATCTCATCTTTTTTATATTTTCAATTAATTTAAAAATTTCCCTTAAATTTTACTCCATTTTCAATTTAGTCCTCTAAATTTTAAATGCATGAAAGACTGCCACGTGTCAAAATATTTGGTTTTATTGCACATAAAGCCTTGTTTTATTCCGAAAATTATATTTTAACCCTTGAGCTTTTCAAAACTTTGATTTTAGCCTCCAAACTTCCTAAAAATTATATTTTGACCCCTAAACTTTCTAAAAATTACATTTTAACCCCTAAACTTTCCAAATTTACATTTTTAACCCTTTTTTATTTTTACATTTTTCTCAAATTTTTATTTTAAATTCAAATTTTTTTTGTATTCTTCCAAAATTTAAAAAAAGGGATAAATTTTTTATATTATTTAAAATTTTTTCATGTACATTTTTCCATATTTTAAATTTTTATTCTTTCGTATTTTGAGTCCTCCTTTTATTTAATTTTTCAATTAAGTTTCTTTGTTTTGTTTTTTATTTTATCTCTCATTCTATATTCAAGATTCGATTGTCATTTAATTTCATATTTCGCATTTGGATGTTACTCGTATTTTTATTTTCTCATTTTGCAAAATCATGTTTATTTTCTCATTTTTCGTGTATAAAAATGTTTTAATGATTGTATATTTTGATGTGTAAAAATCATTTTTAAAAAAAAGGAAGCGATGCTCTTTTATTTTAGGGAATTCGAAAGGTGGTGCCCTAACGTGTTGGGTGTGACTTTTCCTTCGAACATAAATAATAGAATGTCTCGCTTCAACTCAATAATCGTTGTTTTACTCGTGAATTACACAAATTTACCCACTTTTTGCAAAGCATTATTAACAAAATAAAATGTACACCTTTTTTTAAACACAAAAATTGTTTTTAAAAATGAAACAAGGTTCTTTATTTTAGGAATTCAAAAAATAGTGCCCTAACGTGTTGGGTGCAATTTTTCTTCAAGCCTAAATAATCGAACATCCTTTTTCAAATTGAAAAATCGCCATTTTCACTTGTAAATTACCTGGGCTTATTTATTTCTTTCATAAAACATTTTAATAAAATATTTTTCTAAAAATCAAGACAACGTTCTTTTACTTTATGGAATTCGAGAAATTGTGCCCTAACGTGTTGGGTACGGTTTTTTCTTTAAACCTAAGTATTTGGACATCTTGTTTTAAATTGATAAATGTTCTCTAGTTTTGAAGATTCGAGAATGTCGTGTCCTAACGTGTTGGACATGATTTCTTTCTCTCGATTAATTTGAAACAAGAGGGCATTTCTTCACAAAATTTAAATTTTTTTAAAAAATATTAAGTGAATCGTGTATTTAGGGATCACATTTTAACTTTCTTCCAATTTTTCAATCTTCAAAAACCAAAACCACAAACAATTGATTTGGTACTAATTTTTGGGCGTGTGAGGGTGTTAATTCTTCTACGTAATCGAATCTCGAACCTATTTTCTAAATTTTAAAGATCAAATTGTTTTATAAAATAGACTTAAATGTTTTAGGTGGTTCAATCGCACCGAATTAAAAGATTGGTGACGATTATCATTTTCGATTTTAAAATATTTTCGAGACATTATAAAAAATATGGTTTCGACACTAATTAATTAGGACATGTTATCTTCCAAACTTCTACACGAAGGGTTAATTTTTTTAAGGTTTACTATTATAATAGAGTACATATATAAGTACAATATAAATATATATTTGAGTAATTACAACATAAAATTAAATTAATATAAAATATAATAAATGATAAATTGAAAATGATAAAATAAATTTAAATAAATTCATATATGATATACACACGATAAAATTTGAATATGAATGTTCAAGAATTCAACACTTTTGCCTTTAACCAACAATACTAAAGAGTCGTGGCAAGCTGTGGGGAATACTTCTTGAACATCTTTGTAACCTTATGTTTTGTTTTGAATGAAGTTTGCAAAATCTTCCATAAAAAAAATAAAAATACGAAAATGAAAATTTTGTTGTAAATTGTAATTGATATAAATAAAAGTCTTCAATTAATAAATCATAGTCATTTTATAACTAGGCAAGGAGTAAGTTTAGATCCGTACACAGTGTTCGAAGGACTACAAACTCCAATTGACACAAAACCCTTAAAAACTTAGGTTTTATAAGACACAAATAACGGTAAAATCAAAAAATTTAGGGGTACAAAATTAAATTATATATTTTTATGAGAATTAAAATATTAATTTTATTATTTTAATAATTTGTTTTTTTTAATTTTTAAAAGATTAAATTCAAAATTTATAATTTTGGAGTGTTAAAATATAATTTTACAATGTTCTAATTTAAAATTAGAAAAATTTTAAAAGGTGAAAAATGAGATTCCCCATTTTAAGTGGTGTCGGGGCCTGTCACCCCAAGCGCCGCCCCTAGACACAAAGTCTAAATACTAGCAAAACAATGCTACTTGTATTCAGAGGAATCACCTCTCTTTGATAGAAGAACCTCGTATACAACTCACGAAAAATGTACAAAGTATGAGCTACCGACGACATTCCTAACAAATAGTACATGCTGCACTACCCAATCATTGGCTCATGTTTATATTCAAGCAGTCAATTTTACCACAGGTATGACCACTCATTGATTTTGATTTCGATATTTTCGAATTGATTTGGATGACAATGATATATAGTCAGGCCAAAAACTTGAACCACGTGCACACAAACGTGGCAAAATATTGCTGAAAAAGTCACATACGTAAACATTGAGCCAATGAATGTTTATTAAGTATTCAATTTTCCTACTTGATGCTAAGGTCCAAAAGGTGAGGGAGAAAGAAGGGCACATGAAAAATTGACACCTAGAATTGTAGTGATAGAGACTATACCGTTATCGTTATACGATTATTCTTAGTCTTACTTCCTTTAGTAAATTCATATGCCATTACTAAACATCGGATAATTAAAAAAAGTACCAAAAAAGGGGAAAAAATAGAAGAAACTTGACTTTACGTTGCTTTCATCGAATTTTTTTTTTGGCATTATATATAAGAACAACACAATACAATGAGCCTGTTTTCAAGGTCGTAATTTACATCATCTAATACTGCCATCTTTCTTTTGCCTAGAATTGAACACTTTGATGAGTTTTAGTGAGGGAGATTTTGCCTCTAAAATATGGATAAGAATTTTTTTTTTTAATTTGGGTAAACTATAATATAGGTCATTAAATTATTAGTAAGTTTATTTTTGGGTAACTCAATTTCAAAAAGTTACAAAATGATTATTGAATTATTTGAAAGTTTTCATTTAAGTTACCATAATGTTGAAATCGTTATTGTATGGCCTTATCTGCTTGCACTGTCTGCATTAATCAAAAACTCTCTTTCTTCTTTTCTTCTATACTTCAATTTTTTTTTTCATAAAATAGCCCCATACAAAACATTCAAGTTTTCTTCTATGCTTCTTCCAAAGCAAGCATGGATACATACATGCTTGCATACAAAAGCTATTAAATTTTATTGAAGCAAACAAAAAGGTTACAAACTTAAGTGATAGAACCAAGGAACTACATATGCACTAATAAAACAACTTGGATTAAGCCTAAATATGAAGTAATAAACCCTGAGGGGAATAATCTATTTTGGCAAATCAATTTGGATTAAACCCAGATATGAACCATTGACCTAACTGCAAAACATGAAACAAGGTGACACCAGTTGCTATTGGCAAGCTTAATAAAACAAGTACCACCATAGCAATACCCAAACTTGGCCTAACATTCACCAACAAGTTTTGCAAAAAACCCATTGCTTCACAAACATCCTCATTATAATGAAGGTAATGTTGCTTCTCCCATTCCATCCATTCTGAAGGCAACTCAAAACCCTCCGAAATCTTCGTCTCTTTAATCCGCATTCGTAGCACGATCATGTTTTGATCGACGAGGTTACCGACATAATCCGGTCCATTGTTTTTATTATTGATACCGCCAGTTGAAGCTACGATGAAGGTTCCAGACTTTCTCCGGTACTTGGGGCCATGCCGAAGAGGTCTTTGGTTGAAGTTAAGAAGGTTATAAGATGAAAAACTTGTTGATTCCATGGTTTCAAGAAGTAGCAGTTAATACGATGGTTTGAGAAGCAGTAATATGATGAAAATATTTATAGGGTTTTAGCAGGCTGATAGTAGTAGGGAAATTACAAGGAACTTCGAAGCAAAACCGTGTTAACCGTGTGTATTCCACCGTGTCATTTTCAGTTCAATTGACTTTTAACTTTTACTTAACACAATATGTTGGGATGTAATGACCAAAGAAACTTTTACTTACGACAATATGTTAGGATGTAATGACCAAAGAAAATTTGATATCTTTTATTGTGAATAGAGAAAATAATTGTAAGATATATGATTAAGGGTTAGAAATTTTTTATAAATGTCGATATTAGACTTTAATGTTGAGTGGCAAAGACAATACATATACATACAGTGCATGCATGCATTTAGCCATATCATATATGAATGTAATGAAGTTGAAAATGTGTCCTCTATGAACATTAAAATTTGCGGCAACTTGGCTTTAATCATTATGTTTTTTTATCTAAAACTCCCAAATGTTGATATCTTAACTTTAAATAATGCTTTTTTATTTCAATCCATTGAATGCCGTCCATTTAATTCACATCTATAGATGCAAAACGCTTTTGGAAGTCTACTTAATATTCACATTTTATTAATCTAACCCGATTATTATTGAATTACACTTTTATTTAATTACTTTGGGGTGTTGAAATGCATTTTTATATAATTTGAATGTATGTTAAAAAGTAGTATTCGTTCATTATATACAAGCTGCGAGATAATTCACCTTATAATGAACTGAGAAAGTGTTTCTTTAAAATGAGATTATTTTAAGAACAGGTTATTTATCGAAATCTGAAAGGATTTCACTTTAATCTCTAGTTTCCAATTTCTTTGAAGTAATACTAATCCAGTGGGTGAAAGTGTAAAAAAGAAACCCATGAAGTACTTAACAAAAAAAAATACACTTAACTAAGCACTCGGTTATAAAAAAAAATAAGGTTGAAGGAGGTATATAACTTTGATAAAAACATTTGTTTTTTATTATTATAGGTTAACAACATCAAATTGATTTTTTCGTCAAAGTTAGAGGCTTATACACCTTTTAATCAAAAAATAAGTATTGGCTCATATTAATTCCGTCAATTGAGCTAAAGAGTTTAATTAGGATTAGTTTAGCATCGTTTTTAATAAGTATTTTTGAGATAAAAATGATATTTTAAAATAAGGTATTTTTAAGATTTTCAAAAATGCTTTTAAGATAAAAAAAAAATGATTTACAAAAACATTTTTTAAAGTCATAAGCGAAAGTAAAAACTTTTAACTTTTTAGTTAAAAGTGTTTTTGATCCAAAAAACACTATTACAAAGCAATACTAAATTAAGTCAAATTTTTTTTTTAAGATTATTATACAAATCTTAAACTATCCATATTCTCCTAACCATTTTTTCAACATTTTACCGAAGTTTAATCCTATAACAGTAGTTTTGTGTTGTTTGTAAATGAAGTAATGAAATGATGAAAAGAGGATAGATTCATTGTTTTGATGAGCGTGTTTCACCCAACTTGATTCCATTTATTATTAACATCATCTTGATTTGATTTATTCAAAGATTAGGTATGTGGATATTTTAATAATATCTAAATTCGAATTTCAAAATTATTATTTGGATGTGGATTTAGATATCGAGAGGTGAAGCCATGAATTATATCTTGGAAAGTAAAATGTAATTTTATCATTATTTTATTTTATAATTTCATAAATTTCTAAAGGGTTACAAGAAAGTTTTATCATCTTGGGGGCTAAAGTGAAATTTTACCATTATATTAAGTTGTAATGCCATAGATTTCTAAGGGGCGACAAGCCAACTTTACCATTGGGGGCGAGGCTATTGACTGCCTCTTTCTCTATGCTCTTCGTGGATATTTGAATCCTTTGATTATAAAATGCTTATAAATTTTATTTTTTAAATATAAATTAAAGAATTTTAGCGTATTTGAATTTTTGTGGATTTGAATACCCGAAAATGATTGAAATACGCTATTTTTTAAATTTGAATTTCTAGAGGCAAAGCTAGAAAATTGCTCTAAAGGGCTAAAGATGAATCGCACATTTAGAGAGGCAAAATATAATTTTACCGTTATTCTAACTTGTAATTTCATAAATATCTAAAAAGTTACAAGGCAAATAAGAAGCTAAAGTGCAATTTTATCACTATATTAACTTGTAATCTATATGTTATATAAAACTAACACTTAAGGCAGCCTTTAAGAGTTAATCAGGGTTATTACAATTTGATAACATTATTTTTACTATCAGCCCAACACACTAAGAAAAACTTTTAATCCACATAAAATATAAGAATAGTAGGCTTTGAATTTATTATTTCCTTTTTCCATCTTTATTTTACTATTTCCTTAAATAATATTATGGATTATTTTTAATAATTTAAAATAAATTTGTTAGAACATTGACTCCAGCAATAGTTATAATTGTCCAAATAATTGTTGCAACATTAATTTCGATAATATTTATGATAGTCAATTTTTTAATTTGTAATATTATCTTTATTGTATTTCGAATTTTATATTAAATATAAGAGATTTATATATATACACAAAGAAAACTAGAAAAATCAAATATCTAGAAGTTAACCCACCTTAACTTTTTAGTATTTATATAAAATTTAGTTATATATTTTGCAATGATATTATAAGATTATTTTTTATTTTTAAAATAAATAAATCAAAATTAACCTGTAATAATTTAAAAATATTACAATTCGACTCCGCAACGTGGGGTTATATTCCTAACAGAGATGAAACCAGAAAGTTTTTTAAGGAAAGCCAAATTTAAATTATAATTTTTACAATAGTAAAAATATAATTTTTAAAAAATCAAATCAAAATTTTATCATTTTTAAGGAGATCAAAGTATATTTTTATTTTTATTAATTTAAAATTTTAAAAAATTTTAAAAACTTAAATGAAAGATTTTTCATTTTAGGAAAAACCAGATCCCTGCTAGCCCATGAATTCGCCCTGATTCCTGGTTTCATAAATTCTTGAGGGGCTACAAGATAAGTTCACCAATTGGGGCTGGGGGATGGTTACCCACTACCATACATATTTCGGATTGAAATCATTGGTTCAACTGTTCAATGAACCATAAAAAACTGAGAAAACCACTAGAATAACAGAGTCTCAACATCTCACATAGTTCATCTTGAACCTACAACAAACAGATGCATTATCACATGCATTTTTTTTTCTACAAAATGTGAATGAAATGTAGTTCCAATAATACATATATACATAGTTAAATGTTTATAAAGAAACCGACCCGGCATCAGTCTTCGAAGACAGCGGCAAACTGGCATTAGTCATCGTAAGAAGCATGAGGAGCAGCAGTACATCCGGGATCAAATGGATCTTCAGAGCCACAACAATGCCAGTATTGAAATATTTTACCAGATTCAGGTGTATCCATGGTGCCCCCTGCATATACACTCTCAAATTTCCTCTTTGTTTCCCCTGTAAACAAAAATGTTCTTAAAAATGTGAATATGAGAAACTTAATTGAAAGAAAAATAACAATTTTGAGAGTGATCTATCAAAAAGCATATATTGGAAGATGAAACAATTGCAAAAAGGTTCAAAATATGCTCAAAACGAGAACACTTTCAGCGGACCTGAGGAACATGCAAGCCAACCATTTGTGACAACCAGACCACTCCAATAAAACATCATCCACATACCTTGCAACTTGAATGATATCACGTTACCCACTTAACAAAGATCTTAGAAGGGACCAGCCAACCAACCAAAGGCAGCCATGTGTCCCACAAGATCAAACTATATAAGCCAGTGTTGTTTGAGCCGAACCAGACCGACTAGGGTACCGGTCTGAAGAGTGGTTTTGAACCGGTTAGATTGAGAACTGATTGAACTGGCGGATAAACTGGCTAAAAACCGATTGAACTGAATTTTTTTAATAATTTTTTAATCAGATTGGTTGAACCAGTCAAACCAATTGAATTGGCGAATTGGTATGCTGACCGACTCAACCACCGGTCCAGTTTAAAAAACATTGATATAAGCTCTCTCTCACCTCAAGGAGGTACCATGTTCATTGATCCCTTACTCTACAAACAGTCCATCCTTTCTCTAATCCTTTCCCTTCCTTCCCTTCGTCCCTTTCCACCACCTACACAATACAACTCTCCACCCTAATAGCGTGAACCGTTCTTGATCTCCATCAAATCTTCCTCCACGTCACTTTCCAATATCGACATATCCTATGTTACTCTGCTTTTTAAGTTTTTTAGTACTCGTATTCGACACATATCTATGATTTTCCAAATACATTGAAAAACTTGAAATTTTTTAACACCTATGTGGAGCACATATCCAACGCTCAAACTCGAGAGTTACATAGACTATATCCCAATTATGGCTCCCACAAAGCCAATTGTGGTAAGATATAAACAAGGAATGAACTTATCATTACAAATTATTTCTGTTAATTCAACAATTAACTTTGCGAACTGATTATGCAAGATGGTCACCACTCTCATTTAGCTAGAACTTAAACCATTCAACACGCAAAATCATTGATCAAAAAACTAATAATAAAATTCAATCAACAATTCTTAAACTTAAGAACCCATTTTTCTTTTAATTATCGAAAGCTTAAAAGCCCGAAAATTTGACAGAAATACTTTGCCTAAGCGGCTATGTTTACAGTTCAAGCATACAACGCTGAAATCAGTGCAAACAAAGTAATGCAAAAAAAAAAAAAAATGGGTACCTCCGAAATGGGCAGTGTGAAAACGGCAAGCTCGAGGGTGATTGAGCAATGGGTCGAATTGGATTTTGCAATTCTTGCATGTTTTCAGGTTCTTGGTGCTGGGTTTCGATGTGCAGAAGATTGGAAATAGACCTGATTTGGATTGTATTTGGTTGGTTTTAATGGAAGATAAACAAGGGTTCTTCAATTTGTGGTGAAAATTTGACGGGTTTTTGTGAATATATGGCGAAGAAAAGGGAGAGATTGCTAAAGCCATGTAACATTTAATCTCTTTTGTCGATTTCTTCAAGCTACAACATCCTCTTCAGCTTTTTATTTAACGTCCAGTTTTGGCCTTTCATATGAATTTCACTTTTTATGGGGTCAAATTACACCCAAGGTCACTAAATCATTAGTAAGTTTACATTTTGATTACTTAATTTCAAAAGATTACAAAATGACCACTAAAACTATTTGAAATATTTTATTTAAGTTACTAAACTGTTAATTTTTTATAAAATCTGACTAATAAGCTTCAAATGACAATTTGATAATCCATACGGTGGATCAATAGCCATTGACAAATTGTTTAGATTTTGATTCGAAAATTCATTATGTTCAAAGTTGTTTGATGAAAAAACCTAAATTATAAAAAAAAAAAAAGAGCTCTTGATTGGTATAGAAGGTGCGGATAAAAAAAAGTCATACAATCCACATTTTTAAAAACCAAATAACTTAAAATGAAAACTTTTGAATAATTCAATAATAACCAAAACATTCTAGTAATTTACCCTAAAACTATAATAACAAAATCTTAATGTAACCATAGCAATATTGTGAAATTCAAGGATACCATTTCTAGTTTTAAAAAAGATACTAAATTGAAATCCAAATCCAAAAACACCACCACCGATTTAAAATATAAAAACTCCAGAGACGGTATATGGGATAATATTCTGTTATATATATATAAACTAACATGACCACAAGGATGAAAGAATTTTCCCTTTTTGGCATGCTGTGATATGCTGTAATACAATCTCTTTCACCTGTTTTTCCACATCATCCAAGGGTTGGCAAGCATCTACAATCTGCAATCAACATAGAAAACTTTCATCTATGGCCAACATATACATATACATTACCTTCCATGAAGAATCTTTGAGGAGTTTATAATGTTGGGCGACTTTCCACTGAAACTCAAGCTGTTCATATCTCTCACCTCCGTAGCCTCCTCTTTCTGCAGCTTTCTGATAGTATGAAACGATATTTCAGTCATTGGGATGTTTAACATAAAAAAAAAGAAGAGCAGCAGTTGAGTGCATGACTAACCTCAGGTGTTATGTCGAGATACACGACCAAATCTGGGATATTAAACCAATCTCTGGTGCCTGTAAGAAAAGACCTCATTTTGATATGAATGACCATATGCTAAATAATACTTATAACGGTTTGGTTTTTCTGCAGCATGCTTTCACCTTACACCATTCGAAATCAAGTCCTTTAGCAGATGAGAAAGCAACCCCGGAATAAGAGTAACGGTCCACTATAAGAGTGGTTCCAGCTTTCAGTTTAGTTTCCATCATTGATCTGCAAACAAATAGTTGATCTTACAACTTCGTGTTAAACCGTGATACTACTATCAGAACCACGTGTTTGCGGATATTTTGGTCTAGTTTTCAATGTAGTTTCCAGCCAGACAAGATTACTATAGGACAATGTATGTAATAAGTTTCAACACTTACCTCTTCTCCCACCGATTTGTGCTGAAAAGGAGATGAATTGTGTGGTCATCCAACTGCGATTTATTTGTAAGATACGCAGATATCATCTGTCCGACACTTGTAATTCTGTCTGGAAATCGCCATAATTCAACTGAATGACCCAATCCCTCCAAATATGAAACCAACCTCCCACATTGTGACGTTTTCCCACTACGATCCAACCTTTCAAAAACGACCAAGGCGCCTCTAGATTCATTGTTTGCACTCAAAGGGGTACAATTATCACTGATTTCCATTCTAATGGATCTAAGTGGAAACTTGCAGGAAAGATTCAATCTCAAATTCAATGATCTCCTCCTCACTAAAAAATCATCGAAATTTCTGAAATCCAACGATTTCGAAGTCACAAGTTCTGTTTTATGGAGTACATAAGACGATTAAACTACCAATTCAAACATGAAAGTACTTACAAAGCCTTAGAAACCGAAAAAGAAGAGCAAGCATATGTTGTGTCCCTAATAATGCTACAAACTGCAATTAAGATCGAAATACAAACAGATCCAAGAATTAAGCAATTGAACAGACAAGTTTATCATATAGTAAACAAATCCAAATAAAAAAGGGCAGGTAAAAGTATCATGAAAACCTGTACTAAGAGTCAGATTGTATTTTACCCTATCGCTAAAAATGATAAAATTAGTCTATATGCATTAAATTAAAGAGCAAACTGATTATTTCTGTTAAAAGTTTCCTCCATTTTTATTGTTAAAATTCCACACTGACATACAAAGCCCGATTTTTAACGGTGAAATGGATATTATTTTTAATAGAACCCGATTTGCTCTTTGATCTAATATATAATAACTAATTTGCTATTTTTTGAACTAAGCTCTTAATACCAATTGCTTTTGAAATCCAAATTCTCTCCAGAAACCCATCTTTCTAGATTAATCAAAAATCATAATTAAACAATCGAAGGAAATCCCAACATAAAAAAACGATCTTTGTTCTAAAAGGGGGGGAAATAGAATAACATAAGACTCCATTTACAGTTTATGGGCAAAAAAGTTGTAATGGGATTAAGAAAAATCATTTATAAAAACAAAAAAACCCAAAAAATGAAAATGGAAGAGGGTAAGAATCTGAGAGGAACTGCAGCCATTAGAGAGGAAAAAGGAGAGATTTTTCGAGGGAAAAAACACTATGGGGACTTCTATAAAGAAAAAGAGTTAACTTTGCCCGCGTAAGTTAAATTTATGGTTAAATGTTTCTATTAGTCCCTAAACTTTGTGAAAGTTATGAATTATAATAACAAGTCAAAACTCAAACAACAAATGTAATTAAATCAACTTAAACCCAAGCCACTCTTGAGACGATAAACCATCAGGTTATCACACGGGGTTCTAAATTAATCAGTTTTAATCTTATTACTTTTCAAATTTTAAAATTTTAATCTTGACCCAAATAGAAATAATTAAATTTGTTTGCTTAAATTTAATTATTAGTCTTCTAGTATTTGTACAATTGTAAATTTAGTACATATTTTCCAATTATATCATTCTAAGTCCATATACCTTTTTAATTTATAAATTTTTATCTTAACGTAAATGATTGTTGTTAATCCATTACCTAGATTTTTAGTTAGTAATACTGTAATATATGAAAATAACAAGCTAACATGACATTACACCTATGATAATATCTTTGTCGCATGAAATTTTGAAAATAACATAACTTAATAAATTTAACAGTTAGTGTATGGTAAAGATTGAAACTTTAAATTTTAAAATGTACAAAGACTTAAAATATTAAATTAAAGTATAGTTATTAAGTTGACAACTTTTTAAAGTACTTAGACTAATAATAGAATTTGACCTAAATTTATAACTTTCAGTACTGAGTTAAAAAGACCAAACCACCCTGTTTTTGACCCCCAATTAACTAATTTTCTTGCTCGTCTTTCTTCTTTTACCCCTTTAAAAAATTCCTTTAGGGTTTTCGAAAATGGCAAGTAACAGCAATCAAGAAGAACCAAGTACTGCTCCTAAGCCTAATCGATGGTACAATATAAGTTTAGGGTCTTCCTTCAAGGACCAACACCATCCTAATTCCAAATTCTGTACTTTACGCTGTAAGTACTCATTTCCTCCTTTTAATTTTTTTCTGGGTTCTGTTTGGTAACCCAGAAAAAAAAAACAGTTTTTCATGCTAAGTATCGCTCTTTTTTTTCTGGGTTCTTTATGGTTTCCGTGAAAACTAAAGAAATTTGTTAACTAGCCATCTTTAATTTCAATGGGATAACTTCATATATTCTTCTTCAATCAGTATTCAGAATTGCAAATCATTGAATTTTAGGCTTTGATGCTCAATGTCATTAACTTGTTAAAGTAGATGTCCCATATTAGGACTCAAATTGCATTTTGACCTAGAAAAATGTAAATTAATCCATATTCGTTAGATCAAACTAGCTAAAGATTTCATTCATTTCTATTAAAAACTGGTGCTACGTGCCGCTTAAGCGAACTAATTCTTAACAATAAAAATGAATGGAAATTTTTTTAGAAAAACCATTTTACTCTTCCATTTAACTTATAGGATTAATTTGCTTTTTTTTTTTAAATAGAGGAAATAAAATGTAATCTGACTATTAGTAGAAAGACCTTTATAGTGCTTTTACCTTATTAGCTTTACATAATCTTTTTGCTGTAAGTACCCAGAGTTGAAAAATCATTAAGGATTTTAGTTTAGTTTTCCCAATCATTCACGTATGAAAATCATTGAATTTTTAATTGAATATTGTTTTTGTTTGGTTCTGTTTTCAGATGAATTTAAGCCGGCGTCAATTGATAAGAACCAACCAGGATTATTACATAAGTCTAAGGATAACAGGGTTAAGGTAGAATTTGAAAACAACCAACATGGAAAACCCAAGGTGACATTTGATGGTGTTTGTGAAGATTACAAGGAAAAAGATGCTGTTTTGTTCTTTGACGGCGAGACTTTCCGTTTGGAACGGTTACACCGAGCTGTCAAGCGGTTGAGGCATGTACGTCAACCTGGCGAATCCATGGCTGCAGCTATCAGTACCACAGCCATGGCTCCTTCAGTTGGTCCTGCTGCAGAGTCTTATTCCCCTCCACTTGGTAAAGGGCCAAAACCCGAGTCTTCGAACAAAAGTCCAGTTCCTCCATTACTGGAACGTATTGACATCAGTGACTTCAATAGTGGAGGTGAGCACGCATCTTCAATTCCTAATAAAGCAACTGTATCACCAGATCCGAAAAATTATGAATCAGAAGAACAGGTTGATATAGTCAACGATGATGATGACAATGATGGGTTGGGAACCAATAAACAAGATGACAACGCTTCTGAAAAGATATCCACTGGTATTGGCATCGATATAAACTTACCAGTTGACACGGATGAGGAGGTTGATTTAAGTGAGGATGAAGAACATAAAGCAGGACGTAGCGCGGCAGAAGCTCTTAGAGCTCAAGTGATTGCTGAAGAGAAAGAAGAGCAGACTTCAAGCTCGAGTAGTAGTAGTAGTGGAAGTGAGAGTAGTGGAAGCGGTAGTGGTAGTGAAAGTAGCGGAAGTGGTAGCGGAAGTGGAAGTGAAAGCACTGGTGGCAATTCAGAAGTATCTATTTGAGTAGTTGATGATCATGTATGTATGTATGTATATGCTAATGCTCCAATCATGACTATGCTATGATGCAACCATAATCTGCTATCTATTAAGTTTCAACTCATTCAGATTGTGTTCCTTTTTGTCATTTTTGAAAAAATACTTGTTACAATCTAACATAATCAAAAGCTTAAAGAGAGAAACAACAATGGAGGTAAACAGTTCTCTCTCAAAATCTTCATAAAGGAGCAGCTTCTTTCTTTTCCTGGCCACCTGTATGACCATTCTGTAACATTTTATGTTCTGTAGGCAAATTCTTCTTTGCTTTCTTGCTCCCTTCGACTTTCCACAAATCCCAAACCCGGGTTTTCGGTGGCGGTGCTGCATCTGCAATCGGAGCAACTAACCCAGGCTTGCCATCGTCTATAACTCCGTCGATTAGACCATATTCCTTGGCTTCCCAAGGATTCATGAAATTATCCCGATCTGTATCTATTTCGATCTGCAACATAATGGATGGTAAAACAAACAAATACCGAGTGTGATAAAAAAAAGTAGATGATAAAGGCTTCGGAAGGCATTAACCTGTTGTTCAGGCTTCCCTGTAACTCTTGATAAAATCTTGTTCAACTTAACCTTATGGTACACCATTTCCCTTATCCGTATGCTCATCTCTGTTGCCTGTAACCATATGCAGCAGTCAAGTGTGAATAACAAACCACCAGAAATCAACTAGCTACATTATATATGATCGAATACACTTTCAACACGTATAAGCAGAAAAGCAATCTACATAGAATTAGCAGAAAAACATTGTATTGACAATACAGGCAAGCACTCAAAGTTGGTATAGTTATATACATGGACTTCAAGTACCATGGAGACCTGTATTAGGAGTTAGATTATATTTTGCTCCATCTACTAAAAAGATAGACAAATTAGTCCTTGTATATTAGTTCAAAAAACAAATTAGTCATTTTTGTTAAAATTTTTATCCATTTGTATTGTTAAAAACTAGCCTGGCTGACGGAATAACTAGACAGTGATACATGACTTGCCACATGCTGACGTCCAAGGGCCAGATTTTTAACAATACAAATGAATAGAATTTTTAACAGAAGGACTAGTTTGCTTTTTGATCTAACATATAAAGGCTAGTTTGCCCTTTTTTTGAGTAGAAGGGGCAAAATACAACCCGACTACTAGTACAGAGGCTTCTGTGATACTTTTACCTATAAGACAGTCAACTCTAGCAAATATAATGCAATCAAACTTCTTTTTGATTTAAGCCACACAATGAAGTTAATAGTGCCCAAGAATCCTTGAAACGGGGATATAAAGCGGATCATCATAGACTTACTTTGCCTCCAGCAGTTCCAAGTGGTTGATGAATCATCACTCTCGAATTAGGCATGCAAAACCTCTTCCCTCTCGTACCGGTAGCCAAGAGAAACGCACCCATTGATGCAGCTAGCCCCAGACAAATAGTCGAAACATCTGCTTTGCACATCTTCATGGCATCGTATATTCCCATTCCTACAAGCAACAATCAATGAGAGAAGGTTAATGTACACCTAAGCTGTTTGCATATCACCTAAGTGAATGCTTCTCGTTTGAACAACATACACGGGACCACAAGGAAATCAAGCATGTTAGTAAACAAAAGAAATGAAATTGCATGTTTCGTAAACACTTCTTCGAGTTACTTATCATAATTATATATCTTACGCTTATTGTATATACATACACACCTATACATTTTGCGCCTTACTTCACTTGAGTCAAGGTTTTTTTTTTTTTTTTTTTGCGCTGTGCATCCTTAACAAACACTGATCAAAGACAATTTGCAAACCATATGATTACTTTGAACCAAACTGAGCTCGGAACTCTAGGAGTTTACCTTATAGTAAACTACAAAGAATACCCTAAACGTAAACCGTATTAAACAGTTTATCAAGTTCCAAAGCCTATTCTAATGCTTATAAGTAGAGGCAACAAAAAACAGAGAGAAGCAAGGAGTCGAGCATATGGAAGAAAACGTATAAACATACCAGCAGTGACAGAGCCACCGGGTGAATTGATGAACAATTTTATGTCTTTCTCGGAGTCTTCGGCATCGAGAAGTAACAGTTGACTTATAATCAAATCTGCTGTCATGTCATCCACCTATTTAACATCAATGAAAAAAAAAAAAACAAATTCAAACCAAAATAATCACCGAGACCTTAAATTCGAAGCCATAATACCGTAAATTTCAGAAATTCAATCCTTAAATCAACTACAATGCTGAAGAAGGATAATCCCATTTCCTCTATATTCCATTAAAAAAAAAACACAAATAGATGTTAATAAACAAATCAATTTCCAAATTGAATTATAAAACTATGGGATAAATCTTCAAAATTACACATGAACTTCAATGTATTGTGCAATGTAATCCATTGATTTGGTGCAAAGCGGCATAAGAATTGTGTATCAAAATCAAAACTATACCAGTACAATAGGAAAAAAACACTGAATGATTGCACTAAAAGGTCACAAATCAAGTTGCATATTTGATCAATAAGTAATATTTCTGACCTTTAAAAACCAAACCCATTTTCCAATAAAAAAAGCAAAGAACTCCAATAAACAAATCAATTTCCAAATTGAATTATAGAAACTACGGGATAAATCTTCAAAATTGAACATGAACTTCAATATAGTGGGCAATGTAATCCATTGATTTGGTGCAGAGCGGTATAAGAATTGTGTATCAAAATCAAATCTTTACCAGTACAATAGCAAAAAAAAACACTGAATAATTGCACTAAAAGTTCACAAATCAAGTTGCATATTTGATCAATAAATAACATTCAACCCTTTAAAAACCAAACCCACTTTCCCAATTGAAAATATAAACCCAACCCATATTCCAAGATTGAGTAACAAAGCAATAAAGAATCAAAGAACTTTAAATAAAAATAAAAACCCAAACCTGAGAACCCAAGAATATAATCCTTTGACGAAGAAGCATGTTGGTAGTGTCAAGCTCTTCAAATCTTGGAAACCAAGTAGGAGTTGTCGAAGATGAAGAAAGAGGGGATAAATTAGAGACATTCCAATTACTGGATACTGTTGCTCTTTTTGGATATGAATTCCTTGAAGCTTTTACGGTGGTTTTTACTCTTTTTGGTTTGCAAAAAGAGAATTTTTGTTAACAAAACATGGAGGTGGCTTGGCTATTTGGGTTAAACTCATCTCCATGTTTGTAAAGATTGCGTTTTTCGTTTTCTGTTCTTTGGTTCCGTCTGCCGTTTGCGTTTGGGTTTTGCAAGACACAGGTTTGGGATATGTTATATGACTATTTGGAATGTCAGAACGGTGTCGTTTCAGTTGCAAATAGATATCTCTGTTTGCCTTTGTCCTTGGTTAAAGGCTTAATGCATCGTTTAGTCTCTAAAGTATATCCCTTTTCTTGTTTTGGTCCTTAAAAGGATTTTTGTTTTCCACCCAAACCTAAAGTTTTCGACCTTTCCTTGATTCAATCTTTCGCAAGATTTTCAAAATAAAAAATAAGGAAAACATATTCGATCCTTGTTTTAACTGGTTTAATTGATCAATTCAATCAATCCGATCGGACGGTTCAACTAGTTTGCAAATCAACTAATTCAATTCCTTATTCCAGATTGGTACCTCGATGGATCCAATTCAATTCCAAAATCAGGGATCCTTTGCTCGTTAAACAAAACTTTTTGTAACACCTAACCAATTAAAAACTAAAAGGTTGTGATCTCCAATGAGTTAGAAATCGCCACATGTTTGATGATGACATCCGATCACAGTTAGTTGTGGTAAATTTCTTAAATTAATACCACATTGATGTGGAAAATTTATCAATTGTCCTGAATTTTTTAAATAAATCAAGATTAAATTAATAAAATGTTTAAAGATTGAGGGCCAAGCTTGTTATTATACTGATAAAAAAGTAGGATGGATAAATTGACGGAAATCGTTATTAATGATAAGGGAGAGCAATCAATTTAATCAAATTTTTTCTTGAACCGACTTTAACATAAAAAAATCGATTGATCGATGTTACTTGAGAAAACTAATCAAATCAAACCAACTTTGATTTGGTCAATTCGATTGATTTTTCCAATTAATTGATGTTGGGATATTAGGTTATGATTATGTGATTATTTATTATATATTATAAAATATAAATATATTTTAAAAAAATTAAAAATAATATAAAATAAGTCAATTTTTCGGCGGATTTGATTTTGAGATTCAAAAATCAATAATCAACCAAATTAATTGATTAAATCAAAGTTAAAACCAACCAACCCACCCCAACTGAAACCGAAAAATCGAATGGGTCAGTTTTTTCAGTTTTCCAGTTAAAATCGTAAATTACTCTTCCCTAATTAATGGTTCTTAGTTGCTCACCCTTGGAATAAATTGTTGTGACATTTTTCGAGAGACTAATTTGTTCAATAACGAATTTTAGAGGGATTAGATAGGAAATTTCACCTTTTGCCTTTTACCTAGGATAAAAGCCAGCCCAGTCTTCTTCTGCCATTCTGCTATCTAGTTATAGCAGCAGTAGATAGAATTGAGATACAAAAACATGAAATAGAAGCTGAAAAACAGCAGTAGATGACAAAAATAAAGTTCCCAAAAACACAATTTAGCCATTGAAGTAACAGAGAGGAAAAAGAAACAAAGAATAGAGATATAAATTATGTATTCACCCTCAATGCTACGTCGTTTCTTCTGCTTCAATGCAGCATCATCATCGTCTTCAATAACAACTTCTTCTTCTTCTACTACTATTACTTCCAAGAAAAAATCACTTGTCTTCTTGGGTTCCCCTAAGGTAAAAAGGTATAATTTTTTATACATTTTTCTATGCTGTTTTGTATTGTTCTTTTAAACAATGGGTTCCCTTTTTTTTAAAGGTCTCTGCAACAGTTCTTGATGCTCTCTTCAATGCTTCTGCTGCACCAAGTTCTTCTTTTGAGGTACTAGGGAGGAAAAAAAAAGTTTGAAACTTTTGTTGTAATTTGGTCCTTTATAAGTTCATTGATAATGGGTTATTGTTAGTTCTTGAAAGTATGGTCTCCTTTGGTGATAATGTTCATTGAGATTAGCTAAAAATTGATGGTTTTAGGGCTTATAATGGGAGTGCCTATCAATTGGTGTTACCAATTGTATGTTGAACTGTGAATTGAAACTTTACTGGTTTCTTGGCATTGTACCTTGCATTTTGCACCCTCTATTTAGTTCACTTAGGTTAGATCAAATAGCAAACTGCTCCTTTTGTTAAAAATTTCATCAATTTCTACTTTTAAAAACATGAGGTACATATGGCATTGTATGTATAATTGTTAGGTTATTTCGTTTGCCGGTTTTTTACCATAGAAAAGGATGAAAATTTTAATTGAAATGATAGCTTGCTCCTTTTACCTCAATATATGCACTTGCTGAAGGAAGAGATTAGAATACTTGTTCTATTTTGCAACATAGGTTTTTTTTTTTTCGTTGATAGCATTGCTATATTTATAATTCATTTAGGTCACAGCAATTGTTACTCAGCCACCTTCTAGAAGAGATAGGGGCAGAAAGGTGATGCCGTCACCGGTGGCACAATATGCTCTTGATAGAGGCTTTCCTTCTGATCTCATCTTCACACCTGAACGTGCTGGGGAGGTAGTTTTTCTTTCATTGTTCCGATTTAGTATAGTTTGGAATATTAAGTCATTCATCAGTTCTTATTGAAAATCTACAACTACATGATAAATAATGTGCTAGGCGGTTAGAGCCTATATGTTGTGTCTATATGATATGTTCTGTTTTATGTGAACATATATGTAATTATCTGGTTCTTTTAGCTTTCTTAATTTGGATGATGTAAGCTAGTTTTATTTAGCAAAGCCTTGGTTTGGCATGCTCGGTTTTTATTTTCATGCTTCTTTGTACTTTATATAGGAGACCTTCTTGTCCAATTTACGAGCTTTGCAGCCTGAACTTTGCATCACAGCAGCCTATGGGAATATTTTACCCACCAAGTTTCTCAACATTCCACCATTAGGTTAGTCTGTGATTTTTTTGGTTAACAAGTTCCTTTTATTTATCTTCTTCATTTTTTTTTCCATGTATACAGGAACGGTCAACATTCACCCGAGTCTACTACCATTGTACCGTGGTGCTGCTCCTGTTCAAAGAGCACTTCAGGTTCTTCCTCGCTATAAGTTTGATAGCAATTATGAATACGTTTACGATTCTCGTATGATCTTCAACCATTTATTCTCTTTATTAGGACGGTGTTAAGGAGACCGGAGTCTCATTAGCATTCACTGTACGTGCCTTAGATGCTGGACCTGTCATTGCCCGTGAAAGAGTAGAAGTTGATGACCAAATCAAGGTAAAGATATTCATTTCCCGAAAGTAATTCGTCAATTAATAATCGCTGATAGAATGATGAATGCTTATATGATTTACATGCAGGCACCGGATCTTCTACCATTACTATTTTCTGAAGGTGTTCTTATTATGTTATTTGATGATCGTACAATTAAATCTAATATACTATTTGAATTTATCTCATCGTAAGTTATGCAGGGTCTAAACTTCTTATCGGTAAACTTCCTTCCATATTTGATGGATCCGCTAAAGTGAATGCCGAACCTCAAGATGATTCTAAAGTTACATTGGCTCCAAAGGCAGGGGTTCCATTTTCTTTTATTTCTTTCTCTTTTTTAAGCTTCATTCACGGGAATTATTTGAATCGTGTCGCATCTTTGATGCATCCATGTTATATATTTCCACATGATTTACTCAAGTAAAAGCATTACGGAGGCCCTTGTACTAAGAATTAGATTGCATTTTGCCCTTTCTACTAAAAAATTGAACATATTAGTCCCTGTATGTTAGATTTAAGAGCAAATCGGCTCTTTGATTAAAAATTCCATCCATTTCTGTAATTAAAGCTGGTCTGTACCTCAGCATGAGGTACACATGGCACGCTACGTATCACTGTTAGGTTATTTTGTTAGCCACAAATGGATGAATTTTTTACAGAAATGGCCAATTTACTCTTGGATTTAATGTAAAGGGACTAATTTGCCCATTTTTTTAGTAGAGGGGGCAAAATGCAATTTGAATCCTAGTACAAGGGCCTCGATGGTACTTTTACCTTGATATGTTCCAATCATGCATTTGGATGCTCTGCCAATGACCCCTTTAATGATTACTTAATGTTTGCTTAAATTAACCCTTTTTTTTCAATTTAAGCAGATAAGTCCCGAAGAATCATGGTTATCCTTTGATGAAGAAGCTTTAATTCTACATAATAAGGTTGGTTTCTCTTCCATTTTCTTTGAAATTCGACGATGCAGTCATGACGTGCAACTTCTTTTAGGTTCGTGCATTTGCAGGTTGGCCAGGAACCCGAGCTAAAGTTTTAGTCATTGACGATGAAAGTAGCAACAACCATAATATCCTCGAACTTAAAATCATCACCACAAGAGTAGGGCCTAACGATAAAATCCAGGACAATGATGTACATGACATTGCTTTCGTCAAGGATGCATTGGTATTTCCCTGTAGAGGATGTACAAGTCTTGAGGTGGGTGAAAATTCATTGGTTTACTGGTATTGTTGGTTTTTATTTCTTATTATTTTCTGGTTTGCTGGTCCTGGAACAGGTATTGGAAGTTCAACTTCCTGGTAAGAAGGTGACAGCTGCAGCTGCCTTTTGGAACGGATTACGCGGTCAAAAGCTAAAGACATTATAATGAACAAGGCATTTTACATTAGACCGGTAATGTAAAATTTTAATGTTCGATTCCAACAAATAGTCTGCCATTTTTGGGCTATGGTAACAGCTCTTGTGTTTCAGTTTTGCAGAGCATTGAACCAACTTCCCTCTTTCATCGGGGCAAAACTGTACAAAACATACAAGACAGTAAAACTACCCAAGTTTTTTCCAGGTTTGTGCGTTCCAACTTCATACCATTTGCTTAATTCATAAACCGGGATCTGCCACATGACATCGGCTATGGACTCTGACTGTTGACTCTTTTAAGAGCATACAATTCTTTTTGGTAACCATGAAATGTAGGTTTAGACATGCTTGTTTATTTCAAACATGACATACTGCAAGATGTTCAATCATTTTCATTTTTCACCAAGTCAATTTTTCAAACCCGAGGTTTAGGAACCTATAAACTTCTGCTATTGATTGTTCAATAATCTCGTCATTTACCTCTTTTCATTGTCTTCGTTTAGCATCTCGGTTTAATCTTTGTTCTGCTGAAACATCTTGCTGAATATCTTTGATCATATTAATGATGCATTAGTGAAAAATAACTAGAACAAGATACATAATGGATATGCCAAAATTTTATATTATATAAATTATGAACATATATTATATATGATATTTTTAACACGATTATAATAAAAAAAAATAGGATAAACTACATTGGTAGTCATCCAACTATTAGTAAATTTCTTTTTTTAATCATCTAATTATGAAAAATTATGAAATGATCATTCAACTATTCTGACTTTTACTTTTTTGGTCATTAGCCATTAAATTACTAATGAAAAGATAACTTGACAATTTTTAAAATTGACATAATAGTAACTTTAACTTTCAATATTTATATATTGTATCAATTTAGTTTTGATTCTGAAAATTTCACTCTTAGCATTTACACATTGTGTAATTTGGTTTTTTTTTTTTTGGCAATTTTGTTATTTTGTGACATTGAGGGTTAATTTTACAAAAACAAGAAAAATGAAAATTGTTATATTGGATGTTTGGGTGTTTCCATTTTTATATATTTTTTATAAAATTAAGTTGATACATTTTTTTTTAATTTTTTAAGTAAGGATCACCAAAAAAAAAAGTAAAATTGTAAAAAAATCAAATTATATAATTTGTAAATGTTGAGGTTAAAGCTTTTAAAATCAAGATTAAATTAAATATTGAAGATTAAAGCTGCCCTAATAACAGAATAGGAGAAGAATTCATAGACAATCTTGGGGAGGAAATAAAGTAAAGTAGTGAAAAGGAAATAGTATTTTATTTTCTTCCTTTTTGTTTGGTTACTTCGACAGAAAGGAATAAAAGTACTCCAAATTAAAGGGTTTTTTCTTCTTCTTCTTCTTCCTTTTTTCTCCATTTCCTTTCACAACTTATCCTTTATATATATATATATATGCTTTTCATTTTATACCCAAAACACAAAAGGAATTTCATTCTCAAATAATATTTACGTTTAACTATAAAAATTATAACAACTTTTTTTAGGTTACATGTATAATTGCAATTTCAATCATTGCAATGCATAATTGTATGAATTAATGTATCATTTAATGCTGGATTTTTTTTCACTGTTATCGGCAATAAATATTTTGATTTAAAAAAAATAAATTCAGAATAAATTTTAAAAGAGTATGCACATAATGTACACAGGATATGATTTGACTCTAAAATTACCTAAACACGAGTTGAAAATAGGATTGAGTCGGATCCAGATTTGAATGGAAATATGTAGAAGCTGTGGCTTTTGGAATGAACACGCAGCAAAAAATTGTAAAAAATAGCATCCCTGCCAAATTAAAGCATTCGCCACTCGCCCCATCCAGCTATGGTAAACTGTAAATAAAGTTTCATACTTTACAAATTCACGATCAAAAATACGAAACAAAGGAATATGCAACATCCCACTACTCATTTTAAACGTCGACATATAATTTGCAAAATGTTAACCATAAATAATAAATACTTAATATTATACCAAAAAAAAACCATTATAATCGCATGGATGTTGTTAAATTTATATAAATTATAAATATCGTACAATTGGTCATGTATAATAAATTATTAGTAGATTTATGTTCTGAGCATTCAATTTTAAAAAATTATAAAATGGTCATTAAATTATTCGAAAGTTTTTATTTAAATCACTAAGCTATTAAGTTTTCTTTTTATAAAAAGCTTGGTTAGCGAGCTCCAAGGAACAATTCGACGATCGGTTCGGTGAACCAATACCTATCGACGAGTAGAACATACCTTAGATCCAAGTTGGTATGACGGTCAGTGTCAGAGATCGGAGAAGAGAGATGTTAAGATTTTGGTTCGCAGATTCTTGATGTTTAAAGTTGTTTCATGAAAAGAATTGGAATTGTAGATGAGAAGGGGAATGAAAATTTTTTATTGGTGCAAACGGTACGAGCAAAGAGGGCCATACAATAACGATTTTAACTATCCAATGACTTAAATGAAAACTACCGAACAGTTTAGTGACCATTTGTAACTTTTGAAGTTGAGAGACCAAAACGTAAACTTACTAATAGTTTAGTAACATTAAGTATAGTTTACCCAATAATATTATAATTGCATGGTGCAAGTGGGAGGTGCAATGACAAGACGCATTGCATTATTAAAGGAAGATACAAATTCGAATCTTAAAACCGACATTATTAAAAGAAACATCTACGAACTTCGAACGTAAAAGTGATAGGCGGAAAGTTGTTTAAAATTGGGCTGCATCCAATCCGATCCAGCTTCATGGTTAAGAAAGAGAGTTGGTTTGGAACATGGGATAGGGTGGCAAAGGCAGTCCATGATTCTCTACTATTCCAAGTTAGGCTTTGGGCATCTAATAAAGTGCAACTTTTTCTATTCTCCCCACTTTCTTCTCTTGGTTCACGACTCTTATTGTTCGCAAAATTGTTTATTCTTTGTCAAAATTGACTTTTGCACCGACGAAGTTAAATGGGGTAAGCAAAACTCGAACAATCATTTTAGGGGTTTTTTTTTTATTTTAAATATTATTATTCGTTTTAAGATTTTGTAATCTTAAATAGAAGTGTTGGAGACATGACCAAAATTTTAACCCATCAATGATTGAGAGCAACCAAAGCAAGAGGACCCCTAGAATATGACCCCAAAAGTTAAATGGAACAATTTGCCTTTGTTCAATTTCAAAAGAAAAATTTTAAATACTAATGGAACCAACCAATAAATGACAATATTCTCACTATTTTAGTGATACTTTAATGAAAAAAATAAAGGGAGGGAAATCAAATTCAAGCCACACCCATAGAACAAAATTCAATAAAATGGGACACCATACAGAAAGCACAATAAATTTAATATATTAAAAAATCAATATTTTGACACCATACCAATGGTGCAAATACTTTGACCTAGATTTCTTATTTCTTATTTATTTTTTAAATTAATAATTTAATTTACATTCTTTTAAGTGAAACTTATGATTTTTTGAGCTCTGGAAAATTCATAATTTTATAGCATTTTTTAAATATAAGATTCCTGATTTCACCCCAAGTTTACTAGAATCGTGTTTTTTGGTCCATGGTTTGTGGGCATACACCTTTTGCTCCTTTTTGTATTCATTTCTTTTATGCTAAGGAGCATTTTATCTTCTAGACCCTACCTTTTTCAAATTTAGAAAGATGATGCAAGTTTAAATTTTGTTGTTAGTCCTTGCACATTGCAAAAGTTATGGATTTAGACTTTATAATTTAATTTGGTCATATTTAGTCCTTTATTATTTTAAAATTTAAAATTTTAATCCTCACCAAACAATAATGGTTGAATTTGTTTAGTTAAGCTATGCTATTTTCTAAAATACAATGCTGCAAATATATTATCATATGTGTAATGCTATGCTAACTTGTTATTTCCATGTATTACTCACTAAAAATTCAGTTAATGGATTAACGACGATCTTTTGCATCAAGCTGAAATTTCAAAATTCAAAAAGTATAAGGACTTAAAATAATCCAACTAGAGAATATTGATTAAACCTATAATTGTACGCATGGTATAGGATCAATAATTGAATTTAACTGCTACTATTTGGGTCAAAATTTTAAAAAAAAAAACACAGGAACTAAAATTGACCAATTCGAAAAGTACAGTGAGTAAATTTGATCAAATTAAAATACAAGGACTAAATCGATAATTTTTATAAAGCATAGGGACTAAGAGAAAATTCAAGCATGATACAATATTACGAAGAGATGAAGGGTTTTAAATATCCATAACTTTCCTGTATATTGTTTTCTTTAAAAAAGTTAATAAATTCCATTTCCATATAAATACCAAGTCTCATAATCCCATCATTATATCTACATTCATTTTTGTTCATTTGTAAATTTTCTCTCAAGGCTCTGTTTTGTTCTGTTTTGCTCTGCTTTTTTCTGCAAATGGGGGCTTTCGATTATATTTCGAGCTTTTGTAGTGTTACCAGCACTAAAACAAGCAAACGCAAGCCAATGCAGGTTTATGTTCTGTTCTGTTTTTTTTTTTAATGAAGAATTAAAGAAACAAAATCATCTTTAAATGCTAACAATGGAATTTGTTGTTGTTGTAATGTTCAGACAGTCGAAATCAAGGTCAAAATGGACTGCGATGGATGTGAAAGAAGAGTGAGACATTCTGTTATCAACATGAGAGGTCCAACCTCTCTTTCTGTGCTTTAATTATGGTTTTAGTCCCTCTACCATGCTCAAATTTTATTTCCGTTTTTTGAATAAAAATATTTGTGTTGAGTAATTTTAAGAAAAATCCATAACATTATAATTGGCAGTGGCGGAATTTGGAACTAAGTTTGAGGTCTAATTAAAATTTTTAAAAATTTTAGAAGTTGAATGGAATTTTTTTAAAAAAACTTGGAGGTCTAATTAACACTTTATGAAAATTTCCCAAAAAATTAGGAGAGCTTAATTACAATTAAAAAAAAAGGAATGATGAGAATTTTCAAAAATTGAGGGGGGTCGCCCGCCTCGGGCAACCATTACTGTCTGCCCCTGATAATTGGAATAATTAATGGTGTTAACTAATTGGACTAAGTAATGGTGTTATAAAATTGAAAATAAATCAAATTATGCAAAACTAAGTTATAGGGGACTAAATTGCAACTTTGATCATAATAGAAGGATCAAAACTAGAACTTAACCATTTTCATCAATTTCACTTTTAAGCTGTCAATCGCACTAGCAAATAACGTTGGGAACTTCCTCCTCTATGCACACACAGGTGTAAAAACAGTTGACATAAATCGGAAACAAAGTCGATTAACGGTGACCGGGAATGTGGACCCGAATAGGGTGTTAAAGAGAGTGAAGAACACCGGCAAGAGAGCGGAGTTCTGGCCGTACATCCCGCAACATGTGGTGTATTATCCGTATGCATCGGGGGCGTACGACAAAAGGGCACCAGCCGGACATGTTCGGAACGTGGCGCAAGCTTACCCGACAGCTTCTTCCAATGCACCTGAAGAGAAATTCGCATCCTTATTCAGCGATGATAATGTCCATGCATGCTCAATCATGTAGGCTTTTATTTTTGGTAAAATTGAGACGAATCTAAATTATTCTCGAAAAAAGTGAACACTCTACTAATACGTTACAAGTTGAGGTTTTCAATCAGGATTTATACCATATATATGTATATTATTTTAATAATAAAAGTTAAAAATTTTAACAGTTTTGGTATACTTTTAAGCTTTAAAATCGTTCATCGAAAAATATTAATAAAACCTCTATTATATATTCATAACTTTTTTAAGGGAGGTATCCACTTAGACAATATAAGAACTAAACACACTTTCATTAATGGTGTCAGTGAGGCGGGTTTAGCAAGCCTTTCTCCAGTTCCCATCAACTGGGTAGGGATGAATACAAGTTTCACGAGTGGTGGGACGGAGATGGAGATAAAAATTAGACTCGCCGTGGGTGGTGGGGCAGGTGTGGGTATGATCTTGCACCTTGCACCCGCCCCGCATAATATAATAAGCATATTTAAAAATATAATTTTGATAACAGTATTCAACTCACGTGGGTGGTGAGGTGAGGATGATTTTAGTCTTGCGGGTCGCGGGGCGATGATGGTTTTGGATTTTGCACCCGCAGCGGGTCCCCCCGCACCCATCCCGCCCAATTGACATCCCTAACTTTCATAGCTATTTATATTATTAACATTTTAACGATCCAACCATTATATTTAATGGTCTGTTCATATAAATCATGCATGTCAAATTTGTTGTAAATTTAAAACTTCTGACTATTTGTTTTATGTAAAAAAAATTTAACCGTTGAATATATATATTAATATATAGAGTATTTTATATCGATATGATAGAGATATCGGCTTGGTTTAAAAATTTACATGAATGATAAGTACAATTGTATTGAAAAATTCAATGGTTGAATCATTGAAATATTAATCCTACAAATAGCTACAAAAATGTGTAAAATTATTTTAATTTTTACATTATGGAAGTGAATCTCTCCCTCTTTTTATATATTTTTTAATATGTGACATCTTGTGATTCATTTATAATGTATTATAGACTATCAAATATAAATTCATATATTAAGGAATTACAATTTCATATATGTTCTTTTGAGAATTGATACATCTGATTAAAAAACCCGAAAATTGAAAAAAATTGTTAAAACTGGTGAAATTGTTTTTTTAATTAAAGGGTAAAATACTCCCATTAGTTATTCTAAAATTAGGTCGTCCCTATTTTTATTTTTAAAAAAATTGTTAATTTGATCATTACTGTTAAAAAATTGACCAAACTGATCACTCAATTATTAAATTTAATAAAATAGTCTCATTTCTTTTTTTTTATTTCTTCCTTATTTTTTTTCATACTCTCCCTTTTAACTTAGAAATCCCAACCATCGCCTCCCTTAAAGATGTTGCAACTTCCTTCGTCAAACCACTAATGATGAGTATTGTCCTATTAGTAAATATCATCGAGGGATGCTTCTTCTTTCTCCTTATTTCCATGTTCTCCTCCTTTCTTCTCCTTACCCACAACTGTTGCTTCTCATTGTTGTTGTTGTGATCATTTGATATCTTCTCCTTCGTCAAATTGTCAATCCAAAACTACCAAAGTGAAATCTAAAGCCTCATCTTTAAATCTATAGGATTATATCTCTCAAAAATTGCAAGGTCACTTACAAAGTTTTAGAATTTTTGTGCTCTGATCTCTTAATCTTACTGTCGATATGGCTTGATTTTGAGATGTCTTTTTACTTTTGAGTTCATTAACAGTGGTTCAATAGAAACCAGTGAAGACATCTTTAAAGGAGGCAACAACTATGATTTTTAGGTTAGAAGAGAGAAGTTGAAAAAATAAGAAAAAAGATTAAGAAAAAAAATTAAAAAATAAATTTAATAGTGGAAGAGATGATTTAATAGCTGAGTGACTAGTTTGATCAAATTCATTAATGATGGTGCCGAAAATAAAAAAAAAAATTAAGTGGCCAAAATAAAAATGATCTAATTTTAAAGTGACTAACAAGATAATTTACCTTTAATTAAAAATCAACCTTTCTATTATATTTTAATTCATTTTTATCCTTTATCCTCAAATCTTTTGTAAATATATTAGTAAATGACTTTAGTTTACAATCTCTTAAAACAAAATTCCGGACTTTAGCTTCTCAAAATTGATAATTTTATCTCGATTCTTTAACACAAATAATTCTAATTTCATTCATGAATATGTGTAATTCATGTGTCCTATTCGGGTTCACCAGGAACATGCTTTATAGTCACATAAAGCATGGTTTGTGGGCATACCTTTTGTTCCCTTTTGTATTCATCTTTTTTTATGCTAAGGACCATTATCTTCTACTCCCTACCTTTCTCCAACTTTGAGGGTTTTATTCAATAAAATACACAGAACGTATTATCTGAAACTATCATATTTTAAGATAAAATGAGATGAAATTAACTATTTTCTGAAGTAAGTGAGGGCCAATTATTCATTTCAGTGTCTTTTTAAAACAAAATTAATAATTCCCTTTCCATATAAATACCATGTCTCATTATCCCATTATCCCATCTAACATTCCTTTTAGTTCTCTTTTTTTTTCTATCAAGACTCTGTTTTTGCTCTGTTTTTTTTGTCTTACCATCTAACTTTCTCCAACCAAAGAAAAAACATGGGGGCTCTCGATTATATTTCAAACTTTTGTACTGTCTCTAGAAGAAGAACCAAACGCAAACCTATGCAGGTGTGCACATACTTACATATATATTCCCTTTTTCCTTTGATTTTATGCTCTGTTTTCTTTTTTTTTTTCTACTTACCGATGTAACATGTTTTCAGACAGTTGAAATCAAGGTTAAAATGGACTGCGATGGCTGCGAGAGAAGAGTAAAAAATGCTGTTACCAAAATGAAAGGTCCAACCCCAACCCGTCTTTCCAATTTCATTACATAAATTGAAAGAAAAAGACACAGATTTAACTTCATATTGTTAACATATGTAGGTGTGAAAAGTGTTGAAGTGAACCGGAAACAGAGCAGGGTAACGGTGACAGGGAACGTGGAACCGAACAGAGTGTTGAAGAGAGTGAAGAGCACGGGGAAAAGAGCGGAGTTTTGGCCGTACATACCGCAACATGTGGTGTATTATCCGTACGCATCGGGGGCGTACGACAAAAAGGCACCGGCGGGATTTGTTCGGAACGTGGTTCAAGCTTATCCGGGTAGTTCTGCCAACGCGCCCGAAGAGAACTTCGTATCTTTCTTCAGTGACGATAATGTTCATGCATGCTCAATCATGTAGGCTTAAACTTAAGCTTAAGCTTTTAGGGTTACCAAATATATATATATATATATATGTATGTATCATTTTAGTAGGGTGAAATAATAAAGTTAGATGATGGATTTTTGACGACGGTGCCATATATTTTCAATGGTTGTGCTATATTTTTATGCTTTACAATTGTTCATGGGAGAATGTTAATTAAACCTCTCTTTTTTATATATACTTGAATTACCCAACTTGATTGAATTTTAATTTTTAATTTCAATTTGACTTGAAATTTCATTAAATTACTCGGGTTCATGTTTGAATAAGTTTTTTTTTTATTATCAATTTTCAAGTTCGAGTTTGATTAAGCTTTTTTTTAATCAATTTTTGTATTCAAGTTTGAACTCAAGTTCGATTAAGTTCGTTCATGCTAAAGGTTTTCTTTATAAAATGTAAGGGTAAAAATGTAATTTCATAATATTAAAATGATAAGCTCGATTAGACTCGGAAGCCATTTGAATCGAGCATTATGATGCTTGAATTCAACTCAGTCAATAGCTCGAGCTGCTAAGCTCTAGATTGGCTCAATAATTTTCAATTCGAATTCAAATTTTTTTTAAGTTGAACTCAAATAGCTTGCAAGCACCGATGTCTCATTTACACCCCTAATACTTACCTCATTAATAAATTAATAAATAATTTTAAAATATTAAATATAAATATAATTATATATTTTTAATATGTGAGTCTTGTTAATATGCACCTAATAGATGAAAATACTTAGTAGGTCACTCTATTATAAAGTTTGGGATCAAGTTTGTCCCTCTTCTATTAAATAGATGAGTACCTATTGGTAATGCAAATTTAAATTAGTTAAAAATGTAATTATTATACTTCCTTTTGTTTGGGGTTGAACGGCAAATAAATTTAAATAAATTTTATGGGCTTTTTTGAAAAAATAGTAAAAGTTAATTATGTTACAATTTATTTTTATTTAATTTTTTAAATAATATAAAATTTAAATTTATTTTTTTAATATTAAAAGGACCAGTGTGATTTAATCAATCAATAAGATAATTTCTTATTTAATTTTAAAAGTTTTAGAAGTAATTGTTTTTGTTACTTTTCATATTTATTGTACAGTCTATGTTTGGAGTTCATAGTTAACCCTACCGATAATATTGTCTCCAAAGTTCAAATCAACTGATAGATTGAAACTTATAAAATCAAAAATCTTAAGGCAAAATATTGAGGTTTTTCATCATATTTTAGTTATTTTTTTTGGTGAATATATTGTAGTTCTTTTTCATCCTTGATGTTTTTGGTAAACATAAAATTTTTAATTTTTTTCTTGTATTTTCTCTTTTTTTCTTTGAAATTATTTATAAAATTTTATTAGTTATTATGAATTCATATATATTTTTTAAACAAATTAACCAGGAATCAGAAATTTCATTTTTTTTCTGTCAACCTTAGTAGGAAAATGAGATTCGTTAATCACCCTATCTGATCGTTGCATTATTGAATATCGTTTAATTTGGAATATCAAATGTTTATATGCTTTTCCTTAACGCGAATTAAAAAAAGAAAAAAGAAATTAAGATTATAACTATTGGGAGATCCAATATTTGATTGGTCTTAATAAAAAAAAAACTAAATTTTAGATTGAATTGTGAAAAAAAAAGGAATGAAATTATTTCAATTAGTGAGAGAAAATAAATTAGGAAACAAAATGTAGAAATGAGGGTACCTATTTTGCAAACTGAAACTGTAATTATGATCATAGTTTTAATCATGGAATTAAAATTGCGAAAACAATAAAAAGAACATCAAAATTATTTATACAATTCGACCACTATTTTCCTTACAGTACAACCAAATATTTAATTCTTAACACAGGTTTAACACTCACAAATTTAATAATCTCACCGTTGTATAAAGACTAGATCACTCTTCCACTAAACGTCCCTCTCGAAAGCTTAACTTTGCAACTCAAGAGACTCTCTTAATTGCTTATAGAAATAATGCACACACACACACACGTTCCTCACTTGAACAAATTGTGCTCTATCAAACTCTCAAGGTCTCAAGTTATCCTTAACCTAGGTAAAACTTAAGTTTTGTTTACGTAAGAATTACAATCTAATCACTTCTCTATAAAGAAGGATAAAAATCAACACAAGATACTACTTGCATAAGAATTTCGAGTTAATCCAATGCCTTAACTATCGAAAGCGTCTTAACGTGTTCCGCAAGTAACCTGTCTAGGACTGCAAGAAATCAATCTTTAAGTCTTCAATTTCAACTCAATTAGTCTTCAACTTATGAACTTTACTCGTTCAATTATCTTCAAAATAATCAATCCAATGTTTTTATTCTAAAATATACCAACTCTTAAAATAGACAAATAAGATAATAAAACAATGCACGAAGATGTAGCCATTATTTCTGCCACAGAAGCAACCGCAAAATCGAACTTACCTCCAAATACGTCTAACACAAAATATAAATTTTGGAAAGCATTTGAAAGAGATGGAAGCTTGAGAATGAAAATAGAGGACACAAATCAAATCACCAAAAAAGTTTTTAATTTTTTTTAATTATTGATTCAAGTGAAAAACTTTAAAATAATCGAATTTGAATCTTACTTTATTAATCAAACATGATTTGAAATTTTATAAATCGAGTGGATAAAAAAATTTAAATATAGTGAAGTTGAAAATTGTATTTAAGTTAAAATAAATTTTAATTATAAAGCATAGTAAAACATGTCTTATAATTTTTTTAAAAAAAAATCATATATCACCAATTGCATTTAATTTTAAGTCACTAATTGAATGATTACTCAAAATGTTAAAATAAATACAATTACAAGTAATTATTATGAAATCCAATTATAGTATGAATGAATCACCAAACTTAAAGAGTTAGCTTAAAAAGTTTTGTCGTCCACTATCATAATGACTACATTACTTTTATTTATTGCAAGTGACCTAAAAAATAAGGAGAGAAAGTTGGAGATATTTACCCCAAAAAATAAGACTTGCTTAGGCTATAAATCAGAAAATTATACCCATTACATGACTAATCCGATGGTTTTTGAGTCTTATAGTCTTTGTAAAAAAATTAGCCCAAAAAATAGAATATTTATAGGTGTATATCATGAGACCATATCAATACGAGGTCATTACGTTTGAATGGACTCTTTATTATATTAAGAGAGTGTTCATACATAAAAGAGGATGAATGATTTTACCCAAAAGTATTGACAACGGATGACCTGCCGAAACATTACTTCAGATGGAGTCAATATGGAGATTAACAATGTTTCTGATGCAGATAGGGGTGGATTCAGGGGGGTTGATAGGGGCCCCGACCTCTCCTAAAATAAAAATTTTGTCATTTTAACAATTTTAAATTTTAAATTAATAAAAATAAAATTACACTTTGATCCCCTAAAAATGATAAAAAAAATAATTTAATCTTTTAAAAATTATAAAAATATAGATAATTTAATTTCGATCCCACTAAAATTTTTTCCTAACTTCGCCTCCGGATGCAGACATATATTTGAATAGCGGAGGGTATAACACTCATCATTTTAAAATTTTTCAGATCATATATTAAAAAGGATTGATTGGTAAGTAAAATTATTCGAAGAAAGGGACAGATTTTCAAGATTGAAGAGTTTGGAGTTAGTGAAGCATATGATTCCTTGCTTCCCACAACAAACGGTTGCAAATTTTTGTTGGTGTTGGACTATTTTCCAATTTTTTAACTATAAAAAGTAAAAAAAAAAAATGTATGAATAAATTTATGTTCTTTTAATTTTCATAAAAACAATTACATATATCACTAAGGATGAATCTAGAAAATTATTTTAGTTGGAGGCTAAAGTATAAGTTACTATTATATTAATATATAATTTTATAAAAATTAAAGAAATTAAATAACAATCTATATTTTTTGAGAGTCAAAACCATTGCTTCCCTTTTATCTTCAATAATTCAAATTAAATTTGAAATAGTCACAATCTAAAGTACTTTCGACCCTTTGTATTTAAATATAACCAAAGAAAAAAAAGTAATAATTCAAATTATGAGCATTGTCAAGCAATATTATAACTTAATAATTTCTTCTACTTAGAACTTTCCATCTCAAAGTTGAATAATCTGCTTGAGATTTCAAATACAATTTCCTTTTCTTTTCTTTTTTTTTTGCTTATGTGCGTTTATACCGAGTAAGATATATATGATAGGGATTCACTAATATTAGTGTAAAACTAAAGTATTATTTTATGTTCTTTATATGATTAATATTTTTTTGGTGAATTATAATAATAGGGTAAAATCTAAATAACTAACGCGACTAGTGTGACTCGAACTCAGACCACATCTGGGACAGTGAACATCCTTGACCATTAAACTATCACATGAGATTTTATATGATTAATATTTTAATAATTCAACTGTTATATTTAATATTTCATTCACATTGATTATGCATATCTAAATTTTGAGTAAATTTAAGATGTGTAACTATTTTTTATGTAAAAACTTTCTAACATTATCAATTATTGAAATATATAATAACTCAGAAAATTATTAAAATATGAAAAAATACTTTAATTTTATATTAATATAAGTGAATTTTTTCTTGTTTATAAAATTAAAAAATATTTGGTATTTATATATAAATACATTCACTCCACTTTTGGCCTCCCATCTTTATCCTATGCTTTTTTTATTTAATTATATATATATGTATTTCCATTCTAAACAAAAAGTAGGAACTTGCATTGGGTGTTATTAGATTAGATAATACCTTAAACCAAGGCTTAATTTATCAGCATTGTCGAGTTTGCTTTGCTTGCACAATAAGCTAAATATTGAGATTAATTTAGCACCGGAAAATTAACAATTAGTTTCTTTAAAAAAAATGTTGAATTTGATCCTAACACAATAAGCATAAGTTGTTTTTGAAGTTAGGATTTTCAAGAAAAATGTATTCCAACATTGGAATGAAAATAATAATATATAATATGGTTCGACCTAATTATCTATATATGAAAAGTTACTTGTAAATTTGGCTTATCATCTAATATGAAATTAAGCATTTATTTTAAACAAATTAAATGATATGTCATCAAATAATTTATAGATGTTATAGGATCTAATAAATAAATTATTCTACAATAAACTATGGAATTTTTTTCAATGTTACTAACTTATGGACATGAAGGAAAAAAACCCAAAACAGAATTTATAAGTCGGTTTCAACCCTCCCACTAAAAAAAGCAAAAATATAGATTTCTTTTAAAAAAAATTGGCTGCCCTAATGGCAAGCATAGATTTCATAATTTCAACGACATTTCCCTAATTTTTGGCTTTAAATCTAAAGGACCGGCGGATATTAAAAATCAACTAGTGGTAGTTATAAATAATAAAAAATATTCAATGTTATCTAAAATATTTTTCTTGTTAATTATATTTACAAAGAGACAAGAAAATGAATACAAACTTTTGACCTTCACTATCATTATATAATACAAGTGGTGAATCATCATTACTTCCGCCGCTAAGCATGCGAGGATCACTATAATGAAATAATAAATAATTTATTTATTCTTTTGAAAATAATATAAAGCAAATAAAAGATTTGGTATGATCTTTAGTGAATCTTCTTCTTCTCTCAAAAAGACATTCTTTGACATAGTTTCTAAGGATTAATTAAGAAAAAGAATTAATCCACTTATTAAATTCCCAATATTTTATTATTAAAAGACAAATAAAGAAATAGTTGTACTTTGGGTTTGGGATTTGATAATGAAAAATATTGCTCCCGTGGAGAGCTCACCCACTTAGTATTACTAAAATTTATTAAAATTCTATTTTATCTTATGTTTTGTTACTTCACTTATGTAGAATAAATCTGTTTATGGGTCGAGTTATCTGTTTAGATATGTATTTAATTGGGCGAGAATAGGTATAAGTTTTACAGGTGATGGGACGAAGATAGAGACAAAAATTAAACTCATCATGGGTGGTGGGACAGGCGTGGGTACGACCTTATACTCATCTCATCCCCACCTGCCCCGCCCCATCCCCACTCGCCCCACGTGATATTATAAACATAGTTAAAAAATAAATATTTATAAAATTTTAATTTTGATAACAATACTCAATTCACATTCATTTTTTTTTAGGAAAAAAAAAAAAGCACTCCACAGTTACTTACCCAATTTTAACACACCTCACTCCTTCAGTTGGAATAATGTCACATATGTTGTGAGAGTCCAGAGAACAAATATTTCATATTTTTTTCATAAAAAAATTGATTTATATTTATTTAACTGGTACTTATAAAAATATTATATAAAGTGAGTCGTGAGACAGATATAGTGATAATTAGGTGGGTTTGAAGACTCACGTAAGTGGTGAGACGAGGATGATTTTAATCTTGTGGATCGTGAGACGAGAATAATTTTGGATTTTGTACTCATAAGGAGTTTCGGGACGAGAATGGAGATGAAATTTTTTGGCGGGAATAGATGCGGAGGAGACACACCCGTCCCGCCTAATTTACATCCCTAAATATTTCCATTTGAAGAAAAACCTAAGTTACTGTCTGACCTCATATTTGTCCCTGTAAATAGATTTTATTTGAATTATTTTGATTCTCCATGCACTCGTAGATTGTAAAAGAAAAAAGATGTGGGGGGAGGAAAAATTGAGATGAGCATGCAGGAGTAAAGATGCAAAAACATTAGAGATTGACTAGCATTGTACTTCACAATGAATCCTACCAATTCCATGCAATCGACCCCACCCCATTCATAATTCATAACTGCATTTTCAACTTTTGCAAGGACTCGGCTTTTCGTAAACCTTTATTGTTCACGGGCTACCCTTTGCTTTTGGTTTCCAACTCCACTCCAGCTTCCAAGGATTTCAGCTCAGACACTATAAATTATTCAACCCTCTTGTCTTGTGGAATACATGGTCTATTCTTTTTCTTATTGTTAACCGCAATAGCATTCATTACGTTCAGTATCACAATAAAACTAAAATCATCATCCAAAATACACATTGGTTGGGTTATCATTACGAAACAAAACCCAGGGTATAACCTAATTATTTGGCTTAAAAATAAAAACTAAGACCTAAAAGAAGATCTCAAAAGCAAACTTGTAGCATTTCAATGCTAATCCTCCTAATTTCTTTTGTTTCCCATTATTCCCCTCAATGAACCAATTCTTTGCTACAACTCATTGCTTCTTTTCAAGCAATTGTTTGAACCAATAAGCAGACATCTTGGGGTACCTTTGGAGATTGTTGTAATCAACGTAAATGATGCCGAACCTCGAAGTATATCCTAATGACCACTCAAAGTTATCTAGCAATGACCATGCAAAATAGCCACTCACGTTGGCTCCTTCATCAATAGCTTTCTTCAACTGGGTCAAGTAATCTTTAAAAAACTTTATCCTTGTGGTGTCTTTCAATCCATTTGGAAGTTTAACATTTCCTGGGTCATCCATACCTATATCACAAAATTCATCAATTTTAGTTCATTTCGCAAAGCAAACAAACGCTTAGTCCTAAATTCAATCCACTTGGTTCATTCAATCATCCTTAGGGGTTGGAATCTTAACATCCCTTCTGTTGGCAAATATAGCACAAAGTTAATAAACCAATAATACGAGTTAAATATAACTTGAGGTGTGCTGGTCTTAATGATATTTCTTTGTATAGTATATCTCGCAAGATTCAACTAGTTCTTCCGTTATAAAACAAGAACAAGAATCAACAATAAATCACAATAAAAAATAATTAACAAACTCAAAAGGAAGAGAGGAGAATGATAGAGTTCTTAGGTGTGTGTTAAGAGAAAAAGTGGATACATGTAGGGATTTTACTAGCTAAAAATTGCAAGGGGAAGTGGATTTGACTTGGCCAAAAATAGTTTTAAAAAAGTTCAATGAATCTGGACTTGACTAAATATAGGTTCAACTAGTTAAGCTAAAGTTAAATATAGGTGTTACTAGTTAAGTAACTTACTTTTCCTGAACTCTTAAAAATTTCAATAAAAAGAAGTCCAGAAACAAAAGGTGGGCTCGGATACCATGATATAACACGGGTAAGGAAATCCACCAATTTACACCACACTGGCCATTTAGGCCTAGTGCTCATGTGCGTGAATCCATCCTCTCAACTTTTTTTACTAGCCCAATAAAATATAGTGACTTGTAAACAATGATCTCAAAGCTTTTCTTAAGGAAATGTAAGATTTGGTTCTTCTGAAATATCTAAATTTTTTCAAATATACCCACATATTTCAAACGAACCAAGGACAAAATTTTTTACCATCAAAAGCTGTATTCTTTGCAATGATTATTGTCGATCGACAATCACACTGCATAGACACAGAAATTGTTGGCTTTGTGCCCTATGAAGTACTTGCTAAGAAAATTTCCAATGACTCAGCCTCATTACCAACCAACTCCAGAGCAATAAACTGACTCCATAGTAGATTTTGCTAAAATAATTGTTTGACTAATCTCTATAACATCGCACCACCATCAAGAGTGAATATATAACCAATAGAAAATTTTATCTCATTTGAATCTATAATCTAGTTAACATCACTATATCCAAACTTCTTTAAAAGTTTCTTATCTCATTTGAATATGTAAATCCACTTATTTACACTACACATTGACTATTCAGACTCAATACTCATGCGCGTGAATCCACCCTCTCAACTTGGTTCTTACTAGCCCAATAAAATATAATGACTTATAAATAAAGGTCTCAGAGTTCTTCTTAAGAAACATGAGATTTGAGTCTTTTGAAATATTTCAATTTTTCCAACACCACCTTGATATAAGGACAATAGACTCTTATAGAATAATCATAAATTTTGTATATACCAATCCTAGTATATGCTTACCATTTTCCGAGATAATAATATTCAGGTCCCCGTACCGCTCTTTTACATAAGTCACAGCTTTGTACATACCCCAAGGTACAATATAAAGCCACCCAGAATTTGCCTACAAAGGGAAAGTTAAAGGCCATAATAGAAGGGAAATAATGAAGAGTGATGGATTCTAATCCTATTGAAATTACCCTTAGACCAATTTGCACTCCATTCTTTGTGGCTGCAAATTGTGAACAGGATGTAAAACATCAATTTCAAATAAATAAATAAAAAAATCTTTTCGCTAGCTATGGTAGAAAGACTTACTAGCAAAGGTTGCATTCCAATCTGTCTGGTAGCTTTTGACGTTTGATGGTGTTTCAGGGCTAAAAATATAACGAGTTGTATACTGATTGATGCCTACATAATCAAATGAGCCATTCACCATCTTAACCTCTTCCTCAGTAAACTTTGGTAGCCTTTCTCCAACTATTTCCTGCATTGTTCTTGGATATTCACCGTATCGAATGGGGTGTAGAAACCTGTTCGAAAATTGAATTACATTTAGAATTTCTAAACCATACAAAAAATAAAGAGAGTATAGAATAACATAAGCTTGAGACATACCAACCAACATGAAAATCTCTAGCTCTTTGAGCTGCATAGTTATCAGTTTTTGATCTTGTAAGAGGTTCATACCAATTAAAATCCAATAGAATGCCAATTCTCCCTTTCTGCTTTGCCTGAAGATATATCCAACTTTATATCAGTTTATAATCCTTAGGATTATCACAATCAAACAGTTATTATATATATCAATGGTGAATATAAGCGAAACTGTAACCTGCTATTTTTTCACAACGGAAAGATGAATAGACCTGGTATTTTTCACGATATCTTTTCACTGCTTCGGCATGAGATAAGATCAAATTATGGCCAACAATGTAAGGTTCAATGGCCGAGTTTCCAGCAGTACAATTTCCAACATCCTTGGAACACCTTAAGGGAGGAATGACACCATTATCGAAGCCAAGAGCAGCCACAGTCCTTGGTTCATTAAAGGTAAACCAGTTCTTAACTCTATCGCCAAAGGTCTTAAAGCAAAACTCTGCATAATCAGCATAATCCTCCCTAAAAAATCACAAAATTAAATGTTAACCTCTTAGACAAAATTTTCAATGTTACTTAAGTTTCATCAACATAATCAATATTCAACTCATTCAAATGTTTCTGAGTTTCTTTTCATATAATTGGTTCATCATACCCCATACAATGAATATGTGTAGAAATAGGCAAAATGTTGTTCTACTTACACAAATTGGCGGTTCAAGAACCCATTGTACTTCTCCTGAAGAGCCAGAGGGAGGTCAGAGTGGTATAAGTTTCCATAGGGAGTAATGCCTGTAAAAGCAATAAATTAGCTAACGTGTTCAATATTTCATAGAAAAAAAAAGCTAACGCCTAGAATCTAGGTGCTTAAGGTCCCAAAACCTCGACACGGTAGAAGATAATTGTAATGATCCGATTTTCATCGGTGTCGAAAATTTTAGTATTAAATCTGAATTGGTTAAGTCGAGCGTTCTAAAAATTTTAAACGAGAATGTGACGATCCGAACACGAAATTAAGAAATAAAATTTATTAAGCTAGTATATAAATAATACAAGGACTAATTTGCAAGGTGAGTAAAATGCTGGGCTTAATTTAAGCTTAGAGCAAGCCTTTTTTGAGCTATTAAACATGTCATTGAAAACAATTATTCCTTAATTATATAAGGATAGTGGCCAAACTAGATCATGAACATGGAATTTGTTAAGCTCGAAAATATTAAAAGGGGTGAATTGATATTTTAAAAATCTTTATAATTTTTTTAAATAATTACGAAAGAAAAGAAAAATTTGGACAATTCGATTTATAATGATGCTGTCTCAATTGCTTACATTCACTACCTTAATATATCAAGCAATGTAAATTCATTTCATTCACCTTTCTTAACCAAGTAATTGATGATCCTATTGTAATAAGCAACTCCTGCCCAATTTACTCTTCCAACTCCCTCTACAAAAATATAAAATAAATCAAACGATTTATTTAAAAAATGGTAACTAAAGAAGAAAAAAACCAAATGGAACAATAACTAAAACAAATTGAGCCAGTGTTGCAATACCAGGAAAGATCCTTGACCATGAAATAGAGAACCGGTAAGCATCAAAGTTGAACTTTGCCAGTAAATCTACATCTTCCTATTGAAAAATAATGGGACATGAATTAAAGCAAAACATCTTTATATTAATTAGATCATATTCTGATTATATTATAATTTATATTATTTAAAAAAGAGTGTGTGTTAAGTATTTTTACTGTCTATTCTATATTATGTTTGAACAACCATTATAAGTAATGTTTAGCTATTTTTAAATGTTTTAAGTAGCAAAAAAGGAAAATAGTGTTCTACACTGTAGAATTATCATTTTCTCTTTTCAAATGACTTGAAGAAGAAGTAGAGAAGCTTGAGATGATTAAATATGTTGATTCTTGTCCTATTTTTATCTCTTGAGAGAGTATCTGAATATGCTACAAGACTTGTTTTTGAAGTCTTTTATAAGATAATTCAAGTGATACATCCAACTTCTAGATAAAAATTTAAAGTCTATCAAAATTCTGTTGAAAGGATTCTTGTATTGGCCTATAAATTAAGCTATTGATCGACTGCTTCTTTAGCCGTTTGAGTGTATTTAGACATTCCCTATTTAGGGATTCACTCGTTGTTTAGGGTTTTTTTTCATAAGGAGATATTGGATGTAATGCGAGGTATTTTTGGAGAGTGATTTGTTACAATTTGGGTCTGACATTGGGACTACAATTATCCATTGAGGGAGGAAAGATTGGATTTTAGCCAATAGTTGTACCGAAAGAATTGTTGAATAAAATCATTCTTTCTAAGTAAGGCTCCACATATGTACAATTGGTGAATCTGAATTGCGTTAACAAATATCATGTATTGATTCTCTCCTTACTTACGGATTTGTTATGTAGATTCTCTAGTCTTTTTAAAGTGAAACAAAATTTTAAGTTACCTTGTAATGGTGGTACTGATCATCAGCCACATCAGCAGTATCATTATTGGCAACGTGGCCTGTTCCAACATTTGCAAACATAGAAAATAGTAACACAATTTACCAAAAACATAATGTATTTAATTGGACAGTGTTCAAGGTGAGATCTTATTATAATGGATGTCATAAAAAAAATTTAAATCAACAATTATAGTTAAAAGATAAAAATAAAAAGACTGTAATCATTTGATCAAGACACGTCGAACACTAAAAAACTGTGATAGTGACTTGAGAACTTGTTAATCGATTATTGAATATGTTGCTTTTATTTGAAAACCAACTTTTCTCCTCCTTTAATGATCAAATCGATTAAAGTAATTAAAAAGTAAACCTACATTTCTCAATGTAAATATTATATAGCACGATCAACAATAAATTAGTATTTCTTTTCTTTTTTTATTTCAACCGTGAATTTAAAAAAATTTCATAAAATCTCATAAAAAAATGTTTAAATACATGCCACCAATTAATTGCTAATTTTCTTGTAGAAATAATTAATTATATAACAAATGACACCAAACAGTAGACATCCCACGAACAATCTCTTGGGCAGGGTGATATTCCACAAGCATTTTATCTTAAAATTGTGATTTATCAATACATTTAGATAAAAAGATTTTTTTATCCTTCTCAATTTTAATATTTAGTAAATTAATCCCTCATAGAAAAACTGAAGCAATTTAGTTATTATTAATTTCAAAGGGGAACAATTAAGGATTTTATGAATTTATTCTACTTTTAATTGATATAAGAACAATTTATTTTTCAATCTTTAGAAATTCTATTAACTTGATTCTATTTCTAAGAAATTTATGAAAAACTAATAATTTTTATTATTTTTTAGATTTCTAAAAAAATATTAATTATTTTATAATCGGGATCAAATTGACAAGATATGTAAGTATTAACAGTTAAATTTATTATTACACCAATCAAAAGTAAAATAAATTGTAAAAAAAAAAGTGAAGTTACTAATAATTTTTTTTAGTTAATCACTTTCGAAATTGACGAAATTGCTTTCCTTTTTGTTAAAGGGATTAATTTACTAAATATCAAAATTAAGAGGGATTAAAAAAGTCTTTTACCCTGAATTTATCAAGTTTCGCTCAAATTTTCAAAAATAAAAGGTAAATTGCACCCAAAATCATTAAACTATTATTAAATTGATTTTGTTCTCACTCAATTTCAAAAAATTATTCAAAAGTTTTCATTTAAGTTACTGAAATATTCGAAAGTTTTTATTTGAATCACTAGACTGTTAAGTTTTTGTTTTTAAATCCGAGTAACAAGCTCTAGACAACAATTCGATGATTGATGTTGTAGATCAATATCCATCGATTAGTAAAAAAACATATCTTAAATCTAAATCGATCTGAGAGATAATATTAAAGATCGAAAAAAAACTGTTTGAATTTTAATTTGTAAATTCGTAATATTAAAAATTATTTTATAAAAAAAAATGAATTGCAGAAGAAAATAAAAAAAAACTTTTAATTAGTGCAAATAATACGAATAAAAAAATCATACATCTTCATTGATTGAAATAAAAATTTTAAAATAACTAATCAATTATATTTTAATTTTTTAAGATTGAATAATCAAAACATAAATTTAATAATAGTTTAATACCTTATGTAATTTAAGAAAAAGAAGAAGAAATCAGCTCATTTTGAAGCCACAAAACAGTCATCTAAACTCGGATTAAGCTCAAATTTAGAGGTAGTAATTAGTATTAGTATTACCTGGTTGTTTTACATAAACATCCCAAATGCTAGGTCCTCGGCCACCCTTATTAGCCATCCCTTCAACTTGATAAGCTGAAGTTGAAGTTCCGAACACAAAGCCCATTGGAAAGCTCTCTCTGCTAAGTCCTCCGGTGTCCATCACCGCCACATTTCCGATGCCGATGGTCACAGCGAAAGCGAAGCATAACAGCCATCGCTTCATCACTGTAACTTTAACTGCTAAAAATCAAAGAAAATGTAGAGAAGTAACAGTCAATGAATGAATGAACAGCTATTTATAGATAGGATTTTTTTAATGGCAAAGAATGAATGATGGTCCGCACAACTTGAATAGTTAATTTTCACAAATTTAGATATTAGTTTAGAGGAGGTCCTGTGTGGGAGAGTTTTGTCAGAGAACCGCCGTGGCCCATGGGTGCTTTGGAGAATTACTGCTTGAGAAGGGAGAAGCTTCTGATCTATTTCCCACTTGGGATGCTCCCTTGTTTTGTGAACCGTCGGATGGTGAGCATAGATGAGAACTATATTGGGACGGTGACACATCTCTTGAGGTGCTTGTAATTTGTCTGTCTCTTCTGTTTCATTTTGATTTTATTTTGTTTGTGACCGTGTATTTAGACTTTCTGTCTGGGTCTGTTTTGGGCCTGGTTTCTGTTCTGATGATTGTTTTGCACCCGTTTGAAATAAAATTACCCAACATGGATTCTTCAAAATAAAAAATATATTTAAAAGTTGTAGTTTTTAATTAAAATTAATAATGATATGATTTTTAAGACAATATAAAAGACTAAATATACACCGTTGTTCGAAAAACAATCAAATTTAAATTAAATTGAATAACATTTATAATTAAAATTATTTTTTTATATTCATTTTATTATTCAAATTCTGAGTTCATGATTTATCTATCAAGACATCCTTTTTTTATCTCTAAAAATAAGATGCTCTAACCACCCAACGACCATCCCATCCCTATAATCCAGTGAACTCGCTTTAAATAATCTTAACACTAACCCTTGATTAAACTTCTCATAAAAATGATCATAAAAAATAATTTTCAGAAATTTTAGATTAAACATCTCATAAACCTTTGATTTTCAGCTAACCTAAGACTAACCCTTCGATATATTATTTAAACAATGTATTACAACTACTTTTAGAGTCTCTATGTTACAACTGATTAATTTATTCTATATAATGTATTAATTTATTCAACTGATTATTATTATCTACAATAATTTTAAAAATTACTCTTAAAACCTACCGAATTCTTTCATTTATTCAAATCTTTACTTTCAAGTCTTATTTCTTTATTGTTTATAACTAGAAAAAATGAAATGAAGTTATAAAATTTAATTATCAATGTACTTCAAGGTTTTCATGTTAAAATTTTTCTACTAAATATTAATTGAATATATTGTAAACCATGAATATCCATGACTCGCAATAGCATTCATTAAGTTTATAATCATAATAACCACATCTAAAATACACAACGGTCGCTTTATCATTATGAAACAAAACCTGAGATACAAGCTAATTATTTGGATTTAAGAAGGAAAAGAAAAACTAAGGCCTGAGGGAACATCTCAAAAGAAAACTTCTAGCATTTTCAATGCTAATCCTCCTACCTTTTTTTTATTTTTTTTTTTGTTTCCCATTATTCCTCTCGATGAACCCATTTTTGCTACAATTCATTGCTTCTTTTCAAGTAATTGTTTGAACCAATAAGCAGACATCTTGGGATACCTCTTGAGATTTTTGTAATCAACGTAAACGATGCCGAACCTTGAAGTATATCCTGATAACCATTCAAAGTTATCCAGCAACGACCACGCAAAATAGCCGGTCACGTTGGCTCCTTCATCAATAGCTTTCTTCAACTGAGTGATGTAATCCTTGAAAAACTTTATCCTTGTGCTGTCCTTCAATCCATTTGGAAGTGTAGCATTTCCAGGATCATCCATACCTACGTCACACATTTCAACTCAGTTCAATTGGTTCATTCAATCACCGTTATAAACACTTAAAGAATAATCGTATACTTACCATTTTCCGAGATAATAATATTCATGCTCCCATACCGCTCTTTTATATAAGTTGCAGTTTTGTACATACCCCAAGGTACAATGTAAAGCCACCAAGAATTTGCCCTTGGACCAATTTGCACACCATTCTTTGCATCTACAAATTGTGAACACAATGTAAAACATTTGTTTCATTATGTTCACTAGTTATGGTAAGAAGACTTACTGGCAAAGGCTGCATTCCAATCTGATTGGTAGCTTGTAACATTTGATGGTGCTGTAGGATTAGAAATATAGCTACTAGTATATTGGTTAATGCCTACATAATCAAATGAACCATTCACCATCTTAACCTCTTCCTCAGTAAACTTCGGCAGCCTGTTGCCGACTATTTCTTGCATTGTTCTCGGATACTCGCCATATCGAATGGGATGTAGAAACCTATACGAAATTTGATTAATAAAGTAGACAATAATCCTTTTTCACTACAAAAAAGATTCTAGAAACATACCAGCCAACATGAAAATCTCTAGCTCTTTGAGCTGCATAATTATCAGCTTTTGATCTTGTAAGAGGTTCATACCAATTAAAATCCAAGAGAATACCAATACTCCCTTTTTGCTTTGCCTGAAAGTATATCCAGTTTCATATCAGCCTATTAATCCCCAAGATTATCAAAATCAATTATTATAATTGGATAGATGAATGGACCTGGTATTTTTCACGATATCTTCTAACTGCTTCAGCATGGGATAAGAGCAAATTATGTCCAACAATGTAAGGCTCAATGGCGGAGTTTCCAGCAGTGCAATTTCCAACTTCTTTGGAACACCTCGAAGGAGGATTGATGCCATTATCAAAGCCAAGAGCAGCCACGATCCTCGGTTCATTGAATGTAAACCAGTTCTTGACTCTATCACCAAATGTCTTGAAACAAAACTCTGCATAATCGGCATAATCTTTCCTGAAAAAAATCACAACAAAACTTTCAAAATTACACAATTACAGAGTCTTCTTCATATATTTGATAGTTCTACTCACACAATTTGACGGTTCAAGAACCCATTGTACTTCTCCTGAAGAGCTAGAGGGAGATCATAATGGTACAAGTTCCCATACGGAGTAATACCTACAAAAGCAATGAATCAGCTGACGGTCTTCCAGCCTTTACCAACAAAAACTCAAATTCATTTTATTTACCTTTCTTAACCAAGTAATTGATCAACCTATTGTAATAATCAACTCCCTCCCAATTTACTCTTCCAACACCCTCTACAAAAGTATAATATAAATCAAAGGGTTAATTTAAAAAATAGTAATTCAAGAAAAAAAAAATCAAATTAAAACAAATGGAGCCCTTGTTGCGATACCAGGAAAGATCCTTGACCATGAAATAGAGAACCGATAAGCATCAAAATTGAAATTTGCCAATAAATCTACATCTTCCTATGGAAAAATTAATGGAACAAACATTAATATTTATTAGATTATATTATAATTTATATTGTTGGAAAAAAACAAAATTTTAAGTTACCTTGTAATGGTGGTACTGGTCAACAGTAACGTCAGCGGTATCATTATTAGCAATGTGGCCTGAAATTATGAGACAAATTAGCAAAATGCTGTAATTAATTACTATTTTTCTGGGTAGAAATAATCAATTTATTCTCCTTTCAATCGGTATAATAATAAATTTAGTTCTGAATTTTTACAAATTTTATCAGTTTATTTCTGATTTTAAAAAATTCAGAAAAAATTATAATTTTTTATCTTACAATTTTTTTTAAATCAAAATCAAATTGACAGAGTATCAAAATATTAATTTCTAAATTTTTTATTAATTGATGAAAAAAGTGAGCAACATTACTAATGGTCCTTAGTTGCTTACCTTTGAAATTGATAGAATAAGTAGTTCTATTCTTTTAAGAGGGGCCAATTGACTAAGTATCACATTTGAAAGGATCTCAAGAGGTATTTTACCATAAATTTATCAATTTTGACTCAAATTCCAGTAAAAAAAAGAAATGACTCAGACCAGCTCAATTTGAATCCAGCCAACAATTATCTAAAATTCAATTTGATTTAAACAAGAATCAATTAGTATGAGTATGAGTATTACCTGGTTGTTTAACATAAACATCCCAAATGCAAGGTCCTCGGCCGCCTTTATTAGCCATCCCTTCAACTTGATAAGCTGAAGTTGCAGTTCCGAACACAAATCCCTTCGGAAAACTGTCTCTGCTAAGCCCTCCGGTGTCCATCACCGCCGCATTTCCGATGCCGACGATCACAGCAAAAGCAAAACATAACAGCAATCGCTTCATCACTGTAACCTAAAAATAACTGCGGAAAATCAAATAAAATGTAGGAAACTAAACAGCCAATGAATGAATGATTGATTGAGATTGTGAACAAGGACACAGCTATTTATAGATAGGATATTTTTCATTTTACTTGGTCATGTCAGTTTTGATTTTTTTTTTAATTATTATATTCTATATTGAATATTTTTATATTTTATTTATTTAACTTTTTTAAATTATCAAATATTTTAACTCAAGAAATGACATTGTTTTTTTTGAGTAAATTTCATTAGTAGTCATCCAACTTTTTGTAATTCTTTTATGATCTAACTATTTAATTTTATCTTTTTCTCCCTTATATGTCATCTCTTAAAATTTACATAATAGCAATTTTAATCCTTAATGTTTATAAATTATATCTATCTAGTGTTAATTCTGAAAAAAATTAACTCTCCCCATTTACAGATTGTTACTTTAAAGTTTTTTTTCATTAATTTATTAATAAAAATATTTAAAATCAACTCAATTTAAATAATTATAATATTTAAAACTTAGTCAACAACCAATCTAAACAAACCATTGAATCAAAATCAAAAAAAATATTAAGATTCTAATAAATCATAGATTTTCTATTAAAAATAATCTCAACATATATAATTTTTTTTTAATATCCTTGAGCTTCTTCTTCTTTTTTTTACGAAAAGGAATATTCAACTTCGAAGAGTATACTTCATTTATAAGTGGTTTTAGAGTCCTGTATAATAACATTGTATTAAATATTGCAACTGATTAATTTATTTAACATCTTTAATGCATTAAAAGAGAAAATTATTTATTATCTACAATAATTTTAAAAAATTACTTTTAAAACAATCGCCAGTAAATTCTTTTATTTATTTGAAATGAAATATAGAATTTAATTTTCAATGTACTAGAAAGATTTTTTTTATTTTTTATTTTCAAAATATTAACTGAAAATATTTCAGATTCATCTCTCTGTTGCATTTATTTGCCAAGTCTTAGTCGAGGCTTATCTTTCAAAATCCTGAGATTCCGATCCGGGATTTGGTCATCAAAATCCGGGAAATTTCTAAACTCATCTATAAAATAAAACCCACGTTATACTTTCAAATAATTGTAGGATTAATTTCATCAGATATCCCCAACTACAATCTATATTTTAAATTGGTTCAAACTCTTGGAACGTTCTAATCAATGTTTTGAAACCCGAACCAGTTAGATCACTGGTTTTTTATTTAACCGGTTTGATTGTTGGTCCAATAATAATTAAAAAAATTTATAAATCAAATCAATTAGGGGTGAATATTCGATCAAGTCGAATCAAATCGAGTTAAAAAATTTTGAGTTAGTCGAGTTGACGAATCTTATTTTAGCAACCAAACTCAATTTGATTTTTTTTCTGAATCGAATCGAATCGAGTCGAGTTAACGAATCCTATTATTTATACCCAATGTTGCATTTACATGCACCGATTGTTTAACTAGTAGACAAAGTACAAGATTATTTAACTACATAAACAATATAATAATTTTGCCTAACTTAATGAGTAAAATTTATTAAAACGACATAGTTTTACCTTTTTGACTTTTAACTTTAAAAAAAGTAAACATTTATCAAAATGACGTAGTTTTGCCTTTTCTTATTCGAATTTTCAATTAACTTGATTAACTCAAATAACTTGAATTATTTAATTCAAAATTTGAATTATTTTTCGAATTAAATCAAATTTTATTCGCCCCTTAAAACCAACTACTTATTTTTTATTTTGACTTTTTACACTTAGTGGTCGGTTCAATCCCATTACTCGGACCGATATACCGTCCGATTTATGATCCAATAGTCCAACCAGCTAATTCAGTTTGATTCCAATAACATTGATTCTAATTAAATCTTCAAAATATTGATATCGTATCAATCAAGTCCTTCCAATCGTCAACTTGGACATGATGAAGAGCAAATTTAAGACATGTAGATCAAATTTTAAACGTATTTATACTTGCTATATGAATATCTTATATCTAATATGTTAAAAAATTACAATATTATTAACTTTAAGAGGGCTATTTTTTTTTTCCAACACACCATATACAGGCACTTACAGAAAACCTACTATCATATTTCAAACATATTAGGAAAGAGCAAGTTATAAAATAGACACCAAATCTCATCTTTCTACTATACCATAACTAGTTACAAGTCATAGAAGCAGCTAAACTCTACTATCATTAACATCTCACCCTCCATGTTTCATACTTGAACCAGACAAACTTTAGTTAGTATAATGTAGGTTACACCTGCACAACAAAGCCTGGAATTCCCTTCACGAGCTCATGTCTTTAGTCCGAGGCACATCTTAGTATTTCCAAGTATTCTTGCATCATTCTTCCCTCGAAAATCACATACCCCAAGATTAGTAATGTAGCGAGCTATGCTCCATGAGGTTGCATTTCAGAAGGATCTATTAAACCTTCTAATACCACAAGTTGATCCAGTAAAGCAAGCTTCTCGTCTTCGAGTGCCTTCACTTCATCTTCTACATCTTTAAGCTCTTTACCTAATGTAAAGCTTTCTTCTTCCAATAGCAAATACTTACGCCTCAGTGCGCGGTACTCATTTCCGGATGAAGAAGAGTCTGGTAATGAATCTGAGTTAGATCTCTCGGGTTGCTGAAATATAGGAGACATTTCATTCTTTGAGTTCCTTTTCGATGTCTTTTTCCCTGTTCTTAATGGTACAGATCCCTGTACCTGTTGAGCCCCTTTCATATCATTCCTTTCTAACGGAAACAGCGGTGCTTTGTTAGCAGAGCTTTTCTTTTTCCGTATCTTAGGATTCAAATCTTCCTCTAACAGTAGCATCCTCGGATCTTGCATTCTCTCACTGACGAAAACACAACACAAGAATTAAAGAACAAGCATGTAAGTTTTCTCTATAGCTACTAAGAATAATTTAAACAAGCATAGCTTTAATGATCCTCACCGATATTGTACTTAACCAAAATCATTTCTAAATGCACGTACGAGTGAGGCACAAAGCATAACAAGCATATAGGCATGACATATGGCTAACGTAGTATCAAACCTTTTAAAACCTAGCAAAGATCATTCTATTTCAGTTTATGCAATACTATTATGATCATCCAATTCATCCTTGAATCCCATTTCAACTTTTTTTTCTTGGTCATAACCAGCGTATTCACCACCAGCAGCAATGACTAATCCCTTCACCATGGGTGCTCTCCGATAAGATAAATGACCGGCCATGAAATGTGTTCCATTCCCATGAGCGGGGATCGAACCTCAGACCACATGGTTAAAGGATAAGGTGAGCAACCACCACACCTCATGGTTCCTTTTCAACTTCAACGGTTCAACCCTCGCAACATAGAAGCCATAACGCATGACAAAAAAATACATATATATATATCATCAATGTCCTATACCTTATCGGCTTATCCACCCAGAATCAAGATAGGATTAAGGTTAAATCTGTCTCATCTTCCTCCTAAGTTACCCTATACTCTTGAGGTTTACGAATGATTCAAAGTTCACAATATTGAAGTCGCCAAGGGGGCATTCAGAACAGTTAAAAACTGATACGTATTAAGTAAGGGTGAACAAAATCAGATTCGATTCGAAAAACTCGATAAAAAAATTTAAATTTTGAATTAAATAGTTCGAGTTAATTGAGTTATTCAAATAAACTCGAATAAAAAATTAAAATTTTCGGTTTAACTCGAATATAAACACAACATTGAGTATAAATAATAGGATTCATTAACTCAACTCGACTTGACTCGAATTTTTTTGACTCGATTCGATTTGATTCGAAAATATTTCAAATTGAGTTCGGTTGCTAAAATAGGATTCGTCAACTCAACTAACTCGAAATTTTTTGACTCGATTCGATCGAACACTCACCCCTAATATTAAGTGCCCTCTGAAAGCTACCCGAGATCATACAACATCAGTTTATGCAATATCCCTACGATTAACCAACTCATCCCTGAATCCAATTTCAACTTCAAAGCTGGCTATGTAGAAGCCATAACATATGATACAAAGATACCGTTAATATCGACCCAGAATCAAGTCTCACATTCTTCCTCACTTACTGGTTCAATGATAATTCAAAGTTCAAACTAATATCGTAGTCCCGAAGAGGGTGTTCAGAACATTTAAAAACAGATAGGAACTAGGTTCAAATACAGGGTAACTACAAAAAGACATTGTGAATGAACAATAATACCCAAATTAACACATAAACAACCCAGATTTTAATCTATCACAAATAGAACCATACAACCGCCCAAATCATTGACTAAACATCCAAAACTCCTCAATTACAAAACCTTAAACCCTAACCATCGTATAAGAAAAAGCTAATTACGCCCTAAATTCATAAAAAAATATACAAGCCACGAATATGAATAGGGATTTGATCATCAAGAACCCATGATTCAAAAACAGAAATTCATAAAAAGTGAAAATTTTTAGTGAGAGAAATATTACCTTGGGGATTCGATTAATAACCAAAGGGAGGGGAATCGGGTAAGTCTTGAAATTGAGGGTTTTGTTTTTTTGTTTTTTTTTTTTGGGGGGGGGGGGTAAAGAGAAATAAAAGAGGGAAAATATGATATAAAGGAAAGATTTTTTTAGGACGAAACCGTAATACCTTGTATTACCAGGACTGTTCGTGTTTGGCAATGTTCTATTTCCCTGAATGTTTTTTTTTAATTCACAGTAATAATTACTGTAATGGTGGATTTATCTGAATAAAGGCGTTTAAGGATTCGACTATTTCTCTCCTATTTTTTAATATAGATTTTAAATTATTCAAGTAATTAAATTAAAAGATGTTACATGTTTAAATACATTCAAACTGATGATCTCTACATTGCCTTAAACACATTGGAACAAATCATTTGTAAATTGCAATAACAATAAGGACCCAATTCCTTTTCAATATTTCTGTTTTTGGGTTGATTTTGGCAGGATTGTCGACCAATATTTATATTGGTGTGAGCCTTAGTAATGGGGACCCAATGCAACCATTTTTCTACAAGATGAAAAGACTTGAAGCTGTGTTGAAGAAGATCAATATCGCTCATTTTAGTTGGAAAAATAACAAATTAGTATAAAACTAACATAAATTCTAAAATTATATCCTAAAATGCTATAAAAATTATACACTCTAAATATAGGAATTATCACTTCACGATATTAATTGAATTTTTTTATTTTTTTTTATATTTTGCAACTTCGGAGATCGATTGATGAGCCTATATAGTTAATATACTTATAATATAATATACAGAAAGTGGGGAGCACGTGATAGTATGATTTTTATATTCTTTTCATACGAGGACTATAGTATTCTTTTCTTTTTTAATAATCTCTCAAACATATATCATCTAGTGTAGAGTAAAAATCGTTTTCCAATGTATTTTTTATTTTTATATTATATTTTAAAAATGAACTTAACTACTCATTGGAAAATAAAAACCCTTTAAGAAACTTCTATTTTAAAACACTACCACCCCTTTTTCTTAAAAAATTACTTGTTTAAATTATATACAATTTTACATAATGCTTTTTATGGTATAATACAATCTAATACTAATAAAAAAAAAAAGCAAGTTAAAGTTAATGACATAACTTAACTAAACATTAACTTGAATTATAAAAAATTATATATATTTATAAAGATGTTTGTGCTTTTACCTTTTAAAATTTAAAAATAAAAAATAATACATATTCACCCTTTTATCTTTATTATATTATTATAAAGCATTTGTTAATATTTAACTCTATTTGTTGAGTTTGAAAACTCCACCAACAATATTTCAAATATTTTTATACTTTTATAGGACATGTTAAAAAAACAATACATATAAAGATAATCAAAAATCAAAATCATAAAAGTGGATGGGCGGTGTGGATTACAGAACAGCATGGCTGTGAGAATAGAACATGATTAGCAACAATTCCTTACAATAATTAATTTATGTGTTTGTCTTAATTACTTTACAAGCATTCTTCTTTTAATTTGCCTACTGTTTTTTCTTTTGTTCATGTTCATCAATTAATTTCCCCTACCTAAAACTATATATTATATGCTTTTAGTGTTGACATTTCTTAAATGCAAGCAATATAGTCTTCCAATGGCTTATAAGTAGTTTTTAATAAATAATTTTTTTATTTAAGTTTATTTATAAAAAAATATTGATTAATATAATTTTTAAAAATATTGAAAGAACTTGACTAAGGAAGTCATTTTTTATTAACTTGATCGGTTCATGAATAAGTACAAATAAGGTGTATGCTTAGATGCTTTTCTTAATTTTATTAGGAAATATTCAAAGTAAGATATATATGGATTATTATTCTATATGCTGTTGGTTGAATAAAAAACTCATAAATAAATTTAAAATGGTGCCATGTTTTTTATTATTATTTATTTTTATAAGGATATATGTTAATAATTTATTTGTGAATTTTTTATCTCCCTAAAAATGTATAGAATAATTACTCTAAATATATACATATCAATATAAGTAGATCAATTCAAAATTAAGATATTTTAATTCAAAAGTTCAAATAATAAATAAGTAGTTAAAGTAAAATAACGAGCTTGAAATATAAATTTGAAAAAAGATGAGGTCAGATCTTAATTCCAACTTTCAATCTTAAGTCTAATCCAACTTGTTTTTAATTTGCATCATTTGTTGTTTCATTTTATACATATATTATATTTTTGTTTATTAGAACAATGAAATTCAAATTCAAATTATTCAGGAAAAAGGTGAACACCTGATTGATGGATCACAATTTAAAATTAAAAAATTTACACATAATGAAATTTTAACTTATAATTATAAGCATATATTATATAACTTATATCTTATAAAAACCTAAGTACCGACACAAGCATACAAATTGAACATTGGGTTGACGGATGTCGTATAAACATTAAACATTTATGATATTATAGTGTCAGTATTGAAAAAAATACTAATTTAATAAAATTTTATAACTTTTTACTAAATAATTGTTTTAGAAAATTATGAGTGAAAAATTATAATAAGAATAAATATAAAACATTTTTTTACGATTAGACATTTTTCTTTTTAAGAAGTACATGTAATAATTTATCAAATCATAAAATTTATGATGAAATCAATCTTCTCATCGAAATTAATATAACTTTCTTAAAACATACTACATTAATAAATATTTTTTACTAAAACAAATCTTAATATGATATTTTTTTTATTCATTGGTGGAATCCATTGTCACCATTTTTTTTGGTTTTAAAAATTTTTGTTGATTGAAGCTTTGAAATTTGAAAAGGAATTTAAAGGTAACATGAATAAAGTAGCGATTATCTAATAAAGCAAAACATTGAAATTATGAAAGCATAAAGTGAAAAAATTATGGAGCAACTTAGGTTCTTATTAAATCAATTCCAATGTCATTTTTTAATAGAATCTCTTTTTTTTTTTTTTTTTTCAATTTTTTAATGCTAAAACATTATTCAAATCAGCGTTCTTTCTTGATGGAACAATTTATAATATAAATAAAATAAATAATTTCATTTTATCACTCAATTAGTAATAAGTTTATATTTTGAAAATTTAATTTCAAAAAATTATAAAATCATCATTAAATTATTTAAAATTTTACATTTAAGTTATTGGGCTTTCAAAATTGTTATTGTTACTTTTACTATTCGCACTACTTGTACTAACCAAAAGTTCTTTTTTCCCTTCTCTTTTTCTTCTTCATCTTCGATATTAACCATCAAATCGACTTAAATATAAGATATGTTCTTTTTCTCGTTAATGGATACTGATCAATTATATCAATCGTTGAATTATCGGTTAAAGCTCGGTAGCTGGACTTTGAAAAAATTTAATAGCTTAGTGTGATTTAAATAAAAAATTTTAAATAATTCAATGATAACTTTGTAACTTTTTAAAATTAAATGATCAAAATCTATATTTATTAATAATTTAATAATCTTTTAACATAGTTTACCAATATAATAAATAACATTCCAAAGATCTATGCTTAATATTTGCATCATCTTCTTCACCTTCTTCTTCATTTTTTATTTCCTCTGTACCTTCAGTTTCAGAAGCTGTGGTTTTTCAATGATGAAGGTTCAAGTGTTATGGCTTATTGGGTTCTTGATTTTACATTCAATGGCGACTATAACAGCAAAAACCCAGACCCTAAAAACAAAAAGCTACCAGTTTGGTCCATTCGACAGCTCTTATTACGACACTTTTGCTGTAATGAAACCAGCTACAATCAGCAACGATGCTCTTCAAGTCACACCTGATTCCATTGGTAACTACAGTCTCAATCACAGGTCTGGTCGAATCTTCTTCAACCAAACATTCAAACTTTGGGATGGAGATATAAAGGTAGCTTCATTTAATACCTCTTTTCTCATCAATGTTTTCCGAGTTAACAACTCAGTTCCCGGTGAAGGTGTTGCTTTTTTAATTGCCCCCGATACCGCCATTCCACCGAACAGTTCCGGCGAGTATTTAGGATTAACAAACTCATCCACCGATGGATTACCGTCCAACCACCTCGTAGCCATCGAATTGGATACATTGAAACAAGATTTCGATCCGGATGATAATCATATTGGTCTTAACATCAATAGTATCCGTTCTAACAAGACGGTCTCTTTGTCCAAATTCAACATCCAAATTGCTCCAAATGGAACCAAATTTTACGTTGTTTGGATCGAATATCACAACAAGTCGTTACAAGTTTACATGGCGGAACAAGCACAACCTTCTTCACCAACACCATCCAAGCCAGTGGTGCCAGTTTTTAACACTGATATCGATCTCAGTACCATCGTCAAACAATACTCGTATTTTGGTTTTTCAGGATCGACAGGCGACCAAGTTCAGCTCAACTGTGTGCTCAAATGGAACTTGACAGTCGAAATCCTTCCCGGACAGAACAAAAGAAATTGGTTCAAGATCGGGTTAGCAATTGGTGTCCCATTGTTATTTATTTTCTTACTTGGAATTGCTGGATTAAGTTATTATTCTTACAAGAAATGGAAGGCTAGATCTGATCCTAATATATTGGGAGCACTCAAGAGTCTTCCGGGGACACCAAGAGAGTTCAAGTTCAGAGATCTTAAAAGAGCAACCAACAATTTCGACGATAAACACAAGCTCGGCCAAGGTGGATTTGGTGTCGTCTTTAAAGGGTTGTTGCAGAAGGAGAATCTTGAAATTGCAGTGAAGAAATTTTCCAGAGACATTAAAGGAAAAGATGATTTCTTGGCTGAACTTACCATCATCAACCGCTTACGCCACAAGCATCTTGTCCCATTATTAGGTAACTTTTTTACGTTCACAAGCCCTTTGTCTCCATTGTTCTCATTAAGATGTAGACATTGCCATTAACTACTTACCGTAATCCTGAACATTGGCTAAAAGTAGAGTAAGACCCTAAATTAGTTTTAAAGGTTAGATCAGTGTGAGTAGTTATTTTTATTAAAAAGTTCATTCATTTGTACTGTTAAAAATTTGTGTGGCAAATAAAATACACGCAATTAAACGTGGCACTTCACGGGGTCGTAACGGAACTAATTTTTAACAGTAAAAATGGATGAAATTTTTAACAGAATGACCAATTTGCTGTTTGATAACTAATTTGTCCATTTTTTAACTGGAGGGGATAAAATGCAATCTGACTCGAGGCTCTTATATTGACAGTCGGATTGCATTTTGTCCAATCTACTAAAAAAAATGGGTAAATTAGTTCGTGTATATTAGATCAAAGAGCAAACTTGTTCTTTTTGTTAAAATTTCATCAATTTCTATTGTTAAAAATTAGTTTTTATACATCAGAATAACCAAATAATTACGTATGGAATGTCATGCGCACCTCATTCTAATGAACATGGATCAATTTTGAACAGGAGAAATGGATGAAAATTTTAATAGAAATGATCAATTTACTTTTTGGTTTACAGTATAAAGATTAATTTACTCTTTTTTTTTAGTATAGAGACAAAATACAATCTAAACCTAATACAAAAATTAAATGATACTTGTACCTTAACATTGAAAGTAACAAGAAACATTTATATATTTTTCGTTTTGTCCAATGAAACATCACATGGTATAACATGCAAGTGTTAGGTAGATGCTCTTCTACGAACACCAGAATTGTTTATTTTACTACAATTTTAAATGAATTTGCAGGATGGTGTCATAAAAATGGTATGCTGCTATTAGTATATGATTATATGCCAAATGGTAGCTTAGATGCTCATATCTTTTGTGGACCGGAGAAGACAACTCTCAATTGGAATTTAAGGTACAAAATTATATCAGGGGTAGCCTCAGCTCTACACTACCTTCACAATGAATATGACCAAAAAGTCATACACCGTGACCTTAAAGCCAGCAACATCATGTTGGATTCTAATTTCAACGCTCGGTTAGGTGATTTTGGGTTGGCACGAGCCATAGAAAATGAGAAAACGTCATATGCGGAGCTTGAAGGAGTGCCTGGCACCATGGGGTACATTGCCCCCGAGTGTTTCCACACAGCAAAGGCCACTAGGGAGTCTGATGTGTACGGATTCGGTGCGGTGTTACTAGAAGTAGTGTGCGGCCAACGTCCGTGGACCAAAATAGGCGAGTTCCAACTATTGGTGGATTGGGTTTGGTGGCTACATAGAGAAAGGAGGATACTTGAGGCAGTCGATGAAAGGCTAGGCAACGACTACGTAGTTGAAGAAGCCGAGAGATTGTTGTTACTCGGTCTCGCATGTTCGCATCCTAATGCAAGTGAAAGGCCTAAAACTCAAGTCATTCTTCAAATCCTATCGGGGTCTATGGACGTGCCCCACGTTCCCCCATTCAAGCCGGCATTTATTTGGGCTTCAATGCCGGGACCGGACAGTTTCAGCATCTCGAGCAGCTTGACGACCACGGCCGATATCACTCCGGTCTCTTCGGGATGGACTCCACATTATATTAATAGAGATGTCCATGGAGGTGAATTCAGTGATGCTAGCTCTCTTATGTGATAAAAGCTAATTATGAATTTCATTCAACATTTATGTTTTAGCTTTTCTTTGTATTAGGAAAATGGGAAAATCCATTTCCTTTGACTGTTTTAAACACTTTTTTTCCTTTTTATGGTTTGTTGATTTATCTTTTGGGGAGAGATTGCAAATGTACATTTTGGATTACAAAATAAATTTTTTATAATATCTTAATTTTGATTCGATTTAAAATTAAATAATTTTTTTTTGTTTTTCACTGTTTTGATCCCGATTGGATATATTTTAATATAATACCATCTCAATCTAATTTGAAATTAAAAATTAATTTATTCATCCCAAACTTAACTCAAAAATTAAAAATTATACTCAATTTCAATCCGCTATGTCACAATTTTTATCTTTTATATTTTTAATCAAAATGGAATAGTAATATTTGTTTTTTCTTTTAATTTTTAATGATACTATTAATTGTTTTTAGGTATATTACCCTAAAAGAAATATTAATATAAATTTTATTATCATATATTGTAAACTAATATTATAAAAAAAAGTATTTTGGTTATCATCCCAGATGTGGTGAGGAGGGATAGGTTTTTTCTAAACCCGATCCCGATCCAAATAATTGAAGAATTAAATCTATCCGACCCACCTTGAAACTCAATTTCTAAAAAAAAAATCAATCTTTTCAGATTAGATTGTGCTAAAAACCGTCAAATCCAATTTTTTTTATCATCTTTAATCAAAGTTGTTATCAATATTATTCGGATTTAAATCTTGGTTAAAAATATGTATCCAACATGAACATACCCGTTTTCTAAAAAAAAATTCATATACTTGATATTATATCTGTACCCATATTTAAAAATATATGCCGAAGAAATATATATATGAATTTGTAGCATGAACATGAAACTGGAAATCTAAGCAACATTCGATTAAATTAGAGATGGATATGGATTTGTTGTCGTACTCATGCTGCAAGCTGGATTTGGTCATGTATGCTAACTATATATATATATATATATGTATGATTATGTTGATAAATTGCAACTTGTATATGGAATCTCATCAAACATACCAAATCATTGTGCTCATAAGCCAACAAAACCCAGCAGGATCCATCATCTTTGTTGGCGAATATATCTTTATCCTTGTGTCCCCATGTGCATGATGTGCAAACTTGTTTTCCTATCAAAATTCTGATCATCCCTTACCCATCTCATCTCCATTTTTGCTTGTATTATAGTTCATGCAGTTTCCGAGATAGGGACGAAGTCAAAAATAGGCAGCCTTGATCTCTCTTAGTTCCACCGAGCACACATTAACTTTTTTCCCAATATCATTTCCTTCGAGAAACGGTATAAAAAGTTTATTTTGACTGGAAATTTATTGTCAACATGGAATTCTTCACCGGAATCAAAAATTAATTTATATAAAGAGTCGGATTATATATTGTTTGTTCTACTAAAAAAATGATTAAATTAGTTAGTTTTTGTATATTAGATCAAAAGGTAAATTAGTCTTTCTAATAAAATTTTTATTCATTTTTATTGTAAAGTGTTGGTGTGGCTAATGAAACAACTAGACAATTACACGTGACGTGATGTATGTATCTTATGCTGACGTGAAAGGATTAATTGAAATAAAATGAATGGAGTTTTTAACAGAATAAATAGATGAAATTTTTAATGGGCAATGAAATTGATGGAATATTTTACATGGAGGGACTAATTCAAGCAACCAAACAATGACACTTCATCACTTAACAGTAAAAATAGATGAAATTTTTAACAAAATAATAATTTCTTCAAGAAATGGTAAAAAATAGATAAATTAGTTCATGTATATTAGATCAAAAAGCAAACTGGTTATTCTATTAAAAATTTCATTCATTTTTACTGTAAAATGCTAGTATGGTTGACGAAACAACTAGACAGTTACACATGATATATGGCACGTGTGCCTTATGTAGGTTTAGAGAGACTAATTCAAATAAAATAAAGAGAATTTTTACTATGTAATAAAATTGATGAAAATCTTTACATGAACGAGACATATTATTATTTAACAATAAAAATTGATAAAATTTTTAATAAAATATCGGTTTATGAAAGTCATCTAGATTTATGAAGAAAAAAACATTAGAATTTCCGTAATAGGTTTCTTCACATCAGTGGTGATTTATGTAGTATCAAAATCAAAATCTAATACTGTTGTAGATTGGTCAAAGGGGAAGCCAAGTTGGGGTGTTGTTACATGTGAAGATTTTTGTCTGGTTACAGAGACATTGAAATTTGAATCCAATCGATGCTACTTACTGTGTGACCCACTCCAACTTTTGCAAGCACCACAGCCCGTACTAATATTTTTATTGTTTCATTTAAACAAAATAGACAAAACAATAAAGTACTTTTAATTAAATTAATAGGAGTAAAATATAATTTGGAAACACTTTCATTTTCATTATACTTTAATCCTTCAATTGTTAGGATACTCCAACATTCATCTCGATCAAAAGAGATTAAATCAAGATATAATTATTACAAAAGTTGTAATTAGATAGTGCCTTGTAAAATTTGTGTTCGACAAAACATTATTAGATTTGTATAATTAGTTAATGTTTTATGTAATTAAAGAAATATAATTTTAATTTATCAAAAAAAATATAATTATATTTGGAAAGTTATCATTCTGAGTGTAAATTATTTGTAATCATAGAGATATAATACTTTTAAGTAACATTTGTAATTAGTGGGTTTCTCTAAATTAAATTACATTTTTTTATTCTTAAAATTAGAGTGAAAATTAAACCCAACGAGTTATTCTAGTGATAAAAAAGATGATATTCATCTTAGGAGATCCAAGTTTGAGCACCTGTGTGTGTGTACATTATCAAAGAGTTAAGAAAGTATGAATAGATACTACCATGTAATCACACCAGTATATTTAAAAAAATTAAAGTGAAAATTAAAATTTTTTTACACAAAGTAATTAATCATGATAACTTTTTATTTTTTAAAAGATATAATATTTTTTAGTATTATAAGAGAATATTCCGAAATAGGTCACTAAGGGCTTCTGTCTCCTTTTGAATGGTGGCCCAATTGGCTTTTTGGACCTTTTCCATTGGGCTATTTCTAGATCTGTTTTAGGCCTCGTCTGGGCTTTACAAAAGCGATGAGTCCAGGGCTTGGTGCTGTTATGCTGAGTTTCCTGTTTACATTTTAATTTTTAATAGTTTTCTAAATTAAATTTTTATTATTTTAGATTTATTGTTCATAAAATTTTCATGTATTTTAAAATTTTTAATCAATCAATTTTTATTTTTTGATTTTTAGTTAATTAAAATATATTAAATAGTTGAAATTGAACTTCAAAAAAATTAATTAAATAAAAATCAAAACTATAATGAATTTTAATCCAACATATAATCTTACTCGCTACATTGCCTTTTCTTTAAAAAGTAGTATTTCATGTCAAAATAAAATAAAAATTTATTCTAACTCCACAAAGCAGTTAATAAAATGTGAAAGCAAATTACTTTTCAGCAAAGCTGAAAGTGAAACTCAAAAAAGTTATTTCTTTTTAATGAACAAAATGAAAAGTTTTTTTTTCTTTAATACATAAAAAGTTTTTTTTTTCAAGCAATCAAGCCGGCAGATTGCTTGATGAAAAAAAAATCAGCTGGCAGCATTATATGAGTTACGATTACAAATCTGATTGGATAAAAATACTAATGAAAATTATGTATTAAGTGTCAAATTATATTTTACTCTATCTATTAAAAAACGGTAAACAATAGAGATATATGTACACCACACATTATATTTAATGAGAATTACTTAAATAATGGCTTATCATTGTTCTTTCGAAAATTCAAAATTGAGTGGATTCTATGAATGAACAACCTTTAACTATTAGATCAATCAAGAATATTCATATTTGATTTTTTTTATATATTATAATTGTATTTAAACTTTACATAATTTTAAACACGTTAATAATTTATATTATATAAATTTTAATATTTTTAATAAATTTTTTATTTCATATCATATTTTATATATATATATTTTTTAAAAATGGTTAGGTATATATGAAATTCATAATTAGTAACTTAAGATCAGGTGGATGGTTGGTCCATGCATGTGAACCATTTAAGGTGTAAATATTTAGGATGATTTTATTTTATACTTAAATTATTGAAATCCAATCAGATAATGATACTTCAAACAATGGATTTAAATTCAAACATTTTTTAATGTTTAATTAATTAAATTTGCTTTTATAAGGGATCAACTCTCATCTTGTAAAGATTTTCCATCACATGAACATATATTGCTTCTCATTTAAACAATTTATGTTGAAAATAATAAATAATAATAATTTAAGGTATACACTTCAATCCTTCTCATTTAACTTTGAAAATTTTTAATTAATAAATTCAGTGAATTACTCACAAAAATTTATAATTTAATCCAAATTTTTTTAGCCTAAATCTTTTTAATCTAATTTTAAAACTATAAAATTTTATCTCGATTTTAGATTGATGAAGAATTAGAAAACAACATTAAGTTATTTGTACATCAAAATTTTTTTTTTCTATGAAAAATCAAAATTGAATCATTAAGTCGTTAATTTGAGGCATTATGAAGTGATAAAGATCAAACAATATATTATTTAATTAGGGGACTAATTAAAACATATATAACAAGAACTGAATGAAAATATTAACCCTAAACCAATACATAATAGGTCAAGCCATCTTGAGGCAGAAAAGCAAGTAACCTGAATTGGCTTAGTCACCCAGTTCACTTTTTTAATTTTTTTTTTTAATGATGAGTGATTGTGTTCGATTTTTACTCATAAAATTAAACTAATTATTTACTTGTTCCGAAAATATTAAAAAAATAATCAAATACTCTTATTATGACTAGAAAACACTTTATTGATTCATCCCTATCTTTAATTCAAAGGTTATCCTTTGATCAAAGGCCACCAATGCCAAGTCCCCCAATTCTCATTTAGACCCACAATCTCTATGCATTTTGATGGCAATGATGGTGACGTTCAATTAATATGAAAACCCCACGCCCCACCATTTCACCTTATATATATTGCCCCCAAATCAAATCAAATTAAAGATACCAGACAAGTTATTGATTGTGGTTTGGCCAAATCAATTACTTTTTTTTTTTCGAATACTCTTAAAATTTTAAAATTAATTCAATCAACACAATATTTAGTTTATTGATAAAAGATATTCATCGTATTCTCGAGATTAAGGGATTAATTTATGAGTTTTGTTTATGTGTGTATGAGTTTTGAGATTATATTATATAAAATATTTGATTAAATTACCTTTTTAATGAAAAAATTTATATTAACTATCACACGAGTTTCTACGTAATGCAATTAAAATTCATGTTATTGAAATTGAATTAGTTAAATCGAAAATTGATTGAAATATCGATGCAAATAAAAAAATTGAATTGTCTTTGAATGAATCACTCAAAACTAGTAAAAAAATTAAAAATATTGACAAAAATTGAGATGAATTGATTTTATATATATTTTAATTTTTATTTAATTATTATTTATCTAACAACCAAATTAAGTAAATTGAAAAATCAATGATGTAATTAATTCGAATACAAATTCGATTTTTAAAATATTGATTATGTAAATTAAGGAAATTTTAACGTACGAAAATCAAAGTGATAAAAACATAGAGCCAAAAGGGAGGACAAAAAAGAAAAAGAAAAAGTAAAACTAGCTTTTAAAAAATTGTGTTTTCCCACTTGAATTTTGCAAAAAAAAAAAAAAAAAAAAAGGTCTATCATGAAATCATACATATAAATTTGGAATCTTTTACAAAATTTCACCAAATTCACACCATTGCTTAATTGAACCATTCCAATTACCATCTTATCCCATATATTTATAAATCCCAACAACATCAAAATTTTTCTATACTAAACAAGGAAATGGGGAACAGCATAGGAGGAAGAAACAAGGCAAAGGTAATGAAAATCGATGGTGAAACCATCAAATTGAAGACACCAATTCGAGCTTGGGATGTACTAAAAGATTATCCAACAGGCCATGTTTTATTAGATTCACAAACCGTGAAGCATTATGGGATCCGTGCTAAGCCATTAGAGCCACAAGAGAGCTTGAAACCCAAGAAAATCTACTTCTTGGTGGAGATGCCGAAGCTTCCCGATGATGAAGTTCATAAGGCGCCGAGGAGGGTGCGGTCAGGGGGGATTCATATGAGTGCTAAAGATAGGTTAGAGTGTTTGATGTTGTCGAGAAGGACGGTGTCGGACCTTTCTATGGTTCGGCCGTCGTCGACGAGCATGGCGTCCGATGGGGTTCGACTCGGTGGTGGTGGTGGTGGTACTCCCGGTGGGGGGATGATGACTGTGAAAATGAGGTTGCCTAAGTCTCAAATGGCTAAGTTGGTGGAAGAGAGCAAAGATGGTGTTCAGGTGGCTGAGAAGATCCTTGATCTTTATATCGGAAATGGTGGTAGTAGCGATTGTGATTCCGGTAATCGGATCCACCGTGAAGCACCGTGGAAGCCTGGCCTTGGTACCGTTGGAGAAAACTTTAAACCCAAACGTGAGGTATGCAAATTTTATCCTTTTCTTATTTTCTTAATAATTACCAACTTTGGTTAAAATACACTACTAGTCCCTCTACTTTCACATTGTTTGTATTTTCCATCAATTTTTCAACCTAACATATTTATTTCTCATCAATCATATAAAAGGCAACTTAATCAGTATGTCATATTAAGGTAAAAATGCCGTGGAGGTCTCTGTATTAGGTGTTAGATTACATTTTACCCTCTCTACTTAAAAAAATATGTAAATTAGTCCCTACACATTAGATCAAAGAGTAATTAGTCCTTTATGTTAAAAATTTCATTCATTTCTAACGTTAAAAACTAGCATGGTTGATAGCATAACCAAACAAGATACGTGGCCTTATGCTGACGTACAAGAACCAGTTTTTAATAGTAAAAATGGATACAATTTACTCTTTGATCTAACGTGTAAAGATTAGTTTACCTATTTTTTGAGTAGATGAGACAAAATGCAATCCAGAACCTCTATAATACTTTTACCGTCATATCTATAATAGTAAAGAGTGGACTGGAGAATTTAATTTTTAATTTTGTCAAAATACAGGGACTAACGACATAATGTTACCATGAATTTTTAATGTTCCGTAAATTACTCCAATCAATTTCAAAAATCCTGGAAAATTAGGTGAACATATTTGAAAACATAAGGAAAGTCACATGCAAAGTAGAAGCTAACAACTGAATTTTCAAAAGTTTTTGGGCCTACATGTTTGCTAGTACTTAATTGCAAAAAAGAAATAAAGAAAAGGGTTGATTAAAATAATTGATGAACGGTTTGGTGATTGATGCAATGTTTTGGATGAATCAACTTTGTTGTTTTGGTAGCTAGCCAAAAGAAGTTCGGTCAACTTGAGCGATGTCAATTTAAGTATGTACATTATTATTATTATTATTATTATTATTTATTTATTTACTCTCACCTTACCAATGTTATTATTAGGAAACAAATTAAAGAATTAATCAAACTAATTTTTCTTTTTGGTTTCATGCATAATATGTCTTTATATATATATAAATAATTTTGTTGTTAAATTTTAAATTTAGGTTGAATAACATAAGTTAAATTTTTTTTATCCAAGCTGGATTCCAACAGGTGAAACCTACCGATTAGGTGGGTGATAATATTTTTTCAATTTATCATGATTTATTTGTAGTTTTCGTAGGGAGGGAATAATTTTTTGTTAGCCCTGACCCAATTTTCACCTACAAATCCCATCCCGAAATTTATTTATTTAATACATTAGCTCCTCAAAATGATTTCCTTGATTTCGCCTCTATCTTGTCCAAAAATTTACATAATTTTTATAATTAAAATGAAAAATATTAATGAAATCTTATAAATTTAAGAAATTAGGTATTTATAAAGCTAAAATATTTTTTTAAATAAAGAGGAGTATTTTAATAAATTGTAAGTTTAAGATGTTAGAATTTTTTTCAGAAGTTTTAATTTCATATTAGATACGGTGAAGTTCATTTAATTTGATAAAATAAAATCCATAATAAAAATGTCAAACCAATAAGCGTAATTAATTTTCTTCTCATTTTTTCAAAGTTTATTGTGAAAAATGGTCTTTTCATATTTTAATTAGATAATTAAAGGTCATGAATTCTAGACATGTTAAGAACAATTCATTTAGATTTAAATTTTATTTTTTTTTGCAGAGTCAATTTAAATTTAATTGTGATATGTATAGTAAACCTATAAAAACTAAAAACTGATTGATGAAATTTCTTCACCTTGCATATTGCAAATAACCCAATTTTGACTTTGTAAATATTCCAAATCCATCCGTTCATGTTTTCAACCCTTTTATTTGGTCCAATTTTATCACTCAAAATTTATGAGGAATATGTCAAAGTTTTGATCATGCAAAACATTTTCAACCTTTTTTTTTTGTTAAAATATGTTTCAAGTCCTCATGCTCTTTGTATATTTGGAATTTAGTCCCTCTCATTTTATTTCAAGAATTTTAGTTTTTCTATTGTTAGCAGGGGTGAACCCAGGGGAGATGGCAGGACCCTGGCCCCTCCTAAAATGAATTTTTTTTTATTTAGGTTCTTAAATTTATTTTAAAATTTTAAATTAGTAAAAATAAAATTGTACTTTGGCCTCTTAAAAATTATAAAATTTTAATTTAATCCTTTAAAAATTGCACTAATTACATTAGAAAAACTTTTAATTTATCACTTAACTAAAATTTTATTTTTATATTTTTACACATGTTTGTGTTTTATATTTGTGATTTTCACACGCATACGTGTGTGATAAAATTTCTAGTTTATATAAATTACATAGATTAATATTTTTTTCTCAATATAAATTAATAATTTATGTTATATAGATTTTGATATGTTGATGTATTCTATTAAATTCATTATTTTAATTCTTTTTATATTTTGTTCATGTAATATACCATCTTGTTGTGTTGTGTTAAGTATTATGAAATTGCTTAAATTATTTTTTTTATTGGATACAATATAGGCATATTCAAAGGTTAATTAAATGATTTGCAGAGCAAAAGAAAATATACAAGATTGACATTGACCATAGAATTTTTAGTACTGACTGAAAATATTTAACATTGAAAATTCTAGCATTGAATTTTTCATTTTGAAAATGTTCAAGTAGTGAAATTATATGATAATAAATTTGGTCAGTATATGATTGAAAATGAGATGTTTTTTTTTAATTAGTAAATATTTTATTGATCTTTTTATAAAACAAATATACAAATTTTGAATTATTTTCGACATATTAAAGTACCTAATTATTGAAAGAAAATAAATATGATCAATGTTTTAAAAAAATGAAAAGCTGAAATTAAGATTTTTAAATTTTTTTTCATGATTTTTGGATTTAACAGAAGAGAGTGAGTTTTATTCCACAAGAAGAAGGTGAAATCCATTTAGCAAATCAATTGTAGCAGCCAAATTTGGAGTCAGCATCAAAATCCAGCAATTCGGCCCCAATACTAGTTTTCTTTCTAAATAATTTATTTTTTATGAGTTTTTTACTATAATCACATGTGTTTTAATTTATTTTACGGTTCAAGTCTAGTTTTATTCGGTGAGGTGGTATTCAGATAAAGCCCTCCCAACAATATCGTTTGTAGTGTTTGAACTTTATCTAAATACTTAGAGAAGTCTACTTTCACTTTTTCCAAGTGGTTGGTACGATAGATAGTTGAATATGGATTGTAAATACTGGAATTTCAAACTAGATTTATTGAATATCATATCTTAAAGGTGGCTGTACGATTTTTTTAGGTTAAAGCTTGCTATTAGTCTTTATATTATGTGTAAGTTGTGGATTTAAACTTTATATTTGAATTTGGTTATTTTTAGATCCTTTACTTTTCAAATTTTAAAATTTCGTTTATGATTAAATAGTAGATTTTAATTCATTAAGTTAAGATATGCTATGCGACAAACATATTATTACATGTATAGGGGTGAAGCTAGAAATTTTTTATGGAATGACTAAAATTAAATTGTATATTTTTTATGAGAGCTAAAATGCAATTTCATCATTTTAAAGCTTATATCTTTCTAAGTTTTTAGAAGACAATCAAAATTTTATTATTTTTGGAGGGTTAAAGTGAAATTTTACCATGTACTAATTTAAAATTGTAGAAACTATAAAGGACTAAAAATGAGATTTCTCATTTTAGGGAGGTCGAGACCTTGCCAGCCACCCTGGTGCCGTCCCTGCACATGTATAATGCCACAACAACTTGTTATTTTAAAAGCTAGTTAATATATTTAAATATTGTTGTTTGTGTCAAGATTGAATTTTCAAAATTAAAAAAAATATATGGACGAAGAATGATCCAATTAGACAACGTTGACTAAACCTACAATTTTACTAATAGTACAAGACTAACAACAACATTTAACTAAATAGATTTAACTGTTATCATTTGGGTCAGGACTGGAATTTCACAATTCAAAAAGTATAAGGACTAAAGTTGATGAATTTGAAAAGTATAGAAACTAAAATGACTAAATTAAAGTACATGAACTAAATTCATAACTTACGCAGTACAAAAATTAATAGCATAATTTGAATTTTTTTTAATTACAAAAATAAATCCACAAATGTGATTACAAATAATGTAGATCTAAATAACTATGACTAGAATTAATCATTACAAAACACAAGATTATTTAAAAAAAAACACAAGATAAATCAAAATATAGCTAAACTTATACCAAAACAAAACATGAATAGGTTTACGCATGTTAATACTTTTTTTTTTGAATATATTGATGTGATTACATGGTAGTATCTATTCATATTTTTTTAACCCTTTGAAAACGCACACACATCTTGCACACACAAATACTTGAACCCGAATCTCCTAAAATTAATAATATCCTCTTTACTACTGAAGTCACTCGTTGGATTCTACGCATGGTAATACTTAAATAAGAAGGAAAGGTGCAGCCTTAGATACCTTCCTTGTTTACTTCAAGCTGCCTAAGTAGGCAAACCCTAATAATAATGATTAATGGGTTGGCTTAAGTGAACAATGATGGTAGCTATCGGTCCACCTTAGCCACCTTCATTCATCATTTAATATGTAAGGTAAATTATAGTAGTAGTAGTTTAATTATTAGTATTTTTTTTTGTTATGCAACTATGTAAAGTTACATGTAGTCATTTAATTACTTAATTTTATATTTTTTATTATGGTTAACGATGATAATTTTTAAAATTGGTATAATAACAACTTTAATCATTAATATTTATACATTCTGTCAATTTAGTATTGATTTAAAAAAAATTAATCTTCAACAGTTACACTGTTTAATTTAGTCTTTGCAATTTTACTCTCTTTTTTTTGTGATCATTTAACCCAAAAAGTTAAAAAAAAAAAAGCAAATTAACTATCTAAATTAGATTGAAAATATAAAAAAAAATAGAAACACCAAAAAACTAAGATAATAAATTTCATCTGTTCTCATTTTTTTTTTAAATTACCCTTCAATGTCACTAAGAAAAGCAAAACTACAAAAAAAAAATTAAATTACACAATGTGTAAAATTCGATGGTTAATTCTTTTAGAATCAAGACTAAATTGACATAATTTATAAATGTTAAGGGTTAAAGTTACTATTATGTTGATTTTAAAAGTTACCGCCGTTAATCAACTAGTGACCAAAGAAGATAAAATTAAATAATTGAATGACGAGAAAAAAATTTACTAATAATTGAGTGGTTAGTAGTGTAATTTACCCAACATATTAATAATTTGTATTAAACAAGTGTCCAAAAACCCAACTACTTGCACTTATAAGACTTGAATAAACGATTAGCAAAGTAAATAAATTTGTTGGAAGATGAAATATAATTTTGAATTTAAATTTGCTGAGTTGAACTCAAACTATATATTTAATAAAAGTAATATTATCATTTAGATTTGTGAACAAATGTAGCTAACTCAAAATACAAGGGGCAATGAAGGTGGACCAAAACTGAAACTAGGTTAGCAACCTTCTATAGTTGTATTAGAGTTAGGACAGTGAGCCGACAGGCTATGTTTTGTAATGGTGTTGAAGGCCCCTCCTTTCTTGCATTCTTTTCCAATTTCTAACATCACATGCCGTTTTATTTCCCTTAAAATTTTAAATATATCCCAAATTTTTAAAAAAAAAAAATCATTGAAATCTTAATTTTTTGAATATTTTCATTAAACCCTTTTAAAATTTTAATTAAACCCAAAACTGAGAGAAGTAAACAAGCCATTTTAACATGAATTTCCGTACCAAAAATACTAGTATGATACGATACCTTAAAGTTAATAAATCTTAAGTTTTAATTGCTTTCCTTTTTTAAAAAGAAGCAAATCATACAAGAGAGAGAGAGAATTGACCTCTCCACTTTCGGTGAAGTTTCCTAATTGGATTTTATTATATGTGGTGCTTCATGATCTAATCCTTGTTTTGAATGGAATCCATGGATGGAAGTAGTAATGAATTATTAAGTGTGAAAACAAAAATAATAGTAATAAATACTGAGATCCCAAAAATATCGAAGTTATAAGATGCCATAATTGCTTGAGAAAATTGGAGGGACCGTACAAGAAAATTTCCAGAAAACAGGAAAATGCATCCACTTGGGATTGATTGAGAATTTCCCGACTGTTTAACTTGACTTGTCCACCTTCAAGATCCACGCTCAAAATGCAAGCAACTATATCAGTTTAACATTAAATATAGGATAAGGTTCTGATTATACTTAGTTAGTTTGAGTTTATTTAGGTATTTGTCACTCGACTGCTTCAGTAGATATATTGAGAATTCAAAATATGTATATATATATTAAATGTATAAAAAATTTAATAGAATGATCCATTTACTTTTTATTATTATTAAATATATAGATAATTAATTTATCCAATAAAAAAGATAAAATGTAATCTATTGATAACATTTATGGCTGATCCAGATGCCATCATTATTCATTTCTAAGCTGCCAATAAGAATTCAGAGCCACTAGGGTAAGGTTGATTCATTTCAGTTCCACGGTCAGCCCTTGCTACTTTATTTGACCTATGTTTCGTGCTCCAAATGCAAAATTGAAGGTTTATACATACAAATTACAGAGTACTTGTAACCATGCCATGCTGAAAATCTTGTGTTAATAATATAAGTCTTGTCAATTAGATAGGGCATGCTAGTTTTGAATCGATTAATTTAAAATTCAACTTTTTATGAAGTTTGAATCAATATTGAATTTTAATGATTCATGTTTGTCGATTCAATCATATCAATTCAAGTTTAGTTATTTTTGAATTCAGCAAATCAAATTAAATCAATTCAAATATAAATTTGCTGATACCGAGTTAAGATTATGGTAGCTAATGACAGTTCCCTCACTCAATGGGCACAAGGCTGTAAGATATGTCACAGAGACCCTTAGAGATCTTACAAAGAGCAATGTCAGTCATTCCCACAGTATGTGCTCGCCTTGCCGCAAGGTAAAGGGTTCCCAAGATCTTGGTCGGCAGGATTTGGTTGTCACAGGTCTTTAGCTCGTGAGGTCGGCAGATCGTGAAATAAAATCAAAACCATATATAAACCATCAGAACAAAAAAAGATAAACAAGAACTTTCATTGACAGTATAATGTATTACATATAACAACAGTTATATCTTTACAAGCAAACTAGAAACTATGCATTCAACATCATATAATTTCCAATTTATTGACAATTTTTTTTCATTTACCAGTCACCCGATACCACCATAAACGGCCTGGACCGGCATTTTTCACAGTTTCTTTAACTATCACACACCACCTTGAACAAAGGACACGAAGCAAAATCATAAATCAGTTGGGGTACAAACCAGAGCTCTTTGTTGTAAATGTCTCAAGCTCTGTTCCATACTGACTTGAACCATCTCAGCCAACATCTTCTTTGCTTTACTCGATTGTTCATCGCCATCGATCTGCGATATTATGTTACAAACAATATTCTCTAATGTATCAGGTTGGAACTCGGACCTAGGATACGGTGTCTCCCTTAGTAACCTCAAAAGTGTTTGAGCTTTCGTCTGAGATTTCTGTGTTCCTTGTACTGTAAGTTCAAGTAATCCAGGGATTACACCTTCTTTAAGAATCAGTTCCCTATATTTACATCGGTCACTCTCGCATATCGTCAATAAAGCCCCAACAGCATGTTCCCTAGCTTGACGAGTGCCGTTTTCAAGCACTTCAACAACTGCTAGTATCCCACCGTCTTCAGCTGCTAAAGCCGTTCTTCCTTCATCAAACCCCACCATGGATTCTATAACGGAACAACATTTTTCAGCCGTTTTCGATGATCTCTTTGAAGATTTCAGTAAAGTGATCATGGAAGGGATGGGATCGGTTTCGATAATGACAGTGAGATTATCGGTATACGTTGAGAGATTGGATAAAGCCATCACAGCATCCACTTTTGCTTGTGTGGTTCCATGTTTAAGGATATTTACAAGCAGAGGAATCGCACCAGACGCGCCAATAATCGGTTTATTGCTGATCGAAGCAGAAAGAGTTAGCAATGCTGCGGTTGCGGATTCTTGGAGGTTTATATTATCACTTTGAAGGAATCTAATAACATGATCTAAAGCACCTGCTTCCACAATACTCATCTTATTCCTGCAAAAGAAAACAAAGTTTTTAATCACATTTTCTCTTCATCCAAACACCAAATTGCCACAATTAAAAGATCATAAATTTAATAATCAATCAAATACACAACAGATAATTTATGATTATTAATTAATCCCCTAAGGTTGCTTCATTTGCAAGGAAACAAAAATATTTGTTAGATTAAAAAGTAAAAAAAAGCTTCCTAAAGGTCAACAAACAGATGAATTTATAATATTCCTCTTTTTTTATGGAGAGAAAGTGAATATATTTCTTCATCAACAGACAAATTATGATAACTTCAAAGAGAAGCTGTTTTTAAAAAAGGGGTAAAAATAAAGAAGCACAATTATACTTTTTAATCAAATTAATAACAAAAAATATACACCTTCAATTATAAACAAAAAAAGGAAAAGAAGAATCCAATTCTATCTAAAGACTAAGCAAGAATAATCCCAAACTCAAATCCATCTTTACTTTAAAGTTTAAACCTTATCCATTTTTTTTTCTTTTGGGGGGGGGGGGTATTAATTAATTTATAAAAGAGTATTACTTTATTAAATAAAATTTTAGAAATTATTATTTTGATGCTCTGCCCTGTTGATTTTCTGAACAACCAAAGATAAAAAAAAAAAGTATATTAAATGAACAGGCAAATTTAATTAAAAATAAATAAATACTTTATATTTATAAATTATTATTATTTCCCAAGTTCTTTTTTTTCTAGTAGAGAAGAAAATAGAATCCTTCAAAAAAAAAAGAAGAAGAAGAAAGAAGAAGAAAATAGAAACAATTAAACTGAAAAATCAATCCTTTACGAACCCCAACTACCCAAAAATCATTACCCTAATTCCCAAAAGCATGAATCACTAAAAAAGAAGTAATTTTAAACTTTAAACAAAACTTACCTTTCGTCTTTAACGGCGAGATTAAGGAGGGCGAGAAGAGCAGACTCATGGTGGGACGGAGGTGAGTCGATTCGGAGCATAGAAACGAGTGGGATAACAGCTTCAGCAAGTAACCGGCGACACCTTTGGGAAGTTTTGGTGAGCCGACGGATTTCCTTAGCGGCTTGTAGCTTGGAATCGGAATCGTCGTATTGGATTAATTGAAGAGCTCGAAGGACGGCTGAGCTTGCCCCACGTGGCGTGACATCAACGTCCGAAGAAGAAGGGCTCTGATTGTCGGCGGCGGCTTCCATTGAATGAAGGAAAATCGTCGGTGGGTGGTGGAAAAAAATCTGAGTGAAATTAAAGAGAGAGAAAAAAGAAACTAAAGAGGTGGCGTCAAGCAACAGTTTAAAAAAAGATGTAATAACTATGAAATGTATATAAATAAATAAGCGAAAAAATATATATTTAAATTACCACTTGTATAAAGTTTGTTATAAAATATATTAATTTTTTTTGGTATATTCAATTTTAAGTCCTTTAAGTTTTCTTTAGGTTACTTTAAAGTTAAAAAGATAAACATGTCATTTATTAAATATTTAAACTTTTTTTTTCATCATTTAGGACATGAATTAAGTTCAAAGAATCGTTTACTATATTAATTTATATTTTTATATAATATTTATATTTAATAAAAGCTTTACATTTGAGTATTCAAAATATATAGTGTTGATTTGATGGAAATTTATAATCGAAATTAAATTTATTTTATTAATAAAATCATGTAAATTTAAATTTAATAATATTAATAATTAATTTTGATCTAATCAGTCTTAAAATTTAAATTAAACATTAAAAAATTAACATTATTATCTTTAAATACTAAAATATATATAATTACATTAGATAAAAAATATGAATAACGCATTAGAAATAAACATCAACCTTACGTACCAAATAATTTATTAAGTTTTACTTTTAATATTTCAAATTCTAATTATATTATATTATAATTAATTTAATTAATGAAATATTCATCACGGCTCTAAAATTAAAAATCGAATTTCACCAACAATATTTAAAGCGAATAAAATGTAGGGAAGAATCATCGTTAATCTTCTTTGAGACTTGTACTATGCCTTAACTCCAATTGTGTGGTCTCTCTTCGTTCCAATTTTTTATTGGAAAAAGTACATTTAATTACATTTAGTTTTGATATAATATATCACAATATTTTATTTTAAAATAAAATATTTTAATTCAAATATATATTAACATTAATATTAGGAGAGATCCATTTTTCACATATTTATTAATATTTTAATAATTAAATTAACTATTAAATTTAGTTAAAAGATTTCCTATTGTTAGAGGAGGACCAGTGTTTGCTAGATTTAAAGGACAGAATGAGGTGGCAAGGATAATCCGGTAACGGAGGTGGAGGGAAAGAAAATTTACACAATTTGGTTTTGACTATAAAAAATTTAAACTCCAATATTTATATATTATATAATTTAATTCTTTTTTTAAATTTTTTTGTGATATTAAGGGTTAAATGAGAAAGATGAAAATTATTATCATGGATTTTCTATATTTTCGATTAAAATTAGTTGATAATTTTGTTTTGTTAATTTTATAGGTGAAAGGGTTACAAAGAAAAATAAAATTGCAAAAAGAAAAGATCAAATTACGTCATATGTAAAGGTTGATGATTAATTTTTTAAAATCAAAACTAAAATGACATAATATATAAATATTGAGGGTTAAAATTGCTATTAAGTCAATTTTAAAAGCTCTCACATCATCTTTCTATTAGCTATTTTAACAATAGGTGATTAAAAAAGATAAATTTAAATAGTTGGTGATCATTTTGTAACTTTTCATAATCAAGTGATCAAAAAATAAATTTATCAATAATTGAGTGACAATTAACATGATTACTCTAAAAAAATTATTAAAATTATAAAAAAGGTGATTAATTAATTTAAATAAATATAATAATATATTCTAGCGAACTCATTTAGTTTTGACACTATCTATTTTGAGCTTTAAACGTTTGGATTTAACAATCTAATTATGTTGATTTAGACATTGAATTCAAACCAGCCAATTTATTAAATTTTAAAGTAAAATAAATTTAATTTTTATTTTTTAAGAAACAATTCTGTAATTACGTATAAATATAATACAATTATAAATAATACATTTCCAAATAATTATAATCAAAATAAAATTAATATAAAACACAATCAATTAAAAATCTCAAATACAATTAAGGGTCACATATTTAGAAAAACCCACTTATGGTTTAATTTTTTTTAATAGGAAATTTGAATGATTTTTTATGTTAAATAAATTTAAATTCTAAAAATTTCAAATTCAAATAAAAAATTACCATTTCTATTCCCTACCATTATCGGCTATAATTCAACCCACATTAAATTTTACCAATTAAATAGAAGAAAACAACAAATTTCTTTTTTCGGTTAGAAAAAAGGAGACATATTCTTATCAATCTAGCCATTAATTAAATAACGTTTTATTAAATATCACGTTTCCTAAATATTATTTAAATTATTTCTTTCAAGTTTAATATTCAGATCCACAAAACAAGATTATTATAATACATGGCCTTTAGTTATTCAAAAATGTCAACCAACAAATAGTGTATATATATATGGATGGAATTATTTCTCTTTCTTTTTTTAGGTTTTCTTTTTTATATTTTGAACAACTCTTTCTCTTTCTTTTATTCAATAAATTAATTTAACATTAATTTTTATATGATTTAGATAATACGTTATAGTCACCACATGCAAATTTTCAATTTTAATTTAATAATGTTCCTTAATTCAAAACATTGACCCTTTAACAGCACTGATTAAGAAAACAAATATATATATATATATATGTGTATATTATTTTATATTAGTCAAACATCATGATCAAGCAAGAAAATGTTGCTTTCAATTTTTTCTAAAATTCATTTATTTCAAGCAAAAATCATTTTTAAGCAATTACAAAAAAAATATGTTTGCAAATGTTTGATGTTGCATTTTATTTCATTTTCAGAAAGTTTTTTTTCTAGAAATTAGTTTGGATGGAGTTTTCTTTAATATAATATATACTTTTTTATTGAAAGAATTGAAATAGTATACACGATTCTCTTGCATATGGGTTTATTTTTTAAAAAATTGATTGTAAGGCTTCAACTAATTATGGTTGCATTTTATTTCAAAATTACCAAATCTTTTTTATATATACTAAAAAATGGAAAGGAATAAACAAAAATGTTAATTTAATTTGTTTTATATTATTAGGGAATTGAAATAATGAAGTGATTGGGCCCATTCAAAACGATTTTTCCAAGGAAGACGCCTTAAAAAGGACGCGGAAAGCATACAGGGGCGTCTCATTCTCAGTTAAAACGCATATTTTTCTTCTTATTCAACCTCTCCATTTAGTCTCTTAAAAAAAATGTTCAAAATCTAACTTTCTGTCAATTGCTGAGGAGCGAAGTCAACAAAATATGTTTCCACGTGTCCACTTGACATACATCTTGACTCGTGATGGAAATTAAATGCAACTTATTTTTTAATTTCTTATAGTTAAAAAGCTAGTCTCTTTAATTTAATTTATCAATATTTTGTTGTCATGTTTTATAAAATTTGAAAAGTCAATCTAATTATCACTAAATACATATTATCGATTTGACGTCTTGATTTAATAATGTTCTTACATTAGATTAACTTTTTAATTTTTGTAAAATACGAGTACACAAATTAAATTTTTCATGAAAATAATTTAGAACTGAATCCAAATGTTTTAGGTTTTTGTGGGTTTAGTCCCTCAACTATAACCTAATCCAAATAAATGGGTGTTGATATCAAAGGAGTCCATGACAAAAACAAATTTGCAACAACTAATCAATAAAGAGTAATGCTGCAACCAATAGCTTCCATGTTGTCGGAAGGGACCGCTTTTATTTGGGCGTGGAATTGTATGTATGTATAAAAAGACTCAATTAATTTTGCTTTTAATCACCTCGTTGGGAGATTTAACATCTAATCCAAACAACTCATGATTGTGCCCATTGGCTACCCTTTTTTATTATATGTTTCTCATTCTGCTTTACCCCCCTTTTGAAATTTTATTTTTCCTTTTCTCTTTTTATTTTGCGAAAACTGGTATAATCAATAAAATTTCGGTAAATACATTATGAAGGTCCTTATATTAAAAGTTGAATTACATTTTATTTACACTAAAAATGAACATATTAGTCATTATACATTAAACTAAAGAGCAGATTAATTCTTCTATTAAAAATTGGCTCTTGTATGTTGACATGAAATACACATGACACTCCATGTGCAATTGTGTGATTATTCTATCGGTTACATCAGTTTTTAAAAGTAAAAATAAATGAAAATTTCAACTGAAATCACTAATTTGCACTCTAATTTAATATGTAAGAATTAATTTATTCACTTTTTAAATAAAAAGAACAAAATGTAATCTATCTTATGATATAGAAAATCCCGTAATACTTTTAGTATGAAAATTCAAATTTTGAATAAGCAAAATCAATTTTTCAAAGAAACGAAAATCATTCTTTTTAATGAGAGATGGATTTTATTTTGGGATTTAGAAAAAATCCATTTTCGAAGAAATCGAGGATTTATACCAATACAAAATTTTGAAATAGAATAATTTAATGATTTTTGTAATGAGAAAATTCACAAAACAAACAAACCCAAATCATGCGATAGAAAAGTTGTCACTAGAATAAAGTAATTAAATAAAAAGGTTAATTTAAAAGAAAACATTACAATTCGTTTCTTTGGCTAAAAGTTATTTCTTAATTAGCAAGGTTCAAACTAATCTCACTATTTTTTTTTGACACTATTAAAAGTTAAAAAAATATTATATTAAAATTTTAAATTACATAACAACCTCATGTAATTTTTTTAAATGAATTTTATATTTTAGTCTTTCCTGAGTGAATTATTATTCAATTAGCTCCTAATGTCAATATAATTAATTAAAATAGAAATCGAAATTAGAATTGGTAATTTGTTACTTCATATAACTTAAAAATTTTAGTATAGTCAACAAAATTGACTGCTAAATGATGAAAAATATCTCATAAATTTTAATTTAAAACTGTTGAAACTACCTTTTAAACGAAGTTTTGAAAAATATTTAAAATTTAGAAAAAAATGAGAGTCGCCACCAATTTTTTATTTGGGTGTATTGGATCACTACAAAACGTTTAAAATGTTGGTCTTCGAAATCCAGAAAAACAGGTTTGGGAGTCGATTACGCATGAGGAAGGATTAGCACCCTCATAAGCCCAAATTTGGTACCGTATTGATTATTTTTTGGTATTAATTTGTAAACCTTGAAAGCTCGAATAAAATTTAAAATACAATCCTCGAATGCATGAGTTATGTTTAAAAGAAATCGATTTTGTTTGGAAGTCACGTTATTTCAAAATGATCGGAGAAGAAAATCACGTCCAGTGAGTTAGGACATAATATTTCGAGATCCAGAAATAACGAGCCTTCATTTGTAAAACCTTTTTAATTTTGGAAAAGGGATATTCGATTATCTCGATTTAAAGAAGGGTTGCACCTAGTGAGTTAAGGCACAAATTTTCAAAATCGAAGATAAGAAATACTGCTTTGATTAAGCGTATTCGATTATTTCGATTTGGGAGAAAAATTGCACCTAGTAAGTTAAGGCGTAAGATTTCGAAACTCAAAATAAAAGAATATTGCCTTGATTTTAAAGTTTTTATGAAAACAATTTTTTGAAAACGTATATGCGAATTTAATATGAATGAACTATTAATGGCGGATATTAAATAACACGAAATAAAATGATTAAGTAGATAAATAGTAAGCAAAAATAAAATACAAGTGCGTAATAATTCAAATTAAATGCAAATATCGACAAAGAAAAAAAGCAATACCATCGGGATTGAAAACGAGACTTTTTGGATACTCGAGGGTAAAATGGTAATTTTGGTTGAAATTGGGTCAAAAAGGTGGAAAGTTCGAGGGTAAAATGGTAATTTTGGTAAAATTAGGGTCAAAATGGAATTTTGGTAAGTTCAAAGGTAAAATGGTAATTTTGGTAAAATCAGGGTTAAAAATAGAATTTTAAAAAGTCTGAGGGTAAAAGGGTAATTTTGGTGAAATCAGGGGCAAAAATGGAATTTTGGAAAACTTGGGGATAAAAATGTAATTTTTAGAAAGTTTTGGAGTCAAAATATAATTTTCAAAAAGTTGTGGGGTCAAAAAATAATTTTGGAGAAGTTTGAGGGTCAAAATGAAATTTTTAGAAAGTTTTGGGGTCAAAATATTATTTTTGGATAGTTTAAGGACTTTTAGGGCAATAAAACCAAAAAATAGATGACACGTGGCAGCCCCACAGGCATCCTGAAGTCAAGGACTAATTTGAAAATCTTGAAAAATTTCTAGCGCAATTTTGTAATTAAACAGAACTTGATTTAAGGATTAAATTAAAATAAATTAAAAATAAAAGGGACCAATTGTAAAATAAACCAAAATAGTGACACATGGCAGCTCCTGGTGCATTCAAAAAGTCCAGGGATTAAATTGAAAAGCAATTAAAATTACTAGGCCAATTATAATTAATTAAAAGCATGAAAAGGACTAAATTGAAACAAATTAAAATGCAGAAGGACTAAACGTGAAATAAACCATCTTTAAAAAACACGCGGATCTTAGAGGCGGGTCGAGTCGGATCCGGACCGGTCCTCGGATCCTTTATAAAGGCCAATTTAGAGTTTTTTTTTATTTCTCTTTTTTATTTAAAAAAAACTTGAAAGTTCTCTCTCACCCTCTCTCTTAGCCCCAATGGCCGGCCAAGCTCCGGCGGAGCCTTGGTCCACTGCCCAGCGCACGTCCACGGGTACGCATCACCGCCGTGGATTCCCCGCCATGCCCCGTTGCCGCTCCTGCCCTCGCGCGCTGTTCGGCTGCCCACGCGCCGTCGGTCGGAAGTAAACGATATTTGTTCTTTCTCTTTTCTTCTGTTTTCCTTTCTTTTTGTTTCATTTTTGTTCTTATTAAAAACTCCAAATCTGGGTTTGAAAACCTCAAATTTCGAAGCCCGTTTAATCATTCATTGAAAATCCTTTTTATTAAAACTTAGATCTGGGTTTTTTCGTCCAGATCTGAGATGTTCATTCATGCTCTTTTCTTTTATTCATGTCCATGTTCATCTTTTTGAAAACTCCCTTTTAAAACTGTATTTTTTTATTAACAACTTGTTTTCTATTTTGTTTTGAAACCGGTCAATTCCTTTCCCATGTTTCCTTGCAGGTCCGACGAAGCGCAGGCGATGCTTGAAGGTGCCCGAATGTGAAGCCCCGGGGGCGGCAACAGGAGTCAGGGGAGTCACCGTCCCTTTGTATTCTTTTAATAATAATAATAATAATATTACTATTATTAATAATGCATTTATTATTTATTAAAACTTATTAAAATTATTAATGAAAATATTTAATGACTTTAGTATGTATTTAATGGATATTTTGGAAACGGGCGAGTGCCATTAGTGCATGCAGATGTATATGTGTGTGGTTAAAACGATCGAATTATCTAAAACACTAATTAACAGTAGGTAAATTTAATAAATAACAGTTAAATATTTAAACAAAAGCAGACTAATATTCAATGCACATAAGTAATATACCTTACAAATGTTCACTGCTTCGTATTCCTGATGATGGTTGGTATATCTGTTTGTTACTATCTACCCTTAATTAGCGAATATTCGATGCTTCTAAAAAAAATGGGCGAATGTCTATTGATTTTAGAATCCTAAAAAATCCAACCCCCTTTCCTAGTGTTTTAGTTCTGGCTTTATAGCCATTTTACAAATGATGATAATTTGTTGTTTTGTCATTAAATGTCTGTCTTTCTCCTTGCTTGTTGCAGGTCTCTCTTGGCAACGGCAGTGGTAGGGTAGGGTGGAGCTGGTGATGGCAGGACAGAATGGAGCTGGTGGGCAACAGCAGAGGCACGTGGGGTAGCTTAGTTTAGGGTTTGACTTTTGTGGCTTGGGTTGTTTTGGGCGTTGGGTCATGGTTTGCAATTGGGTTGTCTGAGTTGGGTCCAATTAGGATAAAAACTGTAATTTGACATTCAATTGGGCTGAGCATTCTGTATTTGAACCTTGATTTTATATTAAGTTTTAAATTGATTCAAATTTAATTAAATTTAAATTTAAAGCAAATTTAAATTTAAAAAGATAAATTTAAATTTAAAATAAATTTAAATCAATTTAAGCCAAATTCAAAATTTGGGCCCGATCAGAATTGGGTTTCAACAAAAACCTATATTTAAATTAACTTATTTAAAACTTTGCATGAATATTTAATGAAAGCTTTTGTCAAGATGGTAAAATTATAAAGGCGTAAACATTAAATTTATATATCAACCCTGGTTACATGTGTAATTTAATATGTAGATTTTGATTTTGGGTAATAATATATATGAAATTTGAATTGTGATTCATATATATACATGAAACTTTGGTTTTAATTTAACAGTACATATTTAAAGAAATAAATAAATACATTTATTTTTATAGTCGATTAATATAATTGTTTGTGTATGCAACATATTAACATTAGATTTTGCTAATTCAATAATGTTATCAGTAATTTTTGAAAATTGAATTAATCAGTTTTTCATGTATAAAAGTACACAAAATTAAAATTTATATATGACATTACACATTGGATAAATATTCATGTATAATTTTGATATTTATTTCAAATATAAAATATTAAAAAAATAATTCTAATATATATCATGCAAAATCAGATGTCAGCACGTTCAACAACCCATCTAACCCCATTTATGTTGAGTCTCCATCTTAATTGATTGATCTGATCACACATTTACTTGTCCTATTGATTAATTTTGAAACATAAAGAAATAATGCAATGTAAACATCACAAAATGTAATTTAAATTCCAAGTCATTTAATTCAAAGTAACACTATTATTAAGAAAAATATTAATTATTCTTTTAAAATGTAAATAGAATTAAAAGTTCACTTAAAATTAGTAAAGGCATGAACTCAATGAATGACTCTAGTAAAAAAGATGATGTTGTTTATCTAGGAGATCTGAGTTTTAGCACCTGCGTGTGCGTTGTCAAAGAGTTAAAAAAATATGAACAAATATTTCCATGTAATCAACAATATATTAAAAAAATTAGTGAAGACATGTAGGGTGACTCTGGAGAAAATTCTCTCCACCTATCTTTAGAAAATGATCAAAATACTCTTTAGATAAAAAATAATATCATTAAAATATAAAAGATTAAAAATTATTGTTCTATTTTAATAACAATATAAAAAATTAATTTTGTGGCATATTAGGTTGAGTCAGGTTTAGCTTTAATTTGTAGGGTCAAGTTGAAGACGGGTGAATTAATATTTAGTTAAATTTCGGTACAAGGTAGGGTTATATTGAGCTTGGGTCGTGGTTGGCAAAATTCCTTTCCATTTTATTGCCATCTTTAATTTTATTATATCTAAACTTTTTCATATTTATTCTGATTCAAGTGTACCAATATGTTTAATTTGATTATTCATCGTAATAATTGATTAACATCATAATTATTTGAATATATTAACTTACTCGAGTCAAGCTCTAAATACTATCCAAACTTGTCTAATCACAAGACCCCACCGATCTCTTTTTCGGCCCAATTTCATGATGAAGGCCCAAATGGAATGTCCAAGTTTTAGCTTTTAGCTAATCAAAACTTAATTAACACACCTTTAAGCCGGAATTGTCAAAGAAATTGTCCCTCTCCATATCAATTAATCAAAGTCGATTATTGAACCTGTTGATTACTATTAATTATTAAAAATAATTGTTCCATAAATTAACCCAAAAATAAAATTTTATAAGATGTCCTTCACTCCACAAATCATGATTAGTAATGATTTTGATTGAATCTTAACACAATTGACATTGTTGTTATTACAACAATGAAGAGGATGTGGATTCGAACACTCTTAAGCTTATCTTTTCCTCTGATTTAAAGGTGAAGAAAAGTTATAGGTAGAAGTAAATTTTTGTATAAAAAATTCGATTAATAATAGTGCGAGTTAATTGAATGTACTATACGAAATCTGTGCTATTATTGGAGCGCTCAACGTAACTAAAGATCATGATTTTAAATGTACCGTCATAAAGAGTGATTGTTGTGCTATTGTGATTAAATTAAATAGTCGATCTTTGAATTTATCATTGTATGATTGAATTGTTGGGTAAGTTCATAAATTTCAATTTTACTTTAATTTGATTATTTTTTTAGTATGTTGATAGGTGTGTGAATGGGGTAACTTGTAGACTTGCCCATTGATTTCTTCATGAGGATATATATATATATTTTTGTATGTTTAATTTGAATTATTTGAATATGATTCATCAGTTTTTGTTTGTTGGAGCCCAATTTTGACCGGGTTTGGACTTTTCGTTTAATTTAGAGTTAAATTGATTTTTAATTTTATTTAAATTTAAATTTAATTATTTAAATTTACTTTGAATTTAAATTTAAATAAAAATTAAAACATTAAATTTAACATTAAAAATTAAGAGTTCAATGTCCAAATACATGACCCAATTGGCCCAATCCCCTTAGCCCATTTACACCCATTTTTTTTACCCATTTTCGGCCCAAATTATATTTTCAGCCCAAATAACCCTAAATCAGTCAAACCCTAAAGTCAAAAGCAGATTTTCACCCACGTGCCTCTGCTGCTGCTCCAACTTGCTCCGGCTGCTGCTGTTGCTACAAGTCTCCAACCACCATTGCTGAGGGTACCTGCAACAAGCAACAAGCAACAAGCAACAAGACAAGCATTAAATTAGAAACAGAAGATATCATCATTAAAAAAAAAATCTGGTTATAAAAGCAGATTCAAAGTCAATGTAAAGGGGGGGACCCCGATTCTCAAAAATCAATAAGAAATAGCCCAAAAACAATACATTAGGCTTTCACAAATTCTAAAACAGAGACTGTTGAACAGCAAAGTAGATACAATCAAAGCAAGGAAAAGATAATAATAGCAGATTCAAGTCAAGGTTTGAAGCTGTAGTGCATTAAAGCATCAAGGTATATTTTCAATGTATGTTCATTCTCATTTATGATGCACATCTCTAACCCCCATCAGTTTCAAAACGAGTATTAAATGCACTACAATCCCTCTTTATTATCATCCATTTATTTCCAAATGATATAAATATATATATTTTTAATGTCTTTTAAAGTAGCATTAATGTTTTAATCAGGACAATAAATGTTTTTATGATTTTTATTAATAATAATTAAAAGTAAAAAATATGAAATGTCAGACTTATCTGTGTTGTTGCTACCACCGCCGGAATCAGCCATCGCCGGAACTCCGTGCACCGCCGCAGCCAGAACCGAAATCCACCACCATCGCCGTGGCTCTTCCCGAAGCTGGAACCTGCCAAACGAACATGGGGAAGGTTTTTAACAAAGGGCAAATATGAAGCTTTCAAAAAAAAGAGGAAAAATCAAAAGTTTAAAAAAAAAAAAACAATCAAAAGATTAAAAAGATAATAATAAAAAGGTTTATTTAAAAAGATAAAAAAAAGGGGAATGTTTTGAAAATCCCAGATCTGGATCCAGATCTGGGTTTTGATTTCAAGCACAAAAATTGGGAGCAAAAGGAAATCTAAGAAGAAAAAGAAATAAAGAACAAAATGAAAAATGAAGGAAAAGAAAGAGGAAACTTATCGGCGGCGAACTTGGGCGGCGTGTGGCGCGTGTGAGGACCGTCGGCTGCGGGGTGTTGGTCGAACGAGCTTGTGTGGCTGGAGACGGTGGCGAAGCGTGCTCACGCGCGTCGGTCAGACGGGAGCCAAGGTGGCCGGCCATGGTGGTCTGAAGAGAGAAAGTCAGAAGAAAAATGGGGGGGGTCTGTTTGATTTGAAATGAAAATGAAAAAATAAAAGAAAAGGTTTTAAAAATGAATTTATACCAACCCATGACCCGACCCGGATCCAACCCACGGACCTCTGGGATCCGCGTGTTTTTTAGAAAATGGTATATTTGCGCAATCGGTCCTTCCGCATTTTTATTTGCTTCAATTTAGTCTTTATTGCATTTTTTAATTATTTGCAATTTTCCCCTGTAATTTTAATTGTTTTATAATTTAGTCCTTTGACTGTTTGACTGTACCAAAGGTTGCCACGTGTCATGTTTTGGATTATTTATGCATATAGTCCTTTCTATTTTTGATTTATTTTAATTTAGTTTTTAAATTAACTTTTATTTAATTACAAAATTGGTCCAAAATTTTTTCAAGATTTTCAAATTAGTCCCTTGACTTCTGGATGCCTGTGGGGCTGCCACGTGTCACCTATTTTTGGTTTTATTGCTTTGTAAGCCCCTAAATTGTCCAAAAATTATATTTTGACCCTAAAAACTTTTCCAAAATTATAGTTTGACCTCAAAACTTTTCCAAAATTGCATTTGACCCCAAAACTTTCCAAAATTGCATTTTGACGCCAAAACTTTTCCAAAATTATATTTTGACCCCAAAACTTTTTCAAAATTACATTTTGACCCAAAACTTTTCCAAAATTACATTTTGACCCCAAAACTTTTCTAAAATTACATTTTGACCTCGAAACTTTCAAAAATTACCATTTTACCCCCAAACTTCCTTAAATCCCATTTTTAATCCCGATTTCACCAAAACTCACCGTTTTGCCTCCGAACTTTCCAAAATTTCATTTTTCACCTTGTTTTTACCAAAATTTACCATTTTACTCCCCAAACTTTCCAAATTCCATTTTTAGCCCCGATTTCACAAAAATTACCATTTTACCCCTAAAAAACCAAATTACCATTTTGCCCCCGGGTATCCAAAGTCTTGTTTTAATCTCGATTGCATCATCTCTTTAATAATATTTACATTTAATTTTATTTGTTATGTCTCGTACTTTGTATTCATGTTCACTTCGTGTAATTTATGAAATTGCTCATTCATTATTTGTTTAAAAAATTGCTTTCACAAAATTTTAAAATCAAGACAATATTCTTTAATTTCGCGTTTTGAAATCTTGTACCTTAACTTACTAGGTGTAATTTTTCTTCAAACCGAAATAATCGAATACCTTTAACCAAGGCGATATTTTTTATCTTCGATTCCGAAAATTTGCTCCTTAACTCACTAGGTGCAATCTTTCGTTAAATCGAAATAATCAAACATCTCTTTTTTTAAATTAAAAAGTTTTGCAGAGGAAAGCTCGTTATTTTTTTGATCTCGAAATATTATGTCCTAACTTACTGGATGTAATTTTTCCTCCTCGATCATTTTGAAATAGCAAGACTTCCAAACGAAAATTAAATTTCTATTAAAATAACTCGTGCATTCGAGGATCGTATTTTAAACTCTATTCGAGTTTTTAAGGTTCACAAATTAAAACTCGAAAATAATCATGTGGTACCAATTCTGGGCGTACGAGGGTGCTAATCCTTCCTCGTGCGTAACCGACTCCCGAACCTATTTTTCTGGATTTCGTAGACCGACGTTTTAGCATTTTAAACGTTTTGTGGTGATCCAATCGTACCCTAATAAAAGATTGGTGGCGACTCCCTTTTTATTCCCATTTTTCAAAACTTAAAATATTTTTTTCGAAACTTTCATTTTCAAGGTGGTTTCGACATTGTTAATTGATGTTTGCCCTTGAGAATTTTTTAAAATTCCATTAGAGGCAAATTCTATCTTGCACGTGGTCAAGCTCCCAATGTTTACACAAAATTTCGAAGTGGAAACCCAATACGTATATCGTATCCACCCTGCCTTTAGCTAAAATCACATGGCCAATTAATGATGATGACGAAATTGCTGCTTCTTCCATGTATCTTCTTCTTGTTTTTAAATTCCCAAATCCCAACAAGTGCTTCATAATTATAAAATTTCACTTTCTAATATCTCTATATATAAAGCTATAAGAGTTATTTATTTTCTTTATTAAAAAAATAAAAATAATAATTTTTGTGTATTAGATTAAAGAGTAAATTAATTTTTTTTGTTAAAAATTCTATTTATTTTTATTATTAAAAATTAGTCTCCGTACATTTGTATTAGGTACGCATGGCATGCCAAGTGTGCATTTGATTATTTTATTAGCCACATCAGTTTTTAATAATAGAAATGGATGAAATTTTTAACAGAAAAAATTAATTTACTCATTGATCTGATGTACAGAGATTAATTTACTCATTTTTAAATTAAAAAAATAAAATACAATCTACCCGGCCTCCATGATACATTCAAATAAAATTTTTAAAAAATTGCTGAAATTACTTTAACAGCATTAATAAATCCCATTAGAACATAAACATGTTAATTTCCTCTTAAACATATATTTTTATTTCTGGAAAATTAATTGACAATGCTGGCCAGAGAAATCCTTATAGTACTATATATATAAATATAAATACATACAAGTAAGAAATCTCATGAAGCAGAAAAGAACATTATACTGTAATAATCCCTTTGTCTCCATGTTTGATCGATTTACTTATCCTGATATTTAAGGATTTCAGGCCATAATACAATATTGGAGGCAAAAATTAAAAAAAGAAAAAAAGGTTAGTGTTCTTTAATCTTAAGAAACATATAATTGGATAAAATTCAACCCAAAATCTGTAATATAGAATCTCAAATTGAAATAAATGAAAATGAATTGCATTGGTGAAAACTGCAAATTATTACATTTGAATTTCCTCATTTTTTGATAGTTGAGAATTATTGTAGATGTTAATCTTATAATTCCATGGTGCTGAAGAGAGGGAATGATCAATCATTGGCGTTGGTCATCTGAATGCAGATTTCTGGCTATTTAATTAGGATTCCAATACAGCTCTTGGAAATATATTATCTTCATTTGCGTGAATCTGTCTTCAAAATATTTGCAAACTAAATAAAATCGTGTATATTATAGACAGTGTATGATCGCTTATTTCAAAGATGCTAATTAAATAATAATAATAAAAAACAGTGATAAATTAATCTTGTAAATAAACACACTTTACAAAAAGTGATCATATTTTAAATAATTTAATGGGTTGCAGTATGATTTTAGAATTCTTAAATTTTATTTATTGATTTTTCTTGAGAATTATTTCTCATAAGGATGACAACATAATTCTCATATATTTTTTAATATAAAAATTGTTTTATTTAATAATGATAATTTTATAAGTTACCCTTTTAATTTTATAAAATTTAACATGACAATATAACTTTCACAAAATTTTAATAAATTTTTAATATATGATAAAATAACTTTTTCCAATGTCATAATTTAGGTTATTTTACTTAAATTATCTAAAAAATTTAATTATTTACATAAATCATTCTTGTTCAAAAATAATCACCTAAATGATCTGGAATGAACAGTAAAATTAGGTTGGGGTAATAAATGACCGGTATCACCTTCTTTTTTGACACAATCATTACCGGATGATTGTGTCCGGTGTTAAAAAAATATTGTTTGGGTGTTGGGGACTAGATGATCGACATCTTATTTTTTGGTGTTGGACACTAAATGGTTGGCACCACTTGAAATAAAAAATAATTTTTTTGTGTGTTGACACACTAATTGTCGGTACCTGTTTTATCAAATTTAATTTTTTTTCTTGGGTTATGGGAAGGAGATGGCCGACACCCACTTTATTGAGAACTCAAAAATTTTTTTTGGGGGTGCTGGGATACTGATCGCTAGCACCCGAGTACCAAATTTAAAAAAAATATATATTTTTTATGTGCTCGAACATTGATGATTGACACCCCTTTAATCTATATATATGGAAGCTTTTTTGGGTTTAGGATTTTGTCATACGACCCGTATGTCGAAGATGTCTAGTCCCGTTAACCATGTCAAATCAATCAACCAATCAACTTTTCCTCTTTTTTTAATTAAAATTTATTAATTTAAAATATAATTTATCATTTAATTATTTTTTCTTTCAATTAAATTTTATTTTTCTAAATTTAAATTTATTTATTCTTTAAATATTTCTTTTTTAATTATTTCTTTTTTTATCCAATGACAATATCACAACCCAAAGAGCTTTCATATATAAATTAAGGGTGTCGGCTATTAGTGTCCCAACACCTCAAATTTTTTTAAAAATTTGATACTGGGGTGTTGGCCATAAGTGTCCCAAGATCCAATTTTTTTAAAAATCTAGTACAAAGGTGTCGGTCATCAGTGTCCTAACACCAAAAAAGATTAATTTTTTAAATTTTAGTGTCGGCCATCAATATCCCAACATCCAAAAAGATTAATTTTTTAAATATTGTATTGAGGTTTCAACCATCAATATCTCAACACTTCAAAAATATTTTTGAGTTCCCGATAAAGTGGGTGTCGACTATTAGTGTGCTAACACCCAAAAAGAATTATTTTTTTATTTCAAAAAGTAGTGTTAGCTATTTAGTGCCTAGCACTAATTTTTTTTTTCAAATATTCGTATAAACGTATACCAATATGATACAGGGTGAAAAAAATTCAAAGATGTCAACCATCTAATCCCCAGAATCCAAAAATTATTTTTTTAACTCCTGATACAATCATCAGGCAATGATGTCAGAAAAAAAAAGTGATGCGGATCATTTATTACTCTCAACTCACTTTTATTGTTCATTTCAAATCATTTAAGTGATTGCTTTTGAATTAAGATCATTTACATAAATAATTATTCTCTTGGGTCATTTGGATAAAATAGTCAATAATATAATTAAAGTTATCTTTAGGAATGTGTAAACCGGGTTTAATGGGATTGGGCATGTGATTTCCTATCCTTTTAGCAGCTAGCCAGTCAGTCACTTCAATTCTCAAATATTGGGAATTTTTTAATTAACAAAATTATTAATTGATTTTTATTATCTCAACTAATATTAAACTATTTTGGATAATCATTTTGGCAAAGCAAGTGCAATATAGTTGTACGGTCTCAAAATTACTGCAAAATAATGCTACAAAATTTCATATGTATTAACAAAATGCTCGAATCATTGTTGACTTTAATATTAAAAATCGATATTGTTATAATTCATATGACCGACCTTATAGTTTACTAATGGTTAGTCCGTAAATTTTAATCTAGTGAACTATGCATCTTCTCATACGTGATTAATTCGTAAATTTTAATTTGACGAATTATACATTTATGCTAACACTAAAGTTATATGAGAACAACGTGAAAATTTAAAGTAATTAATTGTTAGTTATATGAGTATCTCTTAATTGCATATTAAAAAGCCAAACATTCTTTAGATCACATAATTTGCAATCAAAGGTAATCAATATTAAGTACCCAAAAAAATTACCAATATCAAAATAATTAAGCTGCCTTGTGCTTAAAGTAATTTAATTATTATGTTGTATTTGTATTATATTAATCTGCCTTGTGTTTAAAGTAATTGTCAATATAAAATCATTTATGTTTATGTTGTATTATATTTTAAGTTGTCTTATATTTTATAATAATTTAATTTACACAAAAATTGTATACTTATTTTATTTTTTTCATGTTTCGGAAGTATTATAAATTTGATTGACGATATATAATTTTATACACTAGTAATGAATCATATGATAATATATCGTTAAAAATATGATATGTCGTCTGATTTTTTTTTTATGTAATTTTAACACTCGTAAATATTATATTCAATACTTCAACTTATTTTTAACAAAAAAAAATCATATTTTAGTAATGTAACATTTATAAAAAAAAAAAACACTTTTTAGTGAGCCAATTTTGCCACGTGAGCATCAACTGCTCTTTCAAACTATAGCTGATCGAATACTTGACAGTTTTATACAATATAAAAATGAATATATTTGCCTTCAAAAAAATGTGTCTTTCAAAAAAAAAAAAAATGTATATATTTAAAACAATAAGACAAAGAATTAAATGGAAAAAAAATTAAAAGCTTGGTTAACTAATTAGTATATTGACTTTGCTAACAACTTTCCGATTCAGTGATGAGAATAATATGTTATAAATATGAACAATTGAGTTGGATCCAAAATAATTCATTCCTTTTCACTAATTATTAAAAAAAATATTATATTGGACTTATAATTATGAAGTCAAATGGTTTGTTGAGGAATTAATTGATGAAACCCAATGTGTATGTATGTTCAACATAATTCACTCACGAGACAGTTCCAAGTCAAAATCCCCACATCACACACCTTATATTATAAATTTATAATATCATATATTAAATATTAAATATTAAACACTGAATATTTCCCATACTAGTTGTTTTCCATGTTCCAAAGCTTGTTAAAATAAAAACTGCTTTGATTAATTTGTTTTCAAAGTTGTCAACATCCAATATATGCATATTTAAATTCATCCATAAATTTGCCTTCAAATTGGACCAACATCAATTTATTGCAAGCTGCTATATAAGTTTCAACATTTATATTTTATAAACTCCAATAATTTGAGTCATTCAAGTTGTTGTTAATATTATCAAATATTCATCCTGCCATTCTCCAATGTTACATGATCCTTAAAATTTTCAATTATATGTTAAAAGTTTCAATTTGTTGTTAATATTATCAAATATCCACCCGTGTCAAACGGATGTTCCGTAAGAACTTTAATCATCATTCCATTCAAATCAAGACTCCCGTATCAACAAAAACAAATAATTTGACATAACTAAACATATATTTTGTAATTTGTGCAACCAAATTAAAAAGATATAACTCAAAATTATATTTTAATATGAATATAAAATGTAATTTCAAATTTAATAAAATTATATAAATCCGTGCCTTTATATATAAGGTTAATATTTGATGCAATGTAAATAAATCAGACAATAACATATCATTAAAAGTAAAGTTCAGTGAATTTCATTTTGAATTTTTTTAGTAATACATGGTATAAAATTATACACTATAAATGTATTAAATATAAATATATATTATAAATTTGTTGAGAAAAGATGTTAAAAAGTCCCACATTGTTGTATATGAAAATTTTTGATCAAAAAAAAAAAACATGATATGAAAATTAATTATATCGGTTTCAATTTTCTTTTCATTTTGAGCTTTGGCAGAATATTAATTAATAATTTATGCTTCACTTTAAGTGGGATTAGCATGTGATTAATCCTTGTTTAAAAAAATAAGATTTGGAGAAGATTCTTTAGATTTTCATGCATGAGACAATACATGTATTTATTCACATTAGCGTTTTCTTCACAATTGGAGGATTTTTTTTTAGAAAAAATTGATTTGCTTTTTGATCTAATGTACAAATATTAATTTATTTATTTTTTAATAAAGAGGGAAAAATGTAATTTACAATGAAAATTTCCATGATACTTTTACCAATTTATAATATATTTTTTAAAGATTACATATATTTCTTATTGTAACAAAAAATCCAATACTCAAATTATCGATTTATTCAGATGTAAACAATTAGTGCCTTACATATAAACAGACAGATTTTCAGTGAAATGAAACTAAGATTATAAGTTTGAAATCTTAGCTCAAATTAGATAATTAAGAAATGAAATATCTATTACAAGATCTTCAAAAGAAAAAAAAAAGATTTACTACACTATCTACTCAAGTTCTCCTTTTCTTTTTGTTTAATTGACCACCATTAACATTAAAAAAAAAAAAGGGCTTTTAGCCTGGAAATTTTCCCTTGAGTTTAATTATACTAAAAAGGGCTTTTAGCTTGAATTCCTATCTTTCTGTGATGATGAGAGTATAGCATCAATGGCTTCTCTAACTTGTGAAATATCAGGTGCTTTCCCTCCTTGAACTGGCCAAAATTCATCTGTTGCCAACACCTGCCCATATATATATAGATAAATAAAATAAACCTATCATGTACATTCACCCATATATCATAAAATAACAAAGCCTTTTGAGTAAAATTGACATTTATGATAAGCCCTATATGATGATTAGAAAGCTGAAGATCTCTCCCTCACCTTCACTTGTAATTGAAGGAACTTGACATAGCTAATTGCCTTCTCCAGCATGGTAACTAGATCAACCTGTGGAGCAAACAAATTTATAAACATGCACATAATTAATTTCCATTTTCAACAAATAAATACAATGGGAATATAATATATATATATATATATATATATATATATATATATATATATATATATTAGTTTCAGTAGTAATTAATAATTAATTGCTTACCTTGGAACCATTAGGCACTAGTTCTTGTAGTATCTTCAACCGTTCACTGATCCTCTCACGTCGATTCTGTATATTTATATCAAAAGCAATTTCTCAAAGTTATTTTTCCATCTAGATTTTGGTTGTTTTTCTATTAATAAAAAAAGGGTTAATTCTACATGACATCCTCAAAATATGATTTGTATTTTAAATTGATCCTTGAACTTCAATGCATTCTAATTGAGTACTCAAAATATCAGTATTGTATCAGTCGGATCCTTTTGTTAGCCTAAGTATTAGCTTGGATATTAATTAATAGCTCAAATCTAACATGGAATATGTTTAAAACAAGTGAATCAAATTATAAACACTTGTGTACCTACTACATGGAAAATTTGGAATTAACTTGTTAAAAAGAGGGGGAAAAAAGTATCTTGACTTTTATTGATGTTGTCTATTTTTTTTTAACCGGTTAGATCTAGAGAATTCATGTAGTAGGTATGTTTATAATTTAATTCATGTGCTCTACATATGCTCCATGTTAGATCTAAACTAGCATTTAATATCCAAATAGAAACTAAGGTGATAGAAAGACTGATTGATACAATACTCAAATATGTTGATGACTCAATCGGAATGTTTTAGAGTTCAAGACCAATTTAGAATTTGGAGGATAGTTTAGGGATTCTTAGTGGAATTATACCCTAGAAAACAAGTTTCAATGCATGTAAAGCAAACCTTGGCTGCAATACTTTGAGGATCCTTTGAAGGACCGGACTTTGATTTAGCCTTCTTAGCTTCATTGCTACATTGTTTCTTCAAAGCTTGAGTGCTATCTCCCTATAAAAAAACACAATCTTATCATATGAATTGTGTATTAACTACTTGGATTGAAACGGAAAAGAAGAAATGGTACCGTATTCAGACGCTTAACGCCGGCAACTCCCGGTGACCGTAACTCCTGTACACTATCAGCATCCATTGCTGATTCAGAGTATAACCAATCTCCATTGTTCTCTTTCGAGCTAAAATTGCTAGCTGTTTCAAAGCAACTAAAATCTTCCACCAAGCGAGGATCCCACATAGAATAATTATCTTTGTGACTTGCTCTTTTTAAGTAAGTATCGCTTTGTGGAGCCTTCTCGTTTTGTTCAAAGCTAAGAAGAGATCCATAATTAGTCCCATGATGATGATATTGATGAGTGAAGTTGCGGTACATTGAACTGCCTTTGAAGTTTATCAATGAATGAACTTCCTCATGCGGTGGCCGGAACACAAAACCTTCGGAATCAACACTACCCGGAGAGGAAAATGAGGAAGAGCTAGTCATCGGAAAGTTGTTGACACCACCGCCAAGCTTTTTCAAGTGATCATCACCACCTTCATCAAAGTTTCCATAATTGAAAGATGAGGTTTGAAGTGAGCAAATAGGGTCCTTGGCTAGTGCCATTATGATAGTGAAAAAAAATTTGGGGTTGAATGACAACTTCCCTACAAGGCCTATATATATATCTAAAAATTCAAACTGATAAATTAAATATTGATATTTCATATAAATATTAATAAGGGTTAATTCATCAAACATCCTCAATCATGACTTTCATTTTGAATTGGTTTCCAAACGTTAAATGCTACTCAAATTTGACATGAAGTGCATTTAAAGTACATGGATGAAATTGTATACAAAAGTGCACCTACTTCATGAACAAGTTGAATCTAACGTGTTAAAAAATCGAAAAGAGATAATCTTATTTTTTTTATTAATATCATCTTTTTAACACATTAGATACAAGTTGTTCGTGTGGTCAGTAGACACGTGTTTACAATATAATTCACTTATATTAAATATGCCTAAATTCACAACTAGGCTAACAGAACCATTTGGTTAACATATTACTGATATTTTGAGGATTTAATTAGAATATTTTAAAATTCAATGAGGAATTTAAAATCAAAGCAATAATTTATGGACATTTTATGAAATTAAACCCATTGATAATGATAGGTTTTAATGCAATATTTAAACTAAAGATGGGAATCGAAAATACTTGGTTTTTTTTTTCTCCTTATGGGAACAAGAAACCAGAATTAAATATTGCTGCAATTTCACAGATGTAATGAACTAGCAAATTATATACACATATATAATATTATATAATATGATTGCATCGGGATTGTTAGCTGGCAGAGGTTGATCGAAGATTAAATGGAAAAACAAAGGCAGGAAAAAAAAAATTGCAAAGCAGCATAAGGATCGGCGGAATTTTCTCCATGCCCACGTCTCTCAGATTCCCCCATATTTATTGTTATATGAACTATTTGCTTCATACCCTTGAAGATAATTTTAGCTTTTGAGGTTGCTTCCTACGTTGTTTCCCTTCTGCATGTGGGGGTTTCCTACTGGTTTTTTCATGGTGGCTTTGTAAGTCAAATCATGGCCATCTATTCTATCGTCTAGTACTTTAATTCATTATTTAGCATCGATCAGGTTCCAGCATCTCAAGATTTTGTTCTTCTACTTCTTGATTTTTTTAAAGTAGGAATTAGGAGACGATCAACACCAATTAAATTAAATCCGAATCCTTCCATTTATGACCCTTTTAACACTAACTATAAGGTTGACACGAAGACCTCTTTTAACTATTGTAATGAAAACAGAAACATATGGTGCATTTATTGCAACCTATGAGATGTAAGAAGTGTATATCCATTATTGATTGATTGATTGATTGATTAGTAACTGTATCTTTTGTGAACCCAATGAAAATCATCCTCTCCACGTGTTTGGTTGGCTGGTCTATTGGGGGGGGGGGGGGGGAATTGCATAAAAAGCAAAGTTGGCCTTGTGGGGAGAAATGAACATAAAGAGCAATTCCATGTTTTTAGGAGAACTGTTTGGTGTCCTTATACCATGAATTTTAAGAGCTTTACATGTCTTTCAATATCATCCACAAGAATTCGCTAAACATTATGCAAAGTAAATCATCACATGATTTGAATAGTGAGGGCATTGATCTAGACGTAATCGTTTCCTACAATTCCTTTCATATGTAGTCAGTCTTTTTTTTTATAAAAAAATTAAATTACATGTACGGTCACTAAATTATTAGTATATTTGTATTTTGATAATTGAACTTCAAAAAATTACAAAATGATCATTAAATTATTCATAAGTTTTCATTTACGTTTTGGTATTGTGGATCAGTGCCCATCGACAAGTAAAAGAACATATTTTATATTCAAGTTGATCTGATGGTCAATGTTGGATATCAAAGAAGAAAATTATTTGGATTTTGGTTCGTAGATTCATGATGCTCAAATTTGTTTAATGAAAAAAAGTGAACTATAAAAAAGAAGGGAAAGGAGAACTTTTGGTTGGTGCCGGTGGTGTGAATAGAGAAAACCACACAACAACGGTTTTAAATAAAAAATTTCAAATAAATTAGTGAGTATTTTGTATCTTTTTAAAGTTGAATGACCAAAATATAAACTTACTAATAATTTAATGTAATTTAACCCAAACAAAAATAACAAAACATGAGCAGCAAGATTCAAACCTACACGGGCAAAGCCCACATGATTTCTGATCATGCCCGATAACCACTCCAGCACGCCCACCTGATGGTGGCAACTTTCCATTTGCTTTTATGAGTGAATATAAAACCTTTTTGATACAAAATCAAGATACAAGGCTTCATATTTTATTTTACAGAATTAAAATAATATTTTAACTTTTACTTTTATCTTAATTATTTTCATTAAATTTAAAATTTGATGAATGAGCTTAGTTATCAAAACTATAAAAAGTCATTACTTGCTAGAAATTTTGATTATTGTTTTCCCTTTTTTTGTTATGGTATTGAGTATAACAACGTTTTTGTGATAGTTAAAAGTTAATTTCATGAGCTGGTAATTTTGATTTGTATTTGTTTATGGTCTTTAATTAATATTTTAATCAAGCAGTAAATGCAGTATCTGATTTTATGCGCAAAAGAAATTAGAATGAGGGTAAATTTGAGTTTAAACAAATAATTGTTCCGGGTTAACTGTTGAGTAAAATCATTTTCCGAGTTAGACTATACAAAAGTTGAGTTAGTTGCATTAACAAAATTATTGTATCGATCTTCTTTCTCTCTTTGGCTATCAATTCCTTGCTATAACAACAATCGTAACGAGTTGTAACAAAGATAAGTCGAGGTCCATTCAATTTTATCAAATAAATTTAAGTATTATTATAAACATCAGTCCATCTGATCAAAATAAGAACATTTTGTTATTTCAAAATAAATTTGTATGGAAATTCAATTTTAAAGTGACATTCTCCATAATAGAGTGACAATCACAGTTACTTCAATTCTGCCTTTGTGGAACCAAACTGGCACTTTATACCATAAAATTTGACTTATAATTTTTCTCTTTTTTTTTTCCTACTTATTATTCCGAGGTCTTGTAGAAGATAAAGTGATCAAGCGTTTAAAATTTAGTTTCGATCAATGAGAAAGTAAAATTTTGCCTTTTACATTGCGAGTTATATTCTGAAAATTTTTGAATCCAGAAGAATGAGCTAATCCAACGTCAGAGCGATTTACTTTTTGGAAAATGTTACCTATGGATGTATGATGCAATAAGAGACTTGGCATTATTCATCAAGTCTTGAAGTATGATGCAACCGGGTACGGGTGAACAGAACGTTCGACGAACTGTTCGTGCATCGTTTGTATAATGTTCGTTTATTAAGTTAAATAAACGAATATGAACAAAATTTTTATGTTCGTTTAATAAATGAACGAACACGAACAGAGATGTGTTCTGTTAGTTTATGTTCACAAACAAGCTTATTTAAAAGCTCGTATATTGAATTATTTATGACTTGTTTATTTATTAATGATATTTTCTTATAAAAATATTAAAATAATATCTATATGTATGTATGTATGTATTGTTTGTTTGTTTGTTTGTTTGTTTATTATTTATTAATATTATTCGTGAACATGTTTAATTTTATGTTTATAAACATGTTCGTGAACATTAAAAAACGAACATAAACACACATAATTTTAGATAAATGAATAAGAACAAAAAGTTTAAAATTTTTAACGGACACAAACAAGCTTAAAAATAAACAAACGAACATGAATAGAAATTTATTCGTTCAAGCTCGATTCATTTACAGCTCTACGAGCAAGCTTGCAAATAAGAGAGTTACCGAAAGAGGAGAAATAGAGGACGGATATTAAAAACGTTTCGTCTATGAAGAACTTCATCTCAGAGAATCACTTAAATACCTCACCTTCGAAATGTTAACGGCTCACAACCTTATTACTGCAACAAAATCTTATAAAGAAGTGACGCGTTTACAGAATTCGTTAGAGTCTTGGAAATTTTCGAAGTCATGATTTGTGATTCTTCTAAATCAAAATGTTAGTGCAATTTAAATATTAAATTTGTGGCTCATTCATTAGGAATCAATGATTGGAAGCAATTGAAAGACATGTTACAGTTTGATTACGAAAAGAGAAGCATTAAAAAGAACTAAAATATTTTAGCAACATCCTTCATTAGGCCACGGTTGGCAGCGGCGAACACAATGAACTCCTCGTACGAAATGCTGCCGTCGCCATCCGTATCCATTTCAGACATCATCTTTGAAACTTCATCCACCGAGACACAGCCGAGCGCCTTCAATGCATCTCCGAGCTCTGTTGCAGAGATTTTTCCGTCTCCGTTCACATCGAAACGTTTGAAAATGCGATCGTTGTTAGCCTTCTCTTCATCATCCATTTATTTTTCTACTTTGTTTATGGTTTACTTGTTTTTATTATCATTAATTTAAAAAAAATAAAGAACCTTTTTGTTTTTAAAGACAAGGGGAAAATCTTCCATTATGAACGGATCACCTGTAAAAAATGTTTGGTGGTGAAAATTAGAAGATATTTCTACATCTTAGGTAAGGAAAAGGATAAATTTTAACCAATAGACTCAGTCAATTGAATTTAACCACACACTATTTTGTGTTTATTTTTATCATATTTCAACGTATTTATTAAATTTATCGTGTACGATCGAAGAGTTAACCTCTTTCTCCAACAATATGATTCTGTTTAAGCATTGTTCAAGAACTGAAATCAAGAGCTTGAGACAAGTAAATAGACTCGAGCTCGACTCAATTATAAACTCGAACCTAGCGGAGTTCAATATTTCGGAAGAGACCGGCCGAACTACAAAGCCATTGATAGACACCATGTAGCTGTTAGATAGGAGTAAAAAGATCCGAGTCTCTCACTAACGAGTTCTAAGGTTTCAGGCCTCTTGGCTTTCCCCATCATTATCAATCACACGGTGACATAATCTATTCACGTTTTCATAAAAATCGACTAAGTACGATAATCAAGCTAAAGCTTGGGTCGGAATATTCAAACTTGGTAGTGAATGAGTTGAATCGAGATATAGTTTTCAAACCGAACTCGAATAACAAAACCCAGATTGAGAATCAAGGAATTTTCTCCATTCACTAAACCAATTTGAATGTATCATACATGTAGTACATGCTAGGAAATATGGAATACAAAAATCACCAATCATTTGAGTAATTTTATTGATTTTGTTCCTTGACAGAACAATTTACAGAATTATTACTGATGATGCATGAGGCTTTGCATAATACGGAAGACCGGAATAGCTTTAAGTTCACCGATAAAGGCAACAGAGATGATAGAATATTACTATCTTCATTCCGATTTAGTCCTAGTTGCCACAAGAGATATAGGTATAGATGCCTGAAAGAGGGCTAATCACGATGTTTGGGGAAGAAAACTTATGCCACGGTTTTGAGGAGAGCATTAACGACAGCTTCTCTAGTCGGCAAAGCAGGAATTGCACCTCTTTCTGTCACGGTCAATGCACCACAAACGTTAGAAAACTTGAGAGCATTTCTCAATCGGTCTTCGTGCTGCAAGATTAAACGAAAACTTTCAACTTGCTTTTATGTTTTGTACCGCATTAATAAGGAGAGAATAACAGCATTCTTGCTCGCAATAACCATACTCAACTCATGAAATCATTTCATGCGGCTAAATTTAAGTGTTGATACTTAAAAGGGCAATACCTGAATCAAGGAAAGATTAGAAGCTAGCTGCGATAATGTTCCAGCTACAAAAGCATCCCCGGCACCAGTGGTGTCTACGGCTTCTACCTTCAAGCCCTTCACTTTCCCACTGAATTCCTGAAAAATATTATACATTTCTCAATTCTAGATTCAACAATATTCTAGAGCGCTCGTTCTCATAACCTGATATTGGGTAAAAGTATCACGGAGGCTCTTGTACTAAGAGTTGAATTACATTTTAAGTAGATGAAATTAATCCCTATACATTAAATTAAACAGCAAACTGGTCATTCTATTAAAAATTTCATCCATTTCTACTACTAAAAACTGCTCCCTGTACATCAAAATGAAATACGTGTAACTTTCTAATTATTCTATCAACCACATCAATTTTTAACCGTAAAAATAGATGAAATTTTCAACAGAAAAGACCAGTTTGCTCTTTGATCTAACGCGTAAGGACTAATTTGCCCGTTTTTGGAGTAAAGAGGCAAAATGCAATCTGACTTAATACAGAGCCTCCATGGTACTTTTACCCCTGATATCGGGTCTCATTCAGGGTCATGAACCCCCTTTTCAAGGCCGGTAAAATACAGCCTCACCCAACCCCATTGCCATCTTACATCTACAGTGGCAATTCTAGTCATCACTGTTCCAAAGAGTCCAGCTGTCGAAATAAATTACATGCAGAAAGGAAAAAAAATTGTCATAGAAACATATCTATCGAGCTTACCTGAGTATAATAACGGCAACCATCTGCTCCCTCTGTAACTAGAAGCAATTTCAAATTCGGGTGAAACAACTTACGGACAACAGCATCATCGTATGGATCTTCTCCTTGTGTTAGAAAAGAGATCTCTTCTTCACTTACCTGAAATCCATACTCATTAATTGAAATCATTAATATGGATATAGCCCTTTCCTTTTACTTTACGTGTCGCACTCTACCTTGATAATATCGGCAGTATCCCAAATGCTCAAAATCCCTTCCCTTGCACTCTCTGCAGAGGGCCATAAGGGAAGCCTAAGGTTGGGATCATAGGAAAGAACAACACCTGCATCCTTTGCAGCTTTTGCTGCAGCAATGTGAGCCGACTTGCATGGTTCTGTAATAAGACTTATGGAACCATAATGAAAAATCGTCGCCTGCCAAAAGATGAAGGTGAAAACAGAAACAGAAATGCTAAAAAGGAAGGGACCTATACAGCAATTATACACAAACCCACACCTTGGCAACGTGATGAATATTAAGGAGATCACTAAATTATTAGTAAATTTACGTTTTGGTCACTAAACTATTCGTTTTCTCACATCTTCCCATTGTGTTTTTAGTTTTGTTAATTAACAGTTATAGAGGTAACATACCTTTGTAATCAAATCAAAATCGAGTTCATTTTCTTGAAGCAACATATCAGCACTAGGATTACGATAAAACATGAATTCACGTTCACCATCACTCCTTAACGTTACGAATGCTAAAGCAGTTCGTGCACCGGGATCAAAACGCATCCCTTCATTGTTGACATTATTTTCCTTTAATATGTCAGCAAGCATGTACCCGAATTCATCTTCACCAACCTGTCCACATCATACAATACATTAATCTCTAATACCATGTGCACCATACACCATAAAACCGATAGGTAATAGGGGCCTAACTTGAATATAAGACCAGATTAAACCCGAGACCTAATAGATATAGGATAGAATTACTTAAATTAGAGAAGTTTTATCGATGTAGAGCAGCCGGATTTCATAACTATGAAAGCACAAGCATGAATGAGATATATTAGTATCATACTCAACAAACAAAAAGAATACATACCTTCCCGATAAAAGCAGATGAACCACCAAGACGAGCTATGCCGACAGCAACATTAGCAGGAGCACCCCCAGGGGCCTTTTTAAATGCAGGAGCTTCTGCCAATGAAAGACCACTGGTCGTCGGGACAAAATCTATCAGCATTTCCCCAAAACAAACCACAAGTGAAGAATCCATTATTTCAGGTAACCCATCAACAGGAAGGGCTTTTGCTGAAACAAATAAACAAACATGGCAAAGAACAAGATTAGGTGTGGAAACCGAGACGTAATGAAAATTATACACCACAGTAATTACAATCCACAGGTAAAAACTAGAAAACTATAATGCTAGCAATGGAGCATTACTTAACATTCGTGTAGCTTTTACTCTAATGGCAATGTATCAAATAATAATCCCTTTGCATTTAAAACAACAACATCAACTCCTAATTATCTTTGCATCACTCAACTAATCAAATGGCATTATGTAAAAGTACCATGGAAGCCCTTGCATTTGGAGTCAAGTTACATTTTGCTCCCTTTACTTTAAAAAATGGGAAAATTAGTCCCTATACATTAGATCAAAGAGCAAATTGATCCTTTCTGATAAAAATTTCATCCATTTTCTATCATTAAAAACAAACCTCCTAATTATCTTTGCATCTCTCAAACTTATCCTCCACTCAACTAATCAAATGGCACTATACATGCATATATGCAGATTTCCATTTTTTTCCTCTAAATCAAAATTTACTCTATATATGATCAATAAAATAAGGTAAGCAACTAAAATTGAAAACCCTTGTGCTCCAACTTTTTAGATAATTAAACAAATATTTTAAATCATTTACAAACTTCCTTTAATAATTAAGTTTAAAAATCCATAATCCATGCTTTCCGCAGTTCTAAAATTATCTAATTAACTTTATTCTTTTCCTTAAATCATACTTAAAATTAAGTAAGAAGAGAGAAATTGAATACATCTTCCTGAATGATCCCATAAACTACTACAACAACTACAAAAATAAAATTCACATTACTCAAAATAACCCTAAAAACAAAGCTAATCATGTGATATAAAAACAAATTTGAATTTTAAAAAAGCCATTTCAGCTATCCTAAATGAAAGCTAAAAAGTACCTTGGACATGTAATTTAGGAGTAGCACGCTGAAAACGATGAGGAAAATAAAACCCAGAATCTCTAACCTTGCAATGACCCAATTTTACTGATTTATGAAGTGGGTAAGAACCCCAACTACCATAAAAGCAAGAGGAAGTTGAGTAAAGAGCAGCCATAAAAGAATTTATATATGAACAAAATTGAAAATGAATGAACTTGGGTGGATGAAGGATGGGTTAGCAACAAGATCAAAATATTCGGGATTTGGATGCTTTTTTAAAAAAATTTGGAGAAGAAAAAAAGATAAACAGATGAAGTGAGAGTGGGAGTGAGAAAGTGAGCAGTGGAGAAAACGAAGTAAAGATTTTTGTCTCTTTGCGGCTTCGGCTGTCGTTTTTTTCTTTTTCTTTGATGCTGTTCTTCATTTGGACTTCAAAGCCCAGATTTTAATTTGGAAAAAAAAAGAATCCAATTCTTTTCACTTTCAGTCCAAAAACAATTTTTCTCTTTTTTATCCTTTTTCAACTAAAGTTGCTCATAGGTCGGATCGAATTGAATTCAGACCAGATCTAAATATAATATTAACATATTTTCTACTTATTCAAGTTCGATTTGACTCGAAATATAGACTTTAAATTTTACTCAAACTTATCCATATTTACAAAAAAACTAACACAAGCCCATTTAAGTTCGTTCATATTTTTAAATTTTTTTTAAATATTTATATTATATTATTTTAATATTTAATAATTTTATATATTTTTATTTATTGAATTTGTTTTATATAATCATTTTAATATTATTTTAATATTTATATTAGAATAATATTATATATTTTTTATATAATATAAGTAATTTAGATTAAAATAAATCATCAATAAATTAATTACTAAATTTAAAAATATCCCTAAAATCATGCGTCGAATCAGAAGTTTCCAAGTCTATCCAAACTTCTTTAATTACAGTTCACCTTCCAGTTGTTGATCTTTCATCGAAACCTGATTTGATGTATCATTTTTATTAAATTCTTCAACCACGACAACAGCACAGTATAGAAGTATTATTTCGTTGATTTTTTAGCAGAAAACCCGAACGACAAACTTTCTTTTCCCACCAAATTTGATTCAGTTTGAAGCGTCATTGAGTAAGAGAGTTTATATTCTGGCTTATCTCTATTCTCAGTTGAGATCTCAATACAATCCTTAACACCATGACCCATTCGACCACACTCAAAACAAAAATTTGACAAATTCTCATACTTAAAAGAGATCCACAATTACTCTTGATTACCTGTCGAGATAAAAACCCCTCTCCTCAGTAGTTTTTGTACATCCAAATGAACTCTTAGTCAAAAGAACTCTCCTTTGATCTTCGACCTGATCACCCCGCCTAGAGTTGACCCTATAGCGTGCATTAGATCTTTCTTATCGCACTCCGATGGACATGGATCAATCTTAAGCCAAAATGAGGATAGAACAAGCTAGATCTTACTTCTTTCGATAGGGTTTTTCAATCTCTCAAAAATAACCAGCTGCCTTCGGAATGACCAAGGTTGCCTTTTCAGGATCATCTCCAAATCATCCTCGTTTTCAAACGAAATTATAAATAAATTATGTCCTGCCACTTGGATCTCAAACTTTCTCCTCATCTTTCAAATACTCTTAATTTGTGCACGAAAACTATTAGGATTGTCTGATTTCCTCGTCCACACAAAACATAACAGCATCAGATTGCCACCAGAAACAATCAGTGAAATTTTCACTGTCAACTGAACAAGTTCTTCCTCCAAGAGGGTGATCTCATCCCTCCTCATTCTCTAGCAAAGTCACCACCCTACTCCAACCCAACCACAACAATCACTGTTTTCCAAGATACTAAGAAAGAGCACTTTTGACTTTTTTTTATATATTATAATATTATATATTTAGTATAAGTTTATTTTTTTGATGCGTTCTAAATTACATAATATATAAAAATAATAAAATATATATTATTATAAACCTAAAAACGGGTTAGGCCGGACCGAGCTCGGACCTTGAATGTTCAAGCTTGAGCTCAACTCATATTTTAAACGAGCCTAATTTTTTTTCCTAAACTCATTTTTCGGGCCTAATATTTTTATCCAAACCCTCCTAAATTTTGGACAGACCTTCGGGTCTAGACAGGTAATCCGACCCATGAATAGGTTTATTTTCAACCTTTGTCAATTGTGTATTTTTTTGTTTTATTGTAAATTTGCCCTTGAACTATAGTTTAATTTCTAGGTTGGTTCTTAATTTTTTTTTACAATAAGTGATATATAATAAGAATATGGTATGTGGTATATATTTTGGGTAAATGAGATAAAATTGATAATTTATATATAATTTAAAAAAAAATTAAGGACTAATTTTAAATTGGAGTATAGTTCGATGGCCAATTAAACAAAGCAAATCCATGGATTAAAAAAATAAACTTGATTTATCTAAATAAAAAAATAGAATAAATTTTAATTCAATATGCAATGTGATATATAGATTTTTATTTGGTGTTATTATACATATGAAAATTTTAATTTTGCTTTCATCATGAACATGAAAATTTAATTTGTTCAAGTTTCAAGTTTAATTCCATATTTTAGAAGATTCGAATAAATAATTATGAACTATAACTTAAAAGGATACTATTGCAACGAAACCCCTTGAACATCTTAAATATCTTGATTTATTGTGTTAGGATTAAAGTGGATCTCATGAAAAAATGGAATTGTTTAAATAATTATTTCATTACCTATACATTTCTTTAAAAACAACAAAATTTTTATTTTTAAATATTCATATCAATATAAAAATATAAATTTTAAAAAAGTTAAGAATAAATCATATGTAAAGTTACTTAAATTATTAGTAAGTTTATATTTTTATCACTCAACTTTAAAATATTACAAATGATCACTGAATTATTTAAATTTTTTATTTAAGTTAATGGATTATTAATTTTTTTTAAAGTTAAGATAGTGAACTTCAAGTGACGATTTGACGATTAGTATGGTGAATCATTACCCATCAACTGGTAAAAGAACATATCTTAGATCCAAGTCGATCTAACAGTTAGTATCGAAGATCGAAGAAGAAAATTATTTGGATTTTGATTCACAAATTAGTGACATTTGTTGAAGCCCAATTTTAACCGGGCTTGAGCTTTTGATTTTAATTGAGGTTTAAATTGATTTTAAATTTATTTAAATTTAAATTTACTTTAAGTTTAAATTTAATTAAATTTAAAATAGTATTAAACTCAATACAAATTAAAAAAAAAACCAAGTCCAAAAGTCCAATTACAAAGTCCATTTACAAGCCCAAATCGGGGCCCAAGCATAAATACAAACCCAAATAATAGACACTCAAAATCAGCCCAATTGGCCCAAACCTTAATGTATCCTAACCCTAAACAGAAGCCATTCACACCTGCACTGCACTACCACCACATCAGCCAACCACAACGTGCCACGTCATCGTCTTCAGCATCACCTCCAGCCAAGTTGCCACTGCCACCAGTTGCTCTAACTGCTGCTGTCACCGCCACTGCTACATCTACTGCAATAGCCGAACCTACAAAAGAAAAGATGGATTAGGACTAGCATTTAAGTTTTAAGAAACAAAATTGAATGATGAGGTATTTGGCTATAAAAGCCAAATTGAAATCTGTTGTAAGGGTTACAAACCCTTCTTTGAAAAATCCATACACACATCTTTTTTTATCCAATCATCCAAATAGACACCAACAACAATAAAGTCAAGTTCAAAACTTCAAACATTAAGCAATTGAGGTATGGTCTCAAAACGAATACATAAATGCCATGCATGAATCAGATTCTTAAGTTCTTATTTTTTTTTTTAACATGCATTAATGTCTTTATTAAATTTACATTCTATTAATTATTAACTCAAACGTTTTTGTGTATATACATATGCATGTATTAAACCACTACTGAATGCATTAATTATATTTACCAGTTTCAAGATACCTATTAAATATATATTAAATGTATTAACTAAAGTTTTAAATTATATTAATTAATTTTAAATAATAATATTATTAATTTAATGATAATAAAAAGAAAATGAAAGGGTAGAAATTCATCTGCTTCCACCGGACCGCCGTGCGTCGCCACTGCCACCGCCGAAGCCACCGTCATCGTTACTGTTCGAACACCTGCACAGACAACACCAAAATAATTTTAAACTAATATAGGTGAAAATCAAGAGATTTTAATAATAACGAAAAGGGGAAAACCTTGAAAATTTCCAAATCTGGTTTAAAACCAGATCTGGGTTTGAATGAAAAACAAAAGGGATTTTTAAAAATCAAAGAAAGTTTTTTTTTTAAAAAAAACGAAAAAGAAATAAGAAATAAGAAAAAAAGGGAAAGAAAAGGAGAGGATTTTTTACCTTTGAACCGGCCACGGACGGCGGCTCGGCAGTCGGACGGTGTGCTCGAGGGCCGGGGTTGCATCGGAGCTTGACGAGGAGTACACGGCGGCGGCGCGCGGCCGTGGATGCACGGCGAACGGGCGGCCAAGGCTCGGCCGGAGTTTGGCCGGCCATGGGAGCATGTGAGAGAGAAGAGAGAAAAAGGGGGCGAGATAATTTTTAAGAAAAATGCAAGAAAATAATAAAAAAAACCCCTAAAATGGCTTTTATAGAAGACCCATGGACCGACACGATCCGACCCAACCCGCCTCTGGGATCCACGTGTTTTTCATAAATGGGTTATTTACGCGTTTGGTCCTTTCGTATTTTTTAATTATTTTAATTTAGTCCTTTTCATACTTTTAATTATTCTTAATCTGACCCGATAATTTTGTTGGCTTTTCAATTTAATCCTTTGACATTTTGAATGCACCAGAGGCTGCCATGTGTCCCTACTTTGGCTTATTTGTGCAATTAGCCCATTTTATTTTTAATTTGTTTTAATTTGGTCCATAAATCAATTTTTATTTAATTACACAATTGGCCCAGGATTTTTTGGAGATTTACAAATTAGTCCTTTGACTTCTGGATGCCTGTGAGGCTGTCACGTGTCATCCATTTTTTGGTTTTATTGTTTTATAGGTCCTTGAACTGTCCAGAAATTACATTTTGACCCGTGAACTTTCCAAAATCCCATTTTTAACCCCGATTTCACCAAAATTACCATTTTACCCCTAAACTTTCCAAAATCCTATTTTAACCTCGATTTTACCAAAAAATACCAATTTACCCCCAAACTTTCCAAAATCCCATTTTTAACCCCTATTTCACCCAAAATTACCATTTTACCCTTAAACTTTCCAAAATCCCATTTTTTAACCTCGGTTTCACCAAAAATTACAGTTTTACCCCGAAGGTCAAAAATTACCATTTCGCCCTCGAGCATATAAAGGTCTCGTTTTCGATCCCGATCGCATCGTTTTTCTTCTTCACTAAATACTTGCATTTATTTTAATCATTTTACACTTGCATTTTACATTTTTGCATTCTATTTATCTGCTTATTATCTTGCTTCGTACTTGATTTCTCTTATTAATTGCTATTCGGTATTTTAAACTTACACACTCATTTTTAAGTATCTTCAAAGACGAGGCAATGTTCCTCTCGTGTGAAAGCTTCGAGAAATCATGCCCTAACGTGTCGGGTGTGATTTTTCGTATAACTCACACGCGTCGAATATCCTTTTTTTAAGATTTTTATACTTGTTAACCCCGAGATTCCGAGAATATCATGTCCTAACGTGTTGGTCACGATTTTAATTCTCTGCGAAAATCGAAGTAAACGGGTATTCCATATTTGAATCTTTTAAACTATGTGTCCAAGGATTACATTTTAAATTCAATACGAAATTTTTAAATTCTCAAAACATATATCTATATCCCAAATAATTTTAAAAATGAGGCAATATCCTTCCATGTGAAAACTTCGAAGATTCGCGCTTTAACGCGTTAAGTGTGATTTTTGTAATTCATACAAGTCGGATATCCTTTTCAAAAAGTTTTCGAAATACTCTTCAATCTAATAATTATATACAAAGTGATTTTAAGACCAAAATAAGAAATAATGTTCTTTCGTGTGAGGATCTCAAAAACATCATGCCCTAACGTGTTGGGTGTGATTTTCGTATGGTTCATATGATAGAACACTCTCTTTAAAATGCCTCGAAACGTCCTTCAGTTTTGAAACTCTGAGAATATAGTGCCCTAATGTGTTGGACACGACTTCTAATTCTCATAGAGGATCGAAACATGAGGACGAATTTTTCTTAAAAGTTTTCCTTTGAAATTATACAAAGCCGTCTAAAATAAACATCGTATTTTAAACTTTACTCGAGTTTTCATTGTTTTCATAAAATAAGACCCGAAAATAATCATGTGGTACCAAATTTTAGGCGTATGAGGGTGCTAATCCTTCCTCATGCGTAACCGACCCCCGAACCTATTTTCTCTAGATTTCGAAGACCCTCTTTTTTAAACATTTTAAACGTTTTACAGTGATCCAATCACACCTAATAAAAGATTGATTGCGACTCCTATTTCCCTTTTATTCCAAAATTAATTTAAAATGATTTTTTTGAAACCCCGTTCTCGAGGTGGTTTCGATAGCTGACGACTTCACTGGGGAATTTTTTCAAAATAAACAAGAGTCAATCCAAAATTGATAATTTTTAGGTCTTTTTTTTAGAATTTTTTAACTTCGATTTTATTTAACATGCGATCCTCGGCATTTTTGTGTGGTATTATACTCTGTGATATTACTAGTATAATTTTTGCATCCATATGCATTGTGCTATTACCCTTTTAAGTGAAAGCGGGAAACTACTCTTTCGTGAGGTCTTCACCTCCATGCAGGATGGTAAATCGCTTTCGGGATTACAAAGTACCCTTATTTTCGTGAAGTTTTCACTTCCGTGCAAACATACGGGAAATGCATCCCCCTAAACCGACCTCGTCCGTATGAGCCTGTAATGGGTGAGGATAGAGGAATCTGCTGGTTTGGGTACCCTTTACTTTAGAACCTAAACTACATATAGTGAGTCGTAAGCACTTACCCTAGATGAAGTTAGACCGAGCCCTGTTAGTATACCTTAAAAATTTTTTAGGTTCTGTGTTATATATTTGTATGCTGATTTTTTATATATTTATCACCTGCTACTAACCATGTTTGTTTTGCCTCTTTCACCTGCATTTGCATCATCATGAATGGAAAGGTGTTGATTTAAATCCGTTTTATTGACTAGGCAGTTTCATCATGGAGGAAAGATTTCTCAATAAGGTAGAAGATAATATGGTGACGCGCCTATGGTCTGAGGAGCAGCAACGCGGAAAAGGTGACAGCCTGAAAGAGGGGCATTTGTTAGAATTTTGGGACTATACTCGTATCAATATAACTCAGAACAACTTGCAATAATTGAAAGAGATTTGGGGACAGTGGGATAATGAGATGAAACAGATGTTTTATCAAGACTATGGAGATCTACCTTACTTGCTGGAAGTTAAGATCGACAAGCACCTTTTTCGAGCCCTTACTCAACATTGAAACCCCGGATATAGTTGCTTCACCTTCGGACACTTGAACTTGACACCTACCATAGAAGAATATACTGCTCTAGTTCGATGTCCAAGGATCCAAGTCGATAAGGCATATTCTAAAGACGTGAGTGTTCCAACATTGTTAAAGAGATTGATGAATGCAACGGGAATGAGCGAGCAATGGGTTGCTTCTCGTGTAAAAGTAAAAGGAGACAACAGGTGCATTACTTGGAAAAGTTTGCGAGACCTGATTGCGACACACCCAGATATGAGAAGACGCATAGACATTTTTGCCCTCAGTATATACGGGTTGGTCTTGTTCCCGAAAGCATTGGGGCACGTGGAAGATGCAGTAGTAGCATTGTTTGATCGACTAAGTAGAGGAATTACGCCCGTCCCTGCTATCTTGGCAGAAACTTTCCGCTCGTTGAGTGCTTGTCGGAGAGAAGGAGAAGGAAGATTTATCGGCTGTGCACAACTTTTGATAGTTTGGTTTCACAGCCATTTCTAGAAAGTGGAGAAATTTTCTTGTAAGGTTTTCTCGACTGACTTCTCGCCTTTGAAAAATTTTATGGCTTCGCAACGAGAACTGAAAGTATCTAAAGAAAAGTGGGCTGCTATTCTCCAGAATCTACAAGACGAGGACATTGAATGGTGCGCTCCTTGGTTTCTTCCAGATGAGGTCCTTTACCGCTATGGCGACTTTGATTGGGTCCCGTTACTCGGAGTTTGGGGTGCCACTGGGTATGCTCCTCTACTCGTCTTAAGGCAATACAAGACAAGACAGTTTATCCCTGCAACTCATGGTCTAGCGTATTGCGAGTTTTCATATAAAGGGAATGATTATAAGAAAAAGGTCCGAGAAGTGGCAAATGCGTGGAAGAAGGTACAAAGAATGAAGAAGTTCAATGCGAACCCTTTAATAACCTCGAACTACGATTGGTGGAAGAGCAAGAGGGTTAATGATAACATTCTCGCGCTAAACCCTGAAAATGTTCGTTCAGTAGAAGAATGTCTGCAAGAAGCTCCTTCAGAGTTAGACATCCTCACACAAGATTTTGAAAGGAAAAACTCAGAGTTTGGTAAGAGGATAGAAGAATTAGAAGATTCATTACGAAGGCACCGCAATCGGAATACCGTACTGGAGCTCAAAGCCTGCATGGCTGAAAAACAAGAGTTAAGAGAAAGAGTGCAAGAATTGGAAGCCACACTCTACAACAATGAAATCTGACTCGAGATTATGGAAAGAAATTTGGAAACTAGTGAATGGCACGCTCGCCAAGCCCAGAGGGAAGTCAGGGAAAGAGATCACGTAATGGGAAAAGCATTGACTCAAATGAGAGAAGCTGCTGATCACGTACAAGAGTTGGCTGCTGAAGATGATGTTTTGAGTCTTCAATACGAATCCAAATCGGAACGAGGAAAGAAGTTAGCTAGACTTCTAGAAAAAGTTAAAGCTCTAGGACAAAAGGCCAAACCATTTGTGTAACTTCTGTTTTATGTAAAGATTTGTTTTCTCTCTCGAGAAGTTGCTCTAATGGAAAGTGGATTTTGGAATCAATGCATTTTCTTGCATTGCATGCATGTACTTCATTTGCATTAGATTTTGCATATTCTTGCATAATAATACTAATTAATTAAAATTAAAAATCAGTTAACGCCAGTCATCATTGAAAATACGCATCATTATTATACCCGCAAGAAAACAAAAGCCATGGAACAACGGCTTGAGCAAATTCAGAAAGAACTACAAGATCAGATGGAAGAGCAAATGGCAGCAATGTGTAGGGAAATAAATAACCAATTTTCGGAGGTACAAAAGAGTTTGATGACGGAACTAGCGCAAGTTAAACAAAGCATGGCTGACAAAGGAAAAAGCCCTGCCATTGATGATGACGAAGACCCGAGTGTTCCTCTTGGCTTTACACCAGTACACAACCCGGCCTTACAATAAATACTGGTCAGAGAAGCCCATGTCACCATTAGGCCACAACAGCAGACCACAGGCACGTCAGGACCTGCTAACTATGTAGTCGGATCTGAATCAAATCCAAAAGATAACACTGCAAACCTGGGAGTCCCAGATTTTGATGAGATGATAAAGGAGGATCTCCCTAGGAAAATGGAGGAAAAGTATAGGCTATTGGAGGAGAAAATTCAAGCAATACTAGGAATTGAAAATTCTTACGGAGTAGATGCCAAAGAATTGAGTCTGGTTCTAGACTTGGTTCTCCCTCCCAAGTTTAAAGTTCCTGAATTTGAAAAATATCACGGAACGAGCTGCCCAGAAACACATCTGACCATGTTCTGTAGAAAGATGGCGAGGCATGTTCACAATGATCAATTGTTGATTCACTGTTTTCAAGATAGTTTGGTCGGATCGGCGGTTAGATGGTATAACCAACTGAGCCGAGCGAAAGTTCGTTCATGGAAAGATTTGGCACATGCTTTCTTGAAATAATACGGTCATGTGACCGAGATAGCACCCGATCGGCTCACGTTACAGAACATGGAGAAGAGGTCAAACGAAAGTTTTAGACAGTACGCACAGCGGAGGAGAGAAATGGCAATACAAGTACAACCACCGTTGACAGATAAAGAGACCACAATGTTGTTTGTCAATACCCTTAAAGCCCACTATCTTAATCATTTGCTAGGAAACGCTACCAAAAGCTTCGCCGACATGGTCATCTCAGGAGAGATGATTGAGAATACAATTAAAGCTGGTAAAATCGAGGCGAAAGAAAACGCTAGAAGACTTGCCCCTAGAAGAAGAGATAACGAGGTCAACAATACAAGTGTATACCGGCCTGGTGGTGCCAAGCCCTTCATAGCAGGTTAGCCTAGGGCACCAGTAGTTAATAATCAAAACGCCCCGAGACGGGAACCGAGTGTTAAGCCAAAAACTCAATACACTCCACTTTCGGTGTCGTACAAAGAACTCTACAAGATGCTGTATGACGCCCATGAGATAGCTTCTCAAAGGGTGAAATCGTACGAACCACCATTCTCGGCTTGGTACGATGCGAATGCTCATTGTGAGTATCACGCAGATGCGACAGGACACTCAATTAAAAATTACCCAGCTTTCAAAAGGCGAGTCGAGGACTTGATAAAATTTGGGGTCGTGAAATTAAAAGACCCAGCTAGGTCAAATGTAGCTGGGAACCCTTTGCCGAACCATTCCAACCAAGGGATCAATGCCGTGCTGAAGGGAAAGGCACGAAAAGTCAAGAGAAGAGTGGAAGACATTAGGTCTCCGCTACGATGGGTATGGCACCAAATGGTCAAAGTCGGGATGATTGTGAAGGATAGGAAGTGTATGATATTAGAGATTGACTGCGAGTTTCATGCTGTTAGGGGCCATGAAATCCAAGATTGTGATGAGTTCAAAGTCCTGCTGCAAACATCGATGGACAATCAAGAACTGGAATTCTTCGAAGAAGAAGAAGAAAAAGAAGTCAATGATATCTGTGCTTCCAAAGAGGGGTCGGTCAACCAACCGAAGGTGATCATTTGTAAACCACCGAAAAGCGCAGCCAATGGCTAGACGATGCCTCGTATTATCATCCAGAAACCTGCAACCTTCCCTTATAATAATAGTAAAAAGGTTCCATGGAATTACAATTGCAATGTGACCATGCCCAGAGAAGGGGAGCCTAAGAAGGATGTAAGCTTGATTACTCGGAGTGGTAAAATTTATGACTCAGTCGAAAAAACAAAAGAGGTCAATAAAGGGAAAGCAGTAATGTGTGACCATGCCCATTTTTAACCCTGGTTTCACCAAAAATTACCGTTTTACCCTGGAGGTCAAAAATTACCATTTCGCCCCCAGGCATCCAAAGGTCTCGTTTTCGATCCCGATCGCATCGTTTTTCTTCTTCACTAAATACTTGCATTTATTTTAATCATTTTGCACTTGCTTTTTACATTTTTGTATTCTATTTATCTGCTTATTATCTTGCTTCGTACTTAATTTCTCTTATTAATTGCTATTCGGTATTTTAAACTTACACACTCATTTTTAAGTATCTTCAAAGACGAGGCAATGTTCCTCTTGTGTGAAAGCTTCGAGAAATCATGCCCTAACGTGTCGGGTGTGATTTTTCGTATAACTCACACGCGTCAAATATCCTTTTTTTAAGATTTTTTATACCTGTTAACCCCGAGATTCCAAGAATATCATGTCCTAACGTGTTGGTCACGATTTTAATTCTCCGCGAAAATCGAAGTAAACGGGTATTCCATATTTGAATCTTTTAAACTATGTGTCCGAGGATTACATTTTAAATTTAATACGAAATTTTCAAATTCTCAAAACATATATCTATATCACAAATATTTTAAAACGAGGCAATATCCTTCCGTGTGAAAACTTCAAAGATTCGCGCTTTAACGCATTAAGTGTGATTTTTGTAATTCATGCAAGTCGGATATCTTTTTCAAAAAGTTTTCGAAATACTCTTCAATCTAATAATTATATACAAAGTGATTTTAAGACCAAAAGAAGAAACAATGTTCTTTCGTGTGAAGATCTCGAAAACATCATGCCCTAACGTGTTGGGTGTGATTTTCGTATGGTTCATATGATAGAACACTCTCTTTAAAATGCCTCGAAACGTCCTTCAGTTTTGAAACTCCGAGAATATAGTGCCCTAATGTGTTAGACACGACTTCTAATTATCATAGAGGATCGAAACATGAGGACGAATTTTTCTTAAAAGTTTTCCTTTGAAATTATACAAAACCGTCTAAAATAAACATCGTATTTTAAACTTTACTCGAGTTTTCATTGTTTTCATAAAATAAGACCCGAAAATAATCATGTGGTACCAAATTTTGGGCGTATGAGGGTGCTAATCCTTCCTCATGCATAACCGACTCCCGAATCTGTTTTCTCTAGATTTCGAAGACTCCCTTTTTTAAACGTTTTATGGTGATCCAATCACACCTAATAAAAGATTGGTGGCGACTCCTATTTCCCTTTTTATTCCAAAATTAATTTAAAATAATTTTTTATGAAGCCCCGTTCCCGAGGTGGTTTCGACAACATTCAAAGTTATTTCATAAAAAAATCTAAATTGAAGAAAAGAAAGGAAATGAAAGCTTTCGACTAGTGCAGGTAGTATAAATAGAAAAGATCGTACAACAACAATTTTAATAGCCCAATGATTTAAATAAATTTTTTTGAATAATTCAATGATCATCTTGCAATTTTTTAAAATTGAATGATTAAAATATAAACTTATTAATAATTTAATAATATTAAATATAGTTTACCCAAAAATTAAATATGCCAGCATGAACATAGTTGGTTCCACCCTCAACTGAACCATGTGGTATTTGACCCATAAATACAACTAATGTTCGTTGGTAGTTAAAATCAGTGACACCCCAAACATCACATACCCAACTTCACCCAATACACAAATTGAAAACACACGTCATTTTCAGTGGGTTTTTGCTCGCTTTCCAGTTCCTGCCCTACGCGCTTTCTGTATATCATTATTATTACACGTTTCCATGTGACAACACACTATCATCTTTGCTGATCTCATTTTACATTTATTAATCATTTACATTAAAATTCATTTTTAAAATTTATAATCATTTTTTTAATAAGATTCAAATTTGGATTTTTTATTTGGGAGTGTTATGTATTTTATTATTATACTTAGTATCTGTATTATTTGTCTGTTTTATGTATTATATGATAAAATTTCTTGAAATTTCTTAAATTATGAGTTAAATTATATTGTATCATTATATTTCTGATAAAAATATTTAGGGTTGAAAGTTACTTCTATTTTTCATGTGATGAAATATTTATTTATTACTTATTCATTGATTCGACTCGAAATAAGAATTCATTACTTGAAATTGATTCAAAATAGATTGGATTAATAGACGAGCGGGCCACCTTACCATCCAACAAGTCTAGTTGGAAATACATTGAGGTCTACAAACACGCGTTAAAAAGGTGTGGTCAGAATTGCAAAAACAATAAAATACTGTCTGCTCAAAATCTTTTTTCTTTCAACTCACAATTTTCCACTCTAAGCAATTACGCCCCTACTTAAAATCAACACGTGTCTTTTCCCTTTTGGTTCCTTCCCAAAAAATCAATCTACACCTGTCCACATCTTATCTTTCCTTTCACGCGGGCAAATAAACCGCGTTAGCAGACCTTTTAAATACGCCTCCAAAACCAGGGAAATTAATAATAATCTCATCAATGGCAAGGTTTTTAGGTTCCATTGAAGAGATGAAGAAAGTATTCAACAAATTTGACAAAAACGGCGACGGTAAAATCTCTCGTGACGAATTGAAATCGGTGTTAAGTGCGTTAGGTTCGGCGCCGCCTTCCGGCGAAGTGGATCGGATAATGTCGGAGATGGATAAAGACGGGAATGGCTACGTAGATCTAGATGAATTCATTGCTTTTCAACAAACGAACATCAATGGCGACGATGATGAAGCACAGTGTGCTAACAAGGAGCTCAAAGACGCGTTCGATATGTACGATCTGGATAAAAACGGATTGATTTCGGCTAATGAATTGCACGCCGTGTTGAAAAGATTAGGTGAGAAGTGTTCGTTGAGTGATTGCCGGAGAATGATTAGTCAAGTTGATAAAGATGGTGATGGAAACGTTAATTTCGATGAGTTCAAGAAGATGATGACCAATGCTTCAACTTAAAAGGTTAAGTGTTAGGTTTTTTTTTTTTTTTTTTTCAATTTACCTTATGAATGTTAATTAGTTTAGGAACCCTAATGAACTTAGTATTTGGAACTGTTAATTGTGTGTGTATATATATTATGATTTGCTCACTTACAGCTTCGATTTAATGGCAATGGCAATTAGGTTTTATTTTTGTTTGTTAACGTGCGAAATTAATTTAGGGGTTTACATTTATATTTATTTTATTAAAATTATAAAACTATTATTAAAAAATAAACTATTAATAGTTTTCTAATTATTAATATATTTTTAAAGTTATAAAATGATTATCAATAAAATTATTATTTTTTAAATTGGTATAATAATAATTTTAATTCTCAATATTTATAAAATATGTCAGTTTAATATTGTTTTAAAAAAATAATACTAAATATTTATATATTATGTAATTTAATTTTTTTTAATTTTACTTTTTATCATTTAATCTAAAAAACTAAAATAATAAATTTATTAGTAAAATTTAATTGAAAATATAAAAAAAAAATAAAACTAAAAAATTACAATGTATAAATGAATAAATTTTACTAATAATTGAGCGATTATTAATATAATTGACTAAAAAATAATTATTTTATTAGGATTGGTTGATTTCATGGGAAGCATGTGAAACCTTTTTTAGTTGTGGAAACTTTAAATTTTAATATTATTTTCCATTTTAATAAATTTGACTAAACTTTTTTAAATTAAAACTAACAAAAAACTGGAGCCGTTGGATTTGGCCCACTTAAATTATTTATTATTTTTGTGGAGTAGCAGACACGGAAATATTTATTGGAAAATGCTGAGCTCAACACGGTATCGGTTGGGTTGCTTTGTTTACTTGCTTTACTTTTTTTAAAATATATTTTAGGAAAGTCATATTTGTAAATAAATTTTCTTACGATTTAAATGCTTTCGTATTTTTCTATTAAAACCATTTTTTCCCTTATTGGATGATACAAAAATCTTGATCTAAGTCAAAATGGAAAGAAGTTATTTGTAATGATTGGTTTAGGGAAAAAGGAAATCAAAATTGTCGTTTTTGTGAAGTCAAAAGATGACTTTTTCATAATCTTCCATCTTATATGTTGATCATAAAATAAAGATTAAATTACAAATCTAGTTGAAGTTATCAAATTTTTGAAAAAGTTTCCATATGATTATTAAAATAATGAATAAATTATAAAAATAGTCATTTTTATTTATCTCATATTATATTTTAGTCATTTATGTTTGAAATGTTATGTGTTAGTCATTTATCTTATCGTTTTGTTATGAAGTAGTCACTCTGCCGTTAAATTCCGTTATCTTTCTAACGATAATCTTATGTGGTAGTCCAAATGGGTTATAAATATCAACTCGGATGTTCAATTGAGTTTTTTTTTTCAGTTGTAATTAATTTAAAATTTTCAATTAATTCAATTTATTTAATTAAAAATTTATTTTCATATCAGATGGACATACAAGTTAACATTTAAAACCCATTTGGATTGCCACGTAAGATTGTCGGTAGGGAGGTAACGGAGCTTAACGACAGAGTGATCACTCTGTAACAAAACGATAACATAAGTTATTAAAATAACATTTTAAACATAAATGACTAAAATGTAATCTAATACAAACAAAAGTAATTATTTTTACAATTTACCCTAAAATAATCTAAATTATACGTTATATTTGGTTTTATCTGTAGTCAATTTTTTAAATAGAAGTTGTGAAAGCATTAATTTTGGTTAATTTGATTTTTTTATTATTTAGAATAACAAAATTAACATCACAAACTATTTTTAATATAATTTAACATATTCAATTAAATACCAAAACAATCTAAATTTAAAAGTAAATCATACATGAAATATGTTTTAAGGATGGAACTAAGATTCAAATCTTATTTTCATTATTTGTAAAACGAGCATGAATGTACATTAATCATACGAAAGAAAAAATAAATAAACATAGATAATTTTACTTTCAAGTGTCAAATTGTTACTTGAAATTTAAAAATTTAAATGACTTTTAAATGTTAAATTTGATAGAATATATGCATTACTCACAATTAGATTACACTCGATAAAGCAAAACTGCATACTAGCAAGTAGTATTGTAAAGATTTTCCTTCAAGCTAGTACGAATGGTTAACAAGTTGTTCACAGAACTAATAAAACAAAACCCATCATGAAAACTCCACTTCGTAAATCAGTTAAGTCTCTTAGATTAAGTTCAACTCGGAAAAAAGCATTTTTTGAATCAAATATCATTTCTAATTACCATTTATAATTCAATGTATATTAGGTAGATCTGTTTATGGGTCGAGTTACCTATTCAGGCTTGAAGGTCTGTCCGAAATTTGATAGAGTTTGGGCAAAAATTTTAAGCTCGAAAATGGGCTTGAGCAAAAATATAGATCCAATTAAAATATGAGTTGGGCTTGAACTTGAACATTTAAGGCCTGAACCCAGTCGGATTCGATTCATTTTAAATTTATAATACTAATTTATATTATGTTATTTTTATATATTAATGTAATTTAAAACACATTAAAAAAATAAACTTATACTAAATATATAATACTACTCTAATGTAAACATTAAAAATATATTAAGATGATTATATAACAATTTTCAATAAATAAAAAATTTATAAAATTATTAAATATTAAAATAAAACAATATAAATATATTTTTAAAAAAATTAAAAACTAATATAAGCCGGCTTAAAATGGGCTTGAGTTAGTCTTTTACAAATATGGGCGGGTTTGAACAAAATTTTAAGCCCATATTTTGGATTGGACCAGATCGAGCTTGGACAAGCATAAAGTATGTTAATAGCATGCTTAGACCTAACCTGATCTCGACCTGTCTGGCCCATGAACACCTCTAATCTTAGGTAATATTTATATTGAGTATACAATTATTTTCTATTGAAATTTATTTCTAATATATAACATTATATATTTGAATTGTAAGAATTAATTTTAATATTCAAAATATAGTTTATGTTGAAATTAAATTTTACAAATAATTCATATTAATTGTTAAAAAATATTTGAAATTTATATTTTATATATAAGAATATTAATAATAATATTTTTTTATATCTTTATTGAAATATCATAATAATAATGAACTTTATACATATTTTATATTTTACACTATCATATTTTAAATATATATTTTATTTCTACAAACCAATTTTTAACAATAATATTAAACATTTAAATCATAAACTAAACTTTTTAAAAACGCTTCTCCACTACACATTTCAAAATCAATGAAGAATTAGCCATTATTCTAAGGCTTAATGCACATTTTAGTCCCTGAAGTATAATTTTTTTCCTACTTTGATGTTTAAAGTTTTTTTGGCTCACTTTGATTTGTAACGTTACCAAACGTTCTCAAATTAGTCCTTTAGACGTTAAAAACTAATCCAACCAATTATATGCCTTTAGACGTTAAAAACTAATCCAACCAATTATGTGCTTAAAACTCTTTTTTTTTGTATTTTTTTTCATTTTAAATAAATTTTAAGTTTTTTCGAATGATGACATCACAATGACATAATCATATGATATGTGGCGGCATATGATTGATCGAACATCCCAATTATTAGTTTTTAACATCCAAAGGACTTAACTGGAAATATGGATAATGTTAGGGACTAAATTGAACCTAAAAAACTTTTAAAAACTAAAGTGAGAAAAACAGTATACAAAGCTTGTCCATTGTGCCATGACTTTCTATTGTCATTCTTTGAAGCCAACATCGAAATAGTAGTTGATTAACATGGAAAATGATTATTATCTGATTAAGTTAACATTTCCATGGAGGACTTGTTAGCGAATTTCCCCCAGTTGATTTAAGTTTCGGAAATTTATTCTTACATTTCCTACCTTTCCCTTTTCTTTTGATTCCAACATTTGTTTATCTACATTCCTCGATCTCAAAAAGAGATTTCACTTTTTTTTTTTTTAGGTTTTGGTATTGTTCAAATCCTTGTTTAGCCGATCTTCGCACTCTGCCTAATTGATTGTCTTATCCTTATTACAATGGGTAAAATCTTTGGTTAGAACTTTAGGTTCGAAATTTAATTATAATTTTTTCACAGATCAAAATATAAGTTTATTATATATTGATTTATAATTTCATCAATTTTTTAAAGATTAAACATAATTATTTATTATTTTAGAAGGCTAAAATATGATTTTATTATATTAATTTATAATTTCTTTAATTATAAGAGGATTAAAATGAATTTTTTGAGTTCAAAATATAATTTCATTTTATATTAATTTATAGTTTCTCAAATTTATAAAAAAACCTGAATTATTTTTTTTTTTAATTTTTAAAAGACCAAGACCTTTGACTGCTGCTCCTTTCTATTAGATAATTCCAAAAACAAATTCCTTTCATCCACATTTTCCCATAATCAATACAAAATCATCTTTAACTGTAAAAGAATTATACTAAACTAATTCATCAACCGCCAAAGCAAGCCTATTAGTTGACTGACCATATCCCAATGGTTGTCTCCCTCCTTCCCCCGACATGCGACCAAACATCTTCCATCTATCCGTTGAACTTCCGATTCACTTTTTGTAACCGAGATAAGGGTTTTGTGATTTTTACTTTCATTGGAGATGTAGGCAACAGATAAAAGAGCAAAATGGAAATGGCACTCTTCATATTCGGTGGATTTTGAAACCTTACTATCATTTATGAATTTAAAACCTTAATCTCATTTATTAAGAATCCTATTGCTAGATTATGACATAGGAGCCATTTTTATCGTCACTTACAACAAATCACATCAAAGACAAGAATGATTATATATATTATATTATAGCGTGAAGCAATAATTTATATTCTATGGGTTAAGCCTATTCCAAACCCAAGGTCAAAATCAATAAAACCTCATCCACACTAACACAATTGTCTTCCTCAACCAGTTGAGTTGTCACATCCAGTAATGCTTCATTGATAAACTGGTCTCCTGACGCACTGGGATTGATATATTATTGCCAAAACCTTTTGGCTCCTCCTCATTCATCATCATCAACATATTTTTCCACCACATAATCTCGTTATTATCATTAGAAAAATAATAACTACTGTTGTCGCCGCTGTCAGATGATACCAAACCATTGCTTTCTAGTGTTGGTGCTGCTGCGTGGCCGGAATTATTGTTTTTGTTCAAGAGAAACCTGCTCTCCGATAAGTTTAGAGGTCGAGGTTTGATGACTTCAATATTGGGTTTTGGTGAAGGTTTTACCATTTTCTTCCGTAAGTGGGTGTTCCAATAGTTTTTCACATCTTTTGCTGTTCGTCCAGGTAGTCTACCAGCAATAAGCGACCATCTGTTCATCAAGTTAATCGAATTGATGTTATAAATTAATCGATATAACACGTGAAATTCTTCTAGCATTACTCAACTAAATTCATATCCATTTTACTCTAAAATTCTCATTAATATCAGCTCTATTTATTTTGGATTTCTTTAAATTCCACCTAAACTATTTGTCCTTCCAAAAAAAAAAAAAACATTTAGCAAGGGAGATAAGATCTGAGTTATGGTGGACCACCAATTTTTAATTGTGAAAAACACACGTCTTTTTTAAAATTTATTTTGATAAATTGCTTACAAAACAAAATTGGTGATGATTTGAAGGTTAAGTCGAAAACAAAGATAATATGAATGATGTTGTAGGAAAGTATCATCAAATGATTTCTTCCGTTTATAATGTGGTGGATTCAAATTTCAATAAAAAAAAAAACAATTATCATATGAATGATAAATCTCTATTTGGATTTTGGATGGGTGGGTGTTTAATGTGGATATATATTTATCATAAGTATGAATAGTAATCCTCTAATTATAAAATAACAAAAAATCAAATCAAATAATCTTTTTTATGTGTCAAAGTAATGCTAAGTGGTGGCCATGCTTACAAATTTGGAAACATTAAGCCTTTGAAAAATACTTCAAAGTAATTGATAGTGACTCGTTTAAAAAAATTCGTATTTTAAAAATATATCAATGCAAAATTATGTTAATTTGATAATATTGTTAATGATTATCAAAATTTTATGTATAAAAACACACAAAATTAAACTTCATATATGGTATTGCACATCGATCAAAGTTCATGTATAATTTTGATATTTATCTTTTTTTAATTATCCCATAATTTACTACTGATCATACAAAAATATTTATTATGCATACCAATAAATTATTTTAAAAATAATATTATATTTATTCATGAATTATCATGCTCAACAGTCTTTTTAAATAAATAATTTAAGTTAAATATATTAAATTTTGAGCCAAACACATGTGACTTATTATGTAAATTAATGCTAAAATAAATTATTAAAATTAAAAATCTGTGTTGTTTTAAGAAAATAAAAAAGTAAGATAAAAACCAATATTTTTTAAAAGAAAAATATATGTTTAAGAAAAATCTAAACACGTGTCAAATAATGTCTTTTGCAAGCTTTTTTTATTAATATCTAAAATATTAAGATTATAATTTTTTAGATTAACATTTATGTACTATTTAATTTTTTTCATTGATGGAATGATTTTGAGAATTTAATTTTAAATAAACCTAACATTTTATTTGGGCATCTATACATATATTATGTCTTTTAGTATATATTGGGCTTTTGGGAATATAAATTTGGTATTTTATTTATTATTGATTATATATTAAATATTATTTCAAAATCACGCATAGATTTCGATTTGTTGCAAAAAAACCAAAAATAACCTAATCATACGCGTCTATATCATAATAAATAAAGCTAGAAAAGAGTAGTGATATATTTTAACATAATACTAAATTTAGTTTTTAATGTTTACATTTTTATTAATTTGATCATTATTTTTTGAGTTAAATTGGAGTCTCAATTTTTAAAAAAAGTTATATGTGATCATCAATTTTTTAAAATGAGTTGAATTGTTAATTTTTTAACCGAAATGTTTACCAAAACATTAAATTTTTAAACAGGACAGCTCGCATAACAATTCATATGCATTTCATGTTTTTTTTGAATTTATGAATATTTTTATAAAAATTAAATTATTTATTGACGTGACATATAAATAGTATTATGCTAATATGAAGTACATGTGAATTATAATGTGGATTGCTGCTAACATGATTAAAAAATTAATATTTTTGTTAAAAAATGATTTAACTCTTTTTAAAAAAAAAATTGAGAATCAAATTTAACTTAAAAAAACCAAACTAACCAAACATATAAATATTTAAATCTAGATATAATATTCCGTATATTTGAAAGTAAAAATCCCGTTTGTATCAATGGATAAAAAACCTAAATTTAATATTGGATAGATTGGACAAATTTTAATATAAACTTATCAAATAATTATCCATATATATTCCCCGATCATCAATCATTTACCTATTGCCAAGAAGGTTATGCAGGCGAATCATTAGGTCAACTTCATCATTTGCAAAAGCTCCTCTCTTGATGTCAGGCTTCAGATAGTTCATCCACCTCAATCTACAGCTTTTCCGGCAACGATTCAAACCTGCACTTCAATCTTTTCTAGCTCATCATCATGAAAATCAAATAAACTTTAAAAAAGTTTGTTGAGAGGAGTCAACAAAAAGTATTATTTCTGTATTAAGGTTTTGTCTTTTGTAATTTAAGGAAAACTTAAAAGGGTTCATAAAATTTAAAGAACACCTCGAATGGTGAAAATATGATCTATAAGTCTTGGTTGGTTGTTCAAGTCTTATGAATGTAATACACATAACTAATATTACACATGATACTAATACATCTCCTGCAAGCTTGTAGATCATATCTCTACCAATCGAAATACTCTTTAAACCCTGACACAAGGATAATCCTTTCTGTTGAGGGTTTGAAACATTCCTCTCAACATGTATATATATATATTGTTTACCTGCTCTGAAAGGCACACGATGCTATGGCCCTTCACCGTATTTCTCAATACATTTCTTAAGAAGGTCTTCTTCTTCAGTCCATGCACCTTTTCTAACACTTAAAGATGGAGCTTCCATAAGACCGCTTCTACGTACGTCGTCACTGATTATTATATGATTACTTATGCTTGCTTAAATCTTTCGCATCTGCGTGCATGTGCTTTGTCCATTCTCTCTTCAATTCATTACACCTACCATTCCAAACTTGTATAATTCCAAAACTTTCGGCTTTGATTAGCATAAAAGCAAAATCTTCAATTTATATTCAATTATTTTTTATGAGCAACCTAAGTAAATAATAAAATTTTAAATTTAATCTAATTTTTATCGTTACACATGATGTAATCGAAACTAACTAAAAATATCACTAATGCAAGTGTACCTATCAATTAATAGTATAGTTACGGTGAGCACAGATATCGTTCCCACGAGGACTAAAAGTACTAGTAGTAGCTGTATTATCTAACCGATCGAATAGAGTGATTATTTAAAAGTAAATTTAACTAAATTATTAAACTAAAAGTACGACAAAGAGTAAATCAAGAAATAGCAAATGTTTTAATACCAATAAGCAAAACAATACCCAGGAAAGACTCCACCTAGATTTCTGAGTTAAGCAATTTATTCACTTAGTATTTTGATCCGTAGAAATCCCTAAATTATGCTAATACCTCTATTCAAGCATAAAAGCAACTGACTCTAGGTTGATTAATTGAAATTTCTTTCTAAGTAAAACCCCTATAATCACATTAATTCGATCTATGAATTCCCCTATTAGATTTGACTTTAATTCGGTAGATTTATGTCGTCCTATTTCTAGGTTTGCATGCAATTCCACTCAATTATGCTAGATCTACTCTTAAACAGGGTCTGTACCTTCTCTGAATTAAGCACATCAAACAAGAATTAATATTTCAGAAATACTAAATCAAGAATTAAGCACACACAATTGAGAATAAAATCTAAGTATTTATTGCGTAAAATCAAAAATCAAATGCCATAATTCATCATAGGGTTATCTCCCCAATATATTTAGGAAATTAGTTCATGCTAACGAAGGAAAACATCTCATAAACAGTATATCCGCAAGATGAAAAAAGATTCATAATAAAGTCAAAAGAAATTAGAAAGAGGTCTTTAATCTTCGTGGAAATCTATTTCCAAAACGGCTTTTATGGTATTTTTTTCAGTTTTTTTCTTGAATAATCTCTGATTGCTAGGGTTTGGGGAATGGAGGATTTTACAGAAAATTAGAACTGCCCAATTCATATCAATTCATCCCCTATTTATAAGACATGATAATCTCTAGTTGGATCCAAATTAAATTCTAAAAATATAATTAGAATTAAATCTAAACAATAATTCTCTAATTGGAGCCAAATTAAATTCTAAATTATAAAGCCTAAAGGATAAATTAAAATTAAATATAAACAATATAATAATAATCCTAAATATTAATATTAAAAAATAGAGTTTAAATTTAAATAAAGTCTTATGTCCAATAAATCTCTTCCTAACTCTTCCACATTCACGCTTTTTGCCTTAAATTTTCCTTTTTGTCTTCGATTTAGTCCATGACCATGTGTCCAGTCCGTGTGGCTCCTAAAATTTGCTCTTTTTGTCCAATTTTCGCTTGTTTTTCACTTCTTTCACTCTCAAATGCTTTCCTAAGTATAGAAACATGAATTTAAAAGATTATGAACATAAAATTCATTATTTTAAATCGACTAATCATCAAAAACGCATTAAGAATTAAGTTAAAACATGTTGCTTTTGGCACTTATCAAGACACATTTTTAAAAGATATCACAAATCTATCAATTCTTATCCATATTCGAAACCCAACTTAATTAACTTGAACTCAAATTATATACACCAAATTATAATTTGTGCAAAAAATGGGTGTTTGAGAGCTTTTTACAATTTCATCCAAGATGCCAATATAGTTGATACTCCCCTTTCAAATGGTGTATATACATGAAGTAATAACAAACTTGTACGTACACAGGTGTAGATGTATTTCAAATGGATTTATATTGAATGGCAACAATAGACGTGGATCCATCAAGTCAAAAAAGGAAGAAGAAAAAAAACCCAAGGTAGAAAAATACGTTCAATGCTTGATATTCAAGATCGTTTCCTTTAGGTAAAAGAGAAAAATAAGAGAGATCATGCGTTGAGGAGAGAAAAAGGGAAAGGAATATTGGCTAGAGACGGGACTATCGTAAACGCTTCTCTTTCCGATTTTGATATAAGCAACAGAAGGAAGGTGATCCTCGGGGAAGCAAAGAAAGCTTGGGATGTTGGAAAAAGGTTGGGATTTAGCATAAGAGGGGACGAACGTGAAGTAATAGACGAATTAATGAGGTTGGCTTGTCGAATTTATGACACCGAAACCACTAAAAAACAACCTGTTACACAAATCTTTAAAACCCAAAGGGGATGAGATTCTTCTTTAAACCAGACACATGCTTGACATTTGATCCGACTCCACCTTCAACTGAATTATGTGGAGAGCAACGAATCATCACCCTTGTCCTCGATCACATCAGCTACCTCCGTAATTATCTTAAACTGCCAGGAACTAAAATTTGTGATCTGTCAAACTTCTCAATATCCAAAATCATTGTTATGTCACTGAACGAGATGATCTACAGAAGTTGAATCAAGCTCTGATATCAATTTGTTAGAGATCGATCCATATAAATAAAAAAACAAGAAAAGTAGAGAAGAAATTGAAAATATCGAACACAAATACTTTACGTGGAAAACCCTCAAAGAGGAAAAAACTACAGGCAAAAGAGGCTTCGACTTTTCACTAAATGAGTAAACAAACAAGATTACAATATGGAGAACATTAACCTAAATGTACTAAATTTATATTACCCAAAACTCCTAATACAAAACTCAAAATCTTAAAGAGCAAACCGGTAAACAAAACCCGAAATCTCATAGGATACTCACAAAAGAGGTATAAAATACTCTCCATAATTACCACGAAACTCTCACAAAAACTCATATGCAACTACATCCTGTCGTCCTAAAGAAAATCCCTTTTTTTTTATTGGCATATCAAAACAATGATACAAAGCACCTTTAAATAGGCTAAGATTAGAGTTCTAATCATACTAGAATATCCTAAAATAATCAGGGTTTAACTAGAAAAAGACAGCAGAGTTTAACTTTGCATGTTTTAGATGTGAGATTGTGTTATTTCTTTAAATGTATACAATTGAATAAAAATTAGAGTTTCAAATTGCACATTAGATCAAAAACATGTTAATATTCTTTATACATGTGTCAGTATATGATTTGCTGAATTTTAAAAAAAATTAACAGTGTCATTATAGGGACTAATTAATTAAATAAAAGCCAAGTTCAAAGACTAACTTGGATTGAAAAAAAGGTTCGGGGAAAAAAAGTGTATTAACCCTTAATAAAATGATTCAATTGAGAGAAAAAGCTAAGCTTGAGTAAAATTTGAAGTTTATATGTCCAGTGAGATCGGATTTAGATTATTATGTATGATATTTACATTATATACGAGCTTGATCCGACTCAACCATGAAATCAATTTGATCTAAATTGAAAAAAGAAAATAAAACTTATTCAATCCAATAGTATAAAATAATTTAAGCACTTTTTAAGCATTTTAATATTATTTATATATCCTTTTCTTAGTCTCAATTAATTAAAATTTTAAATGCTAGAGTTGTTACTTGGATCAAAATAAATTTAGCTATTAAGTTCAAGTATTAAAGTGAATAAAAAAAGTATAAGAATCAAACTGGATCAAGTTGTCGAATTTAGGGGTCAAAAATTATATTATACCTTAATAAAACTTTATCTTTACTCAACCAAATTTTTATCTTAAATTGTTTTTGTACATTTTATTTTTATATTGCACATTCTATTACTTCCATCAATTATATATATTGACAATGTTATTAATTGAGTTAACTCAACATCAACTCAATGTATTTACATGTTTAAATTTAATATTTTTAATCTGATATACTACGTGTTTAAATTTTGTCTTACTCACAATTTAATCTTATTTTTTCATTTTAATATTATAAAAATTACTTGTGTTCTTATTAATTAATTTCAAATATTATGTTTCATTATTTACTATAAATTATTTTTAAACACGTAATCACACGTGTGATTAAATTTTTAATATTTTTAATCCATTAAATTTATTTTATTTTCCTGCCACTTTCTTCTTTTTTTTTTTAAATTTTCGGGATGGAATCAATTCTTTTGGTTCTATTTTCGACCTCACATATTACCTACTACGTATCGAAAAAACTGTACACAATTCAAAATTTTGGTTCCCAATATCTACGACTAATCTGCCGACATTTTCAATCAGTTTTATAATTTAATTTTTCTATTTTCTTTGAACTTAAAAATTTAAATCTAATTATTATCACCATTAAGTTTTTTATGTGATATTTTAAATTTTTAAAAAATCACTTAATAATTAGTTTTTTCCACCAAATAAAAAAGTTATATTAACTGGAAAACAAAACTGCAGGCAAAGGCAAAGGCAACAACAATTACAACAAAATACATAAAAAGAAATGCATTACAATGTACGCTGCTGCATCAACAATGTCTTTTCTGTTGAGTTCAAGTATCATTTATGTAGGAATAGTAAAAGTCATTAGTAAGAAAAAGGAAAGAAATCATTTAAAATATCAACCACAAAGTCACCAATAGCATTAACTCATACCAGTATTTCGTTAGTGTCCCAGCCCCCAACCATATCCGTACACCATGAGATAGTCACGCATAAATCATATTCAAGAAGAAGAAGAAGAAGAGGCTTCAACCATACTTCAAACACATGTGAAAGTGTATATTACGTGCTACTGACATTGTGAAAATATAATCTGTTAGTGTTAATATATTGACTCCACGCTATTGAAATACTTGCTAAAGCATGTTAAATGCTAGTGATGAATCGAATACATGTTAAGCATAAGTACTGCTAGTGCTGATTTATTCTATTATAAAGTGTGACATATTGTATTGCATGGGATGGGACAATATGTAAGGAGGGAGAGTGACAGTTTAATCTGCAAACAGTATGGTTCGATTATGAATCAAGTGGCAGTAAATCTGCAAATATGTTGTGCACTCACAAGTGGCGGTAACTGCAAATATGTAGTTCAATCACGAACCAAGTGACAGTTTATTTAATCTGCAGATATGTTGTGTACTCACAACAAGCGACAGTAACTGCAAATTAGCGGTGAATTATCCTTAACCAAGAGTGTCGAAACCACCTCGAAAATGAAAGTTTCGGAAAATATTTTAAGTTTTAGAAAATGAGAATAAAAAAAAAGGAGTCGCCACCAATCTTTTATTTGGGTGCGATTGGATCACCACAAATCATTTTTTTTAAAAACGTTAAAACGTTGGTCCACGAAATCCAGAAAAATAGGTTCGGGAGTCGGTTACGCACGAGGAAGGATTAGCACCCTCGTACGCCCAGAATTGGTACCACATGATCATTTTCGGGTCTTATTTTATGAAAACAATGAAAGCTCGAGTGAAGTTTAAAATACGATGTTCATTTTGAAAGGCTCTGTGTAATTTTAAAGGAGACCTTTTAAGAAGAACTCGTCCCCGTATTTCGTTCCTCTTATGAGAACTAGAAAGCGTGTCCAACACATTAGGACACTACATTCTCGAAGTATCGAAATCAGAGGACGTTTAGGGAACTTTTGAAGAGAGCATTCGATCGCGTGATTTGTACGAAAATCATACCTATCACGTTAAGGCACGATTTTTCGAGGTTTCCACGTGAAGGAATATCATCTCGTTACTTAAAAATTTGGATATGGATAGGGGTGTGTTAAAAACTTTTTAAGGGGGATATTTCTTTCGTACGAATTACGAAAATCATACCCCGCACGTTAGGGCACAATTTTCGAAGTTTTCCTGAAATAATATCGCTTTGTTTTTGTCATGAAAGTCCTTTGTATATATACTTTGAGAACTCGAAAATTTCGTATGAAGGTTAAAATGCGATCCTCGAACACATGATTTGAAGAATTAAAAAGGAACACTCGTTTACTTCGATTTTTACGAAGACTTGAAGTCGCGACCAGCACGTTAGGACACAACATTCTCGGAGCCTTAAAGTGAACGAGCGTAAGAAAAAACTTGAAAAGGATATTCGGTTCGCACGAATTATACGAATAAATCACGCCCGACACGTTAGGGTGTGATTTTCCGAAGTTACGCTCGAACCGAACATTGCCTCGATGAGAGAAATTAGATACGAGGTAATATAATAAGTGGATAAATAATGTGCGAAAATATAAAATGTAGGTGCAAACAAATGCAAATATTGATAAATGATGAAATCGGAGTGAAAAATGGGACTTATGGATACCCGGGGGCAAAATGGTAATTTGGGTTTTTTAGGGGTAAAATGATAATTTTTGTGAAATTGGGGCTAAGAATGGAATTTGGAAAAGTTTTGAGGTCAAAATGTAATTTTGGAAAGGTTTTTGGGTCAAAATGTAATTTTGGGAAAAGTTTTAGGGTCAAAATGTAATTTTGGAAAAGTTTCAGGGTCAAAATGTAATTTTGATAAAGTTTCGGGGTCAAAATATAATTTTGGTAAAGTTTTGAGGTCAAAATGTAATTTTGGTAAAGTTTTGGGGTCAAAATATAATTTTGGAAAAGTTTTAGGGTCAAAATGTAATTTCTAGACAATTTAGGGACTTACAAAGCAATAAAACCAAAAACATGTGACACGTGGCAGCCCCACAGGCATCCAGAAGTCAAGGGATTAATTTGAAAATCTTGAAAAATTTTGGACCAATTTTGTAATTAAACAAAAGTTGATTTGAGGACTAAATTAAAACAAATTAACAATAAAAGGGACCAATTGCAAAATAAACCAAATATTGACACGTGGCACCTTCCTAGACTATATAAAAAAATCGAAGACTAAATTGAAAATGAAATGAAATTCATGAGTAAAATTTATAGTTAATTAAAAGTTCAAAAAAAGAAAAAAGGCAAGATTATAAATTTAAAAAGACTTGAAGTACTGAATGAGAAAATAACCCTTTTTCATTACTTTCCACGCCACTCTCAGAATATCATTTAACTTAAAAAAAAATTCTTTCAAAAAGCATTTCTCCTATTCTTCTTTCAAAACAGTGCGCTCCCTTCTTCTCTTTTTTCTTTTGAAAGCCCCCCACGTTTGATCTTCGCCATCTATTTGTTCGACTGATTTCAAAGCTTCCTCACCGCTTAAGCACGATGGCTAGGTAAGAAATCGTTCCTTTTTCTCTTTTGTTTTCTTTAAGACTTTCAGATTTGGATATGAAAACCGAGTTTGAGACCAAAAACATAAAAGCTTTAATTTTTATTCCTCTTTTCGAACAAAACTCTAATCTGGGTTTAAAGACATTCAAAACCACGTTTCATTTCTCTTTTTTTTTTACCCATTTGTATCTGTATATTTTTGAAACAGAGATCTACAAATTTTTTTATTTTTTTTAAAAAGGTTTCGAACATGTCTCTTCTCATTTCTTCATACGAAATACACCCTTTTCGCCCCTTTTTTTTTATTTAAAAAAAACTTTTTAAATGTATTTTATACAAAAATATATATACACATATATTCCAAAATGAAACGAAATAAGACAACTCCTTTGAATCTATCTTTGATTTCTACTACTTGTATGTGGCTGTTTCCCTTTTTTATTTTCATTTTAAGATTATTTAATAATTATTTTGAAATGGTGATGAACTAATATGCTTTTAGTATTTGAAGTAGACATATATGTAATACCAGTGAAGTGATATACCTTGCAAAATAACTTGGAAATGCTAGTGCTTGAATATGCGATTCTTCTTGGTATTGGTTTTTTTTGTGAATATTCTCTCTATTGATCCTGTGTATTCTT